>CM031878.1:31617958-31687958 GCA_018697195.1 Certhia americana | reverse complement strand
AGCTTGCTATTGACAGTGTCCTTAAGCCTCCCACAAATAACAGCCATTAGTGGGAAGGTCAGGAGCTGAGCAGGCAGCTTGACTGAGGCACTGAGTGCCACTTCAGAAATGAAGAGGCTGGCAAATTTTAGAGGGAGTTTGAGGGGCTAATAGCTAGCTGTAAAGGTACAGCCACTGTTGGTACAATTGACTCCTAAGTGTCATTTTCCCCTCCCCAATAGAGAATATTTTTATTGACCACAAGTGGACTTAATATATTTTAAAGCAACAGTTCTTGGGGTTCTTCCTTGTTTCTTCTTGGATATTGAATTTGCTGCTTCTGAGACTTTTTTTTTGTACTTAATGGTGCTGAACTGAAGGAAAGTTTAACAGAAAAGCTTTCAAGAGATGTAGGGTCTAGAGGGGAAGGCACATTTGTGTCAACATAGTGTACATCTTCTCATCTTTTCTCATTGCACACTAATGACACAGAGCTGCCACTGAGGCTCTCTTCTGTTTCTTTTGTTGTTTCAGAGAGTGAGGTTTATTGTTATTCCTGAGTTAAGAAAAAAGCAGTGAGTGGTACATTTGTCCTCCTAAATTTGTAGATTTTTATTAGAAGATGAATGTTCCTTATGTTGGAAAGGATACTTTTTTTTTTTTTTTTTTAGAACTCTGTCCATTTTTTATGAGATTGCATGAATTTTGTTTTATTTATGAAGTTTTTTTTGCAGAGTTATGATTTTTTTTCTGTATGTAAAGGATGAAGTGGGTAAGATACTTTTTAAAATAAGATTAATTTTAAAAAGCCTTTGTAATTAAGAGCAGTATTGCAATAGCATTATTTAACTTGATGTATAGTACTGTACCTTAAGTACAGGAGGTCTTAAAGGAAAAACATTGTTTCTTTTATATTACTTTTTAGCTGTGTGGGACTGGATTCTTTTCTGCTGTGGTTAATTTCTTTGTTCTTTATGGTTTGAAAGGTATATTGTATCTGCTTCAACCAGCTTCTTAAAAAAAAAAAAAAAACAAACAGAAAAAACTACTTTTGATCTTTTGGGGGAGGGAAAGGAAGAGCTAGCTTTGTCATTTTTTCTGTCCTTTCTTGCTCTCGATGCTACTTAAGAATCTTTGCAGTGGGCAAGAAGAGAAAGGGGTGTGAGAGATGAAATGTGCATGTGTGACTTTCTAGTTTAATTTCAAAAGAAGTTGGATCATGTTTTTTTTCCCCTCTTTGGTAAGAGTTTCTTTTGGGATAGAAACTGACTTCTGCAATTCTTTTCTCACTAATATTTAGAAAATAACCAGGCCAAATTTTGTGTTTTACTTCTAAGTTAATATTGACTGTATTTAATTGCTTGTTTCCTTGCTTTTTCTTTTTTTTCCTCTCTTTTTTTTTTCAGATTTGCTAATCCTGTGGGGTAGGCAAGTGTCAGATATAACATGCTGTACTTGACAGCATTGTTGAGAAAAAACAGAGAAAGACAGGGAAAGGGCCACAGCCTTTTTTTCCCTCCTAATTCACTCTAATCATTGTGCTACTTAGGGAGAATGTGTGTGTGTGTGTGTATCTGTGTATCTGTGGACTGAAGGGTTAGTGCAGGATGTCATTTGGTGCCTGACAGTGGAGCAGTGCAGTTGACTCTTTGCTCTGCTATCCAATGACATCCAGTGGCTGAGAGTTTGAAGCTGATGGTTGGGTCTCCTTAGTGCTGCATGCACACCTGACAGGCAGCTGTTAAACTGAGCAAAGGCGAGCTTGGGGAGTCACAATCTATGCATAAATGATAGGGGTCTCTCTGCTGAAGGTGCGAAAGAAGCTCTGACCCTCTCCCCTCAATCCCCCCTTCCCAAATGAAATGCACAGTGCAGCTAGCTTCTTAACTACACTACACTCCTGCTACTGGCTGCCAAGAGGCTCAAAAAATCCACCTTCACTTTTCAGTCAGAAGAGGCAGAAGTGGATGTGAGAGACAGACACACACAGAGACACAGAGAGCGAAAGAGGGCAAGAGACTTGACTTTAAGAGACTCCTGCACTGACAACTCCATGCAGTTCGGAACAAGAACGGCAGCGACCGACTCTGGTTTCATGGGGACATGGCAGAACACTGACACTAACCTCTTATTCAGAATGTCCCAACAGGTACGTTACTTTCGTTTATTTTAAAACATGGAATTTTTGTGCTTTTCCCCTCCCTCCTTTTTCTCTTTATTTCCATGTTTCATTTTTGTTTCATTCATCACTACATAGTTAGCCTCTGAACTGTCATAACTATGTCATTGGAATGTGCATGGTTACTTCATTTCTTCCCTAAGGGCTCCTTTTTAAAAGAAGAAAAAAAATATTGAAGCTTTAAGTAAAAGCAGAGCATTTGTTTTAAAGTTTCCAAATGGAACTTTGCTCCTAGTAAGATTGTTTTTCTTTCTTTCTTTCTTTGCTTTTGTTTTGTTCCAGCCTTTTTCCCTTTGCTGTCCCCCTGTCCCATAAATAAAAGTATCTGCTATCCCAGGAAAACTCCTTTATCTTCCTGAGTGCGTAAGCCCCCCAAAATCAAACTGACACTAAATTTAGGGGGCCCCTCAGAACGGCATAATTGACTTCATGTGGCAGAACACAGTTTTATTCAGAGGGAAGGAGCGACGAGCCGTCCTGCTGGAGCTGCTGCCAGCACGGAGCTGAGGGTCGTTAGAGGAGACAGTTTCAGTCCTCGGGTCTCTTCTCCCGCTCCCTCTCCCCGCTTGCTCCCTCTCTCGCTCCCCCTCTCTCTGCGGAGCTGAGCCTTGGCGTCCTCCCCAGAGCTGCTCCTTCACCGGGGGCCGCGTTTAAGGCAGTTTGGTATGCCGGTTCTGACGGGAAAGCGAAAATGTTACTGCAAGGCCAGTTATAACTGATAATTAATCACAGGAGCCAGTGTCTCTGTACCATGCACTTGGTGATACGCGCCTTGTGTGTTACAGTAAATTTTGCACAATTGCTTGGCTCTTCTGGGTGAAGGGAAAAGGAAAAAGGAAAAAAAAATAAGGAAAAAAAAATAGGGAGAGGAAAAAAAAGAGAAAAGAGTGGGACAAACTTTCAGCTTGGATGGGGCTCAAGCAGGGAAGGGAAGTTCAACCTGGAGGTTTTTAACAGGGTGACTCCCTACCAGGAGATGTTTTGCCCTTCTGAAAACTAGTTTCCAATTATGGTGTGACACTGATGGATAATAATTGAAATATTGTGTTAACCAGAAGAGGAGTTAGTAAATTTGCGTAGTAATATTTGACTTTCTTTTAATGTCGGATATAAAATTGAATTAATTTGTTTACCCGAGAGCCGTTGTACTGTAAGAAAAGAGAGGGAAAGGAAATAGGTTTCTGTAGTTTAAAGGAACAAAACACGCCTGAATACTGACCATAAAACAATATTTTAATTTTAAAAAACTTTAAAGCCAAGAAAAACTCCAAAGTAGATAGTTATTAACCAATAGCGGTTGTCTATGGGTGACCATTTAAGCAGTATAGCTCAGGACAGGATGAAGGCATTTGAATAAGGAATATTTTGATATATCCTGTAGAGGGACCCTGATTACTGCTGATACAGTGTGCTGGTATAGAATATAATCAACGTAAGGCAAATAAGCAACTCTGTTCAATTTCCCATTCTTGAAAGTAAAAAAGTTCATTTCCTGGTAGAGAGGCACATTTCAAAAACATTGCTTGGCACTAGGAAGTGTGAATTGCTACCACACTGCTTACAAACATTATCAGCTCTATGCCTGTCTGAGATACATAACATGTTTGGTTACACTGCTATTAGGCAATGGCATGGAAGGCAGTTATTCTAATTACCTGCTGTATTTTTTAGCAAGAAGTTGTATTAAATTTTAGGGATGGAGGAAAGGTTCTTTGCATTTCAGCCACAAAGGAGTTAACATAACTAGATCCAGATAAAAATCAATTGATAAATGATGATTGAACCACATAGATAGTACTAGATTGCCTGTTTGGTATTGGATCTTTTACAACAGATTTAGACTGTGTGGTCTCTGAAAGACCAGAAAATGTTCAACACTGACAAAGAAAGGAAACAAAACTAAATAGAAGAGCATCACAATGTGTAAGGGGGTCAAATAATTTGAGACAACTAGCTTATTAAACCAAACCAAACATGTATGCACTCAAGCTAGGCTATTTGGTTGCTATTTCTGTTTTTAAATAATATTTTTGTGTACTAATTCTTGAATATTAACTGGATTTTGTACATTATTAAACATGAATGTCCATGTTGTACTCTGTACGGAAAGCGAGAAGTAATGTACTAAATGACTAAATGTGTGGTGGATGCTGCATCAGTGTGAATTGGCATACATACACAGTAGCACTGCAAAGGTGGTAACGTCAAACAGATTTATTTCTTAAAAGTCTGCACTTGACACATTTGTGTACTTGTTAATCTCCTTGTCATATTTTGTTTGTTTGTTTATCATGTGCTAAACATATCCAGTGCAAATATGCTTTCATCATGCTTTTAAGAGGAGGGTAAGTTATTTTGCAAAATGCATTTCTCTCCTCTTTAAGGATAACATTTTGTCTTATATTTCTGATTTGTTGGAGCTGTTATAACTTCCTGGTTTGCACATACAGTGTAGAAGTGCAGTTGCAAATTTGTAACTGAGTGCCAGTGTTTCTTTGTACATCACTAAAATTTTGAATATTGTTTTCTGTTATCTATTTTCATTCATTTGCTAGTTAACTATTTTCAGTCCATCTTCTGGAAATGTAAGTATTTTTACAACTTTTCCTATGCTTTAAGAAAAGCTGTTTTCCGGATACAAATAACACGAAGTTATGAAATGTATATAAGTTGCAAGCAAAGTTTGGCATGGTTTGAAAGAAATGTCTAGTG
Organism: Certhia americana; assembly: GCA_018697195.1. Classification (NCBI taxonomy): domain Eukaryota; kingdom Metazoa; phylum Chordata; class Aves; order Passeriformes; family Certhiidae; genus Certhia; species Certhia americana. The sequence continues at coordinate 31,683,088 of CM031878.1, read as the reverse complement.
AAACTTTTCCAGCTATACACAGTAATGCTAGGGACATTGCTTTTTAAAATTTCTAAGTGTAATGGTGCTTTTCCACATATTTTTAGAAGCAAACAAACTCGGATCCCCATCACATTTCCTTGGAACTGTAACTTAATCTCAAGCGGGTTTTTCTTGGAAAAATTGAAATATAGCAAGAAAATTTATTTAGAACAAAACAAAACCTTTCAATCTCTCCCTCCTCTTACATCTCAACTCACACTGCACTGCTATTTGCTTAATATGGGACTGAATAACTTCCCTCAGAATAAAAAGAAAACAAGAAAATCAAATTCATTGTGATATGTGTCTTAGAAAAATTAGGATTGATTGTACAAGTTTGGGCTATTGATAACAAGTATAATGGTACTTATTTTTAACTATTTTTTTTCACAAATGAGAGCAAAAAAAATGGTATCTCCACATTCCAGAGAAAATTTAGATTTTGATGGAGTGAGAGGGGAAGAGGAATACTATCCTAAATTACCTGTGAGAAGTTTATGACATAGCCACTTGACTGCATTGTTTTGCCTATGTACCTTTTGTCCATGTAAAAGTCTGTGGTTTTCTTGAAAGGGGTCATCCCTTCTGTATACAGAAGAATGTCTGATAACCTCAAAGGGCGTAAATCTTAACTTTTAAAAAGGAGTGCTTCTTTGGGTCACTTTGATCAGTGACAGGTCGAGAATGAGCAGAAACCCTTGGCTTTTTTTCCATGCTCATCTGGTTAGGTCCAGGGCATGCACTGCCCATTCTAGTTCTGGCAAGGAGTTGTTAACAACAGAAAAGAAGGTCTGGGTTTGATTGATTTTTTTAAAAAAAAAAAAAAAAAAAAAAAAAAAGCAGGCTTTTTTGATTGTCTGCTTTCATAAATGTTTTGTGCATTTGTCAGAATAAGAAATGCCAGTTTTCTTCATCTAGTTACCTTAAGGGCTGTAATGTTCTAAAATACTTAAAAGTCATTTCAGAAATTAAACTGTAAGAGAAATGGCTGTAACCCACAGTGACACAAAATGCCAGAGCCATCCACCTTTTTGTTGAGAAAGAAGTATGTTTAATCCATTTCAGATAAAAAGGTAATAGCCTTTCCAGAAGCTGTTTTCAACATGAGAGTGAAAAAGCAGTATACAGAATTATAAATGGATCTGTGCATCATTATATAGTAATTTAGGATTCACTCAGTGATGTAACAAAATTAACAACATAATTTCATTGTGTAACTGTATCTTATTAAAGAACAACTGTCTGACATTCTCTTACAGTTGCTTTATTTAACTTCATGCAAATATTATTAGTAGTGACATTTCTCTATTGTACATTAGATTCTCTCATTAGCATGATGTGTTAGTTATCACCAGAGAAATCACTTCTAGATAGGTGAGCGAGAAGCCAAGAAAACGAAAAATTAAATCAATGATGTATATTAATATAGACGCATCTGTTCACAAGAGATATGGTACAGTAAATTCAACTTTTTTTCCTAGCATAAATGCATGCTTATTCCAAGTATAACTAAATAATACTTGTAATACGTGGAGTATGTACTTTTATTACTAGAAGTATTAAGCTGCATACAATGTGCACTGCCTGTTTTGAACTGTGCTTGTATTCTTGCATCTGATAGTTCCTAGCACTGATGTGGACATAGGCATATAAACTGTTTATTGAACCTGCATTTAAAAGTAGGAGAGTAGTGTAATATCTAATGGATTGAAGGAGAAAGCTTTCTAAACATTTCTGGGTTGCTGGTCATAGAGGTTGTATGCAATTTTAACATTTATTAAGTAAACAACTGTTTTACTGTAGCATATCACTATGTACATGTGAAAAGAGTTGAAAGTTAATATGACAACAGGCTGTAATACCATACATTGATTTACTATGAACATTTTGAGAGGAAGATTTGGATTGGTAAAATGCATTTCATAGTTTAAAGTAGTTAACAATCACCTTTGTAAGTAAGCAACTGCAAATATAATAATCTTATAATTATATATATATTTACACTGTTTTTAAGATGAGCTGAGCCCTGGTGGGGCTTTCTCTTTTTTAATGCTGTTCATGTTTAGGTTTGTGTGCTAATATGAATTTAGAAGCTTTATCATTTACATTGTCTTATTTCAGAAACTTGCTTTTATTTTGTTGGGTATTTTGGTAAAGTGTGGTTTAAATGCGTACTTGTCCTTTTATCAAATTGAAAATATTTACCTCAATAATTTTTGGCTGCTTCCAGTGTACCTCAGAATAGAAGCATTGGGAAATATTGTACCTGACAAAAATGCAGGATGTTTTGTGTGGCATATACAACTAGATATTCAAGTACATACAATGATAGATACATGGCTATGTGCATAATATATGATTAAAAGTAAAAAATCCATTTCAATAGCTTCTCTTACTGTGTTCAGTATTTAAAGGAGAACTGTAATACAGCATATTGTTTCCCATTCCTTACTATACATATTAATCTTACACGTATACACATAAAGTGTTTGAACATATTTGAGCCATTCTATATCTGTTGGTGATGTGCTAACACTGTCAGAGCTTTGAAATGTGTGTGCACAACACTGTAAAATCTGCATGATTCATTGAAACATATTAAATCACCTGCTTAAATATATATTTTGTAATGAGTACTAGTGTTTAACACTTTAAAATACACAGTTTTATATTTTTTGATTTTGTATTTTAGTAGTTACTTATTCATGTATAGTTTTATAGGGATTTGATTAATGTAGTGACGGAACAGATTTGGTATAAAACAGCAGCAGAGTCTCCTGCTCTTATGTCAGGGTTAAGAGCCAAGGCAAATCTTCCCTAAATAATTAGATGCTGAGTAAGGCATCTTAGTGAAGTTGGGGCAAAAGTGAATGGGTCACAGCTGAGGCAAGATTGCAAGGACTGTAGTGATAGTGAAAGCATTCGCATTTGCCAGGTCATTGTGACACTGTGCTGATTGCAAAGGAACACCCTGTTCACTGATACAGAACTGCCGTCATAAAGTAGAATCAGAAACAAAAGCTTTAAAGAGCATTTACTTCTTACTAGGAATGCTCAAAACATATACTGTGTGTAGCTTCCTTCGTTCAGTTATTTTTCGTGAACAATAGTGCTTGTGCTATTGTAAAAGGATTTGCCTTGTAGACTAATGTTTCTTCACAGTTTAGAAGAATTTCCAAACTTGGGGCTCCTAGTATACCCAGGAGGTGATGAATCATACTGGCTCAAGAAAGAGAAGGCTGAAACAGAGAAGAGGGAGAAAGGGAGAATTCCACTCTTACTGTCTCACTCATTTAATTCAGAAAGAGAACCAGTAATGCAGCTTTTTACTATAATTTGGAGAGTGTAAAGATAAAATTTCAGCATCTAGTAAACTGTAATCAAGGGGGGGTCTTTTTTCCCAGCTGATCTGTAGAAAAAAGTAAACTTAAAAAGCTTTTTTATATAATTAATTTCTTCGTGTTTATGTACTGTTTTTCAATGAGTTAAAATGCATTCTTTAGTTTAACATCAGTGTGTCTAACAAATGTCCAAAATAAGAGACTGTACATCAGCCAATATACAGGCGTCTGTTGCTTTACTGTTCACCCCACTCATTTTCGTAACACCCTAGTGCCTCCTTTCCTTTATTGAAATACTTGAGAACTGTTTCCTAATTACTTTTGTTCAACGACGGAGGAAACAGTGCCACTCGTATGGCTGTGTATCACAATATTTTGTCATAGAAAGGCCATCTCTTTTGGAGAGTGGGGGGGTGAGCATCTCAGAATTGCTTCGATCAGTGTGAACTTGCCAACAGTGTACTATTGATGCTATTCTGACTCTCTTGGGAAGCCATTGCATCCCCATCCTCTACTGATGATGCGTATCTGTGCACTTGTGCAGAGGAAAGGAGAGTGTCATCTGCCACTTAGAGAACATGGGAGTTCAGAAAAGAAAATGTCATGATTACGATCCTGCTGTTCCCTCCCATGCACCACACAGAACTCAGCAATCTTCTCTTACAAAGTGAATAATAAGTGGTACTTTAAGAATTTTTATGGAAAGTGAGAAAATTTATTCTGGGCTTGTCATTGAAGTTGAAATGTACTGTCACTGGCAGATAAACTTACTGTGATGTTTGAGATGGTGTTTATCTGAAAATGGACCACAAACACAAATACACCAGTAGAGATCGGTGCTGCAGTCTGCCTACCTGTGGGTTTTGAAATATTTCCCTTACAAAGGAAATTGAGTGATGTAGTAAATACCTGTCTATTTTTTGTGATACCTACTGCAATTAATGTTGAAAATAGAGCTTTAATTGTTCTTTTTCTCAGTAATTTTTAGCAACTCAGGGAACAGCAAGACACACCTAATGAACACAATTTGTTTATTTGTGGTATTTCTTTTCAAACTTTATTTCACCAGAATTCCAGAAAAAGAGATAGATTACCTGAATCTCTGCATGTGTATTTTCTCCATGTGTTCTTACAGTGTGTTTGTTAAATATTGGTATCTTTAAAATGCTTCTAGCTTTGAACAGTTTAGTTCTTTTCATCTGAACAGTTCAACATTTGGTGTACTAGTAAGAGGAAAACAGCATATAAAGGATCACATCATCACTGTGGTCCAAGCACGTGTTTTCCATTCATGTCATTGGAGGCTCTGTCATGCATCAAGGACAACATATAGTTTAGGTACAAAATCACAGATAGCAGTGTGCTAGACTTCAGAGCGTGCTGTAAGCAGGAGCTCAATTCTATAAGTATGTGTGTAACTTTTATGAAGCTATATGTGCTTGTGTTTTGCAAGACAAGATTCTGTGGTGGCAGAGAAAGTTGCTCTTGTGTATTTTAATCTCTTCTATTACTTAGATGCCAAAGAGAGGAAGATAATTTTTTTAAAAATAAAGTAGCTGTTGCACTTTCTTGAGGAAATCTAAACCTGCTTTCCCGGTTTATTGAAATCCAGAAATTAAACAAAATTCTCTGTTAAAGTTCTGGTCAAGTGTGAACTTTTAGACATTATGGGCCTCTGTATGGCTTTGTGTCTCTGTTACTGAAAGCTCAGGTTTTCATGTGGAAGTTACCAAAAAAAATCATGTCTCTGAACTTTTGAATTTTTTCAACTGGAAAACACAGAATGAAATTTGGGCTAGTAGGATAATTCAACATGAAATAAATTGGAGGAGAAATGTTTGCAAGATTCCTTGCTAACTAGAATTGCTAACTTTTCCAAAGAAAAAGTAGCAACATAACCGGATAAAGGATAATTTAATCAATAAGGTAGCATTTTGAGAGGAATTATTCTAGTTTGCATAAAAAATTGGCTTCCCAAAATGTTCTTTCTTCTCCGTTTTCTCATTAGAAATATGTATGTATAAAAACAAACCAGAAGATGTTATTGTCAGATCTTTTTATGCAGATTGATTTTCTTTTAGCATATTCATTGCCCTTTGCCTGCACAGAATACAAAACCTTGTGTACTGTACTGCAGTTTTATTGCTGCTTTCAGAGGGATGTCTTGTGAGATGTTACAGCTCCTGCAGAAGTACAATGGCAAAATGTCATTTTATGATAGATCATTATCGATACCATTTATTTATTTATTTATTTATTTATTTTATTTATTTATTTATTTATTTATTTATGTCTTTCCTCATTTTTCTTTCCATGCAGTTTTTCTTTCTCTGCATATATATCTGAATATGTATTAAAAGAAAAACTCTTCCTGGTGGTAATTGAATAATTAAAGCAATCTTGATTATAAGGTTCTACAGGAGGTCATAAGGGGCAAAGAGGAGAAGCATCACTTCCAAGGATGGCTTAATGTAAATGCTGACCTGGAGAGTTCAGTGTTGTTTTATTTTAGTGTGTTTGTATGTGAAAAACCTGATAAAAATATGTGATGTCCTGGATTATCACATGGAAGGTGATGAAAAGCATCTCAATTTGATCTCTACTTTGTACAATTTCTTAATCAAGGCATTGCTAATATTAGAAAAAAAAAACAAAAAAACAAACCCTCATCATATTTGTATTCTCATATATCAATTATGTTTATTCAACAAAGAAAATATCAAGAAAAATAGGAAAATTTAACTCATGGAATAATTGAATACTATTTTTTTCCACACAGACTTAGTAGACAAAAATAAATCAGACTGAGTTTCAGTGAGTTGTTCAAAAGCAAATTAAGTTGTTCAAATTAAACCCACAAACCTGTATGACTGTTTTCAGACTTAGTTCTTAATTAAAAATGTGCCTTTTCTGTCTTGCAGGAATTCTCTAAAAAATTTTATGGCAATCTATAAAATGGAATTCATAGGAAAACCGTCTCCTTGGAAGTGGTAGCAGCAGTTCTTCTGAGTAGTGGACATGTTTTCACACTTTGTATCATAACTTTTAGTAGCTGTTTGTTCCCTGAGCAGTTTACTTTTTAAAATACATAAATTTGATAAGAACATCTGAAATAAATGTCTTGGGGAGGAGGGAGGTAAAAACTAATGAAGATTATGCAAGGAAAAAATAATTGCTTCCAGCTGGCTTTATAAATACAACTACTATTAAAATGAGGAGTTCCATTAGGAAGGCTTTAATTATATATTTTCTTACATTTCTAAATAAACAGCATAGTCTTTAAAAAAATAACACTTAAGTGAGTAAAGTGTGACAGCTCTCTCTCTATCCAGGGAAAAATATTAAGAAGTACCAACTCATCTACCCTGCCTTAATGCCCCACAGCAGTTGACATTGCTGGAATGCCTCCTGCAGCTGGTGGCATATGACTGTCATTTGCAGGCAGGATATACGGAGAGTTTACACAATGGAGGCATTCATGAAAGTGTTCCTCATCTGGGACTCCTGCAAGCTCTCATTTTATTGACCTTGTCAGAATTTAACTGGTAGGCTGTCAAATTATGTGTTGCTTTATCTAATATTAGTTTTTCTTTTAAATTAGAATGCATAGAAGAAAGGGTTGTGGAAAGCAGGTATGAAAAGCAATAACTACTTCTGGCTTACTGTTTCTAAAACAGGAAAAACATAATAACTGTTTAAAAACTTTATCATTTGTTCTGAAAATTGTGGGGATTCTGTATCTTGATTAAATGATGTTGCTTATTTATAGATTTTTTTCCAGGGTTTGGAGTAGGGTGGGGCTTTTTTGCCATTTAAAGCCTTAAACAAAAATGTGTTTTCTGAATTACTGTGTTCCTCAACTGTAACGCAAAAATTGGTGTACAAACAGTTTTATGAAACTGCTCACTCTAATTACTCATATTCTTAAAGATGTCAGGAAAAACGCTCTTTTTACAAACTTCTCCAGAAATAGATTTATTCATATGCTTTGCTGCATCTTCATGCAGAATGACATAAAGAAATGCTCAGTTAGAACTGCCCATTAGCAGTTTTGTTTACGTTCTGCAAACAATATAATAATCTGAAAGTTGATTCATGATTTTAAATATGTTATTTATATCACAGATTGGCTGCTTATTAATTCAGTGGTGTTGAGACATGACCTCTCCAAAGCCACAATTTGCATAAAAAAAATAGAATGTATGCACAGCTTCATTGATATCTGGGAGAGAACTAGTTACAGCAGCAGACAGCACACCAAAACATTGGCTTCATGCAGATGGAGCATACTGCCAAGGAAGTACCTTACGCAGTGAGTTACTCATTTTAATAGATCCTCCTATCCAGTAGTCCATTGTTACTGCAATGTTGAAGTTCAGTTCAGAGCAGACAGGAGAAGAGAGAGAAAGGGAATGAGAGTGAATGGTCATATTGAAGGAAAATAAATTTTAACTTGGGGTCTATCAATGACTTCCTTTCTGCTAGGAAAAAACCCCTCAACTCACCCTATATTTTTTTTTCATGTATAGAAATAAGGGGCATCTGTCTGCCTGACATGGGATCTCATTATCAAAGATTTTACTTGCTACATTTTTTTTTATAATTGTTCTATTCTTAAAAATAAAGTTGGATTTCTACTGTAATAGTGATAGCTGAATAGTAAACACTGTTTTAAATTGTAAAATTAGTATGCCTAGCTGTGTTTGTTTCCAGGGTATAATATCCATTTTATTCGTACTTTGATTTCCTCCTCCTATAAAACAAAATAATTTTGTCACAAAAGATAAAATCATCTAAACAGAATGTTATTATACTATTTTGAAAGACCTCTTATATTGCTCTGGGATCTACTGAGATGTTGATTTTTCTCTGCAGGAATAAATAAGAAAGACAACTTTAACATTTAAATTTAGTTGAAAATGTGGGGATTATTAACCTTTTGATACAGAATTCTGAAGACATTTTCTCCCCTAAATATTAAAAACAAAATGATTGTATAAGCTGCAATATTAAATTAATATTTAACAGTCCACAGATAATTTATTTACAAGGACTTGGCAAATATATAGTTCCTCTCATAAGTGAATTTTCATTCAAAGGAAAATGCTACTTCTCCAGTTCTGGCATAGCAGTGTTGTAAAGGAGCATTTTTAATTTTCTTTTCACTAAAAATTGAGAAAAAATAAAGGTGGTGTATATTTTTGTTAATGAGGGTAGTTTCATTAGTGGCTTCCCAGTCTGATTGTCTAAGAAATGTTGTAAAAGCTGGGGTTTAGAACATGGGCAAGAACATGGAAAATATTCAGACAATAATAAACATGGTTAGTAATTTTTCTACATCAACAGACCTATCTGAAAATTTACTTAAAATAATTTCTGTCTATTTTCTTGTGAGAAAACTTCATTGAGTAAGTCATCCTGTCAGTACACAATTACAAATGAAACCCAGGTATCTTAAAATTTTCTGCTTATACAAAGGTTTTCTATGGAAAACCAATTCTTTACAACACTATAAAAGTATAATTTTAAATGCCTAGTCCTTTTCTCATTGAAATCAATACAAATATGTTCTATAATCACAGAATTGTTGTGAGGGCTTTTCCCACTGTTTTTCCTCAGGAAAACGTAATTCATGTTTTGCTTTTTCTGTGATGGAGCATGTTAAATATTAAATGAAAAAATAATTGTAGAAGTAAAATTTGGAAAATAGATTAAAACATTGTACTCTAGTTTCAAATAATGTGTTATTTGTAAAAGCATGACCTTTAAAGTCTAGGTTCTTCAAAATTTTAATTATACACTTATGAGAGACTGTGCGGCGGTATATGCTAGCTATGTGGTTATGCTAGTTTAAAAAAATATCCTCTGATAACTCAGTGCTCAATATCTCTGTAATTCATGCATTTTTAAACTTTAAAATGCAATTTTAATCTTGCATAAAAATGTATAGTCTCTTAATCTATTTCTTCATTTTTGAAGTCCTTCAGAAAACATTGGAAGAAAATTATTTAACTCATAGCATAGACAGCAATGATGTTGAAAAGGAAAACGTCACAAACCCCCAAAACAAAACGAGCCCCAAATTTAAACATCTTTAGTTGATATTTATGTATCTTTTGCATGAATGTGCTTAGACATGAAATGATGTCTTTCTCCACATGCTTATTTCATTTTATTTATATTTATTGCTTTGTTTCAATATTGAGGATATAAAGTCAGGTGTGAAGACGATAAAGCAATTTCATCCATAAGCAGTTTTATAAAAAGGAAGTTGAAATTTGGCTTTCTACAATCAGACCCACATAAATCTTGTTTCATAGGATTTTTAAATATATGTTTTAATGACCTTTTTTTAATGCTACCAAACTGAAATAAAACTCTTCTAACATGTAAAGTTCATGAGATACCTAAATTTGTAAATGCATAAAGCAACACTGTAAACAGGAGACTGATTTTAAATGACTGTTTTGGTTTTTTTGTCTGAACCTGTCCTTTTTATGCCACATCCCTATCCCTTCCAAAATTCAGCGGTGGTCAGGTGTGGCATTTTGTTTCTATCCACTGACTTGCATATGCATGTTTATACATCTACAAACTGTAAAAAGAAAACTGACTAAATGTGGCTTCAGGGAAAAGAAAGGAGTGGTGGGCGCAGATACCAGCTGGAGCTTGATGCATGTGTTCTCTTCTGTGGCACTGTTTTGTTGTTGATGTGGGAATGTAGCTAAACAGTGGCTACAGATGCTCCACTAAATAAGGATCCACATAAATTCCAGCTGTGAACTTGTGATTCATCCTTCCCTGCACAAAAGATATGTTTCCATATGTCCCATTATGTTCCATATTTGATTTTTATCACACACTGTGTGCAAGTCTGATTCTTGTCTGTATGCTTTTTGTGAATTCTGTAACCCTTTCTTTCTCCTTTGAATTAGTTATAACACACTCTAGCCTCCATGCAAAAAATCCACATTACAATCATACAATATCCTTGTAAATAATATTTTAAAAGTATGTAAATAATGTATCCATGTAACCATCGTAACACTGAGACTGGACATATCTAAAAAAATTATAGTTTCCACTTGTAAAGTATTTCTCTAGAGGCTAACTCAGCAGTCCTTAAAATGATCAGAGTCCTAAACAATTTAATCTTAAAAATTACCTGTATCTTACTTTTTCTACTATCTACTATCTGCATTTTTCTGATATTACTAGAAGCAATTTCAGATAGCTAATGTGCATAGCCTCTTTATATTTTTAAGCCTGCAATTGATTCATAAGGAATTTAATTTTGAATTATTAATAATATAAATTGTTGACTGTTGATACTCTCTGAGACTTACTGAAAGAATGGCAAAGCCATCATTGGATCCATGGTACCAAAAAATATGTCAATTCATAATTTTTTTAAAATATTACACTCAGTCATTATGTTCTTCAGATTGGAATTCGGGGTATTTCTTCTTCTGCTACCATATTGTAGCATATAGAAATTGGATTCTAGAAATTTAGGTATCCAGGTCCCAAGAGCACAGAAATTCCTACCCTTTAAAATACTAAAAGACAAAGTAAGGACTTGAAAATGCTAGCTGAATTGCAGTATAGGCTTTTGAGTCAACTTATAGTTAGGAGAAACATGGTCCCAGAACTCTAATTGGACTGCAATATGGCTGCTGGTCACCTCTGTAAAAAAAAATGCTGTGAGAGATTTTTGGGGTTTGTTTTACTTGTGTTAATCATTGACTACCACGAAACCTCTCAAAACGTGAGGCAGAAGTCAGCATCATTTGCTGGATAAATGTGGACTAGAAAGTCACTGTCTTTGTGAAGATGAAACCTCAGTGGTTGCTGTAATTATTAAACTCATTATTAAAACACTAAATTTGGTAATTGATTTTTGCAAGTTGTTGAATCCAATGCTCTTAGCTCCAGAAAAATTTTAAAATTACATATCTGGAACTGGATGAATTGCTCTCCAGAAGTGAAGTTACTGTGCAGATATTACAGCAGTGTTGTAATTTCCATACAGTCAATTAGAGTACACTCACTCACTTAGGTAGCTATATTTCTGTAAACTGAAGAAAAGTGTTATAAGAGTACAGTTTTCTGAAACAAGCAAATAATGATAAATCCTATAAGGAAGCATCATTTAGCAGTGTGCAGAATTCGATGTCCAATGCCTTTTTTGTGTATTGTGTTTAGGGAAAGATAAATTTTGTTCATAATTGAAAATCTCCAGGCAAGTCAGGTATCTGCATTATACCAACATTTTTGAAAAGAATGGGTAGTTAATTAGTTCATACTTAAAATTGGATGTGTTTGTGTTATAGATTTAAATTGGAATGAAAAGGAGAATATCTAGATAAAATGACAAGTGAGTGGGTCTATTCTCTGCCATGTCTGAAGTACCACTGAGTTGAGCCATTGGTCATTGTGAAATTTCAATCAAGATGCAGAGAAGTTTGGCATAAACATAATGAAATGTTGCTGTGTTTCCAGAACTGTAAAGAAGACTTTAAACTGGTGAAGAGGCTGGAGACTATCAGTTTATTTTACAGCTAGTTTAGGTATTTCAAGTCAAGTGAATGGTGCTGCTTGTAATGAAGCATTTGCAAAGTCTGTTGTGTGACGTTGATATTCTGTGTTCAAGGAGCTTGATGTCAACACAGCTGTGACTTACCACTTTTAGCAAACTTCTCAACTGGGAATTAGATAAAATACTTTTAGTTTGGGCCTGAGGTTGGGTGAGAGTACTGGGATGGGAGTATAATTTCAGATGCTATTAATTTTCATAAAATAACATTTGTGTGCTTTGTCTTGCCAGATAATCTACAATGCTTTTCCTCATTTCATGTGCCAGGCTGTTTTTATATTATCATTTCCTTCTCTGCTGTGTTTATCTTTTCTGAAAATGGTGAATGTAAGCTATTACTGACTGGGTGGGTGGCACACATTTTCACAGTAACTTTTAAAACACAGAGCAAGCATTTTATTTGGGTTTTAAAAACCACTGAGAGAACTTAATGCAGCTGCTTTCATGGCATCAAAGTGAAACATGTAAAAATCTCACTTTCTATTCTAAATAACCTTAGGGCTGTTGAGTCAGATATTTCTGGGTTGACATGTTTTGCACAGGAGTGACAGTGGCACTGAGTATATTTACTAAATCGTAGTGTTCCAGTGAATCTCTTCACTCTTTCAGGAGCTTCACAGGGTACTCATCCTTAACAAAATGTCAAGTTAAAACATGTCACTTTGCCATAGATGAAATTACTTGCTTGTTTTTAATCAAAAGCAAAAAAGCAACTCTTAATGGGCTGTTTTACTGTAGGCAGTAAGGAAAGGAGCTTTCCAGTTTAACAGCAAGTAGTTCCTCTGACCCATTATTTGCTGTCTTTTCTGCTTCTCATCCAGCAATGTGAAGGAGGTTACATGATTAAAATCTGAGCATGCTGAATAAGGATGCTGGTGCTGCATATCCTACACCAAATGTAATTAATATTTCTGGGGAAACTAAGGCTTTCTAAGCTATTTAGGAGTAGTCCTGAGTTTCCTAGGAAATTTACTGTAGCTGTGATATCTGTTGACAGCAGATACTGCTGGTACTGCTCATAGTAAAGGTGATTTGTGGTACAGTGCTTCTTTGATTTTAGTTTTCCCAAACTCAGGATGAATTTAAGATGAGAGGTGCCATATATTCAACATAATCCTTGGATCATATCCTGTGAAGTAGAAGGCTTTTTTAACCTGTGTTAGATGCTCAAGCTGTACAAGTTCAGTGAATTTAGTTCATATTCTTTTTAAGAATGAAATGGCTCTTCAGTTTGTAGGCTAGCTAATAATCCTCCTCTTAACTAAGCTGTACATATCGCAGATGGTGCTTGACAGACTAGTCAGTGTCTCAAAGGTCACCACAACACTATTAGCTAGATCACTATGCCTTTTGTTTCTAGAGGATGCTTCTGCTACAGTACTTGTTTCTTGAAAAAAAATTATAGGTCTAAACTTTGGGATTTTTATCTAGAAGGAAACCTTAACCACTTCTCTCCTCACCAACAAATGCTTCAAATGTGGAGTTGTTTGTTGTCAATGAAGTGCTCTGAAGTTTAGCATTCTGCTAATGCAGGTATGGTTGGTAGTCTAGTTCTGTTCTTTGCTGTTCTTTTGTGTGAAGATGCAACACCAAGAATGACCGATATTTTAATTTTTTTGTCATAGTTGCCTTTTACAGCTTTCATTGTGATTTGAGGGCTTAATATTTCAGCACCTGACAAAGAGGAACATTTAAAGCTTTCTAGAAATTCTGGTGTCCAAAGCCATATGTGTTCATTCAGTGTAGTTTGAAAACACAGAAATGTAAAGGGTATTTTAAAAGCATATAGAAAAAAGTGAGGCTTTAAACGCCATTGTTGTTGCTTTATTGAAATATTTGCAACCATAGCTTTATTGAAATATTTGCAACCTTTGTCATAGGTGCAGAAACATGCAATGAAAAGTGTTGTTTCTGCTTTGGGTAATACATGTTTATGTATGTGTTTTACAACAAAAAAAAAATTATTTCTTCTGCCTAGTAAAAGTCTCCACTTGTGTGCTATATTACTGAAATAATATGACTTTACAAGGCCAGGCTCAGATTTGGAGAGATAACTTTCAAATTTCAAAACTTTTTTTTTTTAATCTTAGAAAAAGGCACTTCCTGAGGCAAGTTCATCTATAGTGTTAGTATAACTCTTGTAATTTTTTGCTTAAACTGATTGTGCAATGTCAGACTTAATTTTAAAGTCCTTTCACAATATATGGCACATGTGTTGCTTTTTCTGTTACATTTAAGTAGTCAAGTGAAAGTATGGTCTCATGGAATTGTCTCCTTGAAATATTTTGTAGTTGTTTGTGCATTTTCAGTAATAGATGTTCAGGTATGTATATGCTTTATTTTTTTTTGGTGGGCAATTTAATTTAAGTATTTTGGATATCTTGTTTCTGGAGCCTCTTTTTTTCCTAATTTATTACCTTTGATACCAGCTGAAATTCCATTTTTTTACATCATTTTAATTTGTTTTATTTTTACGTTAGCAGTAGGAATTGCATTTGTCTGTCAGTCAACAAATACTTGGGAAAGACTTGAGCTCTTTATGGGATTTCCAATGGTTTTCAGATACTTAAACTATTATTAGAATTTAACACTATATTGTGAAGTGAGCAGTACCATCCTGGATGAAAAAATTTCCCATATACTAAAAATAAACTGAATACAGTGGACATCATTTCCCAACAGAAACACAATTTTTTTTTTTTTGGTAGAACACGATCTTCGTTCTGCAAAGATAGCAGGGAAGCATGCTGTAGAAATGATTTTTTATTTACATGAAATATATATGAAAAAAAATGCAAATTCATGTAGCTAGCAACTCTGTAAATATTTTTAAACCACTTTTCCAGTGTAGGAAATTTCCATTTTAATTAAATTGCTACAGGTTAATAGAGGGATGGGAGAGATGCTGGAAGTTAATTTGTATCCAGGCAAACTCAGCTAATTTCTTATATCTTTATACTGCTGCATTTCCTTTTCCATCCTATTACTTCTAAATTTCAAGGTTCCAGGAATATCAAGAAAATACTTACTATTTCAAAAAAATATTCAGTCTTCACACAACTATTTGAATTGGCATTTCTTAGTGTCCTTGTCCCCACCCCCCGCCACACAGCTGTCACTAACAGAGGAAAAGGACTGGGGGGAGGGAATGAGGGAGCCCTGCTAAAATCGTGTCACGTAGCACTAATTCATCTGCTCTCATTAGAGTGAGCGAGGGACAGCAGTGATGGCCAAGAGCTGCACTCCACACATGACACACGAACAGTTTGGGGAATAGAAAATTGCTTTCTCAGGAAGCCCAGCCAATTAAGGACTTGACCATATTGAATGTCAAGTGTTAATTTAGGTTTTTCTTCATTTTCCCAGTAGTAATGCGGGTCCTGTGATGAGCAAATACATGTCAAGTAAAAGTTGATTGCATGAAGGACCTGGGTATTATATGTCACTGACAAGTCACAAATGTACTCTAGTCTTTTAACCCCTTAGGTGAGTCCAGAAAGGAGGGGAGGGGAGTAGCAGAGGGGGATTAAATGTACTATAATGATAAGAATAGATAGCTTATATTAGGGAGAAGTCTGGATGGGACAGACAGGATTAGAAATTTGTGTGAGAGGCTAGGATGCAGACTTTCTGCAATCAATGCACATATGTGGTACCTTTCTGGGTTATAATTAATAAACAGACCTAAAGACCCCCTCAGGATCCTTTCAGGTTTTAAACAAGCCTGTGAAGCATGCATGTTATATCCTTCATAAGGTTTCATGCAAGGAGAAGGAAAAGAGGTACACAGTGCCAAAAATATGAAGTGCTCCTTAAGGGTTTCTGTTTTGAAAGAAAATAATTTTGCATTCTTCATGGAAAAGAAAATATGTATTTCCAAGGTCTTTGTTTTTAAAAAAATAACCGGAAAGAAAAGACAAAGTCCCTATGCAAGAGAATGAAATTATGAAACATTTTCCTGTCAAAACCAGATTTATTTTCCAGATTGTTTATTTCTTCAGGTTAATTTCTCATTTGTCAGAACCCTCTGAAAGGCCACCTACCCTTATCTTATGTGGTACCTGCCTCTACTAGGGAAGCAAGGGATGGCAAAAGCAGTAGTACTGAAGTCCATTTAAGTGAAGTAGCGTCTCCTTTTACTAGATGTGGATACTTATGTATCATCTATAGCATCTAATTTCCATTCATCAGCATATTATTTACATATGAATGTTCTGAAAATAAGAGAGTATCTGTTTCTATTGCAATTGTATAATTGACAAAAAAAATTCCTACAACAATATAGGCTTTGTGTAGTACAAATACAATGAAATATAAACGGCAATTATGCAAGCACCTAGAAAGTTGTCCATACCTATTTAATTTAATCTGAAATGGTACAAACCACTTATGCTTTCCAGGAATTTTAGAAATTATTTTTTCTTCCTAAATTTTCTTTTGTTTGTTAATATCTAACCTACAGACGGGTAACTGTTTGAAGCTGGTTAGAAAACACTATGTCTTTGTGTTAAATATTACTGAACTGTTCCTAATTAGTATATGTTATCCCTATTGCTCCTTTGGATTTTGCTTCTCTGCATTATGATGGAGATATTTAGGTGGCAAGGTGCACTGCCACTGTCCATGACGTATATATTCAGTAGACAGAAACCAGACTTCATTCTCATGCAGGTAGCTTGATACTTTAAATTAATGCAAAGTTTACTAATAAATAAATAAACAAACAAACAAAAAAATTTCAAATAGACATCTTTCCCAAAAAATAACAATTTAGGTTTGATCTGTGCTTTCTGGACTGACATTCACTTCTCTATGCTTATGAAGTGCTGTTGTCCATGGAATTGAAACAAACACAGTTTTTGTTAAGAAACCATTTCAGGAAT
Source organism: Certhia americana (assembly GCA_018697195.1). Lineage (NCBI taxonomy): Eukaryota > Metazoa > Chordata > Aves > Passeriformes > Certhiidae > Certhia > Certhia americana. The sequence continues at coordinate 31,666,247 of CM031878.1, read as the reverse complement.
CTGATCTTAAGACAATCAGCAATACTTTTCTTATGACATTTCCTCTTCAAGTTTGCATATAAACTCCTTATACATATATGCCATCTCAAAATAAACCCAACTTACTTCTCCCTCCCCAGCCTCCTCTCCTTTGTATTTCAGGTAGCATCTGTAGGTCTCAGCTGGCATTTAGAGCGGCATTTTAATCGTAGCAGCTTCTCTTCTGCTAGGTATGTAGAGGGATTTTGCCAAGTTTCCTTAAGCTAAATTGCGATGATGGCATCTCAGGTTGCTGATTCAAGATTTTGCTGCTCTGTGGTGTCACTTTTGACGGATGGTACCTAATGCAATCAGCCACCACTAAGGCAAGGCCTTCGTTTGACCAAAGGGTCCAAAGGAAAAAAAAGGTAAAACGAAAAAAAACCCTCCAGCCATCCACCCAACAACAAAATAGGGCAGACTGTTCCTGAGTCGCTATTTCCCAATGCTTTAGCAGAAGATGCCTCCCTTTGCGCATGTTTTTGATAAATTTAAGAAGTCAAATCACTGACACAGATGGATAATCCAAGTGTATAGGGTGAAGAGTTATAAATTAACACATTATTCCCTCTTAATGTGAAATACTTGAGAATGCATTTTCTTGGTCCCCTGACATCTACCCAGTGAGGGCTCGCATTGTACTTTTCAAGTGGCATTGATTTGTTAAAGCGCTGAATTAGCATCTCAGGCCAGCTGCCTGTTCCACTGTTGTGTTGTTGGGTTCATTCTCTTTCTCTCTGCCTTGCTTCCCGCTGCCTTGGCCACACACAGGGCTTCAGCCTGCTTACCCCAGCTTTTCCCCTCTGTTGTTTTAGCTAATCCACTCTCACCAAATGTGCCTTGCTGCGCTGAGTAAATTAACGTATTTCTCATTGCATAAGGCTGATAATATGCACATGTGTGTATATTCATGTGTATGCGTGTGTAATATTTCTGTTTGGACTGGGGAAGGAATAAGCAGGGGGTGGTAGGGAGAAGGCTGCAAGGATGAATGTACGCGTTTACCAGCCTCATTCTCTATTGAAGTTACACATTGTTCTTGTATTTAATTTGTGTTGTGACGAGGTCTTCTGTACAGCAGCTGAGTCAAAGGGAAAAGAGAGAAGTAATATATGTCAAGTCAGAGAAGCTATTGAAATGCAATATTAAACTGCATACCTTAGGTCTGAATTTAAGAGCCTCTACTATGTCTAGTTGATCATTAGTGAATGCCTGCTTGGATTTAAAGGTAGTTAGTGCTTACATATTTGTATTGAAATATGTTATTTATAACTGGATTTTTTTTAGTCTGATTGTAATTATCTGGTTTAAAGACTTTCTTATTCCCATCCTTCATTTCCTCTCTCAGCCTGTCCCTATTACTGCTGCCTTGCTATTCACTTTTAATATTTTCAGTACAACTTCCCATTTTATATTTCTCATGGTGGCACCTGATTTGTAGCTTTGCCCTAATTGACTAAATTGCACTAGTAATATGTACCTTGCAGTAATGAAGATTATGTACATGAAATTAATATTATATTTCATTTAAGATGGCTAATAAAATGCTCATATTTTTATCTGTGGTTCCTTGGCAAAGATGAATGAGACTTCTAGAGCTGAGTAGTGAAATGACATTCTTGCATACTGCACATTCATTATTCCCGTACTATTTTGATTATCTTTCCTTTAGCATTGTTTCCTGTGAGAGTTTAAGGTAATTTCCTTCCCAAGCTATGCTTCTGATAATGGAAATTTCAGGAATAATCAACAGAAATTTTCCTTTCTGTCTTTTATAACATGACAAATTCTGTTGTTTGGGACACAGTCCTTCTGGAAAACATTTTTTTTCTTGCAGGTTAATAAAGTGATACATTTTTCTAGGCATTAGAAACAGAGTGTGAGCTGGGTTGAAGTCTCAGATAAACTGAGTAACATCTTTGTGGGCCCCCTATTTTGTTATATCTGTTAGCAGAATCTTCTAATAATTGCATAATATTTATGCTAGTTAAGGGCCAAGTTTTGTAACTCTTAATTGCCATTAACATGAGACCTTTCAACTTCATGGAAATGTCAGTTAGGTTTGCTGCCTATTTAGATTTTGTCTTTTTACAGGTTTTGCATCTATTTGGCTTCCAACACAGTCAAATCAGAGTATTTGCTATTTGTGAAATGTATATCAGTTTTCAAATATAGAGTAATAGCTGTTCTTTGCCTTGAGATGCTTACATTCAAAACCTAAATTCAACAGACAAATATTAAGATAGCGTCCTGTCTGAGTAACCAGTCCAGATTCCATACTTATTTTCTGGTGGATAGTGGTATTAGATTTATGGCTTCATAGAGGTGAGGGAATTAAACAACTATTGCCTGTTAAGTGTGCTGTCAGAGGTGAACGGAAATCACCAATAGAATTGAATCAGAAGATTCTAGGTCTTCCTGTGTTTTCTCAATAGCACATTTATTACTTTCTTCAGAGTAAAGTGCAGTGCTGGCATTGCCACTGTAACTTCATGCAAACCAAGTGTGCCTTACTGTATTAACTTTTTATATAAACCTGAGTGCTGTGCTGAAGTGCCTCTGATACATTGTGGATGCAGATAAATCTGTTCCTATTTTTTAGGCAAAGAGTGTCTCTGCACCACTGGAGACTGCTTTAATTGTGCAAGTGGCACACTCAGCTTAGGGACCCTGCAAAAATTAATGCTGTGTAAGTGCTCTCAAAGCACCTAGTGTCCGTTAAGGCATAATTTGTGGTGGTTTTTGTAGAAGCTTCTGGATGCTCATTTAAGAAACGGTTAAATAAGAGTAAGGATCTACAGAAGGACTAATGAAGAAGTGACCAGCTAGAAATAAAACTCGCAATACGGATACCAAAAGCTGAAAGAGATCAGACTCTCCTTTGTTGTCCCAAATTCAGTTCAAATCTGTAATATCTCAGATATTTCATATCTGCAAGTCATATCATAGATTATATTAAAGCTGCTAGAAGCACACGTACCTCTTATTTTAAGCAGGTTCTTTCTTGAGGCTGTGGTGCAGTATGCCAATTGCAGTTTCCTATCGTCACCAGGATTATTCCTTGCACTGGTTGAATCCTAACCTCAGTTGGTACTGTGCTCACGCCTTCAGTTGTCATACAAGAAATCTACACAGTCTTTGAAATTCAGTGGGAGCACAATAAAGGAACAAGAAAATGTGGAGAATGGACTACATCTGTATATAATATATAAGCAAGTCTATAAGCAAGGCTGGAATGGTCATTCCAAACAATTAAAAAAAAAAATTAAAATTGCCATTTATAACAAAGACTTCTATTCAATCCTGTTATTATTTTCATGAAAGACACATTAGAAGCTGGAATTAATAGAATGAGTAAGCTACATGCATTTGACTGGAGGCATATATATATATATATATATATATATATATGTATGTATGTATATGTTTATAACCAAAGGAACTGATTTGTCTTTGTAGAGAATTCAGTGTGAGGTATTGCTATTGCTACACAATTAATCTTCTGTTATTTAATATATTTGTGCATTATTTTTTGCCGAAGATACCAGGATCACTATGAGTTCCCAGTAAGAGGAACAGTTCATAACTAGGGCTGCTAAATAAGAAAAAATTATGAATGACAGGTTGAACTGCAGCTCCTTTGTCAGACTCTTCTCTACATTTTAGTTATTGCACTCCACAAACCTCTTTTCAGTAACAATGATTCTGCACCTGCCTTCTGAAATTAATGTCAGTGGTGTCAGGCCATAATCTGGCTCCATAACCCTTAGTGATCTGAAATAGATGCAGGCATGCATAAAGACTAAGTTTTCAGGTTGAGACCCTGATCTAATGTCGTGATGGAAGGATGAAAGTAAGGAAGGTGGCCAGGCTTCAGATAAAGAGTGTTTCGTATGAACTGCCTAATTTCCTGAACACACTGTGTGAATATCTGTGTGGGAGTCAAAGGGGGTAGTTGATGGAAATAGCAGAGTTCATGTAGCAGTCTTTCTGTGCCCAATTTCCCTACCCAGAGAAGGCAGCCATTTTCTAGCATGTCAAGTAAAGGCAAGTTTCTTCCAGAATTATGCATTTGTATGAATGTTTCTACTAATTTTGCCTGGGAAGAAGTCTGTATTCAACCCCTTGGGAAGACTTCCATGCAGATGGTGATGTGGGAGCCCCCAGAGCCAGGCCCTGGCAAATGAATAAGCTGCTTCTTCCAGGTCTTTGCAGGAACAGAAGAGTTGTACTAGTTTGATACCTCAGAATCCAAGCCCTATGTACTCAGTAGAAGACAGTCATATCAGATGCTTCTCCAGAGATACAGGAACCTGAACAAGCAGCCAGAAAACTTTTAACTGAATTAACTGATATGAATTCACTTAGTTGCTGCCTTTTCAGGACTCTGCAGCTGTCTCCTCTGGCACTAGCTGCTGTATTGATTCCAAATCCTAAATAGCAAAAGATTCTTATTGTTGTGGAGGAGGAGTCAGACAGGGACCCAGATGTTAATTCTCTTGTGTTTTTTTGGTGCTAGATGTCCATCCTCCATCAAGGAATTAATGTGATTTATATTTCTCAGAGATACTACCTTAGTTTTTCAGTTCCAAGGAGTCAATTTTCTTTCTTCAGACCACTATCTTACTCTTTCTGGTGTTGTGCCAAATTTCCAATACTCAAGGGATCCCCCCCCCAAAAAAAGTGTTTTTTCCCCCCCTCCCCCCCCCCCCCCCCCATTATATGTAGCCCTGCTTCCCCACACTTACTATATGGGCAGAATTATGACACACAGGGTTGATTTTCTAGTATTCTAATATCTCTTTTCTACCCTGTCAGCAGAATAAAGGCTAGTGGAACACAAATATTTCTAGACATTTAGCACCTGCTTGCTACCTTCCTCCATTCTATAATTCAAGGCTTCACTGATTAACCTAAAGAAAACATAGTATAGGACATGCAAGGCCATGAATGGAGCTTAAAGAATTTTTCAGGATTGCAGTGTTTTCTTTCTCAGTGGAAGGAACTGAGGAGTATTTGGAACAGCTTGAACCAAGTCTTTTGTGATACATTTAGAAAATGGTAAGATTTTTGGTATGCTGGGGAAGTGTGTGCACAATGGATAACTTTGATGATATTTCTACAGAGAGGAGCTTCAGTAGAGATCTTTCATGATGGACATTTTCTTACCTGTCAGAAAAGGTGCAATGAAGAACCAAGGATATTGCTTTTATTCCCTATCCTGCATGATGTTAGTTTTAACTTCTTGAGAATACTGAAGGACTTGAAAAAATAGATATGGTGCCTCATAGTATATTTCTAAGCATTTAGTTTTGTTTTGGCTAGCTTAATAGCTTCTTGGCACTTACTTGTATTACTTCATGATGTCTAGAAGGTCAAGGGCAAATAAACCACTCCTGAAATAGCAAAATTAACTGATTCTGTAATTAAACCTAAGTTGTATCTGTGTTATTCTATTAGAGTGTCTGTCTGAAGTGAAGGCAAGAATGTGTGACTGAAACTCTAAAGGTATATCACTACCCATAGATGTTCTCAGCTATGCCCTAGAGAACCATCAGCTTGTGCTGTGTATATGTTCTTAAATTTTTGTTGCATATGTTGATGGGAAAATAGTCCTTGCTTCAGTAGCTGCAAACAGACAATTTTTGTGTCTTTACTCAGAATTAAATTGTATTTTTCAACCCCACAGCCCTGAAAGACCTCTTGATCCCTCTGCAGCATAGCTGTGTTCTCTCCATCTGTAGTCTACATGCTCCTGGAGATTTGTATCTAAGCTGCCTGTGAAAGATAATTAAGAGAGGTAGATCATATATCCTAAAGAGCAGTCTATATCTGTTTATACATACACCATAAGAAAATTTTAGGCATCCATAGGAAAGAAAATAAGGTTCAGTACCAGTACTCTAAATTATGTGGGTATATATATTACAACCAAGTGAGTTTTGTCACAAGAGAAATCTAAACTTTACTACCTCTGAAGTAAATTTTACTCCAAAGTGTTGTGTAAGCACTGGTTGTTTTCCTGCTCTTTTGAATGTATGTGATACAGCAGAACTGTATGAAACAGGGGAAAATCTGGTCTGCTATCTACCCATTACCTTCCTTCCTCTGAATGGATATAATAAAATAAGGAAGACCCTCTAGCAGACAACTCTGTGCTCTGTGTGAACTGTTAATAGAATAATTTGGTGGAAGAACAGGGGTTTTTCTTTTAGATGAAAGACCATTAGGAAAGACTCAATAGAGCTGTATAAAGCAGAATTTAGTAGAAATTAGTAGGTGCTCATTATCAGAACTGCATAAGAAGAAACCTTGTTAAATGAGAAGTAATTAGAAGCACAAGCAGGTCATATTGAGCACTAGAAATCCAGGGCTACTTATATATATTTGAGGTTGCAGGCATAGGTTTGTAGAGTCTACAGCCTTTTGTATAAATGCTGAATACACTCATTCTGCACAAAGTTAAAAGTAGGCCCTTTAAAATAATGGCAGATCTTTTACAGTTCATGGGTTTGGGTCATTTAGGTGCTGAAATTTTTCTGAAATACAGAAGTGTAACTCCAAATGAACAATTATGGATTACTAGTAACAAAGCCAGATTTTTCAGAACAGAAAAATAGTTTCTGGGAACCCTCTGTTCTGAGTCACTATATTATCATCCATAGACTAAATTTAAAGTGTTGTTTACCTTTGCTGTGGAACAGCTTTGATTGCATATAAGCTGCAACTGCTTAACTTTTGTCTTTGCTTCAAATGCAATTCCTCATGCTGAACATTTACATCGCTGTGTTTCATATTCATGGTAAACATAAAGCAAACTTGACTCTGTACATCCAAGCATATTGGAAAATATTTTGTGTGTGTAAGGAAGTGCTTCTTTTACTTCCATATTGCCTAAAACATGTATTAATTGCAATTTAAATGAAGAGTCAATATTATTTGCTGTAACCAGAAGGAAATCCTGCAAACACCAGAACGGTATTTGCAAAGCTGAAGCTTTTCTCCCCAAAGTATCTATATCTTCACATCATGCCATAAACTAGTCCATAACAGGGTGGAGATTCTAAAAATCTGTTCTGTGGGCAATCTAGCCTATGTTTGTCCAACAGTGGATTTCTTTCTGTGAAGTATGTGATAGTAACCTCTGTTCACTGTGGCTGCTTTGGCATTTATAAAATCTCTGATGTTCTACAAAACAATGAATCAAGCTTGAATTTCCTATAAACATACACTCTAATCAGACAAGCCTGGACTCAAGAGGAATTGCTGCTTTCTTTTGCATTCTAGAAACATGATTCTCAATGGAAAAAATCACAGAAAATTTATTTTAAATGCCAATGACACAAGGCATTCTTCATCAGCAAAGCTGTTAATCTGTTGTGCGGCACTTGGATGTTGTGAATTGATGGAATATCTTTCCAACCTGTGTTTGTTTCCCCTAACCTCTGGGTGGTTACATGTGGAGATATGGTTCCAGATGTTATGATGTAGGAATGAGATACTATTTTACTAAAGCATATCTCCTGGGCCTTCGGAAGTGGTAACCACTTTCTCTTCCTCCTCGTCATCTATCTGCACTCTGTATTTGGTGCACAAATGGTAATGTCTCATTCCCTTTGTAAACTCCTTGGGCAGAGGGACCTATCCTCTTGGGTCACTCTGTAAAGCATCTGTGGAACCACAGTGGCATGTCGATAATTATGATAACACTATAATCAGTCACAAGGGAGTGCTAGTCGACTCTCATGAGTTACAATCAATGCTGTGTACTGCAGAACTAGGAATGCTTTTATCTCCTTATTTGGCTTACAGACATCTGTAATAATGGACAGACACCTGCATAAGGGACATAACAAGAGCACATGGTGTCAGAGGTATCAGCTCCCTTTTTAGAGCAAGTGCCAAAATGACTAAAGGTATAGTTCCATTTTTTTGGAAAATGTTTCCTTACTTGTTTGTTCAGTGCACTCTGTCCACTTAAAGGTAGTTCATCTGCAGAGGAATTAAAGGGAATAGTAAAGAAGGACAAGGAGCACCAAAATGTTTTTTGGTGAAGTTGTCTCTGCTACTTGTTATTCAGAACACAAGTAAGAAAATTCAGGTCTTAGATATCTTTGTTCACAGTTTCAAAATCAAAACTACAGGTAAATACCTCTTGAGTTTCTCTCTGGTGAATTACAGTTTTTGCAGCAATCCTGTTGTTACACTAAAGCACTAACAGAGGGCAAATGAGATACTCAATGCTTTCCTATTGCCATCATCATTCTTTGTAAATCATGTGGGAAATTCTTCTGCCTTTTCTTTCCCTCTTCTTGAATTAACCAAAAAAAAAAAAAAAAAAAAAAAAAGGCGCTAAAATACCACAGTTCTGGTAGCTTTGCTAAATAGTCCCCTAAGCAGACTGTTCTTTCAGTAATCATAACCTAATTACCACTGGCAATTGGAAAGGTTGGGTTTGTTTTTTTGTTGGTTTTTTTTTGTCTTTTTTTTTCCTTGCATGGAGGAGGGTATATAGTTACTGAAAGGTCTTTCAATTTAAACAGAAGACATTCAACAGTAACAATAGTGTATATGTTTAAAAAAACTGCTGGAAAATGTAGAAAAAAAGAAGAGGGGGGGAAGCTACCACCCCCTGGCAGATGTTCAAGTGCGTGTTGAGACAGAGCAGCAAGTCAGTGAAAGGCAGGAGTTGCCTGTTCAGTGTTGTGACTCTGCAGAAGTCCTGAAGTGACACATGCATCACAGGGCTGTCACAGTGCTGACACAGGCCAGGGGTCATGGTTAAGAGCTGGGTGTTGCTGGAGAAGGCTGAGGAAGCAGAGGTGGCCCCTCTGTGCTCTGTGTGTGGGTCTGTGTACTCCTTTCCCGTCAACGCTGGCCCAGCACAGCCAAAAAAGCGGTTCCTTGGCAGGGCTTAATGGCAGGATGATGTAGTCTGTTGTGACTAGTGCATTCCTTTCAGGTTAAACTAGGGAAATGGCATTGTGTTAAAATTCCAAGTCGCATGAATGTTTTATTGCCACAAGTGCATTCAGGCCTCAAGGGGAGTGTGTGTGGTGGGGAAAGGAGGAGGGGAGGGTGACTTAGTGACTCGAGAACTATCAGAAGAGCACTTCCCCTGGAAAATTTTACCCAGCAGCACCAAGCTTATGGGCTGCAATAGTCACTTACACAGGTTTCGCTTTTCCTAAGCTGTGGCTGTTTAAAATCTCTCAGTCCAGACAATTAACAGCTGAAGAAAATATGACAAGACACATGCAAAGAGGTTGGGAGGTAGAGGGAAAGGAATGCACTGGGAGGGAGCTGGGTTGCCTTCTATACACTGCCAGAACTCTCCCCCGTCCCCCTCCTGTTCTGCTGCCCCAGCCCATGGCCTGGGACACGGGGGGGGAGGTTTTTCTCCTCTCCTTGTCTGTTGATGGCCAGGAATGATCTGTTAACTGTACACCCCTGGCTGGGAGCCCTAAGCAGCTCATGGTACTGTATGTTACCATTACTACTCCCTCATTCCTTTTTACATTTTTTAAACACCTCTTTGTATTAATGGTTGACATGACTCAGGAGGATTTAATTTTAGACTGCAAAAGGACTAAGTAACAAAACAATACTGCACATTTGTGAGATTTTATTTCTTTAAGGGAATAAGCTTATCCTTCCAACTGGCGTTAGTTGTGGTAATAACTTTTAAGCAAAGTTTAAACAGGACTGTTTAGTAGAGCAAGAATAGGCAACTTGGAACAACAGTCTTGCAGATACAGTCCTTGGAAAGACATTTTGTTTTGAGTCATACTAGATTTTTTTCAGTGTCTGTGTTTTTATATGGTCTCAGGCTACTCAAATCATGTGCCATGTGTGATTTTTAACTCATTTTTAAAAACAGTTTACTGTGAAGTCTTCAGTTCAGAGCTCTTTGTGGTGTAAAATTACAATATATCTAATACTATAATTTGTTTTATGTACAAATTACTGGTGATTAGTATGAAAGTATTCTGTGTGGCTATGTATGTGGAAGTTTTGTATGTGTTTTTGTATGTTTTTGTATGTGGAAGGACCTCTGTGACATTTGTGGGTTATCTCGATCACTAAAAATCAGACTATTTTTACAAAATTTGTACATCTGTGTTTGATCAATTTTGTCATGGAATTTGTGCACATATATACACAAATAAGCCAGCTCAGGCTTTTTTGCATGTACTCTTGAAATTGCTGAAGTCAAAGAAGCAGCAAGGATGTAAATGAAGACTGATTAGGTCTCTCATGTGACAAAGTGCTCTAGATATTTATGTATATTTATATAAACATCCTAGGGTGCAAAAACATTGCTGTATGCACATTTATGTTTGCAGAAAAAAATGACACAAGTGATGTGACAGGTTTTGGTTTTGCAAGTGAGAAGTGGTCACAAAGGTCACAGAGAAGATTTAGTGTCTTGCAGTTGTTTGCAATAACCATGTCACTTCAAAGGTTGTATATGGTTTTAAGTTTATTGTGGCTCATGTTAGCATTTTTACTGCTAGATGGTTTCCTTTATTGCAAAGGTTCATTCAGGCCATTTATTATATAGATATATATTTGATTTCTGAATGATATGCTATCAGTGGTATGAAACTTTGTATGGAAGAGTAAATAAAAACTAATGATGCTTAATACTGACAGGTTAGCATGGAAAGCAGTGAAAGTAAACCTATGGCACCTAAAACATGAAAAAATTAATTAATAAAAATAAGAAGAACTTCTTCCATGTTATGTATGTACCTAGCCTCTCTTGACATGTATAAGTTTACATAAATAAACTTTTTTAATGTAATTTTTTTACTGATGTACTGATGTACAATTTACTCTTCCTGAATTTTGAAGTTGGAAATTAATGTAGTGCATCTAAGCAGCAAAGAAAAATATGAGACTTATTTGAAATCTTTTACATTATGAAACAGATGCACACACTGTAATTTCTCATTTTTCCATGTATCTCCCAGAAAATCCAGTTATACTGGATATTTTTCCTTTAAAGAATGTAACACTAGGAAAGAAATCTCCGAACAACCTTTAATGAACCATATCTTATGTTATCTATTGCATAAGAAGACATCATATTTGGCTTTCTGCTTTATTATTTTGCTTGCATACATTGAGCTTTGTCATTTAAAGATGTTAATCTGATTAGTTCCCCCTTATGAAGGTTTAATAGTGGTGTTTTTAAACAGTTAAATTGACAAGGCTTGTGAAGGGTTAGAGACTTAACAAGCAGTCAGACATAAAGGAAAAGAATGATTTATAGACAGAAAAATTACTTCAAATTTCAGAAACCTTCTTTAACACCTTTCATAAATTCTAAACAGTATGCATTTTAAATATGATATGAGTTTTGAACATATTCAGTACAAACTCACTAAGATTTTGCACATGATGTCCTGCAAATGAAAATTTAAAAATTACTCTTATTGAAGATATGAGGTTAGTGATCTGTGATCATATAGGGTATTTAATGTAGTATTTGAAACTGTTAAAAGTAATTTCCCATGTCAGTTGCAGCAAATAATAGCACATTTCTAAAAACTGTAGTGACAAAAATTTTGGAAATTCCTTCAATCAGTTTTCCCATATCATTCTGAAAAGAGGAAATTTGACACAAGGTCAAATTTAGCTACAAGTCTGATGTCAAAATAAAATAAAGTCCTTTCATTATTCTTAAAAGACAAGATACATTTTCTCTGTATGCAATGTGAAAGTACAACTAACTTTCTACTCAAATCACAGCTAGCACTACATTAATTTTGCAGTATCTTGTCTCAAGGTGAAAAAAGGTACAGAACCATTTTGGTTTTAGCGTAATATTATGAAGAGAATAATGTGCAATGGCTGGGAATTTAAGAGAATGCGAAGCATTCATTGCTAAGCATTTTTTGGATTTCACAAAACAGTGATACTGGTGTAAAAATTAAGTCATTAAAAATAATACATTTAGCACGAATATTTTTGCCTTTTGATAGTTTGGGATATACTAAGTTCAGACTTTTATGCTTTGGCTTGCAAATATAAAGTAGAAATTAACCCTGTATTTTACACTGATGCTTCCAGTAGTTGGGACTTCATGCCCCTGTCACATCATACCCCCAACCAAAAAAAAACCCAAAACAAACCAAACAAAACCCCCCCCCAAATCCCCTCCCAAACCAAAAAGAAAGGTATTTTGAGGAACATACATATACATACACCCAGACCTAGCATATATCTATATACACACATTTAAATACACACCTGTAAGTTCTGTATATCCATGTGCATACTCGTCAAATTATGCTACTATAAGTTCAAATGTAGACTTGTTTAGACCAGTTTAAATTTTGCTATAACTACATTGAAGTAAGCCAGTAATTCAATGAACAATGACTCAAAATATGATCTGGTCTTGTAAGTCTGCTGAGCCACACAAATTAACTCCATCTACTTAGCACAATAAATGTGAAGTAAAACATATAAGCAAACCCGCTCTGTCACTGTCTGAACTTTAACTGTCCGTGTTTTACCTCAGATTTACAGTGGGTGATAAATGCACAGACGTTTAGCTATCATTGTTAAGCTGAGATGCAATATTTTTTAAAACTATAATAATGTGTGTGAACTCAAAACTAGGTTTACATTAATGTGAGTAGATGTTATTTAAATATGTCTACATTATGGTTTTAACTGCTGTAATGATCCATTTTTAGATGAATTCATGTATTTTGATGCAACCTTCCTAATAAAGACAGACCTTGAAAGGTGATAACTTATATTAGCTTATAATCATTTAAAAGGTTCTTATTTCTAATAATAAGACAGCTTAAATTGTTATTTTGAGCACTTTTTCTTAAAGGGTCTTGATATATCATTTAAGGATGAGATTTTATCGCTCTCATGTTTGTGGTGCATACACCACATTGAGACAAGTTAATTAAAAAAAAAAGGTCTTGAAGGCATGAAACTGAATATTACCAGTTGTAGAGTTAGTCCTTTATTGGGACTTGAAGTCCACTCTTCATATACCATGTTCTCACATGACAGTCAGGAATAATCGAATTTAAAAAAATATAGAAATCAGTGACTTCTTATAACTTAGCAATTATTTTTTTTCATGATTTCATCTCTGTTTGAAATGTGGGTTGAGGTTTTTTGTGTTTTCAGGATATTCTTTTGCACTTTGGTTAAAATATTCCCAGCTGTTTTAGAATGCTAAAGAATTTCAGTATTTTTTTCCCATGTAGCTCAAAATCCCCCAACAATCTATACCTTTAAACACTCTTATGTAAATAATTCTTGTTAACAGGCTCTTTCAAGGCCAAATTTGAAAAAAAACTTATTTGGATATTTGGGCCATGAATAAGAAAGCATTTAGGCATAAAGTAATGTTTCATATGTTTACATTTAGGTACTTGGCTTATATATGTAGTCTGAATTAGGAAAAGAAAAAGAGAAATAGACAAAGCAATATGTATGTATATCTATAGAAAAGTTTGACAGAAAGGTACATAAATGATTTGTTGTTTCATTGTTGACTTTGTGGTGATATTGTTGGTTTGTTAGCTTTATTAATTAAAAAAAATTTACCATCTGATTGTGGCTGCAAAAATCAGTGGCAAAATCAGAGAGTTGCAAGGCCCAGAAATAAAGTGTAAACTGGAGCAAGTACATACACTTTAATTTCTTTTAACTCTATTTGTTCTTAACTCATTTGGAAAAAACAAAAAACAAAAAAAAAAAAAAGAAAGAACCCTGCTTGTAGGTATCAGGTATTTAGGGTATTGTGAAGATAAAATTCCCACAGTAGTGTTTGAAAGTTTCCTATTCTTACCTTGTAGAATTGTTTCCAAAATTGCTTTAGAATGTTGACTGTTTGCTAGTGAAATATTTAGTTATTTTCAGCCCATTTCTAGCTGTTTTCTTGTATTTTTAGGTAAGTACATAACCTCAATCAAGTAAAGGATTTTTAGATTCCCATAGAGGACAGTGTGGACCCATGGGCAGACCTAGTGGTATCCTTTCATGCGGGCTTTATGTTTTCAGCAGTGTCGTCCTCTACTTAGACTTGGATATGAAGTGGAAGACAGAAATACACACCTCTGCATCTTCTAAATATGGACTAAGCTTGAAGTTCCTTAGCACTACAGCTGACAAACTATTAATGCCACTTTCAGACACTACTTTTTATCTGTACAAACCTTGACCCCCACCCACTCTTGTTTTATTGAAAGGCCTGTAAAAACATGTTTAAAACAAATAAATAGGTTTCTCCAGGGAGTAGGCTGTGTTTAACAAAGAGAGAGAAGCAAACAAACAGGTTGCTCATTCCTTACAGGGAAATTGAAGAAGGGTAATAAAATGCTTAGAAATAAATTCATGTAGTTCTTGTTTTGATTTGCACGTGAGATGGTTTTTCACAGCATAACACTGCCACTTGATTTGCGTGATCTGCAGGAATAAGGACAATAAAATGCACCAAGTTGTGCTGATTTACAGAGTAATGTATACTCCCCCCTTTTACATGTCTAGTGGTATCTAAGGGAATAAATTGCATGTTGGAAGACTTAGGGTATTAATTTTAACTTATTTGTTTAGCTAGTCTTCCTCTCCTCTCTGAAAAACAGTGGTTGCTTACCTCAGTCTGACATTTGAGTTGGTTAACTGGCACGGACATAGGAGCCACCACATAATGCTATCACAAATATAAATTACTAGCCTCTTTCAGTTCCAATACTTTTATTTGGAAACAATCAGTCTACAAGAATTTTAATTGGAAAGTGCTATGTGTAAAGCTTAGAATGACAGAAACATAGGAAAAATAGAAATACAGAAAAATAAGGAAGAGAAATCCAATCTAGCATTTAAGGTGAAGATTCTGCATAATGCAAAAAAAAAAAAAAAAAGTGATGAAAATTTTAGAAGAAGTCAATTGCAAAGTGAAAGTAAAATACTTCTCTTTTTAGGCCTTGAAAAATTTGTGTATTGGAGAAAGAAGAGTTTTTATATAAATGGCCACATTCAGTAATCAAGATGTGTATTGGCAATGTTCTTATTTCTCATAGAGCAAATCATATTTGGCCACTTTTCAGCCTTCATTATCTGCAACCAAATTCATTCCTCATGCCTGTAAACTACCTTAATTCATTGATCTTGCTCTGAAGCCTATATTTTCATGTTCTGTCACTAATAACTTGTTGATTTAGTGTTAAGATTTTACTGATATGCTGTCCATTTCTTAGAAAGCTGCACTAGCAAGGAAGTTGGGTAATCATCTCTTGAATATTCTTGCAAAGTATGCTTTAAATTGTTAGCGACATTTTGTAGCATTTTATATGGCAGTAACATGTAAAATGGTTATATATTTGGAACCAGCTGTAAGTATGTCCTTTAATAACATATTTGTCACAACAGTCTCTTGAATCAAAGCTGCTTTTTTGATTTTGTCTCTGTGCATTGTCTCATGGGATTTTTCTCTTCCTCCAGGCAGCAACTTCTGTTGCAATTTTCTGAATTTTCTGATGAAAACATTGTATAGTGTATTCAGTGGCTCTCCCTCTCAGTCATTAGTGTGTGGATATGCAAAGTGTTATTACACTAATTGTGAAATGGTACTCCTGCCAAAGTACTTTAGCCTTACCAATAGTTGCAACTGAGGTCCTTGCACAGGAGTCTTCTCTGACTATGTGTCATAAATGTCAGAACTAAGTAAAGTAAGTGCTGCAAGCTTTCCCTTCTGCTTTAGAAATCCTCTTCTTGAATTTGTTTTGTGCTACTCATATGAGTGTATGGACCGTATGCTGATTTATGCTTGATTTGCTCTGTTTTTCTGAAGGCATGCGTGTCTGTCAAGGATTCTGTTGGTGTTTTTGAGCCATAGCAGAACCTTTCAATGAGGAAAAGATCCTACAAGATCTAGTGTGGTTTAGGTAAAGAATAAAAATTGTTACAGGAAAAGGGAAGAAATCACCTTTATGAAATATGGAAAAGTATGAGAAATAAGACTGTACTTCCATCTTTTCCTGAACTTGCATCTTGTCTCAGTATCCAGACTCCTGGCACTATCTCTGGAACTGAAGAACATGCAGCACTTCCACAAGAGTTTCAGGGTTGCCTTCTGGCAGCCCTCAAGTCCCTTTGAACTACAGGAAAATTTCTACAGTGTCAGTCACATTCCCACTTTGGTGACATGTCTTTGATCTATCCACTGTCTGTTGCAGATTTTCCCTATGGCCTATTAAAATTCTGTAATTCTTAACCTTTTCTTGACAGTCACTGGCACTGGCCTGAAAAGGAATTCTGAGTCTCACTGTTATTTACAAGAAACATCTGGCTCTGGGCGCTTCCCATTGGCTGCACCAGTCACTGAAGTGTCTTTCACTTCTACCTCTTGGCACTTCTTCTCTCCCTTTGGCCTATCTTTTCAACTCAGAACAGCATCATCCCTATTTTATTCCATGTTCTTATTGCCCCTGGACAGCCTTAGTATGGAAACACAATGTGTACAGGTGTGTTCGTATCAGTGTGAGGAGGGGAGGAGTGGAGGGTTTGGCAGATGTTTCTCCCATAACTATGAATAACTGTTACATCAAACACCCCTATTACACATAAAAGGCCTTGACTCTACGTCCCTCTCCCCTGATTTCCTGTGTGGGTGGGAGGATTAAATGTCAGGAGGGATAGATGGGGCAAAAAGCCTTTATGCTTGTTGTGTCTTTTGTTTCTGCTGATGATACACAAGGCAAGTTGTAAATAGCTCCTTCGCATAGAGTTGTTATTCCTTTGAGACATATTCTACACAGTAGCTGTGCTCTCAGCACTGCTATGCTCCAGGGATCAGAGAGGGACACTTTAAAGATCTTTTCATTAATTTCTGCATTTTTGACAGAAAGAAATTTAGCTTTTTATCAGACAAATGTCATCCAATCATTAAAGCTTGAACATTATTTCAAAATTTTTAGTAGCAGTCAGCACAATATCAAACAATGTCAAACTATGAATTTGTATGACACTCAGAATCCAAAGTGTTTGAATCCTCACACACTGCCTGCCATGTACAAAATAGCACACAAATAAAAAGAACCAAAAAAAAAAAGACAGTTCAGGTACAAATTTTATCAGAGTAATAATGGGGTTTTTTTCCATTTATTCACCCATCAGTCAAATAAGGTTCAGAGAACTGGATAATATTAGAATTCATGAAGTGAAAGACACTAAATGCTTGGCTAATTATACTTGTTCTCAACCTGGTTTTAATATTTTACCACTTGGGAATATAGATGACAAAGCAGATTGTAGTGTACATTTCTGTATTACATTTATTGGAGAATAGTTTTTTCATTCCTGTGAGATCAACTTTATCTGACAGCTTTTTGTGTGACTTAAAATGTGTTAAGGGAGCTTCTGGGTGTACAGGTATCTATTTGCTAACATCCAGAGTAATAGCCCTCCTGTCTTTCTTGTTCTTGAAATATGATATTGTTGTATATTTAAATTATAAAGTTTAAAATCAAATCCCTCAACTTTTAATATTTTTTAACACTGATGCAAAACTTATTATCTGCTACCCTGGAGTTTGGCAGATACCAAGCAACTTTCTGGAAAATTAAGGTCTAGTTTGAACCCTAATAGAATGGATCATTGGATATAATAATTCAGAGTAGAGGGAGCCCATGGAGTCTGAAGAGCTAAAGTGAAGAACAAATTCTAGAAATTACTTTGTGCTTGCATTTGTTGTGTTGCTGTTTATATTGATTTGAACAGTTACAGTGATGATCATGAGCAGAGAAACAAGATGGAGTAGCTTCCAGAGTCATTAATTTTCGATGGTCTACGAAGCACTTGCTGCTGGCTTACAGATATCTGACTAGGTCTGTGGTGTTGGCTTTCTTTGATTTCTGCTGCTGCATTGCATGCACATTTTCCTGCTTGTAGTCTTCCATGTATACAACCACCCTGGGATGTTAAGTAACTGAAGGTAGGAAGGGCTGCGCATGACCATGAATGGGAGGAACAGTTGTCCTACACATCACTTTGTTGTTGTCCAAGCTCTTAAGCAGCAAGAGAATCCGTGAATCACAGGGGAAAGAAAATCTGGACTTATAAATGCAGATGTTTTTTCAGGGTACTGAAGAACAGAAAGATGCAAAAATAGAAAATAAAAACTCACTGAGTTTGAGCTGGCCACACTGAAGAGGAAAGAAAAAGGTGAGACTTGAAGAAAGCTGACTTAAAGGCTTGAAGAAGGTAATGAAGAAATTCCCGCATACATGGAACAGTGAAAGTGGAAAGATAAAAAGACAAATAAAAGAAGTCAGGGCTAAGATCATGCTATTTGTTTTCTGCACTGTGTTAAAATACATTGTCAAAATGAGTAATTGGATTGCATTCAGATCTCTGGAAATTCAGGTTTCTGCCTCCATGATGACATTTGAAAACTAGGATGGTAATTTCAAATTAGATACAGGTCAAAATCAGGAACAGAGAACAATGATACAATATTAATGTGCTTTCTAGAGAAAGTATTTTGTTTGGGGTTCAGTGTTTTGGGGTCCTTTTTATGTCAGAATGCATTGAGCTAGACTGTGGCTCTGAAAGTAGACATTATTATAACTAAGACAACCTGAGATTTAAGACACAGAAATAAACCTGTATCATACCACAGATTGAACTGACCATGGCATGAGAAGGTACAGGAGCTAATCATTGTGCTAAAACCCACAATAGTCTTATTCTGGAGAGAACACAGCCTGTGACGATGAGGCTATGAGAGCTGACTGGAAAAGAAAAATAACAACATCATATTGTCTGTTGCTTATTTAGGAACATTTAGGAAAAAAAAATAAAGCAACTCAACCCTTAATTTACTTTTTACAGTTGATAGTAGATCTAATATCTTTTGGAAGCCCTGGAAAAGATATTTGTTTTCATAATCTATGAGGAAATTTTAGATTTCCCAAATGCTTAATTTCAAACATGGAATTTTGTCTGTGCCATAGTTTTCTGGAAAGCAAATACATTTTCTTGATTAAAGAGGTCAGTTTTATTTGCCACATTGCACTTAATGGTGAGCTACCACATAATGTTTCAAACATGTGACTCTATTCTGTGATATGTTCTTGGATTTCAATAGCTAGACTGCCCAAAATGGAAGGACTTTCAAGTGAAGGATGGATTTGTTATCCTTATAGATGAGTTCTGAAATAAATTTTTTTAAGAGTTGTGAAATGGAATAAATGCTGGAAAGGGCAGGTGTTTAACACCATTTATACCATATAACATTCCTTCCATAACAAAGGGATCTGACTACTAAGGCTGGAATATTGCAATGGTATATCAGGTCACTACTACTTTTTAGTCTTTCTAAGGTTAAGAGTTCGATGTAAACTAATGATTTATGTAGAGAAAGCATAAACATTCAGATAGGACCTGGTACTATGTTTTAGCCTTCTTATCAAATTGCATTTCTCCTTTCTTTTCATTGTGATAGCTCTGGAATTCCTTTATGTCCTTGCCATCTCTGTGTAGTTTACTGTCCATGTCTCTGCCATATAAAATTTCCAAAGCTGTTTGAGACATGTTATCCTTGTGTAGGTGTCTACCTAATAGGCTTACAAACTCAAAGAAACCCCCAAAATTATCACAAAATGCGAGTGCAGAAGGAAGTTGTCTGAAGATATTCTTCCTTCAGTTTCACAGTGTAAATTGTCTTTTGGTATTTTTCTTCCATACTTTTAAATTTTTTCAACATGACAGGTGTCTTGCACAGTTGATACTTGACAGAAAATGATGGTGAAAAAAAAACTTATCTTGCCTTCAATGTTTTGTTTTCTTTTTATTTTAAAAAGGTGTAATGCTTCAACTAAATTGAAGTCCTTTCCAAAGCAAGGACTTCCCAGTCTGTCTCTTTTGTTTCAATTTTCTTCTTCCATGTGGGACTAAGATTATGTTCAGATCATCACTTTTTTTTTATTTGCTCAAACATTCTGATTGTTTTACCTTCTCATAGATTTTATACTAAATCTCTTACAAATCTTAAACATCACCATTTTCTGATTATTGAGAATGTTTCAGTGTAAATATTATCCTGTAAAGGCATCATTTACATTTAAAATTATTTAAACTCTTACGAAAAGAAGGGCATATATGTATAGTAAGAGCCAATGTTAGAAAGATTTATTTGCAGAAAAAGGTTTTAAACTATTAATGATGATTAAGAGTGTTTTATTGAAGGATAGTAGTATACCTAGCACTAAGTGAAAGAGCAGGAGTAGATGGCCCTCTCTTTTAAACATTCATAACTAAAACTGATGTTTGGAGTGGTCCAGTTGTGAAACACTGGCACTAGGTGACTGTCTCTCTGAGCTTAGCTGCTGCTGTTTTATGGTAAGACAGACAATATTTTCTAAATTACTTAAAATCTTTGTGCTTTGCATAAGGAACTAAGACACTGGATTGCAGTGAGAGGAGTGGATTACATTGAGAGGAGTGGATTGCAGAGAGAGGAGCTGCACAGGTGTGAAAAAAGACATGGAAGAGAAGAGGTGGCTAAATAGGCAAGGGAAGAGGAAGGCTATTGGCTGCAGGGAATAGAATGAAAAGAATATGATGGGGAACAGAAACATAGCCAGAAGCAGAGTTGTTCAGAGCCTTGAAGTTTAGGATGAATAGCCTAGACTTGAATCAGTTTCCTTTACCTTCCACATCAAAGAAGGGAGTGACATGATCCAGGCAATAGGTGAGAAAACCCTTATATTACAAGTTTCATGCTACATTAATAGGAAACATACCTACAAACTGAGGCATTTAAGAGAGAGGGAGAAAAAAAAAAACTATGAACAAAATGGTTTATAGGTAAGAAGTACTAATTTGACAATCAAACTGCAGTTTACTTAGTAGCCACCTTTTGTGGCAAAAGCATACCTGCACAGTAATGTTGATCTAGAGTGTACAGTGGAGAAACAGATCTACCTGACATTGGTTTTATGAGGTGAAAAAACATGCAATGCACTGGCTTTGCATTTGCATGGTGTGTTTCCTGTGTAGTTTTATGCTCGGAAACAGAAAGAGTAAATCATTGAAAAATGAACACAGTCTTCAGTTTTGTTTTAGCAGCCACTGGCTTTTAGCAGGTCACCAGCATTTTTATTTGTTTGCTTGAAAGCAGCTTGAATAGTGCAAGGTGTTTTAGTTTGTCTGTGTGGTAGTGTGCCTTGTAGTGGAGTGATTCACAATAGCTTACAGCCCGAAAAGCATCCCAACTGCAAGTTCACAAAGCTCTGTGAACTTGCTTTTCTCTAGAGCAAAATAAAGTAATATATTCTGCCATTGGAAGGCAGAACTCCCTGCTTCAGAGTCATTCAAGATGTTTCCTTTGCCCAAATTAATTTTTGTCTTAGCTCTACTATCCCTGCATGGCAACGTGCAGTGTAGAGAACTCCAACAATAACTTTAAAAATCTGGCTCAATATGATAATAAGAAAAGGACTGACTGAGAGACACATAGTTTGAATTTTGGCAAAATCTGTATGTTTCATTATTTCATTCAATGGAGAGGATTTGCACAGGACATTTGGAAGGATCTCTCAAGCAGAATCAGAGCTGGTATTTTTGAGTGGGTCAGAATGGAGAGCAGTGGGTTAGAACCTTATTTTCTCTGAGTCTGTGTTGATGTTGCCTAGTGAACATTGTGAGCTGGGTCTGCAGTTGTTGGAAGCTGACATTGTTTCTACTAAAAAACAAGCTATTCCCAGCACTGGAAGAGGTATGAATGTTTCCCTTGATCCAAAAGTCATCATATTTTAAGGGCTAGGTTTTGTCCTGCCCTCTCTTTGCTCTATTTGATACTTGTATAATGAAAAACACCCAACATGAATAAAGCAAGAAATAAACCAAACACCACATCAACAAATGGGCACGTATTCAGTTAACTGGAAATTATTTGATTTTGTGAACCTCCTCATGTAAGAGAATGCCTTCTCTCTGTTGTGAAGCAGTGGTTGAGAAAGAGTATGCTTGCAATGGACCTGAGACTTTCCATAAAGAGGCCATGTTTACTAAAATATGTATTTGTGTGGGTGTGCTTAGAGAGTGTGCTCCAGGCCTTATTTGTTTTCCTTAGTGGCTAAGGAGAGGTTGGGAATGTTGCCATGATAGCTAGTGGCGTTTCTTGCTACTTAGAATACTTCACAGGACAGCAGAGAGCAGAGTACAGGGTAAGAAACTTAGAATCATTGAATGGTTTGGTCTGGAGAGGATTTTAAAACCATCTAGTTCCAAAGTCCCTGGCATGGGAAGGGACACATTCCTCTAGACCAGGTTGCTCAGAGACCCATCCCACCTGTCCTTGAACACTTTTAGGGATGAGGCATCCACCACTTCTTTGGGTGTGATCACTGTTCCAGTGCCTCACCACCCTCACAGTAAAAATTTTGAAAAAGTGTATGTGTATTTCGTTATCTTAGTATGTCTATGTGTGCATATATAATGTTTTATTAGTGTATAAAAGCAAACATAATCCCAAAGTGCAAGCAGAATGGCAGACTTGCAACAGTCATTAAAGTTTACTTCCAACTTAAATAGTAACCCTGCTGTCCTTATGGGATATATCTGGTAGAATGGTTGTTTGTTAATGTTTAGACAGTGTTTTGAAGGTGGAATATTTTTATGAAGTGTTGAATATTGTCACTGTTACTTATCTCTTACTGTTATGTGTGGCTTTATGTACAGCTAGTAAGGGGGATTCAGCAGCAAAAAGTAATTATTCCATTTGTAGTTTCATAGAATCCTGATAGAGAACTTTTCAGTGTAATGTATTATTTCTAATGCTTTATTCGTGTTTGCTCTGAAGTTTTCAGAATTTTCTCTGATGGAAAACACATCTTTTCTCCATCCTGGCTTCTGTATGGTGTAACACCTTTGCTCAATCACCCCACCATTCCATTGCTACTAACACAATTGTTCACTGGACTATGCTGCAAACTTGATCTGTAGAATGATCTGAGGTGAAATCATCTTCTTTGATGTTTTGGGAGACCATTTTCAGGGCTAACACTTCCCTGGAGTTATCTTTTGTCATATTTTGTGATATTGAAGTTAAACCTGTTTTTGAAGCTCCCTATATTATCAGGAATAATGGTTCATGTAAATTTACACTCTGAGGCCTATATTTGCAATTGTAGTGAGAGTGAGATGATAGCTTAAAGCATAAATAGGATGGGTACAACCACTGTCTGATATATTGCTAATTGGTGAAGGAATACTGAACAAAAGTTAAACCAGCTGAATTGTTGATACACATATAGAATGTAAAAGAGAAAGAAAAAGAAAAAAGAACCTCTGTGCCCCAGTGCTTAGTAAACTGTGTGTTTCCCTACCCATACCCACATGTGTTTTTCTCTTCCCTCATGCCCTGCTGCATTTGCTTATGCCAGTGAGACTTAATGATATGGTCTTATTGATATGCTGATACTGATGGGCTAGCTGAAACCATCCCCATCTCTCTGCCCCTATTTTCTGGCTGTTGGGAAATTTGGAACCTGAAACTCCATTGCACTGTGGAGGGTATCAAGGAGAGCACTAGTCAATTGTAAAGAATGGGTGCAATTTCTGCAACACCATACAGAAAGACATTTATGTACATGTGTGTAAATTAAAATACATTTCTGTTTGTCTGTTTATCTGTCTGCCTATATCTTTATAGCTATAGGTTTGGGTTTTTTCTTTTTTAGTTAAAATACACTTCATAGCATTTTGCTGATCGTTACAACTCCTATGATTAAACTAAAAAGAGTTTCTTGAAAGCAATATTTCAAGGCAGTTGGACTCAGTAAATATCACCATAAATATCAAGGAAATATTTTTCTTCTAGTTTGTATGTAGCATCTTGAGTATTTCAGGTGTTTGAGGTCCTTCCTTGTGCGAGTGGAGTTCTTTTCCCAGGCATACTGAAGTACAAGTGCAAATTTCCATAAAATTTAAATAAGGTATTTCCTGTAATAATGAATAATTGTGGCTGCTCTCTGGTCTGCATTGTAATTAACCATGATCAGACTTGTTAGGGAGAGATATTGCTCCTGTTATAATTTGGCAGGCTACTGTGATTTTGCCAGTTTTAACAAACTGCAGCATTTACTTGCAGAATCACAGGGATAAGATATGCTTCTGCTGCAGAAGTTTCTTCTTAAAAGCAGAGGAATAAACTGATAGCTAGGTAGGAAAAGCCACCAGTGGTACCAGTAGTTATTCAATTTTTTTAGTTTGTAATGATGCTTTCCCTAGGAGTGTTTGTAATATTGTATGGTGCGATAGTTTAGAGTTAGTTAAATCTGGCATTGTGACTCAGAAAAGAGAAACTGACCCTTTTATGTTTTATTTAGCAGGTATTTCTACAGGGTAAATCTCTATGGAAAAAAAATAAGCGGGCAGGGGAAGGTAAGGGAGGAAGCACAAACAAAATCAAACCCAGAATTATAGAAGAACCATAAAAATAACCCTAAATAATTTTTTTTCCCAGGAAACAGCAAGTGACCTTGTGCTCAACTACAGATGCTGCAGTAGAATGATCTCTGTGGTCTCAGTAGCACTGTATCTAGACACTTGGTCAGCCTCTGTTTCTCTGTCTTTCTCTTTTTGTGTTAAGAACTGTTCAAAACATTACTGTCTAGTTACTGCGGTGTCTTTCATTTAGATTCTGTTTATTGACTAAACCACAAGGATTCCTGCCCAAAGTACCAGGCAGCCTACGCTTGAATGATTTTGATTTTCTAACATCAGCCCTGGGGTTTATTTGAAAAATGTACATACACTACAGCTTTAACAAGTCAAGTGACTGCATGATTTTGACCATGGATTAAAGTATATCTGAAGATCATTAAATAAAAAAAAAAGGTGGTGCAGGGAAATAAATGTAGTAGTCATTGTACTAGTACTGTGCATGTGTGACACATGTTTTTTGTCTTTTCATCTTCTACAAGAGCCAGAAAGTTTCCTGCCGTTCTCTTTCCAGCTATTGACAAATGATTGCCAGATGTGAGATCTTTGCTGTGCTCTTTCCCCTTCACAAACCTGCAGTGATGGGATATTCAATTCTCCCTTGCCCATTTCATCTCCTTTCCACATCTGCCAGAGACACATAGGCTATACATCCCTACATGAGAGTTTAAAGTTTATTCAGCTCCTCCACTCCCCCCAATAAAACATTTAGAGACAACAGAATGAAGTCCATGTGACTCTCCATAAATCTCAGTGCATTTCAGAATAGGTTGGGGTTTTCTTAATTTGTACATATCTAGGCAAGTTTGCTTTAATTTTTGGCCTGTATTTTGCACATAAACTTTCACAAACATGCACACACATGTACATATATTCACATGTGTATATGGAAAAGGTAATGTCAGTTTGAGACTCCTCAGGAGTTCCTGTCATTGTCAGATTACATGACTCCTTCCTGAACCTGTAACTAAAACATAACATTTTACAGGATTGTCTGACAAAGTTATTGAAATGAGCAACTAAAAAACCCTCAGTGATGATATCTACACTGTGAAAAATTTTAAAACACTTTAAAAAACATAGATGGAAAAATGTGCGTCTGTTACAGACTGTAGATGATGTGTTACCTCTCACTTTCCTCCAGTTTTACTACTGGATTTCTAGGAAAATTCTGAGGAGACTTTCCTTCGAAGTAACTTTTTGTAATCTAAGGGGTGAACTACTTTTTATCTTAGCAGAAATAACTCTGGAGTGACCACACACATAATCAGACTCATGTTCAAAAGTTTTCTGGCACTGCTGTCTAGAATTTGTATTGATGGGGGTTATTTTTCCCTTCTAAGTCTGTTTTTACGTATGTCTAGCAAAAAGAAAAAAAAAGAAAAAAAAAATCCAAAACAAACATGACCCACAAACAAACAAACAAAACCAGGGAGAGAAACAGAGGGACAGACTTTCCAGCTCCTGACCTTCCTATCAGGTGGGCTAACACAGGTGGCCTTTCTGTTTTAAGACTACACTTTTGGCAAACTGAGCAGATCTTCAGTCCCTGACACAGATCAGCTATTTCTTTTTAATTAGAAAAAAATGTCAGTAGAATGTCTGCCATATGTGCTCAAAATAGTGGATGGAATTTCAGGAACAGAGCAGACTTGGGTTTTAATCTTTAAAATGTGAGAGGCTATTTTGTTTTTCCAAGGTTGTAGTTGTACAGTTGTTACCATTTCTGCCTATGCCTGTTAGGAAATGATGATGTATCCTCATCTTTAGCATGTCCAGACTCACTATTTCTCTTTCACCCTTTCTAAGATGTCACCTTCCTATGAGAAGAATGTCTTAAACTTGTGAGAAGAAAACTGTAAGGGAAAATCATCTGCCCACTGAGCAAAACAGAACCCAAAACCCAAGCTGAATGTGACTAAAACTCTTCCAAGGCTTCAGGTTTTTTGCATTCTACTTTGGCAGATGATAGGATAGTGAGATAACCTTGTAGGTTAGAGATCATTGGTCATGTGGTTACCATTTAAATTTCTCCTCTTTTTTTTTTTTTTTTCCCCCTTTAAAGAAAGGACAAGTTATTTTGGAAAGAACATAGAAAACTTCACACCTTGAAGATCAAGGCAAACAGTTGTCTGTCTTTTCATGAAACAATCAGGCTTGAAACTCCAGTAGGAGGAGATGAGATACTTCGAGTTCAGAACACTTCACTTAATTTGTCCTTACTAATGCGCTGACTGGTTTCTTCTGTCTTCCTTCTTCTTTCACCATGGTTACTTGGGGAGGTAGAGAGGTGCTAAGCAATGGAGGTGTCATCCGGCCTGTGCACTGAGGGAACGTCCTTCAGAGGACAACTTGTCACTAGCCATCAAAGAAGAGAGTGGCTTTGTGGTCTCTGAACATCTGGCAGCACTGCACAGGAAGCTGAGGGGGTGTCATTAATTGTGATGAAATAATTTAAACCATCAGGAATAAATGAGGCTGTTAAGCTAAGTTCAGATTCCATTTGCTGTGCACATGTGTCTAGCGGCCTGTGTGCAGTTAAAAAAAAGAAATGAGTTATATTAGCTTGTGAGTAGAAGTGAAACAGATACTGTAAATGAAGTGAGTTACAGTGTGATGACATCATGTAGAACAACATTCAGAGAGTGAGTTTTGTAAACTCAGCATGCAGGAAAGTGGCATGTTACTTTGATGAAGTTTTGCTTAAGATTGCACCTGATGATGATGGGTAAAGCAAGCAACAGTTTGGTGCACATTTGCAAAACTTACCTCGCAGTTTTCAAACAGAAACCTATCTTGTGGACAGAACTTTTGCTTACAAATTTTAGCGCAACTTATCCATTATTCAGTATATATCAGTCTGATACATTTGGAACTGGGCCATAGCAGAGATATTTACAAATAAGGACTTGGAACTCCTGTGCAGAAGTATCCTTTTGAAAATTTGTTAGCTTCATTTTATTGAAGGTAGAAGGGGCATTTATTGACTTGATTTTTCTCCTCACTTTGCATCAACTGTCCTAATAAATGCAGAAATTGTACTGCATCAGATTTCAGGGAAGTAAATAAACACATAATCTTGAACTGGTTGAAAAATGAGTAAAAGAATGTTGGATAAAAGGTCTCAGTTTACTTTTTAGTTGAATGTTCCTCAAGTAAAGAATTACCAGCATTCATGAACATACAGACAAAATGGCTGTACAAAGCTAAATTATTTTAAATCGTTGTTAAATACAAACACACTTGTTTCTAAAAATGGGCAGATGCAAACTGGCTTTTGCTGAGCCGTGACCTAAGAAAGCAGAAATGGTTGAAAGTGATAGTCATGGGCATCCGTAAAGTTAAGAAAGTTCACAAATTTACAGATTTATCTCAGGCAGATTTTTAGCATCTGGAATAATACTGCAAGACTCTAGCTGAAGGTAGGACACAGCCAGAGGTCACAGCCCATGCTTTGACTCGTCAGCATATGTACTGGTAGGCGGCTTGCAGTGATACAGCTGGAAGGCTGCTTTGAATTCTGACAGTTACCAGCATATTATTGTTGGGCTTTCTTCCTGTGAGCAGAAGAGACCACGGGTACATGACTGGGACTTTTTTCTGCCTGTATTACAGTCAGCTTCTGAAATTGTGCTAACTTTTGTTCCATTATCCAGTTGCCTGGATAATGGAATTATCCAGAATTTGTGGAATTCCAGTTTTCTTTGCTCAGTTCCTGTTTGGAATTGAGAGTGCTATAATATCTAAGTACATGAATTTCCAATGGATGAATTTTGGTTAGATAGGTCTGGCATCCCTGGTAAATTTTTCCATTTCCCTTCAAGGAGTCAGTATTGAAAATAGTAATTAGAAAACAGTCCTTTTTTTAAAAAAAAAAAAAAAATTGGTTATTCTTTTGGACTTTAAAACCATTTCCATCACTAAAATTGGATGTATTTTGTGTGAGTCACTTATCTTGTCTAAGAGTGCCCAAATGGGATGTAATGGTACAGCAATTGGTGAAAAATGATACTTGGTCACAGGAAAGGCAGTGTGTGGAACACCAGTGTTTGTAGAGTACAAAGCTCTCTTGCATACCCTTTAGGTGAAGTAACTGGTTATTTTAGTATAGAAATACTAAGGAAATGCTTGTGATAAAGAAAGTTATATACATACAGCTTTGACTCAAAAGATTTAAAAATTTGCAGCTCTGAGTTCTGTACCTGTTCCTTCTGCCTGTAACAAGAAATCCATGCTGTGTTTATCAGCAAATTTAGGCTTGTATCAGAGCAGTCTGTAGAATGCTGAGAAGCTGTAAGAAGTGTGTGAGAGCAGGAGTCAGAAAGTGAATGCCTGGGCCCTGTAAGGAACTGGCTGAACACAGCCTGGGTTTTGGAGGTGCTCAGCACTTTCAGTCCCTGTTGAGATTACAGGTAAGATAGAAAAAGGGTTCGTGTCAGATTAAGGGATCCTAATTTGAATTTGAAAAGTTTGAGTTTGGACAGTTAAAATATTGCCAATATTTCTAAATGAAAGGCATGTTAAATATTTTTACCCTAGAGTGCTTTAGTAGCTGTAGCATAGCTGGTACCTCACTCTGAATGAACTTGAAATGTTTTTGCAGTGTACTTATTTCATGTAGCTGACATGAAGTGGCAGAAAACAAAAAAAGGAAAGTTTTGGGTTTAGATATTTCTGCCATATCAGAGATACGAGAATTCTCTATCCATCGTTTCGAAAGAACTTCCCTTTTGCAGGGCTTCTGCAACCCCTGCAATTTACATACTGGCCTTCTAGACTGTCACTTTCCTTCTGCCTAATCCCTATCATACATCAACTACGTTTGTTTTCATCCTGCTTGAAGCTGTGAAGAAACAATTCTTCAGTGGTGTCACTAGAAAATGAATAAATAAAAGCTTTGTGTTCCCCAGACTAGTTTCTTTGAGCTAATATACACCAAGAGATATTTCTGTGAAACACTCTCTGTGTGTTTTAGATTACTTAGATAATTGAGTTAAATTATGACAGAATAGACGAGGAGTGAGAAGGAACAAAATAACTACAGAATGAACAGATAGTGCTGCAGACATTGTTAATACTTAGATTAAATCTGAAAGTAAACCCTGAGAATGGGAGGTGAGAATGACTGTACGAGATGGATGTAAATATTAGTATGCTAGCTGCAGTGTAATGAAAACTGTTCAATTACTTTAATATTTATAAAATACTGTTTTAAGCAACCTGTTTTCTCTGACAGAAAAAAACAAACTACTCCCTTTCTGAAATCATATTAAGTTAAAAAACATTCAGAGGTTTAAATTGAACCCATTTTGTGCATGGGAGATTAATATGCTTTTAAGCCAATTTACCTTGTTTTGTAAAGTTGTTGTGTGAGGTAGTGATATAATAGCACAAATATTGTCATTCTCAAACAAGTTTTCGTGCTGTATTTTTGTGATCTGTTAGGATCCTTTTGTTTGTCAATTCTTACAGCAGAACTCTGAAGAAAGTTGCTCAAACTTCTGGATAAAACAGCTACATGCTCTACTCTCAATACTGTTAAGTATTTTTTTTTCCTTTCCTAGGATGGGAATTGTACTCTTTTAACCCATTGTCCCCTGCCTCATTAAGTACAAATACCCTCCAGACACTGCTTTCTCAAGGCGCATCAAAGTTTATTATAAATGCAGCTCAACATTTGTGGGAAATTCTGTGTTGTGCTGCTTTGGTGCAAAAAATATTTCACTTGAATGTTAACTTTATTAGATATTCCTTGTGTAAACCAAAGAGGTGTTCTTTGATGTTCAGACAAATCATGGTTTTAGCAACTAACCATAAAATCACTAGCTAAGTTGTGCAAGAAACTTCCCTCAAATGCTGTATTAGTTGGTTACAGAGTTCTTTTCATTGCTGGAAAAAACAATTAAGTAGAAAGCAAATACATGACTTTAAATAACTGAGAGGTCCACAGAACTTTTCTATATTTGGCACCAACACTTAGGCTCACTCAATTACTCACTCAAGGTTTGAAGTACTGCAAGAATTGGGGCCTGACTTTAAAGAGGAGAGCTAATGGGTGCTACATGGGCCCTGAGGGTCCTGAACAAGGCACTTACTAATTTCAGTGACATTTTGGAAACCAAGCAGTTATGAAAACCAGACCAGTAGGGTTTAATCCCCATTAAAGAAATAAAAATTGTACTGAGTGCCATTTCAGTGGCAGCTAGGAGACAAAAAACTGTGCCACATTTTTCTAGATCCCTGATTATATCCTCCCAGTGCTTTCCTACCATGTGCATGTATTTCCTTTTGAGGAGCTGAAGGTTTGCAACATGCTGTTTTCTATGGCATCAACGGGTAGCAAAAAACCCATGTGATATACTCACAAATATTATTTTTATGAATTAAGCATTTAGTGTTTGATGTCGCAGTCATCCCTAGATTTGTCCTTGATTGGGTTTGATTTATTCCACTTTACAATGAACTGATGCAGTAGAAATCTGTACATAACAATATGAAGGGTTCTCTTAAATTTATTCTGTGCTAAGAAATAAAAAATGGCTGGCCTAACGCTATTAAAAAAAACCAAACAAAAACAAAAACAAAACAGAAAACCCCACCAATACCAAATAATCCCCAAAGGTAGCTCCTAGAAAATTTATGCGTAGGGGCTATTGCATTTGTGTCTATATTTTCTTCAATAAAACAACTTTTTAGTAATGATCTCTCACTTAGCACCATCTTTATTATTAAGAGATGTATCACTTGTGTTTTTTAATCAGGATGAAGATTTCTGAACAAAATATGCATAATTTATTTGTTCAATGTTTTCCTAATGAAAAAAAGAGGATAACAAAACCACATTACAATAAGGGCACAAATTCATTCTACCATTCTACAGTGGACTTCTGTTGAAATACCTTAACCATGTCCATGAAACAAATCACAAATTTTTCAGTTGAGCCATGTATACAAATCTGATTAAGATTTCATCTGATTTCTAGAAGTTTGTGAGGCTAGCTGTTATTCTGCCTTTACTGAAATTTAAATATGTATCTTGTAGAGCTGTGGTTTATAGAGGAAAACTGGAATGGCATAAACAGGAAAGAAGTGGGGTTGGCAAAGTGTTTTTTGTTAGCGCTGTGATTAAATGTTAGACAAATAATTGGACAGATATCACTGCTAGAACTGGGAAAAAAAATAATCATGACTATAATAATTTTTTAAGAAGGGGTAAAAACAAAGGGAAAGAAGTCTATCATTTGCCCACATAAGCTACTTTTCTTTCTTTGAATCCACCTATTCCCACCTGGTATTCAGGGTTTTTTTACATGTTTTTAAAGTTGAAAAGATGTAGATGCTTAATTTGTATGGGGCTTGAGTTCTGTTCCTTAGGTATATTTTCTCACAAGTGTAGGTGTGCTTTGTTGCCTAGAAGGGAGGTTTGAGGGAGCGGTAAACCACGATGGATAAGCATAGAAAATTATTTTCTAAAGAGGAGGCTGTCATTCTGCCACGGTGTGGCAACAACCATGTTGTATCTCTCCATTGTTCTGAGACTTGTAAGTCACCACCAGTAAGAGACAGATTCATTTAAGCTGAAATTGTCTGAGGACAAGGCTTTCTCTTCATAGAATCATAAAATGTCTCAAGTTGGAAGGGACCCATGGGGATCATCTAATCTAACTCTCTTTTTGCAAGTAGGGATGCTGGAGGCTGGTAAATAACCTGGGATGTGCTACTTGGGGTATGCTTTTGGGATCATACAGTAGCTAGCTGAAGGGGATCTGCATATGATTTTGCATTTCAGAGGTGGGTGATAGCTGCTAAATTTTGCAAATGTCTGACTTTGAAGATGGAATTATGTAAACACTCCTCATGAATTATAATGGGAGTGAGGCAACATGATTTTTTTGTGGTTTATTTTTTGTTCCTTTTTTTATTGATTTCATAGTGGAATACTTTTATTTGTGCATTTATTTTCATAAATTACCAGGTAAGAGACAGTGGATAAGCAGATGAAACAAGATCAAAGATTAAGTCAGAAGGCCTTAGGGTGAAACTAAATTCTTTAATGCTGTATTCACTTGTGTAGCTGCAGAAACCACACAGTGCTCTTTCTGCTCTTTTCTGTGTTGTACAAGGAGCAAGAGTCTCCAAAACTGGAAAAAAATGTCAGTGCTGGATTCTGCCACCAGCTTGAATAACTGAGAGCACTAGTATAGAAATATTTTTAACAGCTTTGTAAAAGTTTTATTTTTCTTTATTGTTATGACTGTTCATTATTTGCATTACAATGGTGCATAGATGTTCCAGCTATGGCCCAGGAGTCTGGGTATTGTACAAACATAAAATACACCTTATATTTATGAATTGATCCTAGGGTGGGATGCTGCAAGTACTGTAAATATTCATCCCAACAATTTGTGATGATTTACCAGGAACTGTATATGCTGACTGCTCCAGAAATAAGGAGAGGACTTCAAAAGAAGTGTTGGAGCAACATTAACTAAAATTTCATGGACTTGATTCAATTTTCATCTTGCTACACATATTATTTTGAAATTTCTTTCTTCATGTCAATGATAGCCAACCAGATTGATGTTGAGGGAGGAAACTAGAAAGAAGGCAATACAGTTGAATTTTTGAAACCTTTTTGAAGGTTTCCTGATCGTCAATAGTAGTATAAGGTAGTTCTTTTTTTATTCTTGTTTTACTTACACTGAAATTTAGTAAGCATTTAGGAGATCTATGAGAACTACTTCTTATCAGATAACAGTCTGCCAGCAGAACCAAACACTGGTAAGAAGACATAACAAAACGGAATCAGAGGCTTGTGATGCAACTTTGTAGGCAAAACCAGAACAGCTTCTGCAGGGGCAATAGAATCTGACATGCACTTGGGAGCAATGAGATACTTCCTAGCTTCAAGCATATTGTGGGGAGATGAGATGGAAGCTTAGTTTGAAAATTGTTGGCTCTTGGGTTTATAAAAGTAAAATCTATAGCTTAATGTTTGCTCTGTATCTTGTTCTCTGCCATGCTTTATCTAGTCATAATGACTCACTGTATTCAATCAACCCGATCCATATATGAAGTATTTTATATACTTCATAATTACTATATGATCTAAAAATGTGAAATGTGGTTTATGAAGATCTGATAAATCTGAAAGTCTTTTAAAATCTGAACATGTTGATACTGTGACTAATTCTATTCCTCTCAGCACAGTCTGAGAGATTTTCCTTTGTATGAAAACTTTGGGAGAGGCTGTACGAGAAATTACAATGTCATAAGCCACTAGGTCAAGTTATTCAGATCCAGATTTGATCCATTGTCATATATTTTTCATTCATATGGTTGTGAAATGTCAAATCATTTTGACAGAGTCCTGTTCTGATTTACAATCATTTAAAAAAATCTGAAAATCTATCAAAACCATATTTCTAGCTGTAGCAAAATGTATATTTACATTACAGTCTGTCCAACATGAGCAATGTCAACAATATTACAGTGTACATTTCATTCTAGCTAACAACAGTAGCTTTATCCAAGTTCCAATCAGAGATACAGTGTAAACACAAGCCTAAATTTTATGTCTTGCAGTGGTAAGCCAGTCATATTATGGTTTAAGAAAAAAAAAAAAAATTGTATGTGTGTGTGTGTGTGTGTGTGTGTAACTATTACAATGCTTCTGGCAGATGCATTTTAGGTTATTTTTTGTAGCCAATGACTTACTGCCAAATACTTTTGCATTTTAGTTGTAAGCATAGAAAGTGCAGTTTTTATAGTCTGTTCTTTTTTGAAATTACCTGTGAAAAAACCCTAATCAAGAGAAAGAGTTGAACCCTTTTTGATAGTTCTCTGTAGTCCATTCCACAGCAGGGCATAGACTTCATAGACTTAGATCAGGGCAGTGCAAAGAAAGATAGCTGTAATGATTGTAGAATAACTTAACTTTCTAGCAGAAACAATAGCAAAATTTAATAGGATGTGATAATTTTGCTCAGTGGTTATTGACTAAAAACTCATTATTGGGCCAAAATTACGTGGTATGGCAAGTTGGTTATATGCTCTTTGGCTAACAGCTGCTAGAAATGTCTTCATTCCTTTAACCTTCCTAGTGCTCACTTGCTAAAGGTTGTTTCTTAAAGGAGCAATAATGCTCTTTGCACCTCTTAGACTGAAAATCTAACCACAGATAAATATAAGCAAACTGTCTAGACCAGATAGAATAGTTTTCTGAAGATTTTTTGTTTGATGCTTGATGTAGATGATGCTTCTATGTTTTTAATGTCAATTTTGTTCTCACCAGGTTGTGACAATTCTACAAAGCTCAAGTCCTCATTCCATCATGATAAAGTCTTTTCAAGGATTCTTCTGTGTGTACTCTGAAATCTGGGTACATGATTAGTGTTTCTGTGAGCCTTGTGTTTACTTATGATTAACACTGTAACTGTCGACCTAAAGTGCCCCTAGAATTCATATTTTAACAATACATAACACCTGTACAAATTTAACCAATGGAATATTATAAAAATGCATTATATCAGGTTTAATGAATTAGGAGCTTTTGATTTAAAAAGGAAAAAAAAAAAATAAAGAAGCATGACTGGGGGAAGAGTTGTTGCTGAAAAAAGTTTTGAAGAGTCTGCTTGAGTTTGATGACAAATCTTGTTCAGGATGAAAGGTAACCAGTGATATTTGGAAGAAATACAAATTTTATATCTACTCTGGTAACGTATCTTTGTACATAGATTATCAATATAAAACATACAAATTCAAATTATGTGTTAATCATGTCATGCATGTAATTATTTTCCTATATTTTGAGATCTGTTACATAGTAATTACTTCTTCTTAATATTTTTGACTTGCATATAATAGTAAGTATATTCCTATGTGATGGCATACACACACATGCACACAGATTAAGAGAAGGAGGGATGAGAAGAGAGAGAGGGAAATTCTGTAAGCAACTTAAGTAGGATCAAGGGGATGCTAAAATTAGTAGAAGGAAAGAAAGCAGAGAATTGAAGATGAGATAAAAATTAAGGTAACATGTAGAAATCAGAGCCCAAGTTCAAAAGTATGTCCTCTGATGCAAGTGTCCAAGAGCACTACAGTGAGATAATATATAACTTAAGTTGAAATGAAATAAAATAAAATCCAATAAAAGCAAAATTAATATGTAAAAGAAATGTGAATTTCCTAATTCTAAAAAGTGGAATAATATATCCCTGAAGTAGAAATAAAGTGAAGTGAGATCCATAGTCATTATGAGGTTACCAGTGATACAAATAAATCTATAATAATTAAAGGTTTCCACATATTAAAAACACACACACATATATTTGTGTTTGTATGAAGCATTATTCATGAAGAAGACTAAGGTGCTTAGCATAGACAAATATTCGTGATAAGAACGCATAGATCTGTAGTGTTATTTAAGTTTATAAAGTTAGATATGTTTTAAAAGCCTCACAGTTTTGAGGCCTGGATATATAAAAACATGGAACATCAAGAAAAACACCATAGCAAATTTACCAAATATATGACATCAGAATAACCTGTATTAAAATTGTATATTCCAAGTTTATTGTTCAATTTCAATATAAAATGTGAAAATAAGGTTGGAACCAGGCAGGTTTTTTTCTTCTTTTTTTCTTTTTTTTTCTTTTTAAAAATTTACATTTATGTTTATATTTTGTTATATTTACATTTTTGTTATATTTTGGGTAACTATCTACCAGATATAACTGGTGCTAATTGTAGAAGAACAATATGCTGTGGAAAAACAACATGCATGAAAAAAGGTTAAAGATTAAAGCTACTTGGATTTAAAGCATGTGAGTTACAAATAGTTGGAGATGTGCTTGTGGATATGTTTTCTTCAAATCATGAAAGTCTGTTGCTGTATGAAATGTGAGTTGAATTTGCAGCATACATGTTGTATGGCACATTTTAAAAAGCCTCTGCAAATTTAGAGACTGTGTACAAAGTGCTGTCATGATTTTGTTGTACATTGTGTGATATACATTTCTGCTGCCAGTGTTTACACCCTGTCATCCCCCTTAGATGAATTTTGATTGGGGTGCATTGTTATGAGTAACTTTAAATGTGGGAGAAGATTTTCAATCATTTCAATCTGTAAATTGTAATTCCTAGGAAGACCATGAATGGTTTGGACAAATCATGGGAAACGTTCTTAATTTTTGATGTGGTGTTTCCTTTCTGAAAATCAAAAGCAATACACAGATAGTTAGGAAGACCAAGAGAGAAAAGTCCATTACTGGACTTGATTGGCAACCAGTGAGTTCCATCTACTTCAATGAAAAACAGCATGTGGGCTATTTTGGTATATTCTCTGTGAAGTATCATACTTATGACTTCCATGGGACTTTATGATAACTAAAGAAAAAGAATGTGAGAATTCTTGTTTTGGATCACTTTATTTGTTTTTTTGGAGGACAACCATATGGCAAATGCAGTTGTTTCCCAGTAGACAACTCCAATTGTGTACAGTTTCACAAAGTTTGAGGAAAGAATTGGATCCGTTGTTGAAAGGGTCACAGTGTGTAGCTAGTTAGCCAGAATTCTGAGGAGTAAGGGAATCATTAAGAGTTTGACATTCAGGGCTCTAATTGTGGTTTTGAGTATTAAGTTAAAGGATCAAAAAGTGATATTCTCCTTGGACCATCTGGAGTTATTCAGGCCAGCAGTAAATGTTCAGCAGATTTAGGACTGTTGTTAACTTTCTAACATTGTTTTCTGTGGAGTGCTTTGGGGTTTTTTGTTGGGTTTTTTCCCTCTGTTTAGTCAGGGGTGGTCTTCAGGTCAGTAATAGTAGGTGCTTCAAGAAAATATTGGTGTTTTGGGACAGTGACATCATTTCTGTTGTGTGTGGGCAAGCAAGAGTGATAGTCCTTTGCTTTCCTCAGTGGGAGAAATCAGCAAGTATGGTATGGGCAGAAGGTCAGTTGTTCCCAGTCAGAAAGTGCTGACCCTTTGCAAGCTCATCAACATGACTTTCATTTGTAATGACTGTGCTTAAATAAGTCTTTGTTCATTAAAATATGCAAGCAAAGCTGCTTGTTCTTTCCCTGAATAGTGAGATGCTGATTTAATGAGGAACAGCAAAAGGATGTATGTGGAAACTTGCCACTGTTCAAAATGGTGGGAAAATGCCAAGGTAGCAATGCATAGGGCAGATGTGGTGATCTCACTTCTCCAAAACCAGTATGAATTAAAAACATTTGTTCCAGAACATAATCCTTGATTGTCTTTTCTTCCCCCTTATCCTGTGGTTCTTCCCAATCAGATCTCATCTCCCAGCACTAAATCCAGCATAGAGGCTTTGATCTTGTGACCCAGCCAATCTAAAATGCAGTTTGCATGCAGACACGATTCAATCCCTCACATGATGATTGGCGGCAAACTGTTGTTAAACCACAATTATTGATCCACTGCTTTTGCGTTATGTGGGTGAGGAAACGTGGCCTGCTGGTTGCTGACTGGATAGGAAGGAAACATAGGGCTCCTCTAAACCACGTTCTTTTCATGAAATCTCCATGGTGGTGAGTTACTCACCCTGCATTACAAGGTGTTTGGTTTGACTGAAATGGCTAAATTAACATGAATGGGTTCATTTAATATACTCAGAATGGGTAATAATTGTCCATTTCACTTGTATCTGAGTTGGCTAACAGGTTAACTGCTGAGAAGTACTGTACCTGGAAGAACAAGCCCGGTGTAAAACTCCTTCCAAGGCAAATATACCTGTGTGATATATGTTAAACTTTTACTGAGAAAATGTTTATACACAAATTATGCTGTCAGATAAAACAAATGCATACCACATAAACCTTGATTGGTTCAAGCCTATCCAATTAATTTGGCTCCAATTATGTTTAGGTAACTGTTTTTTTAGTTCTGGTTCTGCTTTTTGGGTTGTATTTATAGTTCTGCTTTAACAGAACTGGCCCAAAAATTGACATGCAGAAATCGAGGAATTAATACTGGCACTGACTATAGGTGAC
Source organism: Certhia americana (assembly GCA_018697195.1). Taxonomy (NCBI): domain Eukaryota; kingdom Metazoa; phylum Chordata; class Aves; order Passeriformes; family Certhiidae; genus Certhia; species Certhia americana. Next base: position 31,627,722 of record CM031878.1, on the reverse strand, counting down.
ATTGACCCACAGTGTAAAACACAGGGTTATTCTGTTATCCAGGAAAAAAAATTGGAAAAAAAAGGTATATATATATGTATGTGTATATATATATATGTGTGTGTGTATGTGTGAGAGTGTGTGTGTGTGTATGTGTATATATATGTACACAGAAGTAGGTCATCTCCCCAAACTTTGTGATTTATCTTGGAAGGATGATGAACAAGAGAATCTAAGATGGAAAATTTGTTAAAAGTGAAACCTGAAGGACTGAAACAAAACTGCAATTCTAATAACATTTTATTAGTGCCTGGGAGCCTGTGCCTTTGCTACAACCCCCTGAATGTTTTATTTTTGTTATAATTACAGTATCTTGCCTGCACTTTGTCCCTCTGATCCTTTGTTAAAGCCCAGATCACTGTGTGCAGACTGTGCTTGTAGGTGTGATTTATTGAGTGACAAGTAGCTGTAGGGTAGAACACACGCCTCTGTACCTGAGTAAAGTATTAGACATCACAGAGCTTGGGGGGGGAGGGGGGGGGCAAGAGTGAGAAGAAAAGCACAGAGCAGTAACACAGCAGCTCCTGGATACAGATCAGACAAGAGGTTCTGCCACAAATCACCTAGAAACATGTCAGACGCTGCATGTTTGTTGTTTTACACTGAGGGCACAGCCGTAGTCCAAAAGTATTGATTCTTTTCTTTGTACAGAGACAGAAACTGTCAGCTCTAGCAGGCTGACCTTGGTATGGCTCAGACAACTATTCCCCACCCTGCCTACCATATGAACCCCACAGGAAAAGTCCTGGCAAGATATGCCAATGTCCGTTTCACATAAACAGAGAGAAACCCAAGCCTGCCGAAACAGCTCCCGTCTCACCCTCCAGAGGTCCACAGTAGCAGTTCTGCACCACATTTCCTATGACAGAGAATTTGATTTTATCCACTTTTTCAACCTTCAAGAAACATTAATTCTGCTTAAACATTCAGGGATTCAAGAACTGTCTACAGAAAATAATAACAATAGTAATAATAATAATTAATAACAACAACAATAATAACTTCTACTTCTCACAAAGAAAAAGCATTGGCATTGTTTTTTATGGGCCTGTTGTGAAGAGTGAGAAAAAAGCCCACTTTGCACTAATCACAGGCAGATATGTTTTAATAAAATTGTGATTGTTTGTGTTAGTATAGTAAAATGACCCAGACATATTGTACATATAAAAACATGACCATACTTCTGGGAAATATTTGAGTTACTTTCAACATTCTTTTGCATTTTCTTACAATGTATTTTAGTCCAGTAGAGTGATGTGGTGTCTTTTTTAAAGCTTCACTGTTTTACTGATATTATTTCCCTCCTTTTAAACATCTTTTTGTTCCCCTCCCCAAGCCTAACATCCTCATTCATTCTGTGATGAGTAGAAATCAGTATTAAGGGGTGCTATCCCTATTCAAAAGGTTAACTTCAGTAACAAATTTGACTCCAACAAGTGTATGTGGTTTGGTAGATGTGAAGGTAGAGAAACTCTGTAAAACCTTAATCTATCTCTAGTTGTCGTCTTCATCCGAGTTTTCATACAGCTCCATGTTCTGATGTTACACATCACCAAGTTCCATCATAATTTGATAAATGATTTTTTGCTGTGAAGCACATAGAGTATAAAACTCATCGTAGATATCCAATTTTTATTTAAAATCCCACCTTAAAACACAATGCAGTTGGTCCTAGGACTATTTAATAGTCCTCAATAACTTGAGCAGTATTTGCTATGACTTTATAGAACTGAGCATTTTACTTAAATTTACTTAAGTACTTTACTTGCGTTTTGCTTAAATCAGAAAATTAATGTAGTTAATAGATGAAAAAAATACAAAAGGATAAATGAAGAATGGAGTGCACAAGAGCTTGTAAGGATAACTTTAATTAGAGTATTGCTTTGCTCTATAAGAATTATTTTTATTATAGCTCTTATTTAGTAACTTGAAAGTACATTCCATATTTTTTGCAGCTTCCCAAGGAAGAATTTTGATCCAAACAGAGATTCATTCAGCTTTGTATTATAAACTATAAACTATCTAAATCTATGTTTCTGCTCAAGTCTGTCACTTAACCATATTATGTGATATGGAAGCATTATGTATCATATGTATCATATGTGATATGGAAGCATTATGTATCATATGTATCATAGGGATACATGACCAAGTAAGAATAGTTTTGTCATATAGGAGAAAGATGAAGCAGATTGGTAACAGAAGTCCCTTAAGGATCACAGCATATTACAACATTTTTTTAAATCCTTATAAACAAACTAACTTTTGAAACTTGTGAGTTTTGAAAATTTTTGTCATGTTGAACACTTTACTGAAACCCCACAGATTTTGGGAAATGCTATCTGACATTTTGTAAGCATACTACCATATTAGTATGGCTCTTCATTCAAAAAATGTGTTACATACATGGAAAAAATCCTCCTTGCCTCCAAGAGACATAAGGCCTCATCATCACTGGAGATATCTAATTGGTTTGTCAAATGCTAACTGTTGCAGTAATGAAAATATATTGGCAGAAAATAGGTTTCTTCTGTTGTTATTATTTGTTATTATTTGCTGTGTGCTTTTTTGTAGTGTTTTTTGCATGTTTATTCTTCCCATGTATAATTATTTTCCCTTTTTCACTCAGTAACTGCAAAGAAAGACATTGCAAACAGTTTGAAATTGAGTGAAATTTATCTGCTTGCCTAGGTTTTTGAGAGAAGTGTTCAAACAAAACTTTCTAAATTAGCTGTCTTGCAGACTGTGTTCTTTCATTGCCTTATGTAGCTTTCTGAAAGCCATTCAATTTTAAAGGAAATTTTTGAGAATTCTTCTGTATTAAATTACTCCCTGTCACCAGGAAGATGATAAATATTGAATTGAAACCTATGCTTTCTCCTCTTTAGATTGTTTCTATTTGTTATGAAGAGCATAATTAAACTGGAGAGATACATTTCTATTCCTTATGCTCTTCTAGTACTACTGTAATTAAATTTATTTTTCCATATTGAGAACTAACATTTAAAAAACCTGTTTTCATTGTAACAAAAAAAAGGAGATAAAATTATTTGTAATTTCGTGAGGCTATAGAATAATATAATTTTGCTATTTTCAACCTGTTTCCAGGTTGAAGAAAAATTATTCAAAAAAAACCTGTGGTTTTTTTTTTTTTTTTTTTTTTTTTTTTTTAATTCCATAACAAAATATTGAGTGGGGGGTAGTATTCAGAGATGTAAATGATTCCCAGAAAAAAAAAAATTCTTTATGGAATATGGATTCACAGGATGAGTATGCAATAAGAGCAGCATATAACTCAAGTATTACAACACAGACATAAAAGGAGCAGGTCCTATATTTAATTTTTCTGGAAGAGCAGTGATGCAAATCTAAAAATGGTCGTGCGCTGGATGTAGCCAGGTCTTCTGAAACCCATGTGATTCTTAAGAGCAAGTTATTGTTCTCTTTATGTACGTCACAGTCACATGATGTACTGATGCTTTTCAGTACTGTCGACTGGGTTATGCCTTTCCTTGTTAGTATGGTGTCAGGACAAGGTCCATAAATCACTATGTAATATGCAGGTCTTTTGAAAATGCACCAAAGGTTTATTGCCAGTAACAGACCAGTGGCCTTATGTGGACTTTACATGAATAAAACAGATTGATGAGCCGTTTTATGGCATTACAAGCTGTATTATAAATATATCACCCTTTTCAGTAAATTAACATGAAAAACAGTCTAATGAGCTACCAGTTATAATCTCCCAGAGAACTGAAAACACTACTAAGCTCATAGTGATTCAATTTTAATTAAAGGCTAGAAATTTAGAAGTTTCAAAAGGCTTTCCCTTGTTTTGCGACGTGTTTTTTTATTTCCTTTTTGAATACTCTGTTAAACAGGAGAGTAAAGCAATACTATCACAAAACTGTGTATGACATCTTATAAAATCTGGTGGGTATGGGGAAATGATAGAGGATATAAGGAAAGATTTCAACTTTGTTAGAATTTTAAAATAGATTAACTTTTTTAAAATAGATTAAATTTTTAAAATAGATATAAGGAAAGATTTCAACTTTGTTAGAATTTTATAATAGATTAAATTTGACAAAATTTGCCAAAAATCCTCAAAAGACTCATGTTGAAATATATGATGTCAAGCAATTCATATTAAAGAAAATCATAAGATAAGCGGGAAAAACCAAATTTAAAAAAGGAGAAAAAACAATGAAAAATAGTGAGTTTCTATGACTTTTTTTTTTTTTTTTTCCTGAATATGGTTAGTTAGCACTTCTACATGAGTGCATTTTCTGTGGGTTTCTGCTTTGTCCAGATTTGTGTAGTAAGGGAGCAGGAAGTTCTGCAGAAATAATTGAAATCAGGACTTTATTTTGTATTGATTGTCTGTAGGCATAAAAATTTTGAGCAAATGCAGTGCATGGGTGAAATTGCTTAACAGTAAACCTCTGACAATAGGACCATATTACATACCAGGTATTTATTTTCATGTATGGAAAATGCCAGTGAAAGGAAGTAGAAAAATTGTGTGTGAAGGAGGAAGGGCAAATACAAATTGGCTAGCCTCTTGCTACACTTGTTCATGATAATTCTTTGTTGTTAACAATCTTTCTGTCCAGCTGGAATTATTAAGTACCTTGTGGGGGGTTTTTTGGGGTTTTTTTTACTTCTCTTGATCTCTAAATTTGCTGTCAAAGATCTGGCATCAAATCTTGATTATATCAAAATGACAAAAAAAGAAAAGTGTAGTGGAGTTAGTAGGTTTAAAAACTTACACACAAATTTTTCTCTATAGAATTGATTTTCTTAGACCATTTGATTTTAAACCCAACTTTGAACTCAGAATTTGAACTTTTTTTTAAATAAAATGAGAAACTAATCATCTGTCATCTATTAATTTAAGAGGTCTTTGAGAGTTTTTGAAATGGGACTACTATTTAAAAACTTTATTTTTATGGCTTAAGAACAGTTTGGAGATTAGTGTACAGTTAAGAACTCACAGATAGATTTAATTTTTTTACTGTGAAGCAGAAAGGCAAGCAAGCAGTTCAGCAGTTCATGCATAGAAAAAGCCTTGGTTACACAGTGTAGAAAGGAAAGCTCTGAAAACACTCTTTACAGAATTTATAACTGCATTTTGCATGAAAAGCCTAAACATTTTAGCAATGGCCAAATCCATAGGGGTATTTTTCAGGAACTTATACACTGTGGATTCATATTCTTCCCATAATTCAAAGGAGATGCCCCATTAATATCCTATTTATCCTTATAAAAGTGGTTGAAAAGTAAACTCCCTTTTTTACAACTAATCCATGCATATAATTTCTGGTTTGGATTTAAGACAGCCTTCCAGTTTTGATGTCATTACACATTTTGTATTCCAGTCTAGTTGACAGTACAACTACACAGGGTATAAGAAGGGTAAGGATAGTTTTCAGATCTAAATAAATAGGGCAGACCCTGAAACTCTATGACAAACTCTATGTTCCACATTCCAGTTGAAACAATGGGACCTTTACCTGAGCAAGAAAGCTGAGACCTGGAAACTAGGTTCAAGTCTCTCAATTAATAGTCCTCATATTTAGTCCTCCAGACTACTCTGAAATCAGGAGTTCATTTTGTCAGGAGATATTTAAATTAGCCAAGGAGTTGTCTGTTCTCTGTAAATATAAGGGTCCTTATTCTATATTAATAACAATCTTGTGCCTGCTTATGGTATCTCTATTGCCCTGAACTACTCAACTTGGCAAAACCGGTAAAATACACAAAAATCGAGTAGTACTTTGGACAGGTCAGAGTCCTCTAAAATTTTACACTCATCTTCTGTGTGCATTAGAGGAAATTACATAGTCTTAACAAAATGTATCAGCATTTCAATGTTGTGAATATATAGGGCAATTGTGAAAAGTTTGCTGGTGACACCAAACTGGGGGCAGTGGCTGATCCACCTGAAAGCTCAGCTGCCATTCCATGGGACCTTGATCAGCTGGAGGGTTGGGCAGAGAGAAACCTAATGAGGCTCAACAAGGGCAAGTGCCAGGTCCTGCAGCTGGGGAGGAAGAGCCGCAAGTGCCAGCACAGGCCAGGGCTGACCTCCTACAGAGCAGCTCTGTGCAGAAGGACCTGGGACTCGTGGTGGAGCACAGTTGTCCATGAGCCATCAGTGCCCCCGTGGCCAGGAGGGCCAATGGTACCCTGGGGTGCACTGGGAAGAGAGTGAGCAGTAGGTGGAGGGAGGTGATCCTCCCCCTCTACTCAGCCCCACTGAGGCCACACCTGGAGTGCTGTGTCCAGTTCTGGGCTCCTCAGCACAGGAGTGACCATGAGCTGCTGGAGAGGGTGCAGTGGAGAGCCACAAGGATGATCAGGGGTCTGGAGCTTCTCTCTTAGCAGGAGACACTCTGGGAGCTGGGCCTGTTTGGTCTGGAGAGGACAAGACTGAGAGGGGATCTCATCAATACATAGAAACATCTCAAAGGTGGGTGTCAGGAGGACAGTGCCAGATTCATTTCAGAGGCACCCAGCAACTGGATGAGGATCCTTGGCCATAAACTGAAGCACAAGATGTTCTACATCAACATGAGGCAGCACTTCTTTACACTGAGGGTGGCAGAGCACTGGAACAGCTGCCTGGGGAGGCTGTGGAGCCTCCCTCTCTGGAGACACTCAAAATCCACCTGCACATGTTCCTGTGACACCTTCTCTACCTGACTCTGTCTTGGTAAGGGGGTGAGACTACGAGATCTCCAGAGGTCCTAACAATTCCATGATTCTGTGACACTTTGTGATAAAGGACATTGTTCTTATTACATAGGGACTTTTATTATTTCTTCAGTGTTTATTTGGCTGAAATCATAGGAATCATCTTTGATTTATCTAGACTGTAAATAGGGAAACTTGAAAAGGCTTCTTAGTATGCACAGAGCTGCTATACTTTAGAATCTTAATCACCTGTATACAGTCACATTTCCTTGTGGCATCATCTTTTTACTGCAATGGTTCCTACAGTTGTAGATTCTTAAATTCTTGGAGCATTTCTTGCTCCTAGAAAGCTGACACTTAATGATCAATTTGTTGTTTCTGCAGACCTTCATGGCAGAAAAAGTCCTAAGAAAATAAACACACATACAGATATACAGAGAGAGTATCTGTAAACACAGATACAGAGAGTATGTTCAGAAACATACTGAGTAACTGTTCATAAAAGCCTGTTAATATATACGCATGTAGTTTTGTTAAAGAGAATTTTGAAAAGTGCAGTATTGAGGGACATTATCCTCCCTAAGAATTGCTGTGATGCTTGGCAGTTCATAGATAACAGTATTTACACTATTTGGTGGAATTTTCAACTTTTTTTCTGGTCCTTAGTTCTAGTGAAGTGTTATTACTGATGATGATAAGTGCTATTACCACCCATTTGTGTTCAATGACTTCAATGATTCATTTACCTCATGACATATGATCATAATCCTTACATTTCCAGAAAAAAAAAGTGTTTCAGTGCTACTCTTTGTGGTGGCAATAAGCAAGTGGAACCCCTGTAAATACCAAGTTAAATATATGTTTGACTGGAGGAGGAAGAATAATTACATATGAACATCTCTCTAGACCACTTAGTAGGGTATGTTTGTATTTCTGAACAATGGAGAATGAGGAATAAGACATGTCTCCATATCCAGGTGCCTGCTTTCAGACTGCAGATTTCCCTGCCCATGACATCTCTTTGTGGTTTCACAGTGAAATGGAGATACTTTTTTAACTCTGTTGCTGGTTGTCCAATATGGTTTTATTATCTTAGACTTCCAGCAATCATTTCTGGCTTTCACTTTTTTTATTTTAATTGATCTCTTCACTTCCATGCCATCCTTGCTTCTTGCTTATGTGATGTTATTTTCTTTCCATTGCTGTGCCATTATTTGTTACCCGGTTGGCCACTGTTTTATGCAAGACCCTCAACAAATTTAGAAGAAAAAAAATCAAAGCTAGCCTGATCTAGGCAACCATCACGAGAGAGCAAACAGTATTTAGCACAGTAGTGCTGCCTGTGTTCGTGAAGACTTAAAATGTCTGTTTTGCTCCTTGACTGAAGTTTTCTCTCTTCCTAGCTGGGACCAGAAACTGCTTCCTTTGTGTTCATGCAGCATTTCTCAATATGAGGTCAGGGTTATCTTTGGGTAGGTTCTCTGAGGTTTTACTGACTTGTCTGGTACTACCCAGGTTAAAGAATAATAGTGACACAGTTTTCTTTCTACTCCTGTCCTGTTGTCCAGCCATGCTCCCATCATTGAAGTGATGACAGAAGTGATGGTTATGCAGAGGGGTATAGTATTTAGTAGACCTGTAATTTGCTTCAGTCATTTCCACTGATGAGAATTGAAGAGGCTTTGATTTTTATATTGTTTCAGAAACATCAAAACAGCTAAGGTATGGCTTAGAAATAGGAGGAAATTTTAAGAAAATATTTCAGTCATGCTGATTGCCTAATTTCAAAGTGTTTATTCCAATTACTGGTTTCTCACTTCAATAATGATTTTACAAGAAGTCTTGGGACTGTAACAGAATCCGCTCCCTTTTCTTTCCTCTTTATAGCACCTGAGAAGATAGTAGAAAACATTACCTAAACCAAAATATTTTCTTATCATTGTCATCACTAGTAACTTTTAACAGAATTTATTTATGAACATCTATCTCTCTTTTTCATTTCGATATTTAAGTGTCTAAACAATGATAACTAATCTCTTCAGTTTTCAGATTCACACATTTCTGTGCATAGGTCTGATGTCTTTGTTTATGTGTCCCCTTGTTTTTAATCAAAACTTGTTTTGTAGAAATTACCAGAGAAGCAGAACAGAAAAGTTAAAACTGCCATTTTAAGAATGCAATACAATGTAGAAGTGATCAATGCACTTCTGCTAACAAACTGTGAAAGGAGTGCTGAGTGGGGGGGTCAATGTTTATTTTGGCTTTTGAAACAATTAAGATAAATCCTAACTGTGATAAGCAAGTTTAAGACAAATGCTAAATATTTTTAAGCAGTGTGTTAATTTTAGTGTTTGCTTATGGTGGGAGAATACTTGGCAAATATGGCAAGTTCTCTTTTTTCCTTTCTCCCACATCTTTGAATTTTACTAAGGACTATTATTGTGCTTAGAAAAGAAGAAGGATGCTGTTGTGGAGGTGAATGCAGTAGTACAGATTTATGTTTTTTGTGAGTGTTAGACAAAGGTTTGGATTGTACCTCATGTTTTTACAATATGGGTGGATTTCCTAATTCCATCACTTTCTAAGATCTAAGGGTCTGTCTTCAAGGCAGTATCTATGGATAATTTTCTGGAACCATATTCATCCTGATGTTCTAGCCCAAGCCCATCCGAGAAGAATGGGAAAAGGACAGCCTGGAAAAGGAAGTTGTGGGAGGAGGCATATTTATTAACATCTTCAAGTATATAGAGGTTCACTGCTTTTTATGGCTGAGGTATTGTTGGCTTTCATGTAGCCACTCTCTAAATGTACTGAATTCCCCAAATGAACTTCAGCACTTGAAGGAGAGATTGCTGGAGGAGGTTTCTGTTGGTCTACTGAGTGGGGTGGGAAAGAATGCCTCTTTTCCTACTGCCCAGCCAGTGTCATTGGCAGAGAGAATAATTGCAGTCACATTTATTGGAATGTTAAAAAGTTAATTTGCAAGTATGTGTGCTGAATCTCTTTCATGGGGGAAAAATAGCAGC
>CM031878.1:31457156-31617858 GCA_018697195.1 Certhia americana | reverse complement strand
GCGTTGTGTTGGTGGGGGGGTGGGGTGGGTGTTTTGGTTGGTTGGTTGGTTTTTTTGAGTTTTGGGTTTTTTAGGGGTTTTTTTGTTTTTTGTTTTGTTTTTGGTTTGTTTGTTTGTTTGTTTTTATGAAATGCTGCAATTTAAAAATATTTTCTTTGATTTACAGAATATTTTCTGTAGAAGGGAATGCTGACAGTACAATAGTTAATAATATTAAAATATCCCACGGATTAAAACATAAGAGTAGTATTTGCTTAAATGTTTTAGAATTTTTGGTATCTGAAAATACTTTTTAATATGCTAAGAATTGACAAGGATGTTTAGAAGTATTTAAAATTGTTTTTCAGATTGGTACAATCAACAGAAATTATAGCACATATTTCCATATTTTCCATATTTCACATGGAAACGATCTCCCAAGGAGGTGCTTTTCAATAGAACAAAGGTATCATTATCATGTGGGTAACCACTTAGTTGTTGTAACTAGTCCTGTTTATTCTATATCATTCTCATCATGAAGACAAATAATCCATCAGCAAGCAAGCTGATTTCTGATTACCTTGTTGAAAGGCTGATGTGGTGTGTAACTATGCCCATTGTATTTTTGCCTAGGATTTCCTGGACATAAAAATGTCTTCACATTCTCTGCAGCACATGCTCAATGAGTCTCATGCTTCCAAGAAATGCCAGGTCTACTGCACGTGCACTGAGGAGACAGACTCTGCAAAGTGAGGAAGGACAGTGCCTGTTGGACATGTTGGGATTAGTGCACATGAATAGACCACCTGTGCTACTGACCCTCCCTGAAAAGTCAGAATAGCTGTGTATGAGTTGCGCAGTAGTTTTTGAAAGCTTGCCAGAGAGATAAATTGTCCTAAAAGCCATCTGTGAAGTGCATGTAGAATGAGACTGATCCTACCTGAAGGTGCTGGACCTGGTTATGATTTGCAGGTAACCAGGTGGCTCAGCTGAAACACAGAATTTACCAACTGACTTTGGACTTATCACAGATAAAATGGGATTGCAGGTGTAACTGCTTGTAACTCCTAAGTTCTTATAGTGACACCGTGAATGATTCTCTTAAAGGTGGGACTATTGACAAATAATATGGGGTAAAAACAAAGCAAGATCATAAAATGGCTGCTGTCTGCCAGTGGACGTTGTGTAACTGGTGGGAATATAGCTGCACTAGCTTTACTCTAGTCAAGCAAAAAGTAGGTCAGGGAATGTGAATTAGGAGACTAATATGGAGAATTTCAGAAAATGGCCTTCATGGTATGCAAGCATACATGAGGCTTAGTTTAGGTAGCTACCTTCTGAGGTCCCACATTTCTTCCAGGGTATTATAGGTAACAATCAAGTTTTGGTACTTTCTAATGCTTCTGTGCTTTTGAGAATTAGACTGTTCAGTATTGAACAGAATAATTTTAGGAGGTACTGTAAAGGGAACAGCCTCATACATCTGTAAGTGATTTACCTGCTCTCCTTTCATGTACTGCCACAGATTGGTGGAACTGAAGGGTGCTGGATATGAAAACTCTCCCACCCCATTTTAATTGTGAGTTTGACATCAATGTGTATTTGCTTTCCTGCGCTGTTTCTGTAGAACTTCTGCATCATAATATGAAGAGAAAATGCTTCACAACAGCACATGTGAATGTAAGCTTTCAAAAATGACTAGGAAAGACTGGAAAAATTCCTGTGGAAGCAAGATGAAAGCCTGTGATGGTTTCCCCTCCTGTGGGTTGAGTTCATGTTAAGATTTTCACATTTCTGTTACCCTAACAACTAATCTCAGCTTCTGCAGAAACAGTGCAATTCATTAAAAACAGTGCAAAATCATAAAAACCTACACGTTTACCCCATTTTCTAGCCATATGTTAATGAGTATGTAGAAATCAGAACATAATAATTACTATTTTATTGGCTTGAAAGAATTTTATTACAGTAGAGTGACTTAGTACTAGAGGTAGAATAAAATTAAATCTGCAGGTTTTACATTTTGTTAAAATAATTTTCTAATATAACAAACCATTGTTCTGACTAAAAGGGGAGATCATCATTGTAGTTTCCCACTCTTTAATGTTCAGTGAATGCTTATGCACATTTTATATTATCTTCTATACTAGTTTTACATCTCTCACACAGATAACTACTCACTGTCGCCCCTTTGCAATTTTTAAAAAATGGACCAAATTAGACATTTTGAACAGAAATAGTTAGGTGTCTGTATCTTCTTTCAGAAGACTACATATACAGAACACATTATGTCTATCTATCTTGAATACTAGACTTTATTTTATGGTAACCACTTGATGACATGCTATTCATCAAAACAGGTTTATATTAATAGCTTTTTACATCCCTGACTACCCTACACTCTCCTGGATTTTTTCTTTATACTGTATATATGTGTAAAATGAATTGGAATGCATGCCAAATTAAGACTTTGGTTTTAACTGTACTTTCTCCAGTCATGAACATGCTAATCTGAAAAGAATCAATAATCAACAGCACAGTTTTGGCCATCTCTTTGGTTTTCATCACCTTGAAATCATTAATGAACTCTGTGTGTTTGACATCTGTGTGCAGAAGTCAATGAGCCAAGCAGTGAGCTTTTGTTCTGGTTTTGACATTAGTAATTAGTAGCAGAACACTGAAATTAAAAGTTAGAGAAGTATGAACATACTGAAATTTTGTGCCAGTAGTAGCAGACTCGCACAATAACAGTGAGACGTCTGCCAGTTTTTCTGTGTTAAATAGATCTGAACCAAACTGTACATAATTGTCTATGAAAACAACACCTGATTTTATTCAGAATTTTGTTAATCGCTACCCAAGGCAAAATCTGATTGTTTATTGATATTAGACATGTATTCTCTGTGAATAGAAACCTGCAAGGTTCTCCAAGAATTCAGATTGCTATCTGAAAAATAAGTAGTCACTATCAGTGATTACACCTGGTATTATGAAACAGAATCAGTCGTGAGGTTTTCATCTGGAACACTAAGTAGTTTTTGACACATTTGCCTGAACTGTCCATGTAAACTGCCCATGCTAAGTAGCTTTCTGTGTACTTGTATCTGAATATCAGGAATCCCAGCATATTATGAATAGCTGGATTCAAAGCATCAGTAAACCGGAACCAAATATTTGTGAAGTTTTGGATGAGAAACTCATAGAAATTTCACAGGATGCATAATTGCATTTACTCAATGGAAAAATTTAGAGCAGTTTAGCTTTAGATAACTATTAGATGTTTATATAGTGTGAGGGTAATTTTCTACTTGTTGTATTAGAATTATAAACCCCATTGCAATGTTGTCTTTTCATCACCTGTGCACAAAAGAAATTTCTCTAGTAAAAGGATCTATAAGAATGAGCAGTACCATTTGGTTTCTCACTGTTTTCTCTCACTGATTTCTGAGTTTTCTAAATCTGTGAAACTAGAACTTTCTTAATGAGACTTTGGTTAATTACTTCCAGTTTCCACTTGGTATGCCTTGAATTCTCAATCTGTATCTTGTGTATGTCTTTTCAGCATTTTCAAGCTTTGAGTGGTGCATGTTGTCTATTTGTAATTTGTTGATATAATACTTTACCCTGTTCATGAGATTTCTCATTTTAAAAAAAACATATTCTTCTATAAGAAATTGTGAGAAGTGCCCTTAAAGGGTAATTTCATTGTCTTCAAACTTGTCAGCATTTTCTTTCAGTTCTCCCTACATTTTTTTCTCAATAAATGCTGCTGTTGGTATTTACCAACTCCCTTCTGCCTTGTTGGAGTGCAGATTTCTTAATGGCCCTTGAAACATGTAGCTGATGACACAGCCTGTGTTTGGGAAAACTGTTGGTCTTTGATAGATAAAAGTCATGTCAGAAGGCAGGCTTTGAGTAGTACCTGGATTCTACACCCACCAAGTATTCTCTAGTATCTCATTACGTTTGTGAAACAGCTCAGTCTTCAGGAAGTGGCCAAAAAACTCTGGTTGTCCCAACCTTTGGAGAACACATCAAAGTATTCTGTGCACGCGATGACAGGTTCACTCTGATTTAACTGGAATTCTGCTTTTGATGAACCAGTTGGTCTGGAAAGAACTGCTTTCTCTGAATTATGATATTATAAACTACTAAGGCCCTACTGTAATGTTTGGGCAACTGAACATCTGCTTTGTTTTTATGGACAGCATCACCCTATCTGCACCTAGGAGAGTTGTTGGTCGCGTCAGTGTTGGCTGTCATTTATACTTCAAAACCTTCCCGTTCATATTTAACTGTGTTCAGTCAGTGTGAAGTAAGCCCTACCATTCAAATAATTTTGTATAAGTATTTTTATTGTGGTCAGTAATTCAATAATTGGTCCTTGTTGGTCAGAAAAGTAGGCATAACACTATCCCCATTTCTTGAGTCTGTGAAAGTGAGGCAGCTGGGAATTCTTGACTTACCAGAAATCTTAGAGAGTCCACAAATTTGGAATTGGAACAGGAATTCCTGGCTCTCGCTCATGTTCTCAGGCAAGTAGATTGCATCGCGCTGAGAAGTGTGCGAAAGCTGATAACATTATAGTCCAACTGATAACTCTCTAGGGAGATGGAAAGCTTAGCCTTGAAGTTCACCAGATGTTTGGAAGTTTACATTGTATGCGAACTATGAAAAATTGTATCCTTAATGCAAGCTTTCTGAGTTGTATGGAATTATGTCATAGGTAGAAATTATGATATAGGTATTTATACACAGAAAGACCAAGTTTAAAACTTTAGCAATGTTGTAATTTTCTATTAAATTCCTTCTGATTTTCTAAGAAGATTTCATCTAAGTTGGTAAGCACTACATTATAATAGCATTTCTTTTTTAATTTCCTTTTTAGATTTGTTTTTCTTAGTTCATGGTTTTCATTAGAGTTCTCCAACTAGCTTATTAAGGTAAAATCTTTAAGCTTTTTTTTATATCTTAAAGATTTAAATAAAGAACAGAGGAATAGGGTAGGCCTGGTTTGGCTGTAATAGTTTTTATTTTTCTGGAAATGCTTTTGTTAGAACTTGCTTTTTCTTCCTGCTAACTGATATATTAAACACTTTATAAACTTGAGATTTAAATCTGGGCACAGCAAAAGAATTAAATTGCCGTGAACTTCAAAAGGATCAGAATTCCAGCCTAAAATTTTACAGACCTGATAGAAAAAATTATCTTTTTTGCCCTTAGCCTAGTAGGGAAATCTAAGTAAGCTTGAAATATGCAAGAAGGAGTTTATGCCTGTATCATTAGTATACATGTTTTCTACTTAATGCTTACCTTATATCATGTTTAATGAAATGTAGAAGGTGTCATAATTTTTAAACAATAGTACTGAAATATTACAGAGGTACAAAAAGTTAGGATAAAATATTGGACCACTTTGTGATTGTATTTCTTTGTGGCTATTTGGTTAATTAATTTTATATGATAGGAGCTGAAGTAAAGAGACTTATCATAGAGTAAACAATTAAAAGTCATTAATAACTTAGATAAATAATGATGTCCATGCAATGAATTCTTGTTATCAGCCTACGTTTGAAAAAACTTTTAGATGAGGATAATTTAGTGCACTAAATTCCAAAGAGGCCAGTCATCTTGTTACCAATATGGCATGGGATAAAATTAATCCCTGTTTAACTGCAGTGTGAATATTCAAATTGCTTGTTTCATGAGCTAAGGATCTTATTAAATCACAGGAATTGCACAGCTACAGAGAGGCAAGAAAGAGCCTGCCTGTGTGAGAGCAGGGCAGAGTCTTCATTATTAAACACTGGTTGCTGCTAAAATATGGTTTCCATATGGAGCAGACTACATGTAATTTATGTAAACCACATTGGTAATAGTTTTTATCAAGTGGTGCTAAACACGAGCTAAATCCAGCATAACTGTTTATGTAGACTGTGTGTAAGTAAATTGTGGGTATTACTAGGGCTGGTCAGATATTTCAGGAAAATATTTCCTTTGCTGTCCCCATTATATACTAGCACAATTCACATCTGCAGCAATGCCTGCTTTGAATAAGATGATTTTGGAGCTTAGACAGGAAGTGAAAGAAACTGATTTGTAATAAACCACCAATGGCACTGATCTAAAATATAAAATATCTGTTAAATTTCTCTTCACAGGCGCTCAAGTGTTTTACTCTTCCTCTTGAAAAGGTGGAATAAGATTTTTGGTTGGAACTAAAGACATGATAAAAGTTGCTTACTCATAATTGTAATGAGGTACCTAATAGTAGTGATCATAAAGAAAAACTGGAAGGGCTTTTCTGAGGGCAAGGTATGCTTTTTAAAACATCCCACACAATGTTATGTATGTTCATTCTTTACTTGGAAAGGAATACAAAGGATTATTTTGCTGAGCAGGTAAGACTAATTTGAAGATCAAGTCTTTTTAAAAGGCAATGGAACACCCGTTAAATAACAGTGTTTGCTAGATTGAACTGCAATCTCCTGGCCTCTGATTCTGCCTGTGCCATCTCTTTATGGACAAGGTGTTCAAAACCTATGTTTATTTTTCTTATTGTAGATTGTAATTCTTAAAAAGTTAAGTTAAAAATTCTGTATGGGTAAAATTTTAAAATTAAGAAAAAAGCAAAACCATAAAAAAAAAATTTCTAGGAAAGCTCAACCAGAAAAGGCACTGAGTGAGTGCTGAAAATTATCCCAACTTTTAGGACAGACTTGGACCACGGAGTTTCCCTTCTATCTAAATAAGTTTGTGAAAAAAAAAAAAAAAAAAAGAAAACCCAATTAAAAAAAATCCAAAACCCCAAACCAAACCAAACTAAAAAAAAAACACCTCCCAAAACTAATGGTCTGTATGTGCTACTGAGTTGTGTTCTTGGGCAAAAGTACATTTCCTGAAAACTTGTAGTTACACATGTATAAATAGGGAGAAAAATCTTTGTGTTTGGGTTTTTGGTTTGGGCTTTTTGGGGGGTTTTTTTGGTTTGGGTTTTTTTTTTTTTTTTTTTTTTGTAACTTTGAGGGAGCAATCAAATTATATACATAGGAACATTAAAAAAAAAAAAACAAAGCAAAACAAAAAAACCCAATAAACCAAACTGTAGATTCATAGCATTTTATGCCTGCTGTTTACATGCCTGATTTTGAGCTGCCCATTCTGTTGCCTTACTAACATGTCCAGAGTACCGTATGTCTGGGTCATGCTGAAGAAGAGAAAGCCTCAAAGCATTCTCTGCTGCCTTGATGCTTGCTCCTCTGGGAGAAAAGGATAATTATTTCCAAAGAAACTCAACGTAGACCTGAAGGTAGATTGGTGATTTCGATATGGATCTGCCCCTCAGAGAAGCAATGAATAGTACTGTTGTTTTCAAATCTACCATGATTATAATTATTTTTCTCAGAAGAAATAATATGATTTTCTTATGTTGAATATTATCTAACTACCAAAGGCAGCTATCACATTTTTATAATCACTGCTGTTGATTATACTCTGGCTTAGTCAAACTAGTAAATTGTACCATAAATTCATTCCTTCCTTTCAGATTATAAATGCATTAATGATTTACAATTTGTATAAATCATGCAATTGCTGGGAAAAAAACCCAAACCAAACCCCATGTAGTTTTCACTTCAAACAGTCTGACCATGTCTGGATGAATTTTATAAGTGGCTAAGTCACATGATATAGTATTTGAATCATAGTTGATTGGATTAATGATTCAAAATTTTTTGGTGAGAAAAAAAATTAATTCTTTCTTCAGTTTAATTCTTCTCAGAAATTTCTCTCCTGTAATTTTTTTTTCAGTATCTGAATTGAAAAAGTGAATTGATAAGGAACCATTAATTGAAGTGGGCAAAGAGATTCAGTTTTTTGTTCAGAGAAGTGTGCATGAATATATTTTGTTTTCTCAGAAAACTATAGTGAGGTGACCAGACATATAGGATACTGCACGTTACTACTGATTACCGTACACTGTAATTTTTTGGATAATTTTATATTAATTTTAATATCTATAAAATATATATTTAGGGCAAAAATGAAAGTAAAAATATTAACTGAAAGGTGAAACATATTTTTAGATAGTTCTAATTATAGTAACCTATGGCAGGGATTTGCAATCAGCTGTATAGTTGTACATGAAAATATAAGACACCATGCAAAAGGTGTTCCTCCTGTGTTGATGCTGGATGTCTAATCATCCTCTCCTAGCTCTTTCTTTGCTGCTTGGCTGATTTTGTTTTCTTTTGAATTTTTAAAAATGGAGGAGTATCATTTTTGTACTCACAGAAAAATAATGCTTGCATTAGAAGGTAATGTAAATAGTAGAGCTAATTCAGTGATAGCAGCTTATTATTGTTATGACTATTCTTTGGACTCTTCAAAGACCTGCTGAAGACCTTTTCCATTTTAAGAGGAAATATATTTTATTAGTTTTTAATTTTAATGTAAATCATTGAACAGAACCATCTTCTGCCCTAGATTTTAAAAAAGGTGATTTTTTAAGTGTGTAAAGAGCTCAGGTTTGTTATTTCCTTTTAGCTTATGTTTACTAAAAGGATGCACAATTGATTGCTGCTGTTGCAGGGCCAATATTAGGCTAATATGCAAGATACCTTAAAGAATTTGTCTATTCTTTTCATAACCTGCTATAACTATCCCACCCAAAAACACCCCTTAGTATCCCAGACCATGCTGTTTGAAGGGCTTATGTCTGAGCTGTCTTCAGTCCATCTCACCAAGGAGAGGATGGAGATGAATTTCAGTATCCTTTGATCACTCTTCCCCACTCCACTGCTGGTGAGAGCTTCAGCTGTAAAGTAAGAGCAGCATCAGGATTATATTTGGTACAGGAAACTTAACTACAAATAGATTCACAAGCTGATATACATATATCAGAGAAGGGTGAATAAAAATACCATGAAGGTGATTTGTTTACATTCTGAAAATTCAGTAAGTTCATGCTTCCTTGTTGAACACATTTAGGAATGAACAGTCTGAACAGTTCTTAAAATCATGAAGCTGTTTGGTTTGTCAAAGCTGACTTGAATAATTTTTCATCACTTCTAAGTACTGTGAATTGAAATTCATTTTAGTTATTTACCTCCCTGATTACTGAAGCAGGTTGTATAACTTGACTTGAAGTGCATGCATTGCTCTAGTATGTTACCATCACATCACAGGCACATTGCACAGGGAGAGATCACAGACCGTGTGTTTGTATATTAAGCTATACTTAAAATAATTTTCCTACAAAATATGTGTATACAAAATACATAATGTCATGCTGCATTGAAGTGTTGTTTGCTCTTGATAGGGAGTCTCTGAATAGCTCACTTAATGGCTTTACTGCTTGGGGAAATATGACCATCCCCAGTGTGAAACAAAAGACTGAAAGCTGCTAAACATGTTCACAGTGCTTGTGTGCACATGTAGGCTCTGTACAATAAACCAGTCACCACAGGTAGACAGACTGCTGTGGGTTTTGGTCTTTCTTACATGCTGCCCAATATATATTAAAGGTGGGATGTCTCTGTCTGCTGGAAAATCCTGTGATAGATGTGGAATGTACTGATTGCAGTATTCTCAAAAATCCATCATGAGACTTAAATCAAATTTTTTTCCAAAATTCTGAAAAGTTTGTCATTAATATAAAATCTATTCCTGTAAAAATTTTCACCCTTTGTTGTATGGATACTCTCTAAAATGCATACCTATGTGAGCTGCAAGATAAAGAAATATCATTCCTCCACAAGGTGCTTGAAATTATAAAGAGTATTAGGATTTATAGCATGCATTTCTGCAAGAATGGAAACATGAATTGGGTTTTTGTTGAACATTATAGGGGAGAAACAGACTTCCCAATATGATGTTCAGTACTTGCTTTTAATCCTGGGCTGGGAACACCAGACTTGCATTTCAAAACATTTCTACTTTTTATGTAAAGCAAAGCTACTCTTAGCCAATTGTAATTTTTTTCTTTTCTTTTTTTAAAATTGATTAATTTTTTCTTCAACCTCTCTCAGTCAGGTACAGTAGGTTTATGTTAATTTTTTTAGCTGGGCTTTGGCATAGAAGAATCAAAAAATTGTCCCCATCAAAACTTGTAAAAATCTCTGAAACACTGCTGGAAAGTATTCAGTTAAGTATGTGGCATTTACAGCACATAGGTAATGTGGTGGGGGTATAACTTTTACTGGTTTTCCTGTTGGGGTGATGTATGCAATTAGAGATTAATGAAGTAATTTGTGAGTTTCGTGACCTTCCCAGATTTAATCTGATAAAATCTCAAGACCTCAAGCAACATTCTTCCCAATATTCCTCAACATTTGTGCGGAGCGAATTCTCTGCTTTTAAGTACAAATACAAATTTGTGGACATCGCATGTTTTAAGTATACACGTGTCTTTTTCTTTGCTTTAAGCTGTCGTACAAGCAGAGCAGACGGGTAGATGCATACTCTGTCTCTTTAAATTTCCTGACTCGGGCTGGTTTGACAAAGACCTCCTTATCATTTTCTTGAAACGCAGTTTCCTGAATCAGCGGATTTTTTCCCCCCCTTGAAACTTCTGAAACTCTGAACTCTGTCAAAACAACATGGCTGGCAAGTTTTAGGGACGGAGCAGAGACATAGACAGAGACAAAGAAGCCCCTGAGAAGGCAGACGGACTTAAATTGCTTGTGGTTTTTCAGTACAGCTGGTTTCAGATGTGTCGGCCTTGTTCTGCACTGGTTCCACTGCCAAAGCAAGACTGTCACAGCTGGTAGTACTTACTGCACTTGCGGGAAAGTATGTGATTCATTAGTTGGAACCGTATGTTTTTCACCAGTTCTGGTCGTGTTTTTGTTAGGATGTGGTAAAAGCATAAGCAGGGGGTGAAGGGACAATGGAAATATGTGACTTGTTAAAGATTGGCCCCAACCAGTTATTAGCTAAATTGTATGCTGTAATAATAATAAAAAAAACCCAAAACAAACAAAGCGCACACACACACACACACACACACACACACACACACACACACACACACATACACACATATACACACACACACACACAAACCCACACTAAAACCAAAAAACCCCAAACAATAAAAAACTGTTGCTCATATGACAAATTATTTAATTTTTTAGTTAAGATCACACAGTCATATGTAGTAAAGGAAAAAAAAATGTCACCATCAAATTCTTTTTCCCATCTTTTCTGTGGAGTACCACAAACTTTTTTAATGAAAACTGTAGTACAGGATGAAGTCATGCAAGGAAAAAAATCTCATTTAGTAAAAAAAACACAGACAAATGGGCAAAGAATTTTGTATTTATTTAAAAGAGGTAGCTGCTTCTACTGATAAAATGCAACTGTCGCTTAAAGGCTTATGGTGAATGCTTGGTGTATTGAACTATTTGATGAAAGGAGAGCTTTAAGTGGGTGTTGCTGTGCCCACAAATGATAAAACAGATCAGAACTGTAGGTGAGATGTCATAAGTTCTTTTGGGTTTTTTTTGGTTTGTTTTTTTTTTTCTGAGGTAGCATCTTCCCCTATTTTTGAGTGCTGGAGAGGGTTTTTGTACTGATGTTTAGTTTATTCTTGTTTGAATCCAAGCATAAGTGATGAAAGGAGAGAAAAAAAAAAAAAAAGATGTTTGCAGGAAACACAGTTAATTTGAAACAAACATTATATCATCAAGCTGTTAATACAGCTCCCCCCACCTTCATAGCACCAATTACACGAAGACTTCAATTCCATGCTTTTTAGAAGTGTTTTCACACTTTCCCACTCCCCCCCATCCCATTTTCCCTCCCAGCCTCTTTATATGCATACATAAACACTGGACTTTATAGAACTAGAACCAGGTCTGTCTCTGATAATTAGCTCATCTGGCTGCAGCATAAATAGAGAAATGCACTTAGGGGCTGTATTCTGTGACATGGTTTAACAGAGCATAAAAAGGTGCATCTGTTAACATGCCTGAATTCAGTCACCTTACTGTCACCCACAGAAAGATACCACCTCTGAAATCTGCCAATGCTATTTTGCAAACAAGAGGCCACTGTTGTATTAAATTAACCACACTGTAAACGTGCAAAGTACTGCCTCTTAAAAATCGTGCTGTCTTGGCTTACAGTGGTGTTGCAATGAGTCCCTCCAGTATCTATTAGGATGACCTGTGGCGCTGAATACTTCAACACTCTTCTGGCTAGTATTGTTGACCTTTGTCAGCTTGATAAAAAAGCAGAGCCTAGACATGTGCTTGTCATTTTTAGTGAACCAGGAGGCTGGAAAGCGTGGGGAAGAGGAAGGGGCTGCAGGGAAGCACAGAGATGCCAACAGCCTGGTTTTGCTTAAATTAGGATGCTGAGTCCAGGACAAAATTGCAGTCTGCTTCCCTTCTCCTCCCCAGCAGCCCCATGTCTCTCACCCCTTTCTTCCCCTGACTGTTGCTACTTGATTTGAGGTCTGAAATAATGAGGAATGTCTGCGTGATCAAAGTTACTGTCTGCCTCCTGATCTCCAAAGAAGCTCTGCTATATGTATTTGGTAGGCGACAAACAGCTTGTTGTAATGTATTTGAAGGTAATACAATCACACTTTTGTTATGTTCTTTGAACATTTATTTGTCTTATAGTTAAGTAATCCTAATGAAAAAAAAATTCTTAGGTTTTGCTTTAATTTAGCTGTATAAAGATTTTTAAATTATTTCCACGAAAAATATAACTTCAACAGGGAATACAGCCAAGTATACTTCACTGAATTGATAAGTTCTTAATTTCACAGATGTGTAATTCCTTTGAAAATGTTGATTAAGGTCTAGTTATCCTTGTCCAGATACTTTACAAGATAACAGGTAAACTTTACAGATAAACAGGTACCTATTTTCAGTACACATTTTTTCTACACATACTATTATTTCTACAGCATGGTAATTCTATTAATCTATTATTATGTATTTTATATGTATATATATATATATATATATATATAAAATAGATAAAAGTATTCCTCAGATGGTCCAACTGAGTGTCTTATCCATTAGAAAGTGATGTAATGCCAGTGGGAGCTAGTCCCACACAGCTTGAATCAAAATTTATTCCAGTTGGCAGTAACAAAATATGGATGACCAGGAGGGGTGATGAATTCTCTACTGTATTTTGAAGCTGTTGCACTGGAAATATCCCACCCAGTTGTGCTTGGCCCTTTAGTCCTGACATTGGGCCACACCTGCATTCCTGCTGTCCAGACCCACCTTTGTTTTTGCCAGCTGTCTTTACTAAGGAATATCTCCAGGAAAAAACCCTAAAAATCTGAAGAAAAAATTCCCAGAAAACTCACACTTTGGAATTTACCTTATTGCTTGGAGAAAGAGACTGGGGAGGGGAAGAAGTTGCTATCAAGAGGACTGATAGTGCCTCAAAATCCCTTTATCTGAGTGCTGTGAAGTTATAATAAGCCAGCTGTGAAACAGAAGAAAAAAAGTCACTAAGTTCTCTTCAGTTCCCTTGATTTTTTCCCCAGTTATGACTTTTCCCTCCCTTTTTTTTTTCTTTTTTCTTGTTTTCTTTTTCTTTTTATTTTTTTTTTTCCTGTTTTCTTTTTTCTCCCCTCTTTATAATCTCAAGGGAATTTTGAGAGAAGCAAGCCTAAAGGAAAAAAGAAAAAAGCTGAGGTTTATGTAAGAAGAAATTAAGGTTAATGATCATTGGCTCATTTTCCTAGTCCGTGGGTGTGGATGGAGGAGTAATCAGTGCAGGTGGCCTTGCCAGTTGGGAGTTTTTCTTTGTCATCAAGAAAATAAGGAGAGTGCTGGGATTGAATTACCGCAACTATTTCAGGGCTAACCATATTTTGTTTCCCCATTGGCTCAGATTTAAGGACAGAAAGCTGACATTAATTTTATACAAAATAAAAGCACAGTTAATGCTCTATATATTCTGAGATAATTTGACTGAATATGTAAGAATATACATGTTCAAATGATGTCCAGTGTAGTCTTACAAATAATTTTGCATATAACACACTGAAAAGCAAAGTATTTTTCTTAATTTGCTCAGACAATTTATGCCTCTCTACCCAATTACCACTCACTTTATTGAATTTTTAAGAGCTGCTTGTTAAAATATGTGCTCCAACTGCTTCTGTTGGCTTCCTAGGTGCCTGTTATTACATGTCAAAATGCTAAGTTTTAGAGGATGTACAGAATTGAAGGAGTTCTAAAGTGTGTACTGGCCCTGAAACGGTATCTAGTGGGCATTCACATTTTGGCTGTGGAAGAGCAGTTCTTTAAATAAAAAAAAATATTGAGAAAGAATGAAATGACAAATAATTCAGGCAAAAAATCCCTTGATAAATCCCTTTTAGAAGTCTTCTTTATCAATGATATTTTGATGTGTGTGGTATTGTTGTAACAGGTAATGGTCAAGAGATTTCAATTTTGAATACAGAAAAATAAGAATAAAAGTCAGGGGGAGCCTGAAAAAGCTATTGAGTAGGCAGGAAAACAGTAGTCAGAGTGTTTTGATAAGTTTGTATATGTTTATAACACATGCAGTTGCCCATCCATGCTGTATCATGTTTGACTAGAAGGGGAATGCAACTACCAAATAGTCTTAGTTTCAGCACATGATGTAGTCATCAGTAGCAACTGTTATTTTAGCACAAAATCTGTGTGAATGTTGAATTATAAGTAATGTAGTTCTAGTTAATAAAGACTTAAAACTACTATGTGTTTTCATTGTTGTGGGGATTTTGATTTTATTTAATAAATCTGATAGCAATCCCTCATTCATACTGTTAGAGGAATAACAGTACTGCAAATTTAGTTGCTACTATTCAAAACAAATTGCAGCATGATGAGGTTTAACTGCAAGAATAGGGGTCCAGATTTTGGTTCCCTTGGTTCTCTGAGGTAAATGTCAACATATAGCTGAATATTCATGAAGCATTCATTAATATGAATAGTTGGTCTGCTGCTGCACCTTACCATGGTTTATTAATAACTTTCGGACAGACCACTCCCAAGCATACAGAGGGCAAGAATACTTTAATGATGGAAGCATCCTCTCAGTAAAAAAGAAAGAATGAGATGTTTTATTGCAGCAGCACCTTTTGAAAAACTGTAGTTAAAGTGTGTGTAGTACACTGTGATTCGGATTGTATGAGTAACACTTGAACTACAAATCCCAATTTTTTTTCAGTGTTTAAAGTTGTATATAAATTTTTTTTCCAGGCTGAAAGATGACATAAAGAAATATCTGCCTTTAAGGAACTATTTTTTGGCCAAATCTTTTAGCATATCCTTTTATCCTTTGTAGTTCTTTTTTTTTTTTAATTTTAAGTCAATGAATAGAGGGCAAATAAAATGAACGTTACCATTTCAAGGCTTTCTTCCTCTTTACGGATGAAAGTAAAATTAAATTAAATTAAAACCAAAAATGTTGGCAAGGCCTAGTGTTTCTGGCATTGAAAAATAATGTTTCTTACTCATGCAAAAAGTTTTTAAAAACTCACCTTGCATTAATTCACCCTGCTGTTGATAGCTGATTGTAGTTATGATACATAGATAATCCAAATAAAGAAGATAATGTGACAAAGATGGTGAATTTAGATTTTTTAAAAATATTTCTGCTCTTGAAAGCATTTAACCTTGAGCGTATAATTTCTTAAGCTTTTTGAGATACTCATAGCATACTACTTAATAAGATTATGTAGTCATATTTTGTAAGTAGTATCTACAGTGAAATTATACCATGGTTTCATTCATCATTTGCTAATCATTTAGGAGCTTAATAGTTTCTCATGTAAAAAAGGGTTCATACTGTGATACTTGATTGTTATCCATAATAATGCCACTTCTGTAATTTCAATTTTACTTTCCGTGTTACACTTTAAGTTAGTAAGCACTAAGGCTGTGTTGTGAACCCTCCATTAAACTGAGAGTTGACAATGTTGACACCACTGTTGTTATATTTTTAATGCACATAATTACATTCAACAACTTGAACTGAGACTACTTAGCCTTTTTCCCTTTCTCAATTTCTCTTCTTCCCCTTCTCCTTATTTCTTCCCCTTCTTTCTTCCCCTTCTTCTCCTTCTCCTGTCCTATCTCCCTTTTCTTTCTGTGTGTATTTTAAAATTTTAATCCTGAAAGACCACTGACATAAATAAAAACTGAATCATGAAGTGTAACTAAGGAAATTTCATCCATTAATCTCTATCCTACAAGAGTGGAGAAAAATATTCAAGAATTATTGGAAAAGTTATTTTGTTTGGGGTTTCTCCCCCTAATTTTTTGCCTTGATCAAGTTAAAAGAGGAGCATTTGGTGGAAGAAGCTGCATGTTTTTTTCATAAGCTTTTAATTTTTCTTTTCAGTATCTAGCATGCTGCCTTCCAATGAAGTCTCTTCTGGGACTGTAAGTTTCTTTTGTGATTAAAAGTGCTGAAGTACCCTGGATCAGGGGATTACTAGTTAGATACAGATTCTTGCTGCTTTAGGTCACCAGTTTGAATTCAGTCCAGGTCATCATCCAGACTGCTGTTAACATCTGAGGGCATCATGGTATTCTCAGACCAATTCCCAGTAGGCACTTTTTCTTCCTTCTTCCATTCTCTAGTCTTTCTCTCCTGGGTTGAGTTCCTTGTGTTGGGAAATCATCCTGCCAAGTTTAAGTGAGTTCTGTCATCCATGCTTGGATCTAGTTTTCGTTCACCTATGTTCATCCACAGTCACTTTTAAATTACTTTAAAAAGTAATGTAGGTAAAGACATTACCATCATCACCATCATTGATGTGCCCTTTTAATGTTTTAAGATAGTGTGAAGTAGGCAGATATACAACTCAGGAAACTGAAAATTAAACAAACAAAAAATGCCCTAAAATAAACAGTTCTCCCCACACTCTGCCCTCCCCCCCTCCTGAAACACAGCTGTGTTGTGTAGGGTTTTATGGATTAAATGCTTGGCAGAGGTGCTGGATTTGATAGGATTTCTATTTACAATAAGACAGCGTCATCCGTGGAACTCTCAATTTCATTTGGCTGCCAGACTCTGGGCTGGCTACCCTTCTGATCATTCTTATCTCTCAGGAAAGATGAGAGGGTAAAATTAATATTAATATCTCAAGGGGAAGAGGCAATGGGGTAAAGTTAAAATTACCAGTTTTTTTGTATAGGGCATGGGAATATTTCTGTTTGGACCCTTTTAAAATCATAGGAAGTCACAGAGGATTTTTCTGTATCTTTGTGGAAGAAATAAGCACAAAGACTACTGGATGATATTTGTGTAGGGCCACCCACTGCAGCCTTCTTATGGATATGGCCGTTATATTATGTGCCTGTATCTCTGTATTTGGGTAAAGAAAAAAAATAAAAATAAATAAATACATTGGCCAGCTTGTCAGTAATCACAACAGGAGGCTGAAGGATGAAATGAGCCATGGAGGCTAAGCTACTTTTTCAGCCGTGAAATTGACCTTCTTAGGTCAGGGTTATGACATGCTGGTAGACCGAAGAGTATATAGAAGCTGTACTTCTGCTACCTGTGGTGGTAGAAAAAAGGGGAATTGTAGTTCTGAGGGTACCTGTTCACCTCCTCTACAACCATTACATTTGCCCTTTACAGTCAATTTTTTTTTAATGTTAGTGTTATTCTGAGAATTTAAGATATCAGCAGATTATTTTGTTTAACTAGGAAATATGAGGGAAATGGCCCAGTTTGGCAGCAGAAAGGCAGGGTGGTGTAATTTTCCATTCCTTTATGGCATTTATATGATAGATTTTATAATTTCTGGGGATATTTCTCACACACACACACACACACACACACACACACAAAACCAACCCACAAAACCCAAAACAAACAAACAAAAAACCCCCAAACAAACAAAAAAACCCCAAACAAAACCCAACACCCCACCCCACCCCCAAAAAAAAAAGCCAATAAAAAAACCCTAAACCACACTTACACTCTTTAGCATTGAAATAAATAATTTAGAGCAAGACATAATTGTGCTCTTAGATCTGTGTAGCAGAGGTCAGGTCCATTACTCTTCTGTGCCCTATGCGTGTGTTAACTTTGATGCCTAGGCAGGAGGATGAGGTGATGGAGAGTGGGAGATGAGTCTGTGTCTTGCAGGTTTAAGGAGAATGCATTTCCTTACATCCTACTGCTGAGTTCAGAGTTTATTCACACCACCTGTAAGCAAAGGTAAAGGGTATATGGAATAGGTATAGTTTTGATGTTCCTGAAGTCTGACCATAATTTGAGTCTTAGATATCTACTTATTTTCTGGGACATATTTTGCAGCTTCCTGACTATGTACATATTGTGTACATAACATTTTTTCCTAAGAGTACAAGAAGACAGAGACTGTCCATGATATGTTTGTCCTACAATATTTGTACCTGACTTCTTTGTCATGAATGCATATAAAAAACCCCTGTTTTTCCGAGCCCTTCCACTACTGAGACTACAGAAAATCACACATTTTCTGTAAAAATTTTCTTCTTCACCTGCCTAAGTGTTGCACAAATATTTTGTTACATACACTCCATTCCCTGGTAGGTAGTTGGACTCTCAGAGGTCAGAATTGTGAGTGTAGCAGTTTTACTTTAAATAACTAGTTTTAAAATTGCATTTGTATCATTGCAGGAGAAAAGTACCTATCTAAATAGATACTTATGCAATTAAGTAACTGCACATTTAACAGTAATTTGCATAGGTAGTGGGCTTATTTGTAAGCAGGCAGAGTAAGAGAAAAAGGATGGAGTAGCTCATGTCTGGTGCCCATCTTTAAAAATTGCTGCCAGAAGTGTCTCGGTTTGCTTAGTGAGTAAGATTTAGCAGGATTTGTTTGGAATACTTGAGAGACTGTAAACATACTACAAAACCATGTTAACACAAGATTATCTTATTAGACAAACCTCTCCAATTGCTTTGGAATGCTTAGTTTACTAATACAAGCCAAAGTCTTAGTTTATTTATTTATTTTTTGCTATCCTTCTTCTTTTCTTTTTTTTTTTTTTTTCTCTCTCTCCTAACATTGTTTTAGTGAAAGTGTGATTGAGGCAGGGGGAACCTCTTTTTTCCTTAATAAAAGGAATCTTGTCCTATTCCTTAACCACAGACAATGTTACAGACAATACATTGGGAGTAGATAAAATTGCTCTCATGCTTTCTTTCTGAGGGTAAAGGCAATTGTGCATGGAGTTGGCCAGCCTGTGGCTGTCCACCATCTGTGTAAGGAATTCACAATCCCAGACAAAAGAAATTGGCAAAGTCTTCTTTCTGTCTGTTCTCCAGAGCCTCGAGATAGCTATAAAACACCTGGACAAAATCAGCAGGTGATGGCAGGGGAAAGAGAATGATCAGTCACAGGCATTGTTGAATCCTTTGAACATTACTTATAGCTTGGACACTGCTGTCACCAGACACAGTTTGATCTTTGGTGAGCTTTCTGGAAGTGCTTTTTTCCCCTGGCTTTATGACAACAGGGGGAACCAACTAATGCTGTGGAGGCAAAGCAGAATTTCCCCATCTTGTAATTTTTATCTCACCTTGTAACTTCATTTTTTTGTTACCTGTATTTGCTCTTAAATAATCTTGCAGGAACAAAGGCAGATTTTTATATGCAGAAAGAAATGTGTCATACCTTTTTGCCCTTGTGCCTACCCTAACAAGCAGTGTTTACCTATGACCCAAAATTAAAATTAAAAAATGTCTTAAAAATTGAGGTACATCACTTTCCTTTTTTTCTTCTTTCATATTGGTTTACACAAGCCTTGAAATAATGTCAATTTAAAAACTTTCATATTCTTCTGTTATCATTTTCATAAGAAAACTTACTTTCTTGTTTATTTATGATTTCTTAGAATTTGTTGTTGTTCATTAATTATGACCTTTATGTAATTGACTGGAAGTTTGCAAAAAATCTATGTTTTCATTCACTTCATGTTTTCTTGTATTCTTACCACACTATGTATATGTTTTTTAACCTGTGCAGATGTTAGCATAATAGAATTAATCTTAAATTTTAAAAGACAATGAAGAAGTGCAGTGATAGATCAATATCTATAGAAGAGCATTTATACATGAAACAAATACAGCCACAAGTACATGCCACTTTTGGCAGGAAAGGAAGAAGCATCCTACCCATTAATCTGTTGAACTGGTATCAGAATTTTAGTGCTGGGGAACTCAGCATTGAGACCGACTGTCTTCCCAGTGTCAAGGGGTTAAGTTTGTAGCTTTTGTTTTGTTGCATTCCCAAAGTGAAGTCTAAACCATATCAAAAAATTGCTGGATCACTTCACACTTCAGCTGTCTTCTGAATCCTTCTCCCTCCTGGTGTTTTCTCTCTCTTCGCCCCTCCCTATGCTCCTTCAAATACAACCCTTCTTCACAGGGCTGGTGTCAAGCTTCAATGAATATGGCTCTGTCTTGCTAAGTGTATTAATGCTGCACTCGGCTTCAGACATGAACCTCATTGCTCACCATAACGCCTTTTCGTGGGTTTGTGTGTGCATGCGTGCATGCATGAGTTGAGGTTGGTTGTTAAGGAAAAGACTGAATGCTGCAATTGTTTCCGGAGCCCATATTACATCTTTTAATCAGCTTGTATGAACCTTAGGGAAATAAGTGCCAAGATTTAAGGTATAAAAAAGTTAATTAGAGAAGATTCTGTTATTTAACTGCAAGATAATTTGTGGGAAACTAAAACTAAGAAAACTTTGTATTCATTCTGCTTTCTCAGTGTGGAAAGTGTATGTAGCATCCATAGAATGAGTTACCAAAAGTGTTAATATCTTAACAGCAGTAATAATAATCCTTTCACTTCAGTTAATCATGTGCTAATCTCTCGGTAAGTCAAAAGAATTAGACTATTTTAAAATCATTGTGTCAGCTCAGCTGAAGTAACTGGCACGGTGGTGTAAACATTTGGAAGAAAGGTCCTTCGAAATAGAATAACGATGTCATAAAGTAAAGAATTCTGCTAGTTCTACACAGGAATTCTAAGGGCATCATTAGTTTCAGGTGCTGGACAAAAGGAAAAGGAGTTGAATTTATACTGAAACAAAATACTGCTGTTTTATCCTAATGTGTACTATTTCTGAATTGGACTTCACTGTTTACTACTTCTCACTAAGCAACTAAGCATCGTTCATTATCTGAAAGATTTCTCTACTTGTAATGTGGTTTTTTTCTGTAAATGTATTACTGATGTTTGCATGAAGCTAATTGTTCCTGAGATTTTTTTAAGTTTTTAAGGGAATTTAGCATACATTATTTTCTTTTAAAATTTGTCTTGGTTGTGTAGCCTAAAGTCAATAGGTTTTATCATAGAATCATAGAATTTTAAGGCTTGGGAAGGACTTTAAAGATCATTGAGACTCTTGGGATGCTTCCTGCTGCACCAGGCTGCTCAAGGCCTTACCCAAGCTGGCTTTGTTCACTGCTATAGTTGGACACCTGCAACTTTCCTGGGCAACATGTTCCAATATCATGTCCCAGTTCACCACCCTCATAATAAAGAATTTTTTCTTAATATCTAGCCTAGATTTTCACTCTCTCAGTTTGTACCTATTCCCCCTTTTCCTGTCACTACAATTCCTGATGAAGGGTCCCTCTCCAGCTTCCCTGTAGGCCCCCATTAGATGCTGGAAGATTTTTGTGAGGTCTTCAGACAACCTTCTGTTCTCCAGGCTGAACAGCCCCAACTTTCTCAGCGTGCCTTCATAGGGCAGGTGCTGCAGTCCTCTATCAACATAGTAGCTTGGTCCAGCAGTTCCATGTCCTTATTTTATTTGGGGTCCCAGAGCTAGGTGAAGCGCTCCAGAGAGGAGGAGAGGGGGATAATCACCTTTTTCTACCTGCTAGCCATACCACTTTGGATCAAGCCCAGGTTTAAGTTTTTCTCAAGCTTACCTCCTTACAGATTGTTTTTGGATTTGTTTTTGTCCCATCCACCACTCTTCTCTACAGTACTCTTCAGATCATTCCCTGAAAGGCTAAATCAGTTATTCACAACTACATGTTGAATATGAAGCTTCACAATTAAGCTATTCAGTTTACAAAAAATGCAAATAGTGATTAAAGTTAATAATAAGAATAAATTTTGCTCCCACTTAGTCTTGCATTAAATATGGTCATATATACTCTGTTTTATGCAGTTTTGTCTTTTATAAAAGACTTTAATGATCACCATGAAGTGAAAATTTCCTTTTTGTTAGCTATCAAAGTAGTATAGACACAGGCTCTTTTCTCTCTGTCTTGAATACCTTGATTTAAAAGGCACATTCTGAGAAGACATTGTGTTTCATGTTGAAATTGTGAATATATTATCAGAATTCTGTAAATCTCAATAGGCCTATTACTATGAAGTTATTTCTATGTTTGAAAAATTGCTTTTATATTACAAAATTGAAAATTCAATTTTTTATTTTAAATGTTAAATTTGAAAATATAATTTTTATTTCTTTTTATGTCCATCTAAATTTCTTACTTCTTCATTGAAATAATTTATATCATGTGCACAAATGAAGTTTGTGTATGACTGTAAAGATTTAGTCAAAGTAAATTTGATTTGTGATCTTTTCATTTCTATTTCATGGGGGTTTT
The DNA here is from genome assembly GCA_018697195.1 of Certhia americana. Lineage (NCBI taxonomy): Eukaryota > Metazoa > Chordata > Aves > Passeriformes > Certhiidae > Certhia > Certhia americana. Next base: position 31,595,265 of record CM031878.1, on the reverse strand, counting down.
TTGGGGTTGGTTTGGTTTGGTTTTTTTCCTAACTATGTCTGAAGGGGCCACAGGTTAAAGCTGACCTCAAGAAAAGAATGGAGAATCATCTTATTGCAATTTGACTGCAGATCTGTGTTCTCTGGGTATACTGCAATGGATACTAGTATGTTTTGCCTACTGTGTAGATTAGTTTTGGTTCTTGAGAGCAATAGGACCCACAGCTTGGACACTGCACTTTGTGTCTATCAGGTCTGATGCACTCTAGGGATGAAGTCACTTTAATTATTCTAATTTCTAGAAAACTGAGGGAAGGAAAGTAAGTGACTTGCCCAATGTGATAATGGTGAACTGTGTTCACCAAGACATTATCCTTTCTGAATTTTACAGTAAAATAAAATAATTTTCAACTTTCAGGTTTCTCTGTTTGCTTATCAGAGGTAGTATTTAGATCTGGAGCTTATAGGTGCAGTGACAAATGCAGATCATCTGAATCCATTTTGCTAATCCAAGTGGTTTAGTTAAACCATGACAATACTGTATGTGTGTGAATGTTCTTATTCAGAAATAGAGTAGCCTGAAGTATTTTTCAGTTTTCTTTCATGCCTAGAGTTGCATTCTCCCATCTCTCAGCATTGTTCATTTATTTGGCCGACTGAGACTGTTGATGGATCCTGATGACTCCTGCCTCAGTATGCATACCCTCAGCTCTCACAATTGTGTGAGAGCTTGACAGACAGAGATGCCCTTACGGCTTAGGCATGTTATGTTGCTCAAATTATCCATTTATTTTTAAAAGCAGCATTTATTTAAGGGGTATGGAATTATGTGTTTATACAAGAATGTGAGTTTAAACCAGTGGGGTATCTGAAAAAGAAACAAAGAGTCCCCTTAGCTAGGTACTTGGGTGACTTGTGCAAAAGTGGCCTGGATCGTAAACCTCTGTGTCTGTGAAGTAATGGAAAGTTATTAGTGACAAAATTACTCGTTGCAGTGTTTACCAGGAGGTGAATGTTTGTAGTATGAGGGCTTCAGTTCATAAAACGTTAAATAAATGTACTCTGGTATATAAATATTTTTCAGTAGTTGTTATTCCCAGCTGATTCATGCTGCTGTTCAAGTGTCCTGTAAACAGCTCTAAATGGAGTGATGGACAGTATAGGTTGAGCATAGAGGTTCAGGCACTTCCCCTATGAGCTATTTCTCCCAGCAGCTTCTCCCAGAGCCACTACTGCCAAGTGACAAAGGGAAATTACCCTCATTGCTCATTGGCTTCTTTTCATGTCCTGGTGAAAACTGGGACACCATCCCTCAGCTCTCTACTAGGACAGTAATTGATGGCAAAGTAAAAATGATAAAATACAGGTGGTGGCAATGTTGTGTCACAGCCTTTCACCAGTGAATGTCAGATGGATTTCTGTAAACTGGTATTTACCTTTACTGAGTGGAAATTATGTCGTATAATGTATGTACAGCTCAAGCAAAGCTGTATCATAAAAAAGAAATCTACAGGAAAAATTTTTGAGACTAGAGGAGCTGAAAAAGTTTTTCACAGAGCTTTCTTTACCTGACAGTGGGCAACACATGAAAAAATAAGTGGTGTCGAAACAGCGAGCAGTATTTTAGTATGAGCTTTTGGTCAGAAATGATAACCAGGATTTGTAAAGTAGCTGACATCTAGCAGACACTTAACCTGCCAAATTGAATATTGAAATTAATCATACTGAACAATTGTTCTAAATCAGACCTCTGCACTGTAGAATTTATTTTTCCACCCTGTATTGGATGCTTAAATTAAAATATATTACAGCCTGTCATAACTTCAAATATCTTCGTCTGTAATGTAGAGAACACAATCACAAAATACTACAACCTAGATTTTGACTCTTGATGAAGTGTGATCCAAACAGTGACTTCTAGTGATTCAGATAGAATAGTTCTTTAGTTGTCCCGCCCTTCTTTGATTTTGAAAATGCATTTATTTTTAAAAGTGACAAGCATTTTTTCTTCAGCTTTGATTCCTAGTACAAATTAAACATGAATGGATATTCTTACAAAAAACTTCTATGTCTGGAAAAAGAATAGCAGTACCATTAATGTGGACACTGCATCATGGAACAGCTACTTCATTTCAGGAAACAGTATAATGGATATGAACACTTTGGAAATTAGTTGCCCATTTCATTAATTGTTTATTTATGAATGAAAAGAGCAAGTCAAGCAAAGATACTGTTCGGTTTCTGGAAATTACTCCACCAAACTATCTCCAGATGTTGGGGGAGGTGGGAAGGAGGGAACTTCATCCATGTTTTAATACATGAAACTTTTGCAGCATGCTCATAATACATGATCTGTGTTTGGATGCCATTTTTGCTCTGTTTTCTGTGAAAGAAAGAAAGAAAGTCTTCTTCTTTTTCAGCCTTTTTCCAACAAAACAAAGATTATAGCAAGGAGCCTACAGAAATATCTTATACTGAAGTAGGAAGCATCTAGCTGGGGATAAGAAACTGGTTGTTACATTTTCAGTTTAAATAATATAAAATCTGAATTTTTCTCTTTAATAATTTTGGAAAAATAACTACATTTTATTAATTGTATTTTAGTGTAAATGATAGATGTCTAACAAGAAAGGATAGATATTAAAATTGAAAAAAATAATGAATTTCAGTAAAATACTGGTAGTATTGGTAGTAAATGTATTTCTGGAGTGCCAGTGTACTTTAAGATGCTCTCCTTCCAACTTCTGATTCAAGTGACTTCACTCTTAAAATAGATTTCTTTCTGAATATATGTAGGTTAACAAATAAGTCTGTGTTCCGTTTTCGATATTTTGTTTTTCTCTTCCTTTTAAAAATGGAATTTTTCTGGACTGTGAGCTTAGATTTTTTTTGCCCCAATTTGTTTTCTCTTTTTTTCTGAGCAGTATCTCACTCCTTATACACTTTACTCTTCCCAAAAGAAGAAATACAGTTTCTCTCTATTTTTTTCTATGAAATATTAGGGGAACTCATTTGTGAGTGATAACCAGCCAAAAATAACACAGGATTTGTATTCAGGGCTGAATTTTTCATATCTGTTAAAAAAAAGCAACTGTGACACTGTTCACTTTACATTTATTTTCCAGATTATTCTAAATAATTGAACATTAGAAGAATCTGTCTATTCCCACAGGAAAAACTGTCCAATAAGCCACTCCCTTCATCTAAGGGTCACGGAGGAAACCCTGGCTAGACGTTGTGGTGACTAATTGAAACTATCTGGCAAGACAATTGATAGCACCCTTCCTTTGTGTTGTGACAAATATATTTCGACTGCAGTTTATTAACATAATCCAGCACAACCACAGACATATTGTATGTATTATAGCATAGAATTAGAAACATTTTTTGCACATCACAGTCTTTATTCTCTCTCTTCTTTGACAAGGATCTGGATAATTGCCTCAGCAAATGAACTGCTATGTTCAGTCTGTTTCTGTAATTTCATAAATTGTTTTCCATGCTAAAACTAAGCAAGATTTTACTGAGTAAGTATAAAGAACCGCAGGGTAATTACAGAAGCAATATTATTAAAAATTGTGACAGAAATGGCATTTTAACTGACAACTACTTTTTCTTTTCTTTATTACAACAAATCAAATATACCATGAAGTGCCAGTTAGTGAGCAACAGTGTTTTCTGCCTCTCTCTCTCTCTGTCTCTCTCTGTTTCATGCACACAGGCACAGATATATACAGGCTTTGAACTGAGACTTACCATACAAGATTACCACATAAGCTGGATCTTAAGTAGCTAGCTGAGGTTCCCACCATTCCAGGAAATTTTGTGTAAAATAAAAAATAAGAGTGTTTGTCTCATACTTACATATGTTGAATATTTAGTTTTTGGGCTTTTGTCTGAATATATGTGTTCTCTTTATTGGTAAATGGAATTAGAATTATTCCCATTACATGGATGGAAAAAGTGAGATACAAGAAGTGATTAACTTTCGCTGGACTCAAACCCAGTGAATGGCCAGGCTAAGAATGAAACTTAAATTTGCTGTCTTAATCATTGAACCACACTGCCTGCAATCAATATGGCCTTGATCCAGAGCCCACTGAAATCAATGAAAAGGAAGGTTTTGACCAGGTCCTGTATGTAATGTAAAGTCCTTCCTTTAGTTTATTTTCCTCCTAATGATGTGGTTATTAAAGTGTAGTTTTTCCATACAATACTTTTGAAGGGAGTAATTAAATCTATCAGTAATAGATCAGTGAGAAAGATTGAATTTAAATCAAGAGTAGTGGCCAGCTTCCGTATTTCTGATTCCTGTCGCTCCTGGGACACATTTTATATATAAAATGTTGATGTATTTAAGATCCATTCATTTTCTTTAAATATATAGATATGTATATATAAATAAAAATATATACATATATACACACAACACACACACATATATATATAAGGAATCTGGTCTGCATTTCTTTATGTTTTTATGGGCTCTGTATTTGCATTTATTAGTCCTCAAATGAGCATAACTGTTGGTATGAACAACACTAACAGAAACACTAGCATGTATCATTGAGTTTATAAAGTGTGTGCAGGCTAGAGCAATGTAGCTTGTTAAGGTAACTTTAGTAAAGAAGAAGTAAAAGGGAAAAAAAAAGAGTTTGTAAAAATATTAGACTAAAGTATTTAAGAATTATTTTTACTGATCTTCTGAAAATTTAGGACATAGTTATAGTTGTGAAGTCTATGGCAAATGTAATGTTTTCAATATTTTTCACATCCTTTTTTTTGCTGTCTGTGGTGTGATATGTCCTTGGGTTTTTCTTAGAGTAAAAGAATTGCTGCAAAAACAAGTGAGACTGTCATGAAACACAGAAGGTCATTTCATTTATGTTTTGTAGTTCTGAGAACTGGGAAAAATGAGAACAACTACAGTACTTAATGAACTGAACCATAGTAATTGTATTTAGTTATGCACCTCACAAAAATTAATTGCATGAAAACTTGCCTTGATTCATGTAATTGTCATTGTGATCTTTAAAATTGGTTCACCTAACAGCTCAAGATCTGTGAAAACCTGAAATCATTGGCCCTGTCATATTGGTGAGTTCTGGTTGCAATACTAAGGAAAGAGTTTAAACAGGTGTTCCTTCCAAAGAGCCTCCTGGTAAAATATTTTTAAACTTTTTTTTTTTTTTTTTTTTTTTAAATAACCTTTGAAACTTATATAAACATCTCCTACACAAGTTCATAAATCTCTCTGTTTTTCAGTATGCTACTTCAAATGTGGTTTTAGCATGTCTGATTTTACAATTATATTTACCTTTTTTTTGCACCATACTCAGAAACATATCTGAGTACTCTCATATCTTGTTGATGTCTGGCAAAGGACCTGTACAATGTCATGTACTCAGGTAGTTTATTTTAGCATTTTTCTTAGATGATGTTTGGGGTATTCTGATTTCTTAGATGTCCAGTAATTTTTAGTTCCAGACTTGGCATGATTAGAAGGATTTTTCTTTTCCATATTTGGAACTGAAATTTGAAATACCTGTATCAGGCATACTGTTGAGTAAACAGCGGTGTTAGTGATACAAAATCTATAGCTTTATTATTATGCTGAAACTTCTAACAGATCTCTGATCTACCCCAGAGCTTCTCTCCATTGCACCTTCTGCAGCACTTGTCATCCAGAGCTACCTTTGCTTGGCTAAGCAAGGTGTGAGGTGTGTATACGCAGGAGCTGCTGGTTGACCAGCTGCTACCTCCTCACTCCTCTAGGTATGGGCAGTGGAATGCCTTGACTACAAGTACCTATCAGGCCAAAACAAAGCGGTCTGGGGACTGCAAGTAGCTTCTGGGTCATGCTTTGTGCTACTGTATTATAAGAATTAGATACATTTGCAAAGCCTGCCTTTCTACCAAAGACAGCGAAAGCACATTTAAGGATTCAGAAATTGTGGAATGGTAGAAGGATTGACACATGGACTGAAACTAATTAGTGTTTCCCTTGGAGATATAGTCAGATAGGTTGACAAGCCTTTTTGTTAAATCATACTATAACTATTTTCTTAATTTAGTAGGACAAACATTTTCCACTTTTTGTCACACCCTGGACACAAATGGGAGTTAGATTATGCCTCTGTCTGGCTTTCTGTCACCAACATGCAAGTCGAAGTTCAAGCATCTTCTGGCTGAATCTAGCAGATCATGGAGTATATTTGCCCCATCTGCTCTCCCTGCTGAGGTTTCATGCACACGGAGTTTTGAGGAGTGTTTCTGATACCAGTTCATTATTTGTTGAGAACCTGCTGTGTTCTGTGAGAAGCGATTCCTCAGAAAGCTGTTGATGTTGCTCCATTCATATTTTGTGTTCTTGAAAAGAGCAGGAGTCTTTTAGTATATAAAAAGAATAATGTTTTAAGAAGTGAAGATAAGGAATAACAGCAAAATACTTCTGGCATCTTTACAATTTTTTTCTCAAAATATGAGTGTATTTTTGACCTGGCAAGGTACAGGCCTTTTCGAAAAATTGTCCATCAGTGATACAGATAAATTCTCAGTAGTTAGCCTCTTCTGATTCAGAGCTGCACAAGCAAACCTCAAGAACTTGCAGGTGCTTTACAAATAGTCTAAATTAATCAGTGCCTCTGATATTTTGCTGTAACCATGAACCATCAAGGTAACATACGTATATTGAGAGCACTAGTAAAAGGCGTTTGAATGGGGTGTGTGTTTGAGTGTGTGTTGGGGGTATTTAGTGTAGAAATCATTAAAGTGAATTTCATACTTCCTCCTTTGGTGATTAATGTCTGTCTGGATTTCAATAGGGTTGATGCACATGATGTGCAATGGCATGTTTTCACATGTGATCTTTGCAGGGCTGTGGCAAACCAGTCAGTTTGCTATTATGCCCATTACTCTCAAAAATGTAGTACTTAACCCTTAAAATACCAAATTTTAAATTCTTCTAAAACTGAGAGGTCAGTATTTCTGTCTAAATTTCCTCTACTATATTTTGAATTTTCTTCCCTGTTTGCATCTTTTTGCCTAGTTCTTTTGATTATTTCTGCCTCCCTCTACTTTCTTCCTTTGTCCCCTCCTCCATGATTTTTTCTCTGAATCTGACCCAGTACTCTCCTTCACCTTTTATTTCCTTCACCATTGCTGGTCAGGTGGGTATTCTGCTTCTCTTCACATATTTTTCAATCCTTTGAATTTTTACAAGGCAATGGAATAGCTTTGGAACTTCTCCTTGTATTAGGTAAAAAATCGAAAATTTGTCACTTGGTCATAAGCAGTGATTTCCCAAAGCATGTCAAGCATTTAAGATTTATGAAAAAAGGAACAACTTGGCACAGTTCCAAAATCTCGTTTGACTTTGAAAATTGTGCCTGAACAAAGCCCCTTGAAAACATTAGAAAAATCACAGAAGTGACAATTTTATTTTGAGAAAATTATGTAAAAGGTCTGTTCTCATCTGTCAGGATTCCCTTCAACAGTATTGAATTTGGATGGTGACGCTAATGGAGAATTTACAGGACTCCCAGAGTTATAGGGTTTTTTTAATGGCATTTAATAATATTACTATCTAACAAGTATTAGATACTGTCCTACTCAGTAATTAGGTGAATGAGATGCCTTCTGAGTTACCAGTTTTGCAAGTCTCCTAGGGAGCATCTGCTTTTCATCTTTCAGCCCTTACTCAAAGGGGCCACTGTTTCAGGGAAGGGAAGAAATTTTTAAATGAGGTGAAGAACATTACCATATATGCTTACAACTGAAAGGTGTATTTTATACTGCTGTGCCAACAGACTTGAATGATAATTTTGAAAAGTAATGCATCTATATGAATGTATGGATATCTGCCAGTCATGGCCTCCAATGGTTTCAGAGCAGTAGTTTTACAGATGAGACCTCCTTTCTGCTGTTTAGTCAAAATGGTTCTGAGCTTGCTTCTTTACCCCACCACTGTCACTCACTCTCCCTAATGCTGCAGTGTTTCTGCAGTTTCTCAGTCCTGGTCCTCAGTTACCCTTCAAGCTAAGCCTAGAAATGTTTACTGATGACTGCCACTACACCTGTTTTATTCTTTCTTTTAGCCAGCCCAAATCCCAGCCCAATAATATCTTCTAAATCAGATGAAAACAGCTTTCAATCAAGGGTTCTGCTAGTTCCCCTTGTCTAACAAGCTCCTCCTTCAAACCCTTTTTCCTGGGAACTATTCTCTGGTCTCTCATCTTGTTCTTCTCCCTGATCAAAGGAACCTCCCATCCTGTACCCTGACACCAACCCTAGGGCTACCTGGCTGCCCTAGGGCTGACGAGCCTGTCCTGCTCTCCTGGGCAGGGTGGGATCTGCTCTGAGCAGGTTCAGTTTCCCAAAAGAAGAGCTGTTTGAGGAAGAGGAGGTGCCCTTCGTGCAGCTGTAGATAATGCCTTTGCCTGCACTGTAACCTATGGTCCCCCTGACCTTGTGTTCTCCTGCCTGCTGGCACAAGGATGTCAGGAAATGAAAGAACTTGCATGTGATGGGGAAAGAGTGGAAGAACAGCACAAACAGCAGTGCCCTAGACATAGCTTCTCAGACTTTGCTCTTTGGCATGTACATGGATGCTTTCCTGCTGTCTCCTAATATGAGAATTTCTGCTTTATAGAGTTAATTCTCATTCTCTCTTCCTGATCTGTTGTGATTGAAAGGTAGAGGAACTGAGCATTAAATTGCTCAGGAAGTCAGTGAAATTGTCTAGAAACACCTTCATGCAGTCATGTGAGGGCCTGTTCCTTGTCTTCATATTTGGCTTCCAAAATGCCTTTGTTTTTCTAGCCACTGCAATTAGTAGATGGAATTCAAACATGAGTAACAGTCTTCTAGTTTCTGTGTTGAGGACAAACCTGCTAGATTGACTTTTTGTGCTCTGTATCACAATGGAATCTCAATGCTCTGGTCCTGTGCTGCTGGGGAATACCTGCCCTGCTTTTGTAAAAAACATTACTTGAGTGCCAGAAGCAATGTTGCCAAATGTGTGTGGTGTGCTGCTTTTGCAAATTTCTGTAGAAGAGCTTTAGGAATTTCTGTATGGCATTCATTCCACTCTGCAGTATGGGTATCATTGCCCCGCTTCCTGCCTCTGGCCCAGCCAGGCAATGAATCAACGTTTCATTTCTCAGAACTATGCTAACACCATCCTAAGGGCCACTGCCATCTTCTTGTATATAAAAATATATATAGAAGAAAATCTGATGAGAAGGGAAAATAGTATTAAATATCATAAATTTATAATTCTTTGACAACAAACAGATCAAGTTCTTTGGGGCCAAGACAGGAAAAAGTGTATCTAATCTAAGTTGGTAGGTCTTCTATGACAATGTATTTCACTTAAACTGCTTATGTACAGTGTAGCATTGAAAAAAAGGCTAAAACTCAGAAGTGCTTTTTCCTTATGGTGTTTTTGGTTCTTTTTTTCAATTTGAGAAGGATTTACATTGATTTAAAGACATTTTTCTAGATTTTGCTTTGAACACAAATCATGTCATATAGCTTTGCCAAAATAAACTTGGCAGCGTACATTTTCTTTCCTTTTTTTTTTTGAGTGTTGGCATGTAATGAATATTAATGGAGCATCACTTCCTGGTTTTTGGCATGATACTTTCTTCATGTAAATACTGCTTTTTGAAATACCAAAAGCCCATGTACAGTTCAAGTCTTCTATTTAAATTTAGATGAATTTATAAAGAATGTTGATTTTTTTATTGTGAATGTGTTAAAAATTTTATTAATTTTGTTGGAAATTTAGGGGAAGACAATTTCATTAGTTTGAATTCCTTCTTAGCTACTTAACACGTCTTGTTCCTCTATGTCTTGTGTTTAAACTTCTGAAGTAAACTCCTTATCTATTTGAGGATTTTGCAGCAGCAAGAACATTGTCAGCAATCAAATAAGAGGGAGAAATGAATCAGTCTGGGTAATGTGGAACTAACCTGAATTTTATCCTCAAACTGAAACTAACCACAACTATTTTGGGATTTTAGTTTTGTTTGCTTGTTTGTTTGTTTTTGTTTATAAATTACTATCGCACACCTCTGGACCGTTTGGCTTTTCCTAGGAGTGGAAACAGACTTATCAACATACTGCAACAGACTCTGTTTTTGTGATATGTCTGGCAGAACTGTTACACAAAAACTCCAGAATTCTCACAAGAAGGGTGCTTTTAAGCAGTTTCCAGACCAGTTTTCACACAAAGAAGTAATAGATGGTAAGCAGAGTGGAAAAAAGAGCCAGTGCTTGCCTCTATTTTTTACCAATCACTAATTTATGCTAGGCTAAATATTGCTTATAATTATGACATGGTGAAATTTTCACAAAAACTGAGCGTAAAGTCTCCCATTTGTCTCATTGTGACTAGAACTTTTCATCATGAAAATCTGCTGGCTATAATGAGGTGACATATGAATTTCTATAGATTAATTTAGTTCTCTCTGTAGTGCATGCTTGTTTAATGTTAGGGCTGTTCATCACCAAGGAATAGACAGAGGAACCCACTACATCTGGCCTGAGCTTTTGTCCCACAGGAGAAAAAAGTTGCAGTTAAGGGCTAAGTGTGGTGATTTAACTTCTCCTGCACACAGACAGGCATTTACTGTGCAGCTAATAATGACATACATGTATGTGTAGGTAGATGACAGCAAGAGCTTCAGGAAATGGCATTTGTGATGGTGAGGATGGCAGCAAGAGCCTGACTGGGAGCTCTCATCAGAACTGCTGCTGAGCTTGTCTGGGAAGAAGGGCAACAGGGAGCAGCTACAGGAATGTCTGCAAATATAGAGTACCAACCATTAATACCAGCTATGATTACCACATGTTTAAGTGTCCCTATGCAGCCTTCCTGCCCTACAAGCATCAAAGTGCTGAGAGCAGGATTTTTTCCCCTCAGTTCAATAGTTAGGCTAACTTCGTGCTTTACTTTCATAGGCTGATAAATTCAAAGTGTGCTAGAAAGCTGATGTACTTTAGAAACTATAACAATCCTCTCAATTTTATCATTTGGGAGAGGATAGATTGTTACTGACACAGTTTCCAGGTTACTACGTTTTTCTCTTATTTTATAAAACTGTAAAAAAAAACCAAAACAAAACTATGGTGGGCTTTCTTGCCCATCAGTGAAACAGGACAACTCTCACATTGATTGCAATGTAAAGAAACCAGGGTTTTGCACACACCAAGGCATTTACTTTCTACCAGCCTGGTCTGCTTTTTCCACAAATGTGCACAGTATGTATATGTCCTTGCTGCAAAGCATTTGCATAATATGTGATGACCAAAGTAACTGTTGTCCCTTGATGAACTGCAGACTGCAATGACAGGAATAAATACAGGGCTTAACATGAGCATGGCATATGCACAAAAGTATACATGCTGGATTGGAACCTGCAGGCTGGACTTTGCACAGAGAGTGAGAACATTCCTCTTTCTACAGACTACACTTTGCACTTGTGTAGTGAGTAGCAGCAGGACTACTGTAGCTGATGCTACGCTTGGCAAGATCTAACACCAGCATGACAGAAGGCAAATGAAGGAAATACTAAACATGCACTGAATATAGTATTCCTCAGGATAAAGGTGGGAAAGAGCTTGTAAAAGAAGCTGGGAATGCACTAAATTCACTCAACTTTGTCTATGAGCATTTGTGTTGATTTTTAAAGGTGCTGTACACTGACAGATCAAAATGGACAGTCAGGATTTTATAAATGCAATTTATAAATAGTGCACTGTTTGCTCCTTCGATTGAAATAAACTAGAAGATAAATGTGTTCAATGTATGCTGCCAAGTGGCAAAAAATTACTATTACTTTTATGCAGCATATTAGACTACATTCTTTTGGATGTGGTTGATGGGATATCTGTACAGCTGTTGTCATTTTCTGAAATACATGTATCCAAATAGGTGAGTTTTATTTAATAAAATAGCTTATATTAATTTTTAAAAAAAACGTAAAATAAAAAAAAAAAAAAAAAAAAAAAAAAAATCTTTAATAAGTTAATTACTTTTTCTACAGAATTTTCAAAGTTTAGGTGTGCTGGGAGTACAATTTTCCTTATTCCAGATCTGAGGTGCAGGAACAGATTGTCACAACCTAGTCATAACTCCCTAATCTGTCTTAGATTTGTAGGTAAACAGGTAAACAATACTTCAGGGTTCAGAGATAATATTTTAGCATGCATTTCAAGTTATAAATTCACACTTATTAGTGTGAAGAAGAAATGGATAATATCCAAGTCAGACTGGTGACCGCTCCTGTCACTATATAAAACACAAAAGCAATGGAAAATATAAACAAAACAACTATGGTATTTTTCCTTTGGTCCAGTGTATATCTGAGTTTTCAGCTGATTTCAAATAAATATATGTAATTGCTAAGCTATTAAAAGTTAAGAGATTAGAAGAAGAACTGATTCTGTATTTAAAGGTAAACATTATGTTTGTTTATATGAAGATGTCTTCATAATTGTAAAACCAGGAGAGAGCACATTGATCTTTCAAAAACAATTTGATAGTCATTTGGCCCAATTCAGGTACAATAACTGTGATCTATGCAGGACAGTAATACTAATGAGGTCAAGAAGCATTTGGACAGTACTCTCAAATACATGGCATGACTCTTGGGGATGGTGCTGTGCAGGGCCAGGAGCTGGATTCCATGATCCTTGTGGGTCCTTCCAACTCACCATATTCTCTGATTCTGTGAGAAATTTGTAAGGTTAGAGGCAAGAAATGTAGCATCTCTTGACTACTTGCTTTGTTGTTCAGAGGCATGTTACTGTTATAGAGATTGTGGTAGCAGGCTAGCATTTCTTACCTAACATAGCAGTAAATATGCAGGTGTAAAACAGGATGCAATGGTATTTCTAGGACTGGTGACAAATGTGAAAAGCGTTTGCTACTGTGCAGTAACCTTTGTAGGCTTTTTTGATCATCTTCCTGGAATTGTGCTGAAAAATTAGTTTCTCCTTGCTTGCTGCTTCTTGTGTTTTAAACAGATACAGAATTTTCAGACAGCCATCAGTTAAACAAATAAGAAAGAAAAAAAGAAACTGTTTCTGTTCTCCCTCCAACACTGCCTCCCAACATAAACTTTATTCTAGCTTTACTGTCAGCAAATTACTTTATGTTGTCTCAGATACCACTCAGGACTATCTCCTTAGACTGCAGCCACCTGATTCTAATTAATTTTATTTTCTGCCCATGTCATCAACTATTGCACATAACATTATGAAAAGGAGGAGTCTTAAGGAGGACAAAAGTTACTTAAGATCAATATCCTCAGAACTTCTTGCATGTATTGAAGGTCCTTTTTGCTTCCCAAAATTAAGTCCCAAATTAAACTGTCTACTAACAATTGAGAAGAATCAAGAAATAAGTAATGAGGGTCACTGTCAATGATCTGGAATGCTTTCATTAGATAAAGCCTTTATCTCTAATTGTCTCACATTTAGTCTTTTTACACCCATTTAGTACAACCAATTTTAGTATTCTAATTTTTTTCTTTTTATGGAAAGTTGTTAAGAAGAGGCATTGCTCACTTTTGCATGTGACAGGACATTAAAGGAAACAATGTCTTTTTCAAATTGATTGGAGTTTCCTTCCTGTGAATCCTTAGAAATGAAATGAAGGTTGTAGGTCAGGAAGAGGAAAGCAGCTGCACTGCTGCATGTTCCTTGTAAAGATACTGTTTCTTCCATTTAGAAACATGACTGGGTATGTTGTCTTCTACACAAAAAGGGGCATAATCTGGAGTATATTGTCTCTTGTTTCTCTTCACACTGCTTCTGAAATCTAGTAAAAAGTGACTTTTTAGCATAGGTTACAGATTTCAAGTCAAGACTGAGCCTCTATGTATCTCCTCTGCCCACCCTGAGACAGACATAAATCACTGTGACAATTATGATGTACAGTGGTGTAGGTAATTTCTGAAAATGAGTTTGTGTCACCTCCCATATGCTTTCAGCAAAGACTTGGTGACTAAGCACATCCTAAGTATTACATCAGCCAGGGCCACAAGTCATATGGAATATAATTTCTATTCTGTGAAACATACTTTTGTTACTGTGGAGAATGTTTGCACTCAAATGTCTTCTGGCACACATATTTCTCACTCTCCTAGCACTTTGTGGATTTTAGTTAGTAAAATTCTTACCATGCATACACACATCAGGTTCTGTGCCTTTCATTAGTAACCCTAGTGTAGCACTCATCCTCAGTCTGATGCTCAGTCTGATTGTACCAAACCACCTAATTCTGAATGAAAAGAAGTATCTTCACATTTAGTCAGGATCAGATTTCTTTGATTAAAAAGGAAAAAAAAAAAAAAAAAAAGAATTCCCACAGTCATTAACAAGTCACTCTTAAGTGATACAATTTCACTGCTGAAAAAACACCTCTGTAGAGAAGACAGTTACATCTGTGAGAAAGCTAGTCTCCAGCAATAAGGGAAGTGAAAATTTCCAGCTCATGTGAAATTTCATAGGTTTTAAGTAAGACCTCCATAGAAAGATTCTTAGAAGGTCTTTCAGGAGCGACCTTCACCATCACTGTTAGTGTTTTCATTTGGCCCTTGATTCTCTATTGATGATTGTAAGCAATCATTGGCACCAACTTACATGGTTTCCCTGTAATTATAACTTTCTCTGCTTGGAGAATGAAGCCTCGAGGTCTAGTGAATTTACTTGTGACTGTCTTGAACTGTGAATATGCTATTCCATATTAAGAGAAACTTACAAATATTTCATGTTACTATTCAACCAAGATAACACACAGGATCTACTTAACAGAGACAGGCATATTGGGTTTCCACCCAGCTAGGTGTTGCAAACTGGTGAAAATGCAGCTGAAAGCCACACAGGTTGTGTGGCTTGCTGTTCTGGTGGTTTTGAAGATGTGCCTTTTATACAGGAATTCCAGAAATAGGAATTCTTCCTTGATTTTTTTCGTGTTGTTCTAAGTGCACACAATGTTTCAATTAATGAATTGTGTGATATTTTTTCCTACCTTTAAAGAATGTGAATATATGTAAAGAGTGAGGATGTGAGTATTTGCAGAATCAAGTGGCATAGTTTGTTGATAGGCATTATGAAATAGTGGTGTAAACCATATAAGATCTGGAAATGTGGGGGTTTTTTGCAAACCCTTACTTGTACTTTGTTTTTGTTTGTTTGTTTGTTACTTGTTTGGATGGTTTAATGTGTAGCTGTATTTTGTCATTATTGTGTTAAAGATAAATGTTGTCTGTACATATGACTTGGCAGTAGATCCTATTTAGATTTCACATGTCCTCGGAATAAATTAAATCTCTCTTTGCGTACAGTACAAACATGTTTTGCCAGACAATATTCTATGCTATACAAGTTGGATACTGTCTGTTGTAAATCTGTGCAGTTACAATATTGCTTTTAAATGTATGTTATAATGATTTAATGAGTCATGAAGTTGATCAAAATTATTTAAATTCGAAGGTTGTGTAGAGGGGAGGCCTGGGAGAACAAAGATCTTCTGAACTGTAGGATGGAAAGCAGCTTTGTACCAGTAGGTACACGAGGAAAAAAACAATTAAAAAAAACAAAACAAAACAAAACAAAACAAACCACAAAAAACCCCCCACCAAAACCAAAAAGATCGTACCCTACTTGGAAAAAAAAAAAAAAAAAAAAAAAGAGAAGAGCCTTGTAAAGGTTCTGCTTCAGATTACAGAAGGAAATAAATATATGTTTGTAATATCGTATTATATATATTTCTGTTCTTTAGTATAGCTAAAGGACAACTTCCCATGAAATAATGCATTCCTTTAGAATTGCAGATTTTCATAATTTTTTTTAAACATTCCTATTGTAACCTACATCAAAAGGGCAGCTATGTTTCTTGTGTCTGACTATACATATGCATTATAAAAAAGTGAGTCTACTGTAATTACCAGTTTGCAGAGCGAATTCCTGCAGGGTTTGTACTCTCCCCATTAGTAAAAGAGATAAGTTGAAATGTATTAAAATTTCACTGTACAACTGGGAGTTTTTGTTCACAGTAAATGTGGTAATGTTTCTTCATTGCTTGACTGTTTGTGTTTAAATTTAGGCAGTGTGCCCAACAGGGACAAAATTATAGGATAAAGCTATGTATAAAAGAAAATCCTTCTGAGAAAACCAATAACATTTCTCCCTCCACCGCCTGCCCCCCTTCTTCCTCTTTTTTTTTCCTCTCTCTTTCTGGTTTTATTCTATTCATATTCATATATATAAATTTTTTTAACCTTACATTCTGGCAAAGAGACATATATTTCACACTTACTGGAATTCTTCTATCTCCTAAATAAGGTGAAGGGACAGAATATACTTTAGCAAACATTTATGAAAAAATGTCCATTGCTTTGTTTTCAGGGAATACCAAAGGAGCAAAACTTAAAAGTTACATTAATAAAATAAATGCATATTTACATAATTAGTTACTTCATCCATTGAGGAGAAAATTTTTCACCTATTAGTCTGGATTTTTGGGGTAAGGCAAAAGAAAAAAAAATTGGGTGATTTTCTTATTATTTGCTTATACTAGCAGTTTTGTGACCAACAGGATTGGTCACTGAAAGAACAGTGCAGGATTGAGTATTTTATTAATGTAAATAAGATGGTTTTCCTTTAGACTATAACTTAAGAAAAGGATACATAGTGTGGAGTTTTGACCTTGAAGAGAGAGAAAAGGTTATTTTCTTTTTAGAATTATTTTCAAAATAATTAAATCTTTCATTATAATTCTTTTGTGTGACTTTTGTCAAACTCATATTTATTTTCAGTGGCTAAAATGCAGCACAATGCAGTGTAAATCCACATAATCCTTTTTTGCCAAATTGCAAACCCATCATTTAGAGTCTAGAAAGCAATAATGTCTGAGAAGGAAAGAAAATCCTGAAAGGTAGAACTTCCTGAAGAGCAGATTAGAAAATAAAAAATGTGGTTTTGATATTATTTAAGGAGAATTCCTGAATTAACAACAGAAGGAAATAGCTGTTCCATGGGTCATCTGCATTTTGCTTTGTTTAAATCAGATGTTGTTTATTCTTTCAATTTACAGAAGAAAAGGGGGAAAATAAAAAAACTAACTGATTTTGCTAAGATAATTTTGTGTGGACTTTGTGAGTTAAGGGTTAAGGATGCAAGGAATTCTTAAAGAACATTTTGTCCTACCCTCTGCCATGACCAGGGACATCTTCAACTAGATCAGATAGCTCAGATCCCTGTCTAGCCTGACCTTGAAAGTTCCCAGAGATGAGACATCCACAACCTTTCTGGGCAACCTGTTCAAGTGTTTCATCACCCTCCTTAAAAAAAAATAAAATTTCTTCCTTCTATCCAATCTAAACCTACCCTCTGTCAGTTTAAAGCTATTACGCCTTGTCCTACCACTACATGCCCCTGTAAAAAGTCACCCTCCATCCTTCTTCCAAGCCCCTTTAGATACTGGAAAGCTGTTATATGTACTCTGGAGTACAGTATATTTCTCTTCCCCTGTCTTAACTATCCCAATTCTCTCAATCTTTCCTCGTAGGAGAGGTGTTCCAGCCCTCTGATCATTGTGGTCCCAATTTGGACTCTCTCCAGCAGGTGCATGTCCTTCCTTTGCTGAGGACTCCAGGACAATTGCAGTACTCCAGGTGGGGTCTCACCAGGGCGGAGTAAATCAAAGGTCCAGGGCAGGACAGTAAACCAGTGGAAGTGACTTGCCTTCTGTCCTCTGTAAAGGAGACAGTGAGTTGTGGTTACTTGAGATTTAGCCTGGGTAAAGCTTGGTGTGTTAACCTCTAGAAGAGTCATGGTAAAAGAAGGGTACATGAAACTTCTTGTGGGTGCATCTGTGCGTGTTAGATTCCTATCTGACACTGACCTCTGCCTTGGCAACATATGTGGCTGAACTCCAGTGGCTGATAGTGCTGGTTTCATGGCAGAAATCTGGTTTCCATCTGTATGAACAAATATCTTATTTGCTAACAGGCTCTTGGGCACAGGGAATCTCATTCTTTAATCAACTGTGTTTTTTCTTCAAATTTTAAGCAAAGAAGCACTTGTCAGTCTTATTTTTTCATTGCAAATAACTTTGATACCTGAGATCCTCAGGCTAGTTTTACATGCTATAGAAACATAAGGGGATACTGTACCTGCAGTATTTGTATAGTATCCTGTAGGTAGCCCTGTGAGCTGTGTCTATAAGTAGCATGAAAGCTCTACAGAAACTTCCTGAAAAAAACCAAACAAACATACATTCTGTGTTATATTTCTCTGGAAAAGTCCAGGTGGCATTCCTTAACACAGGTTTCTACTTTTAATGATGTCTGGGGTAGAACTGAAGAGAACTCTTAAATTAATGCAAGACTACAAATGACTTTCTTTTCTTCTCTTTTTATTCCCCATTCACAGACTTGAAAACAGTTTTCTAGCATGCTTGAAGACTAGGAAAAGCTCTTTTATCCTCTTGACAGCTTTCTCTCTCGTTAGCATCCTTCCCTTTATATTGTGTTAGTAACTGTTTCCTTGGATCCCAAAAAGAAATGTAATTACCTATCATATTATTACCTTTCAAATTGTATTTAATGAAAATAAATACAAATAAGAAACAATAGTAATATGTGATGTGAAAGTGCTAAAAAAATAGTGCAATGCAGTGAATAACTCAGAAGATATTTGAGTATCTCTAAATGGGAGAGAGATTAAGAATATCATAGCATTACATGAAAGTTTCAGACCATTTAAATGCAGAGTAAACCCCCCTTACTGTTTTTTCTTTCGGGCAAAGCATTATTAGGCTATTAGTATTGAAGTTAGTAATGGTCACGTATCAATTGAAGTTATTTTCTCTAGGTGTTTCCTATGTATAAAGCCATTCATTTACTAATGACAAATCAAAGTAAACTTGTATAATTTTTAAAAATCTGTCCAAATTTTTGTGCCTACAGAAGAAATAATAAGGCTGAATGTTTCTTCCTTGCCTTTTCCCTTGTACCTTACCATGCTGTGTGAGCAATTTATTAGCCTTATCTCTGAAAATGGCATATATTAACATTACCCATTTTTTTCAGCTTGGGTAGTTATAGATTGAGTGGTTAAGTAAGTGCATCTATGGGAGTGACTGATCCAGGATCAGTGACAAGGCATTCCCCCTCTTCCAGTGCAGTGTTTTGGCTGCTGAATTACCCATACAAATATTTTAGCTGAGTTTAAAAATTGTCATTTTTGT
Source organism: Certhia americana (assembly GCA_018697195.1). Taxonomy (NCBI): domain Eukaryota; kingdom Metazoa; phylum Chordata; class Aves; order Passeriformes; family Certhiidae; genus Certhia; species Certhia americana. Next base: position 31,576,023 of record CM031878.1, on the reverse strand, counting down.
ACCAGAATTGCATGATGAAGGTATATGGTCACCCTGCAGAGACAGAAATACTTCAGCATGTGTCTCTTCATTCTGAAGAAAGTGCAGCAAACACTTCCACCTCAATTTTCCCTTTTTTTTAGAAGTCAAAATGTACATGAGAAGGGGGTTCATTAATCCCTTGTTTAATTTTGCTTGTGTTTTTTTTGCTTTACCTACTAAACTGACTTTATCTCAACACACAAATTTTATCACGCCTACTTTTCCGATTTCTCTCCCCATCCCACTGTGAGGGAAATTAGCAAACGGCAGTGTGGGGCTTAGACATCAGCTGGGTTTAAACCAAAACAGTTCCCTATACACCAGTCTCATTACAGGAAGGTGACATTGTGCATTTCCTAAATTTCAGTATACAAATGAAACTGTATTTTACTTTGGATTTGCCAGCTATTAAAAATAGTGTGATTTCATTGGGATCTTTTTGCCATCTCCACAGAAGAATTTTTGCTGTGATCATTTAAAGCAGTACTTAATTGGCAGGAAAAAAATATTTATTTGGATTCATAAAGTAGTAAAGGAGAGGAGTGACAGATTTTTTAGGAGCTTTTTAAAGAATATATGTGTGCTCTGAAGAAGGAAGAAAAAACTCTGAACCTAAAACTGTAGTTTGGTACAGTCTTGTGTTTAGCAGTGATGTCTATAGACATTATCTTCATAGCTTTATAACAAAGAAATAGAATGAGAATATGGCAGAGGAGACATTCTGTTAAAAAACTGTTGTAACATTTTTAGAACTTATCTGTTGTCTTCTGCTTCTTAACTTTTTTCTGTCATGAGTCAACATGCAGCAAAACAAGAGTGGATCTCAGGTTTTCTCATTAGTCTTGTTCATTAACTTTCATTATTTTGGTATGCTATCATGTCTCCAGACCATCTCCTGTATGATGGCTTCAAATTGTTCTCCTAATGACAGTGTTCTTTACTTTCAATAAAATATTAGTTCAAAATTATGTAATTTTCATTTACAATAGAGAGTAAAACTTTTTAACAACGGGTACAAAATGTTAATTTAACATGTTTTGTTTGGGTTTCTCTGAAAGTTGAGACATAAACTGCAAAAAGTGTTTTTTGCTTCTAACAATTCTCATAATTTCACTCAAACATTTCATTCATTGATATACAGCACTTGAACTGTTATTAGTTTTAAAAACATAAATGAGATTATTTATTCTGTCACTTAAATATGGAAAGTTTTTGCCTGTATTACAAAAATGCATAGAGCTTGTGAACTGCCATTATACAAAATCTTTATTGTACAAAATCTAAATTTCAAGTATACATGTGTATATATGTGTCTATTTAAAACCCATGGTATCTTTGCATTGCTAACATGTTTGTGGACTGTGCATACTCACTTAGTCTTACTGGTTTTATTGCAGCTGTCAGGAGCTGCACTTAGGTACTAGTCTCCTAGTTTGCAGTCCCACTAAAAAGATTTCATAGGACCAAATTATCCTTCAGCCTCATGCTTCTGTGACTGGCAACTCTGGCTTTAGATTGTGTGAGCTTTGTGGGATAGATGTAAGGGAGATGCATTAGAAAGGCAGATGGAACATCAGTGCAGAGAATGAGTATAGTTGACACCATTCTGTAGTCAGGTGCACAGTGATATAGATGTGGAAAGAAGGCATTTTTTTAAATACCTTGTTTGCGCTTGAGAAAGGTGAGGCAAGGAATAAGACTCTGTTAACTCTGCCACTGCATAGAAGGATGTGGCTGAGACTTTATTAAGATGCTATTACACCTCACAGAACTCTTGAAGCCTCATTACGAGTTACATTATGAAGTTTTATTGCAAAAGTTATCTGTCTCTCCAGAATGTTGAATCATTTAAAACTGCCTCCATCTTTCATGATCACTTGTAAGTACTACAGAAAAGGAATCATATATGTTCTTTGTGTGTTTCCTTCATCTCACAAAATGTCATCCCTTTCATGATACCTTACTGACTGTCATCTCTTAGAAGTTCTGCAGAATAGCCAGAAAGATTGATTTTTCCATTACTGCTATAGGCTATTTCTAATAACGTGCAATTAATATTTACTTTTTAGATATAATAAAACCACCCAAACAATATTAAATTAATATCCTTGGTTTTGGAGAAACCTAGAGAAGTCAGGTCTAACATCTTTTAACAGCCATACAAACTTATGCATAGGATGTACATGACATCATGTACTGACATTAATATTAGGCAAAGTTCCTTTCTTTTTGCATTATGCTTTACAGGAGGAAGATCTCAAAGAGAGCTGCAAGATATTTCTCAATGGCAATTTTAGGATTTTAGGATTTAAGGAATCGAGAGTATAAACTATTCTGCTGAAGTCAAGTCCATTTTCTGCATAGGTCCTCAAGGGCCATTGTAATTTTGATAGAAATACAAGAAACATTAGGCTAGGAACTTGGTGAAATGGAGTATAAAAAAGTCTGAGAATTCCTGCTAACTGCGGACCATTGACATGGTAAAATATAACAGCAGGCATGTTTTAAGTATGTAGGAAACTGTGTTTTGTTTCGTAATTAAGGCGTTAACCTGGAAGTTGTCATCTAAATACATGGTTGCCTATCAGCTAATAAGCAGGAGACGGCTGATTTTAGTACTCCTTTCACTATTGACTGGTTTCTTTTCCTTCTGTTTTCTTTCTGGCTTTCTTGGGGAAGTTCCTGAGGAAGACCTGTCAGGGAAAATTTCTGTTTCTTTCCCTAGAAAATAGTGTAGTATGCAAAGTCCCATTGCATAAACATTTTATCAAAATCTTTGCAAGGCAGAATTACAGTACATGACTTGTGGAATTCCTAGCTAAATTCTTTCAGAAGCACTTTCTGGCAAAATTCTAACATTGGTACACCCTCGGACTTTATACCTACTGGAACAATGGTTGCAATATTTAGCTTCTACATCCAGCATCATGTTATTATCCCCACTTCCCACTCCACCTCTTTAAAATTAAGCAGTACCAGACATCCAGACACAGTTACACCAACCCACTCAGCTACCTACAAGAACAACAGCTAGTGTACGTTATAATCCTGTTACTGGGGGATGGAGGTCTACATTCAGACTTCAGGTTGTTAGGTTAATCTATGTCACATTCACTTTCAGCTGCCCTTCTGGTAATCCTGAGCCTGTTGCACAAGATGTCAGTGATTTCTATTCCCAAGTAGTATGGAAAAATTGCTGAAAAATACTGTTCATAATTGTGAAGCATATCTTTGCAAGGCTCAGTGAATTTGCTGGTTGCATTGTGAAAGTCTTCAAGCACATTACTTTCTTTCATGTTAATGAATATTAGTTTTCTGACTCTGTGTGTTGGATCACACACTGTTTTTGGCATCTTGAATCTTCCTGTCACCAAGTTACACTGGCTTCATGTTGGGTATTGTAGTGATCTCAGGTAGTTACAATAATTCTGAATTAACTGAGTAAAGAGCAAAATAATCTTTGAAATAAAGATGAAATTCTATTTGAGACTTTCAATGGCCTCTACTACTACAGAGTGGCTCCAAATTTATGTTGCATCTGCCCTGGAACACTTACTGTCATTGTGTCTAGTTGTTGTTTAGGGAATGTAGGCATCAGGCTGACAAAATGATTTGCCCAGGATCATGCCAGAACATGAATTAGAATGAGTATTTCCAGTCCTAAATGAGCATCTTTCAGCTTGAGGGGTAATCCTCATCATTCAAAAGTATATGTGGGATTCTCTGTGGTGGAATGGGAAACTGCTGAAACCAAATTACAACCTGGCATCAACATACACCCTTGGCAGTAAGGCAGCCAAGTAAGGCCAGGCTGAATATTTTGGCCATGCTAATTATCTCTAGATTTTTTCATGCAAATCAATATTAATTTATAAAAATGTGTAACTCTTTTTAATGACTTTCCAGATTTAATTATTTATTGGAGGAAAAAGTTGCTATTTTCATGCTTCTGAAAAATTTGGTGAATTTTTTGGTCAATATGTATAAAAGCTAGAAATCATACCAATTAATTAGTTCAACACTTTACATCATCAATACACTCTTTAACTCATAGAAGAGGAAAAGAAACATGTAACCTCTAAGCTTTTCCCCCCAGTCTATGGGATATAGTGGCTAAATGGATAATTTTTGAATGGGTATAATAAAGCTTCCTCTTAGGCTGCAACATTGTATTTCAGGTTCAAGCCAAATCAAATTTTTGCAGGAAACCTGTTGACCTCTAGGCCAAAAGTGGATACGGTTGTAATGGAAGTGCTGAGGAGCCTTAATAACTCAACTCTTCCAAGTGTCAGAGTTTCATCTAGTATGTGTACTTCACTATATTACACCTCTTACATGTACTGTAAATGACACATGTACAAATCGAAATATCATCAAATACAACCAGTGTATGTCACATTGGTGCAGAGATCTGAAAAAAGTGGTGAATGTGAGAAAATATTCTATGGTAAAATAAGAATACCATTTTGAAATACTTCCTTCTTGCAGTACAATTAATTACTGAGTTCATTAATTAATGAACATATTAGCAAAAGAACACCATTACTGACCAGTGTAGTCCTGATATATTACCGAGTCAATACACTATTGAACATGAAACAGGACCTTCCAGGAGATTTTTTTTTCTCATAACCCACAAACACATATATTATTCCTGCATGGTCAGCACTTCTTTGGTAACCTTATATTTCATATTACTAATTCTTTTAATCATGCATCCATAGAGCAGTGTTTTATAACCTGGCTCTACTGAGTAATTGGACAGGTGACATTGGGACTGAGGCCCTGAAGTGTCAGGAATAATAGAGCAGGATTTTTTTTCCCCACTAGGTTTTTTGAGAGTAAAAGTTTGCAAAGGAGCAGATAGGATAAGAGGAATAAAGGACTCTTGTAACAAGAATTTTTCAGAGAAATACAGATATTAAATGTATCCATGAACTATAAATGTCTTTACATTTCTGTTTGATGCAGATAAATAAGCAAAGGGAACTACCATTTAAAATAATTCTGCTTTTTCATTGTCAGCAGCCAAGGAGCTTAGCCAGGCCAAGTTAATGCTGAATGTGATTTTTTAAAAGTCACTACAGTTAAAATAATTATTTTTTGTATGGAAAATATGTGTGAGTGTGTGTATTAATTTTTCAGAAAAGGTAAGAGTATTCATAATTCTTCAGTATCTCTGCGGCAATGCATCCAAGGACCCTTCCCCCACCTTAGCCCCCAAGTAATCATTGATTGCATCTAAATCTATAGAGATACCTTTTCCTGGCAGCTCTGGTAGTTACAGTAGATTGTTAATCTGTGAATGATCAGAATAAGCCTCTCCGTCTCAAAAATCTCAATGCAAATTGCATCTAAATGCATGCCATAAATTTATTAGTAGCAGTTTGAAGTGCACAGGTCATCTTCTACACTATTTAAAAACATATGTCTGTTACATTAGAAAGAGTCTCATACAATTTATGTTCACTTTTCTGTGGCTGTAGCTAGCCCTTGTCAGAGTAAACCTGTGTAATTTTTGAAATAATTCTAAAAAGGAAGATGAGAAAGTCTATTATTAAGGAAGGTGTATTATTAAGCAAATGTGAGATCTCTGCATGGGACTGGAGTGGTACCATTGCTACTTTGGAACAGAGAAATACATGTTTAATAAATGAGGAGTTTTAAGACATAAAAGGTGAGTCCTATATATTGGAGAAAGTAAGAGATGTAAAGGCAGGTTACAGGATGTTTTTTGAATCAGTCCTATTCTTGTACCTTGATCATTTTATTGCTTTGGGAACACATAAAATCCATGACTTCTTTGTGTAGCAGAGTTATGTCTTGGGTGGACCTCAAAAACAAAATTCAAAAATAATTTTTGGATTCCATGGAGGAAGGGGAAATATATCTGTAGTTTTCCTTTCCATATGTTTTTGTTTCCTAATTTTTACCTGGATTTCAAACTGGTATGCTCCTATAGTAAGACATCATGAGTAACTTTATTTCTTCATGAAGTCGATGTAAAAGCAGGATGTTTATGGAACTCCTATGGCATCCTTAGCCTATCAACTTTTCTTTTTTTTTTTTCTAAACAAAATAGAGAAAATCTTAAAAAGATTTTAGGAATGTATTCATCTCCATGGGACATACTGGCATACCTTTTTGAAAGAAAATTTCTACTTAAAAAAAGAGCAAGGTTTTGAATGTTAGGAGGCTGGGTTTTGCTATACAGGTCATATCATTCTAGCCATCACAACAAATTTGTACAAGCAGGAAGAAATGCATTAACATGTGTTTTCTGGTTTTTTTTTTTTCCTAGGCCATCCGCTGTACACTGGTAAATTGCACATGTGAATGTTTTCAACCAGGGAAGATTAACCTGAGAACCTGTGATCAGTGTAAACATGGCTGGGTGGCACATGGTAAGAAATTTCTGTTCTGGGCTTGTTTTTTCAGTTCTTTCTGTCTTTGCCATTATCTTCAAATAATAATAACTGGATTGATGCAGACAATAGTGGTACCTATTTTTCTACGTATGCATGTGTGCACAGTCTGGGTTTGTGCATGCGTATGCATGCATATGCTCTTTTTACAGCAATTTATAGGATGAAAAAGTTAGAGTCTGTTATTCTGGCAACAGCTTCAAGTGCCACTGGAGTTCAAAAGCCTAAGAGAATATTCTAGCTTCCAGAAAATAATGTAGTTCTAGTAGGGCTTAACAGAAAGGCAAAAAGGTTACAATATGGTTGCACAGCGGAGTTTATATTGCAAAGAAGCATCAACCATGAATGTCATCAGCCTCAGAAGTCATGAGGTCGAATGAAAATTCAAATTTACCAGTGTAAAACATTCAGATCTCACATGCTGAGAGTGTATCCTATATAGCAAAGGAAGAGTACGTTTGTGATTTGTGAGTTGAACGTCTCTTCCCATGTTTAAGTATCTTAATAAAGAAAGGAAGTATTAGAAATACAATGTCAGGCACGAAAGGCATAAAAATTCAGAAAAATAAAGACCTTCAATTTTATTTATCCTTTTCTACTTCATGTTCTTGGAAGGGATTCTTTTCTTGACAGTCATTATTAGTTAGCATGAGAGAGCAGGAGAGAGCTGTATACGTCATTAGAAGGCAAATAAGGTGGATACATAAAATGATTTAATGAAAGAAAAATAGGGATGGGTTAGGGGGGAAGAGAAAGATTGCTATAAGTGTGGAAGAAATTGCTGTTGAAGTTTTCTTCTCATGATCTAGATGATTGGCACCTAAGCAAGCACAGCCCTCATTCCTCTTGTTTTGCCAGACATTCAGGGGCTTATATTCTGTGAATTTTATTTTATTTTGATGAGAACTTGGGTGAAAGGTTGGTACTTTCTACCTAAGATACATTTGAGCTCTGTTTATTTCGTTCATGCCTATGTGGTTTTGTGCTTGAGTATGCTGACATATGGCAAGTGTGAATATTCAAAAAATTTAACAGCATAGATTGATAGAGTTTTTATTCATATGTGTGGAGAGAGAAACAGGTGTGCAGGTACCCCATGCAGTCCCATGTCACTGCTTAACATTTCTCCAGACTGCCGAGAAATGCCCTAGTACCACCCATATAGCAGCTGGTTATAAGTTTATTTTATTCTAGATTATCTAGGGACAGAGTTTATCTTTGTTACTCTTATTTCCCAGAAAATTCTGTTCCATCACTGAATTGTCACAGTTTCCTACAAGTTCAGTCACTGAACCAGATTCATGTTTCTTGGAAGAATCACTAAACCTCACAAAATTTGTGTAGTTCAGACATTCTTCAGGTTTTGTGTAGAATTGGCATCTGAGTTTTTACTGATCAGAAGATAGGGAAGCACTGTCTAGGTATTATCCAGGGTGACCTCCTGATAAGCAAGAGAAACTGAGAGTCTAATACTTAGATTCTGGTACATGGAAATCCTGAATTTTCTTTTTAATGTGTAAGTTTTGGAAGAGTTTGGAAGGGAACAATCAGATTTTCTTCTTTGTGAAATGATTCTTCTCTGTGAAGTGACTGAATTCAGAATCAGAATATTATGACAGTGATCTGAGATTATCACAGTTTATGTAATGGAAATGTCCCTGTTTTACAAATCCAGAAGGTTGGAACCTGAATGTGATGATTTGGAATACACCACCTGCTCCCATACCTGAATGCTTAACATTCCAAATAGAAAACTTAGTACAGCTATATATTATTAGGAGGTGTTTATTTTGCTATTGTGCTGAGTCAATAATGCACTTATTTTTCCTTTTTTCTTTTTTTTTTTAAAGTACACATTCACCTGTAGTATTTACATTTTTTGTCAGAGAGAGACAAGTCAAATATATGTTTCACATTTCAAGCACAGTCTTGTGAATTATTTTCTGGAGACAATGATGTATCCACTTCAGTTCTTGATCTTAGCTGTTTTTCAGGATATTGAGGGCATCATTCAGGAGACAGATCAGTTCACTGTACTGTAGCACCTGGATTTCAAAGTTACTAAAATCAGGTTGCAGTTCAGAAGTCCTTTACTTTAAAACAGTTAGCACAGTACTTTCAGAAGTTGTTCCTTGAATGCAAAGAATATTTCCTGCTGCTTGGATTAAAGGGTTTCCTCATGATTTTTATTAATGAATTTCAACTCAGCTCCTTGACACATGATGTAGTGCTTTACTGAATGCAATTATCAAAGAATAGGTGTTTCCAACAGGAAGTATTGCGCTTATTCAGTTCTGATAACCTAGAATCATAATTAACTGAATAGATCAAAAAATAGCTTAGAACTGCAGTCTACTCATGCTGTACTTGACTAATCTGTGTGGAGTTAATTAATTTTAATAGCTGCCATTTAAAGCATTGGAATTCTTAGAGGGAGGCAAAAAGGGAATACAGCCACCACTGTACTACTGCATTTAGCAATTGCTGGCCTGTTTTCTTCTCTACTGCTTCCATTGTCTTTTTCATGTTTTCCCTTGCTCATCTAAAACAAGCTGCACACATCTTGAAAGAAAAAGTTTCCTACAAGTTCAGATACACCTGTGTGGAGTTACCAAACATAGGATTGCAATTATATGAACAGATGCATTGTTAAGTACTTTTGTGATCCGATAAATGTTTCTGCTGTCAGAAGTTCAGCTTATCAAGGTTTGACCCCTGTGCTACAGTGACAATCCAACCATCAATGTTTTTAAGGTTGAAGATAAAACCTGCACTGAGCATAGAAGCACTATCAGGTACTGCTGTGCCTCATGGAGACTGGGTTAGTCCTAGGATGAATCTTAAGTATTTTAAGGAATTTGGGTGACTAGACTCTTTTAATTTGCATTCAGCTAAAGTCTGGCTTTCATAATGTCAGGCTGGGTGGGGATTTATTTTCCAATACAAAAATTAAATGGTTTAAATAGGATAAGCCATTTCTTAAACTTTAAGCAGTCAACAAATGAAGTCTGTCTTGATTTCTTTTCTTTCTAATGGTAAAGATACTTTGTATAGTCCATATGGAAAATAAAATATCATTAAAATATTAAGAGTCAATTTTTTAAGGAGAATTTATTTTAAGCCAGACAACTGGTATTTTGTGGTTTTTAAATAATATGGTAGTTAGGTGACTACAAAAAAAAATACTCAAGTGCTTGGTTTGTTCTCCTGCTATTATTTTGTATTAATAGCATTATATCCTGTGAAGATAGTCATGACATTTTTCCTCTCTTAGCACAAAAATCACTGAAACTTTATTGGAAATAATAAAAAAAAACCCACTCTATTTGCCATGCATTTCCTGTAGCTGAAGTATCTTAGCCTATGTGGAAAGAAATTAAGCAAGTCTGCAGCAAAAAGATGTTGATTTCATTGACTTTGCATTTTGTCTTTTGTACTTGTCATTGATGTCAGAATAATAACTACCATACTGCTAGCAGAAACACTCTTATTATATCTTGTCCAACAGATCAAAATTCTAGTGTAGTATCAATCAAGTACAATCTTACCTACTCTCACAACTATTTTGCTCAAAAAGATTGTGCTAAGGTGGCATAAGTTATAGTGGACTAAAGTTATTAATTCTGCTATTTATTCTGCTCATTTTAGTTTCAATATCCCCACAAAAAAAACCCCCAACCAACCAACCAACCAAACAAACAAATCAAAACAATTCTCCACAGCATAATAATACTACTAAGTTTGTGCAAAATCGTTGTCATCTTGTTTCAGATACAATCAGGAAATTAGAAATAACAGGTCATCTCTCTTACCCTGAAATAGGTCACTGGTAAAACTCAGCGATCAACAGCATGTTTCTGGTATGCTGTACATACTTGGACCATCTGAATTTTACACTATTCAATCTATTCTTGGAAATGAAACATCCTCTAAATATTTTTGCTCTCCATGTTCTTTCTTTCCTTCTTTTTTTGTATTACCCTTTTCTAAAAAATGTACTCCTTAGTCTTCTAATAGTCTTTTGTATCTTTTCATTTGCATCATGCCAATCAGCATAGTTCAGGGCTCAGCAATTCATTCAAGTAAAGTTTAACACCTCTGTAAGGTACGGTGAGGCCACATACAGCCCCATATAAGGTTTGATCAGATGTTATCCCCAGTAACTTTGAGATTAAGTTCTGTTTGGTTGTAATAAAAAAGACAAAATCACATTAACTAGTAGATTTTAGCACAAAGGGCCCATCCTTTATTTTTCAGACTAAAAGCTGCCATAAAAAAAAAGGGTAATACTCAGAGACTTGCCATGTGGGATACAATTTCACTTTGTAAAGGAAGTTTTCTGGTGCTATGCTAGTATTTATATAAAGCAGGGGCTAGCTTGCTGTTAATGAGACTAAGAATAGAAACAACCTCCATTAGAAAATGAACAATGTCATAATGCCAGATGCATAACAACTGTGATTACTTCATATTGAGTGGTTGAGTTTTCTGAATTTCTACATAGTAGGTCATGAAATTGACAGGTAAAAGAAATCTGAAATGAAAACAAAAGGAAAAAATATAGGTGGAAATAAATAAAGAAACAGAGGAATGCTGTGGAAATTTTAGAAATCACATCTCTTCCTTACCCTGAAGTTTCTGAAAGGACTTGATATAGGAAGAAGGTTAAGAATTTAAATGTGACCTGCATGGGAATGAGATGGGAATGAGTGCTATGTTGAAATAAAATTCATACAAGTTCCTATATTTGTCTCATTCCAAAGATGTTAAGTGAAAGAAATCCAGGTTAAAAAAGTCAAAGATAATCCCTAACAAAATAAAAAGAAATGAAAACATGTCACTGATCTTAAGAGTCTCTCTAAAAGCTGACAGAATTGCCATGTTTTAATTTACTTAAAAATGGAGATTCTTAGGCAGAGAGTAAATTTTAAAAATTAAAAAATAAGAAAATAAGTGAGAAGTGTAATAAATAGTTAACTAGTAAAATAATTGCATTATTTCTTTATTGTCTGATAAGAGATAACAAATTGTCACAATTAATAATATCAAACATGTTTGTTTCCTTCTATTCAATATATTTAATTACTTGAAATGCTTTAAAATTACTGGAGAAAATAATTTTTTATAAGTTATTTTTAGATTTTTATAGAATTAATTTCTCTGCAGCTCATTGATAATGAGAGCTAGCTTTTCTTTACTTTTAGAGTAAAACTGGTTTAGATGTAGTCTGGATTTTCCTGTCTTTTACTGACAAGATCATTTTAATCCATCCGTTATAACTTTCTTTTGACCCTGAAGGTGGAAGCATATTTTTCATTACTGAGTTGCTTCCAGGAACCTTGCAAGATTAACCTTCATTACTGGTAAATACTTTTTTTAAGTGCCCCCCTTCTGCCTATGCCATTCCTTTATGTTTCCCTTCAGCAAGATATTCCAAAGCAGCCAATGCAGCACAGAGAAAATGCATTCTGTTATCTTGTGGGCACTCTGACCCAGTATCTTGTTTTAAAGCCTGTCACATTGGTAGGAATGATGTGATGTAGTGTTTGCTAAGGGTGTCACCCTTACTGCAAGTCAAACTGAGGTGAAACCTCAGAAATCCAGATATTAGGGCATCCAAGATAAATAACATTGTTTCAAAAGTGTATCAGACAGGAGTGACAGAAAATGAATAATGCTTGAATGCCCCAAAAACAAGTAAGAAGCCTTTCTTTTTCATCCTTGTATTTAGATGATATTTACATAACCATATGGTCAAGAGTTCAATCCCCATGCAAATTTGACCTCCTGAGGTGTCAAGTAATGTTTTCTCAAGGGGTAAAGTACCGGCTTTACCCTACATATGTTCACACTTGTACCTCCTTGGATTTCCTGGAAATGTATTCAGTTTAAAATACTTTTTTCTCTTCTTCCCTTCCCAGAACACCTTAACTCAGTCAGGAAGAAGTTAGACTTTTCTGCTTCTACCCAGCTTTGTTGGCTTATATCCCTGGGTTTGAATAAGCTAATGCCCTTTGGATATGGTCAGGTGAAATCAGAGCTGACCAGGCATTAAGCATTCAGCTAAGGAATGATTGAGTGTCTGGTAAGCCCTAAACAGGCCACAATTGTGCCATTCTGAAGCACAATGCCTGTTTCTGCTGTGTTGGCCTATATTCACAACAAAAAGTGAAATCTTTTCTCATTGTGAACATTTTATTTTCTGAAAAACTTTTAAATTAGTGGTCACACTTTACGCTTTCACAGAATTGTCAATATCATCGGATACTGATTGGCAACTCTGAAATATACTTTTTAAAATTATGATTGTCCTTGATTAGTTATAAAATGCCCATACACATTTATACTAAAACAATTTCAAAGGTGCAAAATATTATTGTTTGGGTGCCCATCATTATTGAATTTACATTTTACAGAGAAGGCTTACTCTCATTTAGTATACCCAATACCATGGCACAAAATTCTAGGAGATGTCTCAGGTAGTGATGTCTTATCCTTTCTTCTTAAGGAGAGAATCCAGAAGGAAAAAAATAGATTTGCTGTGTGCAAGACGGAACAAAGGCTATACAAACAATGACTATTAATTAGCATCTGGAATTTTTCTTTCCAGTCACCGTAGAGACTTCATTTTGGAAAGGTAGCCAGTGAAATCCAAGATCTTGAGCCCTTTAAGTGTGATGATAACACTTAAATGGGAGAAAAAGAGTGTCTGGTGATTGCTGTTTGATTCCCAAATGAGCAGGATAAATTCTGTGAGATATGGGAGTTCAAATCACCAACAGATTTGTGGGGAAGTAGTGGTGGACTTCTGCAACTTGCATTCACTCCAGGATGTTTAGGTGACAGTGCCTGCTTACTTGTCGCTTTTAGCACCTATGCTGCTGCACATGAATTGCTGTGATGCACTAACCACTTTATCATTTTATTACAGTTTATTACATCATAAATTTTTATATCTTCTTAACGATCCTACAAGAAGCTTAATTGTTTATAGGAACATCCTAATTAACTAGAGTTCACTAGGTTAAGCAGAACACAAATTGAAACAGCACTTAATGAAACAAACCCTACTACTTCATTCCATATAGCTTCATAAGGTTAAAATGGGATTTGACTGCAAGAATAAAAAATTCATACTGCTTTCAGATGTTTAAATGATAATACCATAAGTTTACCCCAGCTTTCTCTTCTGCAAATGTGAAATTGAAAGAAAAATCTTTTTTTACCTACTAGAAGGAATTTCATTTTGAGCTATAGCATTATGAGGACCCTTGCCCCAGTCTAATTTAGCAGACAATAGTGTTACTCAATTATCCCATTTCCATCTGGATTTTAGAAAGAGAAAAGATAATACAACATGAGTCTCAGAGACTTTTCTAATTGTATTACAATTGATTAAAGTCAATTTTTCTGAAGTATATTTAACAGCAGCTTTGTGGGATGGTCAGAGTACATGAATTGTGATGGGTAAGACTGATGTGTATGAATGGTAGAACTAGTTTAATGTACCAGTCTTCCCAGGGTCTGAACACCTTCAGCTGTCAGAGGCCTTAAGACAGCAGGTTTTCATGGAAAAACTGAGGTGGTTTATGTGGGAGAGCATTTCATAGTCTTGAACCAGAGTTACAGCCTAAACTGGAATACCACCATGGTCTTGTCTTGCCTCTGCGAAATACATCTATGACACCATTCTAACAGAATTATATTAACAGGTGGGCAGTGCCTATTGCATTTTCATTACAGGTTTCATGGCTGCATAAAAGGTGGAATAGGTTGCCTGAGAAGAGGTGGAATTCTCCCCGCCTTTAAATATAAAAGACACATCTTGGCAGAGCCAACTAATCCAAGGCCCTGCTTTCATTAGAAGACTGCACTAGACAATCTGTAGAAATACCTTCACACTTAGATTCTCTGTAAAACTGTAAATCACAGTTGATGGAATTGAGGTGCATTGGGATTAAGATGGAAATTCTCCAAATCCAGACCACTGTCCAGGACTCCCAAATGTGCTTATGTCTTACTGTGTATAGTAAGTCAACCAAATGATGTTAGGATAATTAAGATACATATTTAACCCCATTTTACCATTATTAAGGGAGAGAATAGTTTTAAGACGGTTTTAATGGCTAACAGAAAGGAAAACTTAGCTTTGGAGACAAGAGACAGGAAAGTTCAAAGTTGAATGACTAATCAACATAATAGAAAGAGATTATTTATTTAGCATATTCCATTATAGATTGCAGATTTCAACAATGACATCGTTAATTTATGTGTCAAGGAGCAGCGAAAGTGGACTGTCCAGCCAAAAGTTCTGAGCCAGTAGTCAAAGGCAATGAGAACACTGGCCATGCCTGTACCATGAGCAGAATTCCTTAAGGTCTGACCAAGGTAGACTCAGTGAGAAGCTGGTAACTATGTCCATTGACATTCTCAGGCATGGCAACTGAATATAGTGAGGTCAAGGGTCCATCCACAGCCTTCAATCAGGAGCAAAAGAACGTGGGTCCAAAGATGGGATGGAAGACCACGCTGTAACATGAGACTGAGGGTAGGTAATCTAGAAGACAGGACTACAGCCAGACACACCTACAGTGTAGTTTAGAAGGGGAACAAAGTTCCAGGGCTGAGCCTTGGTAAGGGACTCTGGACCCCTGGACTTGGAATCCAGGCTGGTGGGCGAAATTGGTGCACTGAGGACAGTGACACCACGATCCATAGCTGCTGAGGAGATCCATAGTCTGCAGCAGAGGAGGCTGCTGATACCAACACACACAACAGCAGCTGTGTGTTGAAATGCTTATATGATTAATCTGCATGTGTTTCTCGATCACTAATCATCAGACTAATCAGCTGAAGTCCTCTTTTACATGGGCACCAATATACTTACTGATGGAGAGTACTATGAGGTCTGAAGCTCACATAAGAGGCTCTGTCTCATCTTCCCTGCCTTTTGTCCCGATAGTCAGGTGTTCTCATTCCTGCGGTATGCCTATGCAGGAAATTTTTAGCCCAGATATTTTTATGAGAACTTGGGATGAAGATCCTTTACGGCATGTTCCTTTGAACACATTAGTTGTGAAAAAGAAGGGGCTGGGGGGGAAGCCTACCATTTTATTTTCATTATTAATTTATATGGCCAATTCTGGATCAAAGACATGCTTTAGAGGTGCCACTACATAAACTTAGGTCTAACTTAAATTTCTGGGGGAAAGCATTTGGAACTCTTTTTTGTCCTTTTTTGTTGATTTTTTTTTTCTTTGCAATCATGTTTTCTGCTATCAAAGAAAAATGTTTTTCTACAGAAAGAAAACATAAAGGAAGACACCTGTTTGGCTTGCAGAAATTGGCCAGGGAGGTTGTTTTCCTGACAGGCCAAAACCAACTAGTGTAGGGCCCCTTTAAAAAAAAAAAGGTCAGGATTCTCTTTTTTCTGCTTCCACCTCCCCACCCCCCCCCCCCCACCCCCCCCTTCATTTCATGTGAGCATTGGCAGAAACTCTGACAAGCAGTTCTTCATATTTTATTATGTTCTTGTCTGGCAGAATCTCTGTCAGGCAAAAACCTTGTCAGCGGAAAACCTGTCGTAGGATCAGAGGAGACAAAAACAGGTGTCACAGAGGCAGTCAAAACTGAAGGAAAAAAAAGATTAGGCTAAAGAGAGAAAGGCAGACAATTACATTAATGCCATTGCTTTTATCTTATAGATGTGTGTTATTATCTCTGGGTGCTGAGTGCGCAATTGCCTCAAAGAAAAGTAGACAGGAGACAAGGGGAAACTTGATAGTTATTAACTGAAGAGGCAGAGTGTCAAAGCTGGATGGGGTTCAAAGTTTTGTAAAGGGATAAAAAAATTGCAGACAGCAAGCAATGTCTGTGAACAAACTGTGGTTCTGCTTTTGGCTGCATAAGCCTAGTAGCATTCTAGATGTTTTAACTTGGAATCAGATCATAGACAGAAAAATTAATGAAAGTTTTCATTCAGTCTTTTTTTAATAACATTTGTTTTGTGTACATGCAACTGAAGTGCTGGTGGGGGATTGTTAGAGCACGAGGCATGGTGAAGCATGAAAACATATATCAGTTTAGTTGCTGTTTTGTTTGGATTTGGAACACCTATTATCAACACATGTTTAATTTTAAAATGCTATTAAGAAGCCTTTTACTAAGTGTGAACATCTGTACATGCAAGCTGTAAATTAGCAGATCACATATGTGTCTCTCTGTCAGAGACTCAGTGTGTTTGGCAAATGGTTTCCATTATTAGTTTTTAAATACAATAAAAGGCATTTTAAAAATGGTTTAGCCTATGAATCTGAATTTCTTTACTTACTTGCCTTCCATGATTTTGGTCTTAGTGAACATTTATCTTCTATATAGAATAAATTGCAAAAGCAGTGAAGAGAGAGGTGAAAAAGAGATTACCAAAGGATGCTATGCAGTAGCTGAAATATGTACTCAGACTGATTCAGGATGTTCACGCGCTCATATAAATGTTCATGTCCCACACTCTTTGGCTTCAGGAGTGAATGGGATAATTTCCTACACTGTTGAAGTATTTGAGTTGTTCAATAGATACTGAAAATTTTTCTCGTCCTTAGTCTCTTTCTATATTTTTGAGGAGCAATTTTTTGCTGCCTTCAAAATGCACCACATTATGCCATGTTGGAGGTGTTATTAAATCTACATACTGAGGGAGACTAGTTTGGACTACTTCTTATGGTTGTAATAACTGTATCTGTTTTACCACAACACTATTGTTGCAACAGTACTATGGAATAATTTTATGTTGGCATTATATATTTAATCTGTCTTCTAATTTTAGGTTCTTTTGCTGCAAAAAGTGGCCCAGTTATTTAGACTTTAAAAATGTCTGGAAATCTCTTTGTTATTGCCTTGACACAGACTACATTTTTGGGTTTTTTTTTTTATCTTCTTGTTCTTGAACAAAACTAGTAATCTAGAAAGATGATGGTTGTAAAATTTTTTATCAGCATTTGTATGTGTGTTTGTACTCTAACAGCATTCCCCTTTGGCCAGCTGGGAAACTGGCTAGAGAGTATGTCAGAAATCCAGAATGGTTATATTGGACAGCCCAGAACTAAAACTGAAATGAAGTGAGATCCATAATGCCATATTGCAATCTATAGACACTTCTCTATGGTGTTCTGAGATACACAGGCAGGCAAATCAGCCTAGACCTTTCACTAGACCTTTTCATCCCTCTTAGGTTAATAAAATACTTATCTAGGATCAGGAAATTAGCAAGAGGTAAATGTATTTACAATTCCAATTGCATTAAAACTAAGGTATTTAAAATTCTCTTCTATTCAGTAAAGGCAAAATGTCATGCTTTTATTCTAGCTATTCCAAAAAATAATATGAGACATCTAAAGTACAAAATTCATCACTGTATATTTGTATTTCTTTTACTTTGCAAAAATGGAATCTGCTCAGAGGCATGGCTTTTAATTTGGTTGACCTTTTTCACTACATATTGGGAAGGAAGGGGTCTAAGGGCAATGAGTAAATTTGCAGAGCTGAGCCTGTGAACTGGACACAGTACAGATGAAATGAAAAATCTCTTCTTTGTTTTCTGTCTTTTGATAAATTGAAGAAGAAATTGTGACATGCTTTAATCCTTTTTACTTAAATTCATTTGAATTGCACAGTCTCAAAACTCCAGTAAAATATAATGTACCCTCCTTACTTTAGTACATTAAAAAATCAACAAAAAGTAAAACACAAAAAACCCCACCCAAAATCAAAAACAGAACATAAAACTAGAAGTTTAATCATTATTTTATTGCCAAGAAATCCAAAGGGGTTTTTTTAAATATTATATAATAAGAATACTGCAGGCTGTAGTATGAAGATTGACATTGAAACAATTTCAAAACTCTTTTGACATTTCAGATAATACTGAGCAGACTCTTCCTAGAATCTGAGGGATTTTGTTTACTATTCAAGAAGCTAAAGAGCGAATAAGCCAGCATGGGGACGTTCAGGCTTGACATTAGGAAACACCTCTTTAATGGGAGGGGTGGCCAAACCACAGATTTCCTAAAGAGTTGGTCAATGCCCCAAGCCACTCCCTGTTTCTGAGGCATTTGGACAACCCCCTCAGGGCTGATGATCAGGAATGCTCAGGTAGTTGGATTAGGTGGTCATTTTTGGTCCTTTCTACCTAAAACGTTCTCAACTATTATGGTGCATACTTGATACTTCAGAGTTGTAAAACAGTGTTGAAGGGTTCCTATTTTCTGTAGTAATTATCCAGTTAGTAATTTTTCATTGTTGAAGGCAATCCTCTTTAATGTCCTCTACACAATCCTTTCAATGGTTTAAATTTCTGAAACAAGTACTTGAAATTAGGAATTCACAACAGAAATTTTACTTGACTGAGTGTTCTCAGAGTAAAACACAAGGGTATTTTTAGGTCACCCCATGGAAATGTTGATTGGTCAGCAAGCATGTGATTTTAAAATTAGTTAGACCTCTTCTTCCTGTATCACTGATAACCTCTTAATAAAGACACATCTGTTTATGTCATTTTTCAGGTATGTCAGAGCATATTCTTTTGTATAGTATCTATTATGTTGAAACCTCCTAAGTGCTTATGAAATCATAAACTATTGCAGATACTGTTGAATGTTTCACCTGTAAAACAGTTCATTGTTCATTAGCATGTATAAATTAAGCAAATACTTTAAAACAGAAAGTGATGATGAATGCATTATCTGCATGAAATTATGTATCCAATTCAGGACAGCAGAATACAACAATTTACTCAGAGATCTGACAAGAATAAGAAATTTGTCAAGAAGGCTAAAGCTAATACTCCTGCTTTACAGAAAACAAATAAGATAGGTACTTCTTTACCTCTTGCCTGAAAAAGTGTCTATCAACATAAATGGCCTCTTGAATCCACCTACAATACTGGCATTAGTTCGCAAGGGTACAGAGGAGAAATTTGAAATACTACAAAAATTCTCTCTGTCAGCTACATCCTTAGCAATCTTTTAAAGAAACACAAAAATTTTTATAAATTACAAATTAGAATGAGAATTTTCATTCTTCTGAAAATGTGAAGGGGTATCAATAGTCAATGTTCAGAAAGAATTTCAGAATCTTACTGTTATTTCCTATATGAACACAACTGTGCTTCTTTTCATTTCATTTTCAACCCTTTCATTTCCATGTAGCAGGATGTGTGTCTTTAGCTTGCAAATGTTCTTATGCATCCATGCAATAATGTATGTTTTGTTGTGTTATGAATTCCACATTTTACTGCATATTTTGACTTGTACTTGAGAAGGATAAAATTTACTGCATTTTTTATGTAATACACATAATAAGACCACAAATCAAAATTGGAGATAATATCATTGTCACTTGGAATGTTGTTCCAATATCATGCTAATTTGTGTGTGTGTGTGTCTGTGTGTGTGTATGTGTGTGTCTGTGTCTGTGTATCTGTGTATATGCGTGCTTGCATGCATGTGTGTCTGTGTGTGTGTCTCTGTGTGTGTTGAGAAGCAGAAGTCTATAGAATAATGCTGCGAAAAAATGAATATTACAGTTGAATGGAATAGTACAGGTTAGATTGCAAAAACTTCTATCAGATGCTGAAAGTGTGTGCTTAGTCATTTAAAAAAAATTAATTCATTTTTCCCTCTTCCATTCCACTTCAGCCTTTCCAAAGCTATTATCCTCAGAGTGGTCACCTTATATGAAGTGGGTATATGTCCACAGAGTTTTGTAATCTTATTGTCAGAGAAATTAAAAGCTATTAGACCTGTAATCTACCCAATAATCCTTAGATAAAGGTGTCTTATAGTCATTCTCACTTAGATGACAGTGGAATAATGATCTTAACATCCTCAGCATGACAAGTCTTCTTTAGACTTGTTTTTCCTCACTACAGGCATGCTATTTACTGTTAAGAAGAGAGAAGCAAACACAAGTATTAGGATATATTAGTAATACAGTATGAGTCAGTCATTAAAAATCATCAAGTATTCAGAAAATATCCATTCATGTCTTGGTTCTGGTCTATATTTGCATATATTGTCATTCTGTAAGACTGAAGTTGAAAAGCTCAGGGTGATCCAGATCTGCTCAATAATTTCAATAGTCTGTTAGAAGGTGTGCTTACAGGGTATCTACTTGAAACTAATATTATTTACACCATTGCCATTGTAAGTAATGCTAGTATTAGAAAAAACTACTTTATTTTACTCCTAAATGGTTGATCAGTCCCTCAGGTATACATATATACATAACACCATACATACTGCACAACCTGCAGAATAAAAATATCAATTTCCTTGGCTTTTCTAGCTGAGAACTTTCATGACACATCTATTATGGTAGTAGCAAAATAACCATCTTAGAAAAAGATCATTCAGAATATGGGTGGGGGGGGGGGAAGCAGGACAGTATTTCACCTGTTTATGTTTCATTCAAATCTCATTCATAGATCTTGTTAAAAAATTACGCATCATGAAGTCCACATAGACGAAGTACTTTGGAAGAGCTTTTGGAAGAAAAAATCCCACTCTTCATGGTCTGCAGTTTAAATGACCTGTGGAGAGATGTAGAACTGAAGTCCCCAGGCTTGCCAATTTCTTATCTTGTTTGAATGTTAAATTAATATTTAAAGCTATTTATTCAAAGTTGACTTAGTCATTAGAATAGGAAAGATCAGACAATTCAGTTGCAAGAAATGAAGTATGAGGAAACCGGAACTCTTTGACAATGTAGTCCTTGGAGTAAACATGTTGAATGAAGCCAGCAAGTAAATGATAAGGGCCTTTGCACTCTGGATGTAAGAAAGCAATTTATCAAGAGTACATGAACTCTCCAGTGACCATAAGACAAAAAGAAACCAAGTACAGTAGAAGTCCCTACAAGATTATTTTAAATGCTCAGAAATTTTGTTTAAAAAAGCAGTGACAACCTTATGTGCTACAACATAGTTGATAAAGTAGAAATAAAATTTAATTTAAACATTAATACTCAGTAAAATACTATGTCATATGCAATTCCATCTTTTTTTAACTTCACAGGGGGATAAGAATTACCTTCATTCTACAAATGTCCCTTATCTCTAAATTATTCAAATCATAAAGAATAACATAGAATTTGAAAAGCCAGGTGAAAAGAACTAGCCAACTCTAGCAGCAGATCAAATTTTTGGTAAATCAGGGGCCTTAGTTTTAAGATGTTTAAAAGACTGGAGTTTAGGGAGTATCTGTTTCTTTTCTTTTCCTCTTCGAGATTAAGTATCAAACCTTTAACAGTCCAA
The DNA here is from genome assembly GCA_018697195.1 of Certhia americana. Taxonomy (NCBI): domain Eukaryota; kingdom Metazoa; phylum Chordata; class Aves; order Passeriformes; family Certhiidae; genus Certhia; species Certhia americana. The sequence continues at coordinate 31,554,270 of CM031878.1, read as the reverse complement.
TTCAATTCGTCATTGCTTCAGTCTTGGTCATTATTCAATCATGAATTTCTCTTGGCCTATGAATATTGTAGTGTCTGACAACCCTTCCACCATAGGAATTGAAATTATTCGTTACTTTTGGAAACTTCGGCTGTTTTGGACTGCATCTGTTAAAAAGGATCCCTTAGTGATGACTGACATCCATCAGGAGTCCCTGCTGAGACCAGTACTGTTTAATACCTTTGTCAGTGACATAGTGAGGCCATCAGCAGATTTGTAGATGACATCAAGCTGAGTGGTGCAGTTGATGCACCTGAGGGACAGTATGTCATACAGGGGGACCTGGACAAGCTTGAGGCGGTAGGCCCATATCAACCTCTTGAGGTTCCATGAGGGCAAGGATTGCACCTGGGTCAGAGCAATCCTGAGCATGTGTACACACTGAGAGATGAACTAATTGAGAGCAGCACTTCAGAGGAGGGCCTGGGGCACTTCAGTTGGTGAAAAGCTGATCATGACTTGACAATGCGCACCTGCAGCCCCCAGAAAGCCAACCATACCCTGGGCTGCATCAAAAGGAGCATTTCCAGCAGGGTGTGGTAGGTGATCCTACCCCTCTGCTCTCCTCTGGTGAAACACCACCTGGAGTAGTGGGACACCAGCTCTGGGGTTCTCAGCAAAGGAAAGATATGCACCTGATGGAGCAAGTCCAGAGGAGACCATCAAGGTGTTCAGAGGGATGGTGGCCCTGTGAAGAAAAGGTGGGAGAGTTGGGATCCCTCAGCCAGGGAAGAAGTTGAAAAGAAGATGGGGCAAGGCTCCTTGGCAACCTTATTGGGCTTTCAGTACTGAACAGGGGCCTACCAAAACACTGGGAAGAGACTTTTGACAGGGGCATGTAGTGATTGACAAGAGGCAATTGCTTTAAGCTGAAAAGAGGAGAGTTGGTTTAGATTAGATATAAAGGAGATTTTTCAAAAAATGTTGAGGCATTGGAGTAGTTTCCCAACAAGGCTGTAGATGCCTCACCCATGAAAATATCCAAGATCAGGTTGGATGAGGCTTTTAGAAACCTGATCTAGTTGAAGTTGTCCCTGCCCTTGGCAGGGGAGTGGACTAGCTGACCTTTAAAGGTCCCTTCCAACACAAACTATTCTGTGACTCTGTTTCCATGAATCATCCAGGTGATATTTCTCTGGAAAGTGTGTCTGTCAAATGTGATGTATATACACACATAACTCTTTGGAGTTGTTTTCTTGTCTTTGCTCTTTCCTTATGCTTGACCCTTTTTCTTTCAGCCTTGGACAAACTTAGTACTCAGCACCTCTACCACCCAACCCAAGTGGAGATTGTGCAGTCCAATGTTGTGTTTGACATCAGCAGCCTGATGCTCTACGGTACTCAGGCTGTGCCTGTGAGACTGAAGATACTGCTTGACCGGCTCTTCAGTGTACTGAAGCAAGAGGAGGTGTTGCATATTCTACATGGCTTAGGCTGGACGCTTCGAGACTATGTTCGAGGCTACATTCTTCAGGTAGGAAATAATGCAAAGCATGTTTTCAAACCCAGTTAGCTGATTTTTTGTTGTTGATGCATGGATGTAGTGATGGTGCACCCAAAGAGGTAGAAGGAAATGAAGTGAATTTAGTCTGGCATGTTGAATCCTAATGATGGTGTTGGCAAAATAAAATATTCAATTTTTCCCTAAGCTAAAAAAATACAGGTGCCTTCATACCATAGTATTTATTTGTACTTGCATATGTTTATTGTAGGAAATGCCTTAAATACTGCAAATACTGAGGTTAGCTACCTGCAAGCATGATTTAGCATCAAAGGCAGCTGGCAAGTTTTCAAGGGCTACTGTTTGACTTGGGAAACTAAGATGCAAGCCAACAGCTCCATCATCCTATCTTTCTTTCTTTAGAAAGATACCTAAAAATGAATAGATGGAATGGGGGTTGTGAATATGATTATATTACAAAGTGTTCTTAAGTATATAAACAGGAAAATCCTTTTTATAAGGCCATTTTGAAACATACATTTTGAAACAAACAACATTTTTAAATAAAATGTTGCATGCCAATTAGTTGAAATAGACAATTAAAAAAAAAATAAGTTTAACAGAAAAATGGACAGTCCTGCTTTTGCGTATGGTCATAAATATATGTATAGTTGCTTATCTGAAAAAATTCATAATCTATTGAGTTCCAAAGTGAATCTTTGCATTTTGTAAGTCTATTTCTGATTAATAACCTAATACTACATACTACTGAATTCTCTTAGTTTCTACTGACTTTATAGGAGCTCTTCATAATCTAGAATTCATCCAGTCATTGAAATAGACATGCCTAAAAATCTTTGAAAATTTTAGTTGCTGATTTATTGCTTTACTTTTGTAGGCAATGGTAGCATGCTTAGAACTTTATTGACAATATGGGATTTATAGCTGCTCTGAGAAATTCTGACACTATTTCTTAATTCCTCATCAGGTTTCAGTACTTTGTGTGAAAGAATTAAATTAGTTTATGTGATTCTGTGGGAAACTTCACCTTCTGTATTTGTAAATATTTTCTTAAATACTCTATATTTGGGATTTGCACAGAAAAAATATACTGAATTGTAAAACAATCCTAGAGAAAGAGAACTAAGAAGGTTTATATTTTAATAATGAAATCCTTTTTGTACTTGTTAGGATATATATGTAATGGAGCTCTTTAATTGTTTCAGGATTCTCTCAGGCATCTATTTTGTAAAGGCTAAGTGTTACACCTATTCAAATAGCATAGACACCATTTTTTTACATTACCAGTCTAAAATTAACATATAAAGATATATCCATCATATTTGCACAGTAGATATCTATGATGTTTGTATGGTTATGTATTTATAAATTTTACATATGATATATAATTAAGATGGATATATGAGAGATATCTACAGAGATAATGTACTGGGATTATGTGTATATTGCATCATATGTTAGATTCCTGGATTCTAAATGCTACTGATCAAGAAGGCTGAAGAAATTTGATTTGTACAGGAATACATGTAAAAAATGGATCATTTTTAAGATTTAATATTAGAAATCTGCTGGTACTAAATATGATTATAATTAGGGGTAATAGATTTTAGGCATGGAATATAATTCTGTGTTTCTTACAGACAAGAAGACTGACTGAAATCAGTAGTTTTCTTGTTTTAAAAGCCATTGAATCATGCTCATATTGATTTTAACTGTCTTTCAAAATGATTTCAATATATGCAAGAATGGCTTGCAGTATGCATTGTAGTATAATTACATAGATGTTTATATAGACTGAGATTGTGACCTATGCATCTGAAAGGTGTAAAGGCCTGTAATACCCCATTAGGTCACAGTTCAGTTTATCTGGCTAAAACTCAGTCACATTGTAGCCCCCAAGGCATGAATTTCACTGTTACTATATTCAACAACAATATATTGAATATTATGCCATTTAAATGAGAACAATTATCAGTGAAAGTTAAGGGCAGCTGTTACAGACTTGCCACATATTGACTTCATTAGCACTCGACTGTGGATTTTCTTAATGAGTGAATGAAGACCTATGATAGGTGTGTAGTCGAGCATCTCTGTTAATTTAGCTGTCTAATTTCAAAGAATCACACACTGGTCAAGGTTAGAAGAGAGGTCATCTTGTCCAAACCTTCTGTCCAAGCAAAGCCACCTAGAACTGTATGTCCAGGACATTGTCCAAATGCCTTTTGAATATCTCCACAGGATCACTAGGCAAAAAATGCATTTTGTTTTCATTGAAGCTAGAAAACTCACTATATGGCAGAAAAGGAAAATACTTAGTAAAACATACATGCAGAGAAACCTTGGCAAAATTAATCAAATCTAAGATAATAAAAATGTCTTATTTAAAAGTAGCTCTATTAAAAGTATCTGCTATAAAAGAGAAGAGGGCAATGCAGGGAAATTTTAAAGGAAATATGTAGTAACACTAGCACAGTAAAAGCGCATACTGGTAATATCTCCTTTGAGCAAAAGGCATTGTTCCATGAAGCTTATCATTGTAGACTGAAACTTTTCAAAGAATTGTTTGAGGCTTTCAGACTCAGCTTTTACATACAGAAACTCTGAATGAAATGTTGTAAGCATTGTACAGGAGTATCAAAAGTACCAAGTACCAAAACAAATCATCCAGAGTATCACAAACTATGTGATTGTTGATAGGCTATCATGCAGTGATCTGAGCAACATCTGAGTCTCGGTCAGGATCTATAGCTCTTTGTAACTTGTCTGTCCAAACTCACCCAAGTTACCACCTAATTCCAGTCAATACTAGTAAATTTACCATACATTCATACATACTCATTGCATATCAAATAAAGAAATATATATCCATAGGAAAAGGTTTACTATGGTAGTGTAGTTAGAGAAACACAATCTAGTAAAAATAATATTTTACACTTTTAACTTTACAGAATCACATATAACACTGTTCTCCTGAAAAGAAGTTTTTCCTCCTTCCTCAGAGGAGGAAAAACAGGCAGCTTAGTAGCAAAGACTAAGAGAAGTAACAGAATAGAGAAAGATAATGGTTGTAACAGATTCCAGAATACTTTATCCAGGTTTGATTTCCAGTGTTCATTAATTAACAACCATGCAAGAGATTTGTACAGCGGATACAAAACTGGAGTATAATGCGTTAGCATGATCTAAGACATCCACCTGTGTTGAATGTGCCCTCAACATGATAGAAGTGTTAAAATATTTTAACATTTTCTCTAAATTGAGCCATTTTTGAGGGGTAGGGTAGAGGTATCCACTCAAAATCAATTACTATTGTCAGAGGATTTCCACAACCAACCAACCAACCAACCAACCAACCAACCAACCAAAAAACCTAACAACCAATCCCACCCCATCCCACCCCCCTCCCCGAAGCTCACAACTTTTTCCTTGTAACTTTTGAGAAAAAACTCATGGTTTGCTCCCCTTGAAAAACAAGAGAAAAGCAGTTGTTTATTAGTGCACATATTGGGTGGGATTATTTGTATATCTTCATTTGGACTAATAATGTTTCCAAATAAAAAATTAAAAGGCAGTGGGCAGAGAAAAATGCAGTATATATGCCTACATTCAGTGGATGCATTAATAGAGTGCAGGAAGTCAAGGAACCCTGAGGCCACAGAGGTATTTGATAACACTGCCTTTCACATATGGGCACAGTCACAATATTGCCAGTAATGGCTGAAAGGCATTAAGACCTGACAAAATTCTCTGGCCTCCATGCAACAAATCAAGTTTCTAGAGAATGGATGCCTATCAATGAAATGTTAGTGACAATTTGGTCAACAATCTCATCAGACTGTCACAGGTTAATGTTTTAGCAGAGGAGCTGTTCTCTCATCTTTAGAACTGATCCTCAAAAACACTTTGTGGCATAGAAGAACATTCTTTTTTGATTGTGTTTGCTTCATAGGAGTTCAGAGTGCTTCAGATTTTAGGCTTGTTTTTTCCATCTCAAGGAACTAATTTATTGTATTTGCTGTTGACCTGTGTGTGCTTAGTAAGCCTGTGAGTTTTCTCTTTTGGGAACACTTAACTTCACATGTCTTTTACATGACAAGAAATTATTTTTGTCAAAAACAGTGGGTGTTTTGGGTCAGATACTGTGCATGATACTCAAAGATATGTATTTGACAAGTGGCTCTATTGATTTGAATGACGTTACTTTTTCTGTACAGAACAGCTCAACTGTGAGTCTCCAACCCTGGTTTAATTCCAGCTAAGCTGAGAGAAGAGGTAACTGCCAGCTGTTCTATGATCCACCAGAGATCGCAGGGTTGGGGAGAATACTTTACCCCATCCATTTGCTAGTGTAGCTACATGTGTAATTGCTCCCTAGCCTGGTTCTCTCTAAACAAACCAGGTTAGAAAAATCCTCCTTCTGAACATGTGCAAGTTAACTCTCATTATTATGAGAGGAAAGGGCTAGAGAGCAATTATGCCACTAGCAGTGAACAGCTGGGGCATTCAGCTTTTACACTGGTCCAGCTGCAGAAGATAGGATGTGATTACAACTTAGAGGCCGTAAACTGACTGTGTAAACAATGATTCAGTGCTTTGAGTAACAGCTCAACACTTTTTCAACTGTTTTGTGGTCAAACAGTTGTACTCTCTTAGTGTAAAAGAGGAAAATATATATTGTCTTTGCAATACCAAGAAGGAAGCAGAGGCACAGAGGCAAAAGGGTCTAGACCTAGGAGTCCCATTCTTATCATCATGCCCTTGAAAAAAGTAGATAAGTCAGTAGCTCATAGGCAATGTCTTAACTGCCAGACTCTCTGGTGCCGCTCACAGCTATGAAAAATTTTTAAAAAATTAAAACTCTAAACAAAGTCAAAACTAAAGCCAGCTGGAAGACTAAGGACCAAGAGGAGACTCACTCACAAAAGTTTGTATACTGGACAATGCATGGGGAATCACTAATCATATATGAAGGTCTTTCCATATCAAAGTCAATGCTTAAAAATGTTGAAATTCAAAATTATTAGATATCATTTCTGCTTAGGGAAAATTGGTCTACTCTTCCATTGTTGTGCTTGATCTGTAGTCCTAAAGCAACTGCTAAGCAGGAAGTCAACTAAGAAGTTATGCTCTCAGAATGTGTACATGTTTCAGGGCAGAGAGTGGGGAGGTATGGGCAGTTTTAGACATTTTTGCAAAAAAACCAAAATCCCATTAGCAAAAAGAAACTTATTGAAATTATTGAATACATAGCAGTATCTAAATAATTTCATTCTGATACTTTAAAATTAAAATTAGCTATATGTGTAGTCAAACTACATACTCACATATATTGATATATATGTATCAGCATATATATAACTGGTATTTTCAGTTATATTTGACAGTTTATAAAATTTTTGTAAAACATAGTTGTTATGGTTAATTTGCTTTCTGTACTAGTTTACCACAACTAGTTTATTCATGCATATCATTTTTACGTCCAGGTTAAATGAAGATATTTGAGTAGAGGCCAAAGAAAGAAACCTGAGCATCTTTAATAATAGTGTTCTTTTCTTTCTCAAAGTAATCCCTTAGCACGTCACCTTCTAAATATTAACTATATGCACAGATAGAAATTGCTTTACTATTCTTAAAATTAAATATTGCCCAAAATTGTCTTGTCTGTGGAGGATTTCAGAAAAGGATGGGTTCTGTTGCTTTCTAACCTCTTTTAGAGACTTTGTAGTCTTGTCTTTTCTGTCTTAAATAATTTTCTTTTCATATCTTTGAATTTTTGCTGTAGAACCCAAGTGCAGGGACTATTTCATTTAACAACTTGTCAAACAACCTTCGATGCTTAAACATAAAGAACATTAGTAAAAAACAAATAAAAAGAAGTTCTGATATCAGCTTTTGCAAGGTAGACATGTAATGTCTAACTTGCTATAGTGATGATATCATACTTTAAGTTCAATGTAGTCTGCTATCTATAATCATGAGTCACACAAAGTTTCTGTCAGGTGTTTGGGATCTTTTTCCCAACTGCTGTCAGGTGGTTTTACTGTTTGAATTTTTCACAACAAGAATACCATTAAAATGTTGGTATGCTATAATATTTGTTAAAGAAAATTAAGAGAAATAGGCAATTGAATTATGTGAAAAAAAAAAAGAAAAAAAAGTTGACTGTTGAAACACTGTAAATGTTAATTGACAGTTACACATATGAATACTAAAAAAGAAAATTTGTTTGCGAGGGTTTTGTATTTATTTTGCTTGTGTTGCCTCCTCATTGGTCTATTTGCCAATACCTTAATTAATACTTTACACTCTTTTAGCTGGGGCCACTGGAGGATTTCCATGCCTTTTAAGAAGCAGTAACTTAGTGTTTTTATGCCTCTATGTGTAGTATGCTTTTTTTATTAAAAAAACCCATAAAACTGAGGCAGATGAAGGTTAAGAATTTTATCTGGTAAAGATTTTAACAAAGCCAAATTACATCATTAAATCTTTCACATACAAGATCATGTTACCCATAATAACTGCCACCCACATTTAATTTCTTGATAATGAAGAGTTACCCTTTTACAGATTAATATACTTTTGCCAGCTTTGTTAGATACAATTCTCTCTTATGTTTTCTTTTCTTCCTTGCAGATATTGTTAACACTCATGTGTGTTCTTTAGTTCTGATGTTTTTCAACTGTGGCCCTCAGAGCAACCAAGACTCAGAGCTGGGTAACATTTATCCAGATAGCTAGTCATGCAGTACACAAGGGATTTAAAAGTGTCTCTTTTGTATGTGCTCTGCCTGTTGTTCTTTGAGTCTCTTTGTTCCTTCCTCTCTCTTTCCACTTCAACTTCCTTATTCTTGTGTCATTGCCTCCCATTTTCTCCCCATTTTTATTTTCTTATCTTCCCTTCTTCAGCATCACCATGGGTTCACTTCCCCTTGTTCTCTGGTTTTACCTCTTTAGCACAAGACGAAGAAGATCTGCTAGATGTCCATCTCCTGAGTGTTCTATTCCTCCCATGGCACCACTGTATGCTAATGTGTGAAACTCTGGAAGAATTTCTCTTCTCCCCTGTGTGATCCTCCCTCTTCTACCTCTCCATAGTTTAGTATGACTATCCTACATATCCGTGGACAGAGATTCTCTTATATGCTTCTTTCTCTTTTGTATTCTTCTTAGCTGTTCTAGGGGTGACTATTCTACCTTTAGCCTAAACAGAGGGTGGAGAAAGCTCACATAAACCTTAAAAGACTGAAAAGGGAGATAGGAAACAAAGCACAGCTGCTGAGCCAGCCGGAAGTGTTGTTGTTTGTTTGAGCAAAACAATACCACTTATTCTACAGTGTGTAGTACTTTCAGATTTTCTCTGTATCTGCACTATCTTGCCTAACATCTCTCTGATGCTTTTGGTGCTATACCTCTAATAGTAACACTACTGATCACACTAGTATTATATCAGTATATTTATCATGGCTCACACTTTAACCAAGCAACAATAAAGTCCAGAAAGTTTGATGACATTTCTGAATGCCACCAGGACAAGTTACATGACAACAGATGTCTCAGTACATGCAAAGATCATTGGGTTTTCCAGAATATGTGCAGCTGGAGAGCTGTGCTATTGTTGCTCTGTGCCTTGCATCTTGTGAGGTTAATGAAGCATAGGGCTGTATAACCCCTGGTGATCAACAGCAGTATACATCATGCTAGTTCCTAATGACTACTATGAAATAGTTAGCCTTTATAGCCATAGTGCTTCACATTGCTCAGAAATGTAAAGGTGGGCATTTAATGGAAAACATTTATGGCTGTCAGACAAAAAAACAAAAAGGGAGAGAGAGAGAGACTTTTTTGAAAGTGTGTTTGTCCTATCTGGAATTTGTACAGACTCTTTACAGTACGAAGGGTGAGAAGCTGTGATCCCACTGATGTACTTTTTTTCACAGCTAATAGACTGCAGAGCATGGAAATGTCTGTTACTGAAGGTCTGTCAGGCATGTGCCAGGACCATGTGTGCTTGCTTTTTAAAATGGAGCTGAAAATCTCCTCACCTGCCAAGGCTTGAGTTCATGATCCTGTGTCTCTCTTGTGATAGTTGATGAAATCAAAAACACCCAAAGCAGAGTGAAGGATGAAGGAGGTGGGAGGAATAGTTCATTCCCTAGGCTGTTTTAGGTGTGAGTGATGCCATCAAGCATTTCAGAAGAAGCAGAGCCCTGAACTTGTGTCTTGGCAGGTAAGCCAAGGAGGAAACTATTTCCAGCTTTCTTGCTTCAGACTGTGGTTGAATTTCTATTAACTATTTATGATCACAGATCTTTTTCCTCCAAATATGTATGAGTGAGTGAGTGTGTGTATGTGCATGTGTCTGTGTATGTGTATATATGTATATATACATGTACTTTAACAATCTGTAAATTATATTTCTATTAGATTGTAATTGTGTGTGTGTGTCTTTGACAAAAATCTCTGGTTTTGAGATTGATTCTCTGTGAATGAAGGGACGGGAGAGAATGACTTTCCTTGTAGCCTGGAAAATCACTTTTCTTGCTGACAATGCCATGTTGAAGCCTCTACCGAAACATATCCTGCACTATGTCAAACAAGTTGAGGACAGGATCTTGGGGTTACTGTCCACCTCAATTTTCTTGTGAGAAATGTGGTGACTTGTTATAAAATAAAGAAAACAAAAGGGCATAAAGCTATTGATTGAAGGGAAATATGTGTGTGCCTGAGGAGGGGAGTGGGTTGTGCCAAGAATTCGAGGAATCAACATTATTCTTCTCACAAAAAGCAGCTCAGAGGTTAGAACTTCTGCTTTTTATAGACTTCTCTCTTTGCAGAGAACCTTGGGCTGAATTCAAATCATGGTCCTGGAGGCGATAAGTTTGTGATATTAACCATTCAGCTACACATAAATGAAGATTAATTCAATTAGAGACTGTGGAGTCCAGACTATGACACTTAAATGAATTTAAGACTTTTTTCCCAGTTTGGAAACCTCTTGATTTTAGTTTAGGAGTGGTTTTGATTCTCTGTGTGACAGCCCTGACTTCAGGCACTTAGGAAATTTAGGTCCACAGACACTTAGGAATCAAGAAGGGCCACAGAGAATCAAACTTGTCTTCACAGAGAAGCAAACAAAGGATCAGTTGATTTACTGTTTTTCTTGAAGTCCAAGGGATCTCAAGGGGACTTTTTTCCCTTGCAGCACTGATCTTTCAATGAGGTGCTACTGCCTGTCCTGAGCAATAACAAGGAATAACAGTGAAGTGTGAGTGACTCTTATTAGGAGGGCTAAATGTCATTAACACTTACTGTTGCCTTCTAGGCAGTAAGAGGACAGCATTGAATGTAGACAGACAACCACCTTTTACTTATCAATGAAGATGAACACCTTTATTTTAATTAAGAAAATTACTTTTCTTTCCTGTGCTGAAACATCTTCTCTGATTTGCCTGTCATTTTGCAACATGTTCTAGAATTTTGAATACTTAACTTGGAGCCAGGAAGTGTATATTATTCTATTGGCTCTAATATATTAACTTGCTGCACAAGTCCTTTGTGCTTCAGCTGGACTTTTTTTCTCCTCCCCCACAGCTTTAACAAAATGGTCTAATCATCCCAATTTTTACTTGGATGTTGTTAATTAATGTTTAGGAAGTGCTTTGAGATGCTGTAATGAAATAGAATGTGTAATTATGATTATTCTTTAGTCAAATCTGAAACATCACCACTGGAACAGTAATTTCAGTTGGTTTTGTTTTTTTTTTAAATAATCTTTTTAGCAAATAGAAGAGAAAGATTTTGTTTCATTAGTTCCTTTTTACCTTTTATAGTATGGTAAAGTATGTCTTTTTCTATCAAGTCTTGGTAGATTCTTCATGATGAATCTTGCCAGAATTACACCCTGAAGTCTTGCATTCCGTCTACTGGAAAGGGCGTGGAAAAAGGGTGTGTTACTGACTGGCAGTTGTCTGCACAGAAGGAAGTCACTTGTAGGACAAGTAGATTTTTAAAACTACTGACCCAGTATATGTCCATTTGCTGAATTCGGTTTTGTGTCTATAGCTTGAGTAGTAATGTAGATATAGTAGTAGAATTAGCATAATTACATTTTTATCCATGTATTCTGGATACTGGGTGTCTTTAAGTTGTGTCCAAGTTGGAATATGTTGCTGAAAAACAGGAGTAGAAGAAATAAGGCCACTCCTCAGGTTGCTTTTAATGTAGCTTATGTTGCACTAGACTTTCCATTAAAGGCTCTCAGACTATTTGGAAGTAGGTAGGGCAATACCTGGGAAAACTTGCTCAGTTCATGCTGAGTATGTAATATCATGATCCACAAAAATGTCTTTGTCCAATCTATCTCTTTTAGAAAGGATTTCATAAAATAAAATTAAATTTGCGGTTAAAGAATTTAACTAGTACTAATTTGGTTTCTTTCCATGTGGGAACTGGTTTCCTCTTGATAGGAGCATTTCAACAGTACATCAGGATGCAAAACCGAACTCTTTTCTCTCATTTGTAGGCTCAAAGGGTTGTGAGGTAATGGATATAAGACCCATGACATTCATTTTATGCCACAACTGGAGGCAGAGATATGTTTCTTGGTAGAAAAAGAGTGAGGAATTAATAATGTCTGTAGCACATTGCTCACAGAATTGTATTGTTGTGAGGCTGCAGAGAACCTGAATGTTGCGGAATGTAAGAAGCTCTTCTGGCACAACTGACCAGCAGATGCGGGGCTGTCCAGAGATAGAATGGCAGCCAGTTATGATGTTCATACCATCTCAGACCTAGTCACTTCCAGTCTTCATTTGGAGGTTGTGATATGAGAAGCCTGTGTTCCCCCAGCCACATATGGAGAGCAAACTGATTGTACAGGATGAGTCAAAGATGAATCTTGAAAGAGTGTCTCATAATACTTCGTTGTATATATTTTCAAACTCTGAAACTTGGTGTGTTATGAATTGTACAGTCTTATGACCCTGGATATATGTCAAGTTGCTGTGTTATAGTGCAGCATTATTGCATATGGCATTAATACTGTCCTATAGCAATTATTAAGTAGAAGGTTGCTTTGGTACTTGGAAAGATACCTGGGTATATGCACTACTGAAATGCAGTTAGTTCTCTCATTGGATCATGGAAATATTTTGACATAAGTAACCCGAACTGTTCACTTTTTCTGGAGTTACAGACAAAAATTTTAAAAATATTTCTTAAAGTTTTTTTTTAGTTTCTTTGTTTTGTTGGGTTTTTGGTGAATATTAACCTGCAGAATTAAATAGTTCAATAAAAATATAACACTTCAGCACAGAACTGATTATTGTATCAATGTTAAGATTTGTTTGGGGCATGAGAGAAGTGACAGTGCAATAGAAATTTTTATATGCTTTGGAGGACATTTGAAGAATTTTAACATCAATTCAATTTAAGGTGCTTAAGAAGTTCCTCAACCTGAAAATTCAAATTGAAATTATACATAAACACCCATGACTGAATAATATCTTCAGTAACATAGTACGAACTTCCAGTACTAAACACATCTTTAGGTGTGTGTCTATCAGGTCTTCCCCCATCACCAGCCTGTTTATTCTGTACCACTCTGTAAGTTCTTTATTAAGGTACACATTTTCACTTCATCAGAGTGTTTTTGAGATTTGTTCAAGAGTTCGGAAGGAAAGTCCTTAAAATCTGTGAAGTATCTGAATGCTTTATGTATGTGGCCACGTAGAAGAAAGAGATGCTGAAGAAAAAGCAACACATCTCTTTTGAGGCTCCAAAGAGCTACAGCAGAGAAGCAGGGAGCCAAGAAGGTAGAAAGATACAAACCGAAAGAGTTCTCAGCTTATTGTAGAGATATAAAGCCATAGAAGTCCAGCTTAATTTGTTAACCAGAGAACTGCTCAGACACTGTCATAAAGTAGCTGCTGATTTAGCAAGGTGTACTAATTTATAAAATTAGTACCCTTGACTTCAGCAATCTCTAATTCACAAGTTTAACATTAAACATATACTTGTATGTTTTTCTGAATTGTGGTCTCAGTGAATATATGTAGTTCAGCTGAGGTCATATAACAGTTCTCTTCATTCTTCTTTTTCTTTCTTGAAAAGAAATGAATAGCAAGTTGTAAGAACTGTACAAGAAAGTATGTTTGAATTAAAAATTGCAGACTTTTAAAGATTCTTTCCTTATTGTTAATTGTTTTCACTGGAGTAGACTCCATCTATTTCTGCACAGACATATATTACATCTCTTAAAACCAGGATGTGGAATGTTTATGGCGTGTTATACAAATGGAGACTCACTAATAAAGCAGATTCTTATCTTGAGGACTCCAAATCAGTTTTGGCATTTCCCATGATGTCCAGAGCCTCCCTAAAATAAGATCTTAACTTCTTTGGTCCAGGTTGCTCTTTCTTTCTTTCTTTCATTCCTGCCTCAAGCCAGAATTTTTTGGGGTAGGTGCAAAAATAATGGTGAGCACAAGTTCCTTTCCCACCCTGCCATCCCCTCCCCAGCATCTGTTTGTCAGCTATGGATAGCCGCTGCATCCCCGATTCCCTTCCTCTAGCTGGGCAGCTGCAGGTCACCCTAGACCACAACACTTCGATTCTGGCTGCACAGTGAGCCAAGACTTTGACCAGCCTGCTAACCTGATTACATAGTACATACAAATTAAGGTATGAGTTGTTGTTCCCTTTGAAACATGTGGACATCATTTACAAAGTACTTTCCCTGAAAGAGAGGAGGAGGCATGCAAAAATGGTTGAAGTACTTGTCAATACATGATGAGCTGCAGTAGCACGAAGAACACAGTATATCAAGAATCAAACACAGGGAAGGGAAAAGTCCTTGAATGTTACATTTCCAACTAACTTAGGCATGTTTAGATACCAGTTCTCCTGGATTTTTATTTGTATTGGCTGCTTGTCCTTTGTGTCACTCAAGAATATATAATGAATCCATAAAAACCAAATAGTACTCCATTTTGTTTGGAGGGAAAAAAGGAGATTGCTTTGGTGGATGAACTTGGTGTGTGGAGCTGAAAAAAATTCTGTATAATCCTTAGAGAATTAATTTTGCCCCAATAGCATGGCAAATAAAGTAGGATAAAAAATAAAGACTCTCATGGTTTGCACCATAAGCTTTATAATTTTTGTAATTTTTGTGACTTTGTTTGTTTGTTTGTTTTTGTTAAAGGTAGCCAACAAAACTTTGAAGTTATTCTTTTTGCATTTACAGTTTTTAAAAATAAGTTATGATTTTACTTTTTGGACATGATAGGAATACACACTGATATCTCTATGCAAACTTGGGTATCAAAACACAGGCTTCTAAGTTCATAGAGCTACCCCTAAAGAAAAATTAAAGAAATTGATATTTCAGTTTTCATCTATGAATATATGACAGAAAATTAGTATTTAGAGGCAAACTGCTTGTAACCAATAGAAAAACTTGTGCAGTAAGGCACTGTTTAATTGAAATGTAGAGTTCAAAACTAATTCACCTTGCTCACTGTAAATTCCATGATTTTGACAGTTAAGCATAGGGAATTAACTTTTCAAATTTCACTCTCTGAAATTTGACTTAGGTTTCATATGCCTTTAGACTAGGTCCTTTAGCATGTGAATTTTAAGCATAAAAAATTTGAAAGTAAGATGGAAGAGAAACAAGGATTTAATCAATATCTAGGGATATCAGTATAGTATTTTCAGAAGGTTACTAATGCCAAATTCAACTAATATTCAGTTCCTGAATCTCTTACTAAACCTTTAAAAATGATGTTTTGTTTCTTTTAGGCCCAAAAGTTGTGTGAAAAGCAGTTTCCTCAAAGCATAGTATTTAAAAAAAATACTGTAATGATCAATTAAGACAAAATGTAACTGTCTCACGTGCTTCTCACAGAAGTTCAGACAATGAGGAATCATAGCAGCTTTCCATGAGAAGCAGAGTGAAACAGAAAAGGAGAAATAATTAAATATTGTGAATATAAGAAAGCAAATAATGAATAAGCTTGACTAATATCACATCCATTCCCAACACACACATACATAGGACTATTTGCCTTTTAGTGATGTTCACTTTGGAATGCCAAAACTGAAAGATTTGGACTAAATCCTGAAAACAGTTACAATGCTGAATCAGTTTCTGCCTTCATATTTTAAAGCCTTAGAAGCTTTTTGAAGAGTGAACCTTTTTTGTCTCACATATCTCCCTCCTCCAGAGCATGCAAGAGCACAGTGTCCCTATGGCATAGAAACAAGAAGAGGCAGTAACCATAGATATAAACAGTTTTCTCCCTCTACCTTGGAGGAACCGAGCTGTTGCTGAATAGCCTTCTTTTTATCTTGCCATTTTGGAATCTGTGTGCGACTCTATTTCAAGGAAAACTGAATTCAAAGTTTTAAGCTTAAGCATTTCATTTGTTAATGCTTTTCCTCATTCCCCCCACCACCTTTTTTTTTCCCTCCTTTTTTTTTTTTTTTTTTTATTTGGCACATTTTGTTGCAGGGAAAAGGTGTCTTTGTTCAGATATCCAGTGGGCAATTTCCAGCCTATGCTTTGCACAAACCTAGAAGTCAGTGAACCACCTGCTTATTGTCTTGGGACCTAGATGGTCTTGCAAGTATTGAACTGGTCTACTGCATTAAAAGCCCACAAAAAAGGCCATCAGATTATTTCTTAGGGCTTTTTCCTTGTATGTAAGCAGTTACTGCAGAGACATATATTTGCAGTGGAATAGGAAAGGACTAAAAAACAGTTTCTTTCATAACTATGTTCACCTTACAAAAACATTTCCAAATTCCTGAAGGGGGGGAGGGGTGTTTGGGGGTTTTTTGGATGTTTTGGGGTTTTATTTCTTTTGTATTCCCTGCTTCTTTTGGTGCAGAATTGTACAAGAGATATAGATTAGAAAGGGTTTTGTTCAGGCCACTCATAATATACTCAATACTAGAATGCTTCATTCCTTTGGGAAAAAACTAGGTGACTATATTATTGTAGGTATTGTAAGAATATTATATTATAAGCTTAACGATGTGGCTTTCAAACTTGGGAGGGGGCTGGAGATAGAAGAAATTACCTCCACAATAGAAATATATTACTTCTCACTTCAAAAGAAAACTTCTTTGAAAATATTTCTTTTGCTTATTATATTTTCCCCCCATCTATTCATGTCAGTACAGGACATATTCAGCATCTGTTCTCTTCCAAAAGCCCTCAGGAAAAATTAAAAAGCTGTTCTTGCAAATTCATCATTATTATTATTAAGAACCATATTTCACCTCATGGTTATCTCAGCCCTTCTCTCACTCTTATCTGCACTCTGTGATGACATTGCCTACTTGAGCAAGGCATCATCGTCTCCTCTCTCCCACCTTAATTTGTACCGATGCATTGCAGTTTGGTGACAGGCAGTTGTTCGTGCTTGAATAACCCAAGATTTGAATTCTACAGTTTGTGGCATCCATGTAATGCTTAGCAGTGGGTACAGCTGTTAACTATTCACTTATAAATAATCTTTTTCCCCTCTCAACCTGTCTCCCAGGTAGTGTACCTGTCACCATTAATAACTCATCGGTAGCTCCCCAGTGATTTGGCCCATCACTTGTCATTCACAGTGGAGCGCTGCTCAGGCCTGCTATTGAAGCTCACATAAGCTCCTTCAGCTATTCACTCATCCCAGCAGCTGTGCTGTTTCATATTCCTGACTTGCGGGAAATTGTGCTGATGGTTCCAGCGCTAGGCAGCTCAATTGTCCCTCTCATCCCTGACTGCACGCCAAGCCTTGCCTTTGGGAAGTATAATGTTGTCTGCTGCAGACAGTGAGGTACCTTACAAACTGTCTTAAGTCAGGTCTCCCTCAGCCATGTTGATTTCCGTAAAATTGTAACCATGGAGTTAGTTTGAACTATTATATATAGTAAGGATGTGAACACCTCCATTTAATGCTAAAAAAATTGATCTTACTCTTTCTTTTCACTATGGTAGCACAGTCAATGATGGCCATCCTCCAGAAATCTGTACAAAAAGACAACCGAAACCCTGTATCATATACCTATATAGCTGAAGGGGAAGAAAGATAGAAGTGAGTTTGGTTGCCACCTTGTTATAAAAGGTTACTTTTTGACTCCATCACCTTGCAATAAAAGATTACTCTTTTACTTCATCATCTTGTTATAAAAGATTACTTTTTACTCCATTGCTCACAGTGCAGTTTGTGAACAGGAAATCATTAGGGTCAAAGCAAAAAAGAGTCAGGTCCTCTGAACAAGGGTTGGGCTTTGGAGAGTTGCTCTGAAGTGATACATAGGTAGTTGCTACATTACTTTTTTAGCTGTAAAGTTTCTGCTTTACTTATTTCCTAAGTAGAAACTGGAGCAAAGCTACTTGCACCACTTAACAGTGTTAATATTGTGGTGTTTGGAATACTAAGCTTTAATTATTTGCTAATGTAAAGTTACTTGCAAGAGTACTTGCCATAGGCATGGACATCTTTCACTCAAACAGGTTGTCGAGGGCCTGATTCAATCTGGCCATCTGATAAATCAGTAAAAATCAGAATTTTTCTGCAGGAGTGGCATTCCAGGACTGAGGCATTATTGGGAGAAAGTGTCTGTACTGAGTTAGTTTGGGTGGTGATTAAATGATAACTCTTAGAGTGAGGCATCCCATGCAAAGAAACCTGAAGGTGGAATACTCTTTCAAAGTCTTTGTAATAATCTAAACCACTGATTGTGTGAAGGAGGCACATTATTAATACATGAGCACCACTGATTCTTCACATGTGTACTTAAGACTTTTCATCTGGTTTACAAATTGAGTAATAATTTCCAGTGAGGAACACTAAGTTAGCAGAATTAACTTCCCTGAAGTAGCACTTCAGTGAGGTGAACCAGCAGTGGAATATTTGACCCCTAGTTATGGCATCTTTTAATACTCATTATCCTGCTAATGGTAAATTAGATTGCTAACTTTATTGGTTTAGGGGCAAAGCCCATTGAAGTCGCTGGGAGCAATTCCATTTCAGGCAGGGAATCACCACAGAAGGCAGGTACCACTTTAGATTTTATTTGAGGATGCAGTGCAGGCAGTATGTTGAAGTGATTCTGGCGAGGTGTGAAAGGGGAAGGAACTTCACCTTCTGAAGAACTGGCGTGGAACTGCCTTTTGGGTATCAATATAGTGGACTGTTCCACTCTCATGGGTTTGCTAGTTAGAAGCCTTTCTTTTTGTTGAAATAAAAGCTTCTTCCTCACAATTAATTATTAAGTGTTCCAGGGCTCTATTATATATTTATATGTTCTTGAGAGCTCTTCCCTTACATGTGTTCTCTCTCATTGGTGTTATAATGTCACTCTGATAGCTGTTCACTCGCTTCATTTCTTTCTGTCAGTTTCTGGTCCTGTCACACAAAAGAGAAGGATGCTGTATTGCAGAGGAAGTCATATGAGACCAGCAAGGGCTGGAGGCTCATAGATAAATGGAACCATATTTTTTATTCTAACAAAATCAAATTCTATATTGATTTGGAATATTTAAGTTCCAGTTTAAGTTTTAGAAATATTTCACCTTACTGTAGACCCGCTATCCTGTGTTGTTTTGTGGATGCCTTAAGGTACAAAATGTCTTCCTAGGTTTTTTGCTCCAATTGTCTTTTTGGCAAGGAGAAAAGTGTCTGTATGTAATTTTATTACTGATTCTTTTTTGCCTTGCTCTCTGTCACACCTTTATTTTTTCTTTCACTTCTGTTGGTGTGAGGAGTCATTCCTCAAAGAAATATTTGAATGGGTACACACACACATGAAATCACATTGACTCACAGTCTCCTCTATGTCTTCAGGAGCTGCTCTCAAAAGGCACTCATACATCATTTCTCAGACAGTAATGCATGTTACTGGTTTGTTCTACTGCTCTCTTTCTTTGGTTTGCAGTACTTGCATTCTGCTGGACACGCTAGAGTTAAAAAAAAAAAAAAAAACAGACTAGTTAGTGGTTTGGCACTTTCCAGCTGCTTCTCAGGAGAATATAAAGTGCTAGTGGATCAGGTCCAAACCAGTGGATGTTTAAGAGAAGGAGAAAAAAAACCTAGCTGAAGAGCAACATTCTTGTGTGACTTCGTTACCTTCTGTTGTGTTAAAAAAAATTGTTTTGCTTTACAGTTTTAAACACTCAAAAAAAAGTTAGAAACACCAAATGGCCTCCAGGCCCATTGGCTCTCCAGATTCAGTTTATCAAGTCTCCTCCACCTTTTTGCCTGTAAAAGTCCAAAGTGAAGTGTGAAAAGCATCAGAAAGTCTCATTTGTGCCAGTGCAGCCTTTTAGTCGCTTGCCAGCACCTTCATTTCTTCATATGTTTCTAGCTAAGGTCTAACATGGAACAAAAACCCGACAGCAATAGAGACCAGATGCTGGTATTTCTTCTCTGTCACTTGGCTGCTGAGCAGATGGAATTTATATCAATCGGGCATGCTAGGAGGAAGAGGCCGTGGCAGCCAACATGTGGAACTGGGGCTGAGTGACATTTTTGCTAATGTTTTGTCCTTGTAGAACATTATGCTTCCTCTTTGCTTATGAGCTGTGGTTTTCCTGACTCAGACGAGGTTCCAAGCCCAGCTGGAATGGTTGTCTGCCCACCGCCCCCCTTTTCAAGGAGTGCTGGGAGCGATGGAGGAGTAGTGGGGCCCTGCACAATGGAGCTCTTTATAAAAATACCTGACATCTGCATGCAATGCACCAAATCATCTTAGCTGAGCACAGAAATTCACTGGGCATTACCAGTCACTTTTTGTCTGTTTTTGTATGCTTGTTTGATTTATATAATGAGTGAATGCCTCTGGCAAAGGAGTATTTGCGCGTGTTATTGGACAGGAGCAATTTTCCACAAGGTATTGTCATACATGGTCTCAGAATAAGAGTATTTAAAAAAAAAAAAAAAAAAAAAAAAAAACAGGCTTTTCCTTTCTGTTTTCAATCACCTCTTGTAAGAAAACACCCAAAAAGCAAAACCTTGAGAAAACTTTGTATAGCATAAACTACTCCAGTACCCACTTGGTGAGGCCATTCTGCAAGCAGAATTGTGTACTGCAAAAGCCATAGAATGAATGTTGGCACTGAAGGTTTGGAAAGTGATATGAAGGCTATGTATGCACAAAAATTAAGTTCCCAATGAGGCTTCCAAAATCAGCAAAGAAACAAAGCAACAGAAGGCAGTTCGTTTCAAAATTAGGAGAAACAAAAAAGTTGTGGAGGGCTTGCCACAATGTTGTGGTTTCTGTTGTAGCTCTGAAACTCTTCCTCCTCCATGTGTATAGTGTTGGTATTAGTAGAGAGCTTCTTGTGAGTAAGGATCTGCACAAATTAGACTTCAGTGCTGGGAATTTATGGTTGTGCTCAATGGTTTATAATCACTTGTGCAATTAATTCTAAACCAAGTTTAGATTTACATCTCATAAAAATAAAATAAATGAAAGGATTTGAACACTTTAATTTGAGAGAATTTGTTTCAATCTTTAAAGGAGGAGTGGTGCAGGAAACATGAGCTTTTGAATCCCTGAAGACTTCTGTTTGACCTGTGTGTCTCATCCTAAACTCTCCAGCCAGCCGGCTTCACTTCATCTGAGAATGCTGCTGTAGCTTGTCAATTTCTCTTCTGATTCATCTGGAGGGGTCACTAGAGAGTTGGTGTGAGGTGGAACCTCCCCTGTCATGGTGTGAGTGAGCTGTCTGAAGGCAGCTTTGGACTGGTTTAGAAATGAAGGGCTGAAGGCATCTTTGAACTGCAGCTTGTAAGTGCTATAAAGCATTTCCTTTCCGACTGAACTTCTATTTCATCCTGGAAGTTTGCACAGGTCTGATATTTTGCATACCAGCCCTGCTAGTTAGATGGAATCTATGACACTTAGCAAATCAAATCAAGTAACAAGTCACCATGTTTTACATTTTCGGTGAATATGAATTAAAATAGCTTCCTTTTATAAGGCAAAGTGCTGTATTTCATAATAGACCACTAAAGTAATGTGTAAGTGTTAGGTGCTGGTAAGATGAACTGAACGTTCATGCAGTCAATGCGATGCAAGAGGTGGAGGCCACATGCATTTTAGGCACAGTCATATGATATTTCATTTGTCACAGCTCAGTTATATTCATTGTAGTATAAGCATGAAACCCACCACCTTAAACCAAATATTTTTTTTTTCTCATATGCTTTTTGTTGGGGAAATGCTATGATAAGTAACATTTCCACACTCATTGTATTGCTTTGAAATATGGAAGCAAAAAAAAATTTCTTGCAGTAAAACCTTATTAATGATTAGAATGATTTCTCATTATTTTTTTTACCCTGTGGTGTTTAAGAGTCATGTAAGAATAGAGAAAAGAGGAGAATTTTATGATAGACTTTACCAGTAAGCTTAGGATTATTCAATTGCAGTAGGAAAGCAGAAGGGATAACTCTGATTTTTCCTTGAAGAATCGGATGCATATCTTGGCTTTCACCTTCTAAACTCTTGCATATACTGAGGTAAACAACTGCCTTTGCAGTAAAATCCATAGTTCTTCACAAGGCTTGAGGAAATATCAAATTTTTTTTAATCAATTAATCTGTGTTTATAATAGAATGTTAGTACCAGTGTTCTGGTACTGATTTTAATTCTTTCTGGCTGCAAATAAGAGATTAGTGCACAAGGAACTAAGACAGATTTGTGTCCCTTCCTCACATCCTTTTAAGTATCACTAGGGCTGCAGATTTTGGCTATTATTTAATTGTATTTTGCTTACATACAGTATAAGGGAAAAATTGCCATATAGGGGTATGTAAATCGCTGATGTTCCATAACCCAGCTGAATTAGCCTCCTTCTCGCTCACATACAAATGAACATGTGTACCAATGTAGAACAGTACATAAACTTCACAAACCTGAATCTTGTCTGAATCTGCAGCACTTGAGAGAATTGCAGGGAAGGCTGTTAGCTCAAGCAGCCTGTGAAACTTCGTACAGATCTGGAATATAGCTCCCAGATTTTCCAGCCGTTACATGGTAGTTCAACTTACACTCACTCTTAAGCTCTGCGTTTTGTATACAAGATGTCACGTCTGTGCTTCAGTCATGTCAGGATGACTCCGATCAGTTTGAGCCACAGTAACAAACAGGGCATATTAATATCAAAGGTAATGGAGTTGTCTTTAGTTTTCCCATTAGGGAGTGGCTGCTAGTATTGTTTTTGATTATGAAGGAATGTAACCTGGCCATTTTATCTGGAGAAGAAAGTAAACCTTGTGGGTAATATGAAATCAAGTAAAAGGACATTTTGGAAAAACATCCAGAAAAGCAAAAAACATGCTTGAGTACTCCTAAATGACTACTTGCAGTTGCTGCTGTGCTGGCTGTTCATTTTCTGTGTAAAAATGCTAGATATTTAAATTGGCAAATCGGGGTAAATTCTGAAGATGCATATTTAGAGACCTTTTCAAATTAGTTCTAAATTTTTCTTTTTGTACCAAGCAAATAAGACTCTGCATCGGTGTGTCTAGGATGCCATTTTCTTCATATAGCATTGGAAAGAGCTTCATTATTAATTGTAATCCTCCCTTGCTGTGAATAATGAAAAAGAAAATTAGACTGTATATTGTGTTAGGATTGTTCAAATGAGGCCCTTTATCTGCATTAGTATAGGTGGCATAGCGTAAGAAAGCAGTATGTCAGTAAAGAGTGCGACAGAGAACAAAAGTTAACAGTTTTCACAGATCTTTAACAAATGGCATATGCAGCACTCTCTGTCTAGAAAGAAATCAATGCAAGAAAAGCTGCAGTTTTTCTATCATGAAATCCAAGCCATATGAAAATAAATGGGGCATTTGTATATTTCATGACCATATATGAAACAGGGGGCAGTGCAAAAAAAACCCTACAATAAATAATAAGCTTTTTGCACTGGAGTCGCAATTCTCTTTGTAACCTGACTGGGTAAAAAAATTTTTAAATCATGCTCACAGTGTTGAATATTTAACAGAAATTTGTAGCAGAGGACTGTAAAATACAGAAGAGCTCTTGTATTTACCAGGCCACCCCGAAAGGCAAGAGGGCATAAGGCACTTATAAACAGTGGCAGAGCACAAGCAATGTTGTCTTTGAAAAGTTTCATTTTTCCCTTGAATCAGCTACAGTCTCTTGCTTGAGGTCACCGCAGTTTGCAATCTTTGGCAGAAGGCTTCTTCCATTTTTGGTAGTGGCAGTCTGAATTTTTTGGAAGTGTTTTCTTCTCAAACTGCCATTATCTTCCAAACCTGTTTCATGTTATCATTGTCAGATGCTTCTTCCCTGAGTTTCTCAGAACAAAATGTTGTGTTTTCCTGGGATTGGGTTGTGGGGGTTTTTAAGCTTGGAATTGAGAGTCATATGGTTGTGATTTGAAAATGTCAAGCCTGATTTTTTTTTAAAAGCAGTACCTTACTCTCTGGGCAGTGAACTCACTGCAGAAACATCAAAGGGAATGTGTGCTGTTGGATCAAGGTGATTTTTTTTTCCTCGACCACATCATTGCCAGCTGTGGTGTTTATGATTAGAGGCAGGCGTTCCAGACACCTCTGAGTCCTTGCTAAGCGTCAGATCTTTAACGGGATCCATCCCAGCTGAGTGACACTAAACAGACAGCCGGGGGGAGTTGGTGGGATAGAGCAACAGAGGAGGGGGCCTTTGGTACTCAGTGCACTCGCCAGCCAAGCTTATAACAAACTCGGCTAATGCTAGGCTTTAGGCTGCCTAGAGGCCCTGCATTATGCCTTTCAGGACTGCTTTCATTAGCAGAGGGGATGACTAGAGCCCAGCAAATGCTGTCATTGATCCTCTCACACTGAGTGCATGGACGTGCAGCATTCAGGTCACAGCCTACTCAGCTTTGAAGCAGCTCCATTTCACACTTCTGACAGCCACATACTGCCGACATGCCAGAGCTGACACAATTCCCTCTCCGATCTGATTCTTTGCTCTGTGCAGCTAACTGCACTGAATTCCCCATGGATGCTTCTTCCACTAGAAATATTAACACTTGTTTACTGATCCCGTTGACATCAGAATTCTGCAAATAGCTAGCATTTCTGATAGCAGTACTCTATTTCATGCATTCTTGGTTTCGCTGCTCCTTACTTCACAGTTCTTGAGAGTATTTTAGCTGTGTCAATGCTAAATTGTCTCCCTGAGCAGAAAACAGGCTGCAATATCTTCCTCAGCATAAAAGTTAGAAACCCAGATTAGGTGCAGAGTCCATACTCTAAATACTTGGCTCTTAATTGGAACTTTGTGGAGGAAAGGAAGTTTCAAATCCAGCAATTAGCACAGAAGTCAGCTGGCTTGTAGTTGAGCTAGTGGTGTGGAAGCAGCTATTGTATATAGTGCTCTGGAGGCCATCCAGTGTAAAGGTCACATAATAAAGGTACTGGTTAGAGCAAAATCTAAAAGAAGAATGTAAATCAGTCAAATGTCACTGTAACAGAATTTCAGGGCAGTACATTGTGCTCAAATTTCTGAATCTTTTCCAGTGCCATTGTAGTAGATTTTAAGAAGTCCACTTTAAAAAACCTTCAAAATTCTGCTGTGTGAAGATCTTGTTTACAACAGCATGTTCCTTTTATATTTCACTGTGTTTTAATATTTCTCAGCTTATGCTAAAGCAATGAACATCCAAATCAGTACAGAGGAAATGCATTACTTTGTGGTATATAATAGGAAGGAGTCAAGTTAGCCATCTCAGTGTAAGAATTCTTTGGGTTTGTTTTGAGTCAGAATAAACAATAGTAGCTGTTCCAGTGTGAAAGAGAAGAGTTCCTGAAATCAATCAAGTTCCATTAATCACTGCAAGATGAGAATCAAGTTTGTTTGACCACATGGTGAGGTAGTTAGGCTTTGCGCATGACTTTTTTTGTTTCAGTCTTTCCTAATGGTGGTAAGCAACCCTCAAAAAAGTTAGATACTTTAATTCAGAAAGAAGTTTCCTGCAGGGTCTGGAACTAAGGAATTAAACCTTGTCAACCTTTTTGGATTTCTTTCCTTTTTTTTTTTTTTTTACTTTTAAATGAGCACAGGAAACTTCACTTGGGAAAACAAAACCTTGATTATAAAATTGTGATTGTTTGATCGTTTTCAGAACTGAAAACCTTGGACCTCTATTTTAAAAATAGTTAAATAGGTAGCTTCTGCCTTCTGCTGTCTAGCCAAGTCTAGACCTAATGAGTCAACCACTTCTCTACAAGATCTTCAGTCCAGCATACAAAATTGAAAAAACTAAGATTCTGGGGGACATGACACCATTTTTCAGATGATTTCCCACTACCACTTTTTAGCCTATTTTCTTTTCTTGCATTCTTTGATTAGAATTTGTCACTAACTCAGCTCTTTTCCATCTCTGGAAAACATTTCTGTATTTTTTCCGTTATTTTCTGTAATCATCAAACTGCAAAGTTCATTTTTCCTGCTTCAACTTTTTTTTTTTTTTTTTTTTTTTTTTAATAATACTATTGTGTGAGGAAGGACATTGAAAAAGAGAGGTTTGTTCTTGTTTGGATATGTTGGTCTGCCTTCCTCCCTTAAACAGAAGAGAATAAGTGAACAGGGTGCAGTTCTTTTACTTGATACCATATGTCCTGTCTTGTCTTTGTCACTTCTGCAACAATCTTGAAATGGCAGCCTGGGTGTGCTGACAACTGTTTTCACTGGCAGGAAGCATTGGTTGGGATGCTTGGAACTACATTTGGTAAGGAGCTGAGCTGTCAAGTGACCCACATATAAAACCTGAAGAAGTGAAATGGTTTTATTGATTAACTAATCTTTCAATTCAACTCAAGAGTGTCGACTGCCTGTCCAGTGTAATTATTCAGTAAGAAGGGGAAGGGAGAGCAAAGGAGCAAAATGGAAAGAGTAATTGGTTTTGCAATTGCTGTTATTTTATGATATGATTTGCACCTCTCTGATACACTAGCAGCCCCAAGTCCCTTTGCAGAAGAGTCTGTAGTCTTATTCCTTTTCACAGTTAATGATATATATGAAGAACTACAGGAATGCAAGACTAAATTTAGTAGTTCTTCAATAGAATAAGTTTTCAGTAGGACACACAAGTTTGTTAAAACTGAGTGAAAACATTAGTGAAAATATTCTATTTTTACTTAGACTTCAGGCCAAGACTCCTCATCAAGCCTTGAGAAGGAGTTAAATATGTCCAAAGATGCCAGTTAACCAAAATTACTTTTCTTCTTAAAAATCAAAAATCTTCTTCTGCTTAAGGAGAACAAGAGACCTGAATGAGAACTATTTTTATCACCATTCTTTTGGACATTCAAAGATGTTTCTTCAATAGTTTCATCCACAGTTCTTGCTTTTGGAAAAGAAGGTTCAGAGGGGAAAAGAGATATTGGATTACAACTCTGGCTATGAAAGGGAAAGAGAGGTATAAGATCTTAAAAGAGTGTTTTTGATAAATTAAATAGTCAACTCACAAAAACATAGCACCAATGCATAATGAGATAATATTTAAAAATAAAAAATTTAAAATACAAAGAGACTATGAAGAAAATTCAAATAATTATTACTCTGAAGAGAAGACTAAAAAATTTGGACTCCTTGTTTTGCGTTCTACCTAACAAAAAAACATTTATCCTCACCTTACCCTTGTGACTAAAATTGAGAGAGTAGGAACATCTATGAAAATTTTACTGTCCTTAGAAAGCAACTGTTTGAAAGAATCGTGAGTATTCCTTCTTTACCTGAAAATAATTTCAGATTAATATATTTCATGATAATTTAATTTTATGTGACCATACTCAAAAAACAAGATTAGTAATTTTTCTTAGGAGAAAAAAGCAATTAGAGAGGAAGTGGTGTAAAATATTTCAAATAAAAGAATTGGGTGGCAGGAGAAAGGAGTGTATTCTTTGTTGACAGAATTCTGTTTTTGAAAGGTTGATGAGAAACTTCCATTTTTAGAAATCTGATGAAACACCTAGCTTTTGTGTGTTCTAGTTATCTTTCTCTCAGAAGTAATTGAATGTAGAAGAAAAAGGGAATAGTCAAAGGATTTGGAAACTGCACATGTTGATTTCTGAAAAAGAGAATGTTTAATACTGGCATTAAGTATCACAAACATGCCATACAAGTATCTCCTTGTGTCAATATTTCATACACTTAGTGAGTTCTTTTGCTTCAATAGTATACAGGCTGATAGAGATGCCATAAATAACACCAGAGAAAGAACCACAGGCAATACTTTGAAGTCACTTGGCAACAAAATTTGTTTGGGCTGCTAATGGCTTTTTCTTGAAATTTTTTGGGCTTCATATTTCATTTAAAACCTGCAACCTATCCTTGAAAGTTATACATATATATATATATATACATGTAGCCTGTTTAGTATGTAAGTATCACACAAAGCACAGAGTACATTCAAATTGTTTTCCAGTAGCCAGGAAATTCTGTACCTGAGACTGCATATTAGCTTCAATGCCCTGCCCTTGGGCGTGTACATGGATGACATATTTCTTGATTCCATGAGCACATGCTGGTGGTGGGGGAGGGTGGTAGTGGTGTTTGTAGTTTGCTTGTTTGTTTGTTCATTTGCTTTTTTGGGGGGTGATTTTCCTTTCTTTATTTGTTTTCCTGTCAATAGTGGACAATTTGTTTTGTCCTTTTAATGGATGGTTGTGGCAGTTCCTTGGCTTCATGATTGATTCAACTTCTGGAACATAAGTATGGGTTTTCTTTTGGTATTTTCTGTATTGATCATTGAAATAGGTAGCAAATATGTAGCTCCAAAAGAGTGATGATATATTTTTTCTTACTTCCATATATACGTGGTTTTATTTCCACTCTGTAAGATGCTGAGAAGACTTATAAAAAATGTCTTATAAAGGCGAAATATTTTTGCCCCTTCTTTTGATGTTGATTTTACCAGATCTTCAGGAAACATAAAATGGTGTGTCCATTCAGAGTTCATTTGATGTCAGTTGTGAGCATTTTGCAGACTTTCCCGTTCCTTTCTAAAGAGTGCAGTTCAGCTTGCCTAACTCTGGAGATGTATGTGATAGTCCTTCCACATTAGCTGATCCTGTAGATTTTTCTTCCTGTCAGGGAAAAAAGCTGGTCCTTCTGTAATAAGATTTCTGCTATCCTGCAGCAGATCTATAAAAGGATAATTTGAGTTGTGATCTAGAAATGACACATTTGCTACAGTGACATGAGCAGGCGTCTACCCTACAAAGTTCTTTACCTTGTAGGTATTAGGAGAGAAGAATATTTCTCTAAATATTTCACTTCATCCCAAAGCTGCCACTATTTACCTGAATTACAGAAAAAGAAGCAATCACAACAAGAACAACCTAAAGTTCCACCATGAGCCTTACAAGGGAGGAAATGCCATGACTTGAGTGCATGTTGGTGAGGAATTAACATCCCTATAATAAAGATGTTGCATTTTTAAAGAAAAATACAGGAAATTCTTATCCTTATGGTCTATGTGTATAGAGGAACCTTCAGAGCCACAATGCAGTTTTGTTCCATCTGAGCTTTGTCTCTGTCTTGTCTCTGGCATTTTCTCCCTCTTGTTCATGTTGCCAACCACTTATTGAATCCAACTGAATTTACTGTCCCCACCACTAGTGCTCATTCCAGTCCTATTCTTTCCCTGACAGAGATGTCAGTCATAACTCCTGATCTCTATATTTACCATAAATCTCATCTGCCTTGCAGTCATCAAGTTTGTCTTCCTGGCTGTAAGAACAAACATTTGCAAACAACTGTCTCCTCAACTTTAGCCACTTCAGGCTAGTGCACCTTCAATTCAGACTGAAGCTTTAGGGAATGGACTTCTGGAGTTCTAAGGGCAAGCAGCCTTATGTCCTGGCTTGACAGTACTGGAGCTGGATTTCACAGATACCATAGGGAACATACTGGCCACATTCATATAAATTGTTCAGTAAATAATGAGAAATAAATTAGCTATTGATACTGAACCTTTATTAGTGCTTCCACTACTGCAGTAGTTATTATTAATCAGCCTGAAAGTGACACTTGGCACAGAAGCTCAGCACAAACATGCTCAAGGCAGGCAAAATAAAACAGATGTTTGTAACGGGAAGTTTTCAAGATCTTTGATGTGATCAACTTCGAAGTCATAGCTAGTGCCCCTTGTATCAGCTGAGGGTGAGAGATAGCATTTTTATTTCTCAATGTTGTGATAAGTTGTGATAAGTTTCTGAGAACTACTCACTTTGGGAGTTGTGGGAGAGTTTAGGAGAGCAATAAGAAAGCAGTGAAGTAGAGGTATTATAACAAAGGAAGCTGGGTGTTCCTTGTTATGTGTAAATAATAGGTTTTGTGGTGTCTACGCTTTAATTTTACTTCAAGATGGACTAGCATGTGTGGCTGGTACTTGCTGACTTGATCATCAGAGGTTTCACTGACCTTTGCAGTCTTATATGACTTGGACTTTCACATGGATGAACTGTTCCAGAACAATTTACTTCCAAAATACTGGGCACAAGCAGTCATTTTACTTTCTTTACTTCAGGCGCTCTTTCTGCTGATTCTTTTCTATTTTCTCTCTTTAGACTTTTTTTAAGCTTCTTTTTTTTTGTCAGGCTATGGTTCCTTTTGGATATTGGTTAATTTTTTACTTTATGAACACTGGAAGGAGATTTCGTTTTCATTCCAACTGGAGAACTAAACATCACTATTCTGTTCATGTGGAAGTCTGTCCTATCATAACATACTTTAATGCTTTTATTTTGTATCTGAGAGCAAAATCATATGTCACTAATTTTTTTTTTAAATAGTAACAAATTTATCAGATGCTGAGGTATGGATTTTTTACCACTGAGGATTGACTAAAATTAAATTCTTACACCTGAAATTTAATGTGGTCTTTGGCTTTGTAATAGCTTTTTGGGGGTTGCAGGGTTTAGTAGAAATGGAATATAGGTTGTTTTGAGGTACCAAATTTAGAATCCAGGAAGCTAAAAAATGTTTTAAAAGTTTGCTTTTTTTTTTTTTTTTTTCTGGAGCAGCATGTCAGCTTTATGAAGAAATCCTGTTTTATAGTGTTTCCTACATCAAAACTGTGTCATAGAGGTTTTGCATATATATTCTGCATTTAATAGTTGGAATTCTAAACCCACAGAAGATAACTTTTTAATGATATAATAACTTACCTTGCATTATTTTAATTTTGTGGTTATACACCTTGATCATCCTGTGCTACTGAAAGAACTGTTTTTTGCTTATGTCAAATTGAATTATTTAGTAAAACCTTGCTATATAATCTATGTTCATGTACTGAAATAAATTTATGGGCTTTGGCCATGTTGGCTTATTAAAGGCCATGTTAGATTTTAAAGAACTGAAAAGTTATCATGCCTTGCTGACTGCTGATCTTCTGTGCTGTACTGAAGATCAGCAGTCACAAGGACAGTGTGATACTGTTAGATATGTTGAAGGGGACAGATAAATTTCCAATGTATTTGGTTTTGATTCTTTCAAAAAAACTGTACAACACTGAAAGAAATATCCTGTCTCAAAAGAAAAGGGGTTTTATAGATAGGGTTACATTACATTTCAGTGAGTAACTGCCACGTGTAGGCACTCAGATGGCTAATAGAAATAGCCTTTTGAAAGGGAGGTACCTTTTTCAGGTGGTTAAGTTTTATAATGAAAAGTTTGGTCAAATTACTTTAGTTGGTCAAGCTATTGGCAAGCAGTTTTTAGTAGTTTAAATATTAATGATCATTAAAATAGTGTTCTAAAATATGAAAGATTTGTGTTTAAAATTCCATGAATAAAAATTTCCTGAACTTACTAGTGAAACTGTAGGCAGCATTGAAAAATACAGTGCTGCTGAGGCCAACATACCAGCTTCCCATTCCTGGTCTGGCATGGCTTAAGATTGCAATGAGTTGTCCTTCTACAATGGGCTTGCCAGAAATGAGAAGGAACACATCTCAGGATTTCTTTCACCACCTCTCCTGTGAAATCATATTTGGGAAGGAACTCGGTCTTGAGTGGAGCTTATTACATTTTTAATCATTTTTGAGCAAAATTGTTACATTATTACGTTTTGATCATACATCATCATCATGCAGAAATAGGAGCCAGTCCTCTCTCAGTACCAGGACGCTTTCTAGTATAACTCAGGCATTGCAGAAGAAACTGCTAGGCATAGGTGCAGTAGGATCTTGAACTGTGAAATAGGTGTCAGAGAAATAGTTTTTTGGATAATTTCTAGTCTTGGCTTCTGATTGCACTGATAAAATTCTTAATTTGCACAGATTGAATAACATGGAAAGTTTTCTGATACCTTGAATTTTTCATAGACCTAATGGTGGATTAAATTGAGATTGTACTTTGTGTATGAACATATTTCCATGTGGGAACTAGAGGTCATAATTGAAGAACCTAAGTTTTGTGGATTTTTGTCCTTCTAGAGTTTGATGGCCTGAAAATTCACAGTTCCACTTCTGGAAAGTAACTTTGATGCTGTGGCACTGTTTCTAGCTGTTCTCCCATGTCTTTTTTTTCCTTTCAAGCATGGTCCACAAATCCCAATTTATGAATGTATATGCTACCTCTCATCTCATGAAATACAGATCTATCTGTCAGCTAATAAGACGGGCTGCAAAAAAGAATCAGCAAAGACCAGTTTCAGATACTAAGACTGTAGCAGGATTGTACATTTAATTGTACAAGTCTACTGGTCAAAAAGTCACATGAATTCTGTGAGCAAGAGTCTACTTATCCAATGCTGGGGGGAAGACTGAAAATCAAATAACATTGTTTATTAAGTGATTATTCATATATGCAAATATATAACTGTCTTCTGCATTTAGGAGCTCTTTGGAAAAGGGTTGCAGCAGTTCTCAGGGCTGTTTGCTATTAAATATTAACAATTGAATTAACTATTGGAAATACTGTATGGAAGGACTGAAAGTCTTTTCAATCTGCCTGAGGACCAGAGTCTCTCAGGACTTGTATATGGAAGATATGACTGACACCAAAGGCCATGTATCATGTTGTATCTGACATCATAAATTTTGCAAGAATAATATTCATTATTTTTTCAAGCCCATTTACTTCTGTGTAAACAAAGAAAGGATTGATCTTAAATGGTTTTGTTTTTCAAATGTTCTTTTAGAATTTTTGTGTTCAATACAAAAATTGATCCGGTAAAGTTCTTACATGTAGTATATTTAAAATTCAGGTTTCAGGTGTTTTTTCTGATAATAAAAGTAACATCTTACCACTACAGTTTTTCTTAAAAATTCTTTTAAAGTATTTTTTTTACATGCCTTTCTTCACAGGTCTTTGTATGGTGCAGATTTTCATGATTTAAGGGTTAAAAAGGTCTTAACTTAAGGTCTATAAATCAGAAGACAGTTTTACTTATCAGAATGCTGTTTTTTACCTCAATAGACTGCTGGCTCTGTCATTCGTACCAGGCTCTGCCTTATCACAAAGCCATCAGCCCTGCATAGTGGAATGTTCTTTGTTTGGATTATTTACTTCTACTATAAACAAAGATTAGAGCAAAAAATTTCAACTACGGGGCCCATGCACTGTCAAACTGCTGCTGGAAAATCACTGTCGTGTGTTGCATAAAGCAGTTTGCTTTTCAAAAACACAACTGGCAATAGAACATTTGTTTTTTAACACCAGCATATTTCACACATGGTGAGAATTATGACAGAATGGCCAAGACTTTTATAACTGTAAAACCACTCTTCTTTCTCTTCTTCAATTGTCAGATGTGAAACACTGTGAATGTTATATGTTTTCTGGGAACTCCAGAAAACTGGAATTTTTTACTTGATGAATTAGCCATTACTAGAACTGAGATTCTTTATACTGTATATCATATAAGATTTCAAGGACTATTTTAGTTCCAATAGATTGATAATCCATTGTGTTTCAGTATCTCCTTCTCTGATGTAAATCAGCAAATGTTCAGAAAAACTAGAGCTGGAAAGTTAGAATATTTTCAATCTTGAGAATATGTGGTGTGTGTTACAGTAGCAGTTAATTCCAATATTACTTACTGAGTTCACAGATCCTGGATTAGCCATTTATGGGTTTGAATTTTTAAGTGGCATAACAATCTACCTCTGAAGATGTCTGCTCATGAAAGAGACCAAAGACATGAGAATCTTCACCTCTTCAGCTTATTTTTGGTAACTCTCTTGACCTGAAATTCAATAGTGAGTTTTCTTCTCTAATATGTGGCTAAAGCAGCAAAAAGGGTGAAAATTCCTCTTCAGTTTTCCCGACTTTACTCAGATGGATAAGGTTTATTTTGTATTATGTTGGAGGTTATATTTTTCAAACTGTGAAAAGTTTTGCTTTCCAGAGATGCCTTTCCTAAATTTGGTGAAGAATTGTTAATCAGAATTGTGGTTACGTTTGCATATGACCTTTGCCCTTATTTAGAGAAGTGTTCAGAAAAACTAAGTGGCTTTCTTATTCATAGGCTGTTGGAAAAATTTCTTCTATGCTTTCTAATTGAATCTTCTGTACATCCCTTTCTTGAGAGCTCAACTTGAAACCTTTGAATCCTTTTTCTAGGTAAAACCCATGGAAATTAATAAGCTTCTTTCTAAATGTATTTTTTGGCTTATTGCCATATTAAAAACTATTCAACATATTATTGGCCAGTTTAATTCCTTAATAATGGCAAACAAATATTTATAAAGACAGTGATGATGTATATACAGACACATCATTGTAATGGCATTACAAAATGTGTTAGTAAATTACCCATTTGCTAATTTTGAGGATAATATAAATTATACATTGTTATATTCTGTACAAATTATGTATAATGTATTACCAATACAAATATTACAAACTTGTGCATGTATAATTTATATATTACTAAAGGGTTTTAGCTGTATTGCAAAAAGATTCCCCTATCAATATGACTCAGGGGGTAATGTAAATATCAAGAAGGTGACTGCCCATCTTTTTTGTCATTGAAGTGGTGTGTTGTATTATGTTTTAAAAAATCTTTTGGAAAAGGGGTGTTGTGATGGATATGTATTGCATTAACTATTCCAGCTCCCAGATTCTAAGTTTAAGGAGGTTTTTTTGACTGTGTGGAAGTAAAAACACATACATATGCCTAAACCAACTTTATTTTTCTGCCAAATTTCTAATTTTGTTGCTGCCATTTTTGTAATTCCCCATGCATTTTGCCTTGAGACTGGAGAAGACCATCTTCCTCTGGGTAAACCATGAGAGAAATGGGCTCTATTGTGCAGAATGCCAGATAAGCAAACTTCAGTGGATCCTTCAGAGCACAGAATGTATTGTACTTTCCTTCTGTCTCAACTTCATTACCACAACCTTTGCCATTGCAGACATCCTGCAGGACTTAAATTTCCAGTGGTGGAAGCTTTTGTAGCAGTCAAGCCCTTTTCCCTAATAAATGTGTGTTGAAGAGTTACTATCTTGCAAAATGATGAGGGAGATACCGTGGCTGCCTGTAAATATATGATATAATGATAAAGTTGACAGAAGTTACAAATTGAATGGTACAAAAAAATGGATCAGTAGGAGAAAAAAAAAACAGTTAAAATACTTATTTTTCTTTACTTTGGACAGTGTATATAAACAACCTGCTGGTTTTGGGTTACCACATTCAACCCACAGAGCAGAAGTGGTTATATAGGCAGTTGGGTAATTTAACACTGAATTTTTTTTCGTTTGAGAAATTATATATTTCTCACCCGAGACGGTACCTTTTTCTATATGCAAATGTTTTCTTCTGTCAAGAAAACTGTAAGTGTAAAGCTAAGGAAAAATGCATTTTTAGAGAGTGACTTACTCTCAGTGTGATGTTTCTGGTCCTTCTGTCTACCAAACTACCCCTCCCATACCTTTATAGTTATTCCCTTTTCTTGGCTGATACAGTGAGCAGAATTGTGGTATTTGCAGGGTTTTTCATTTTCGGTTTTTTAATTAAGGCTTTATATATATTACATCTGAAAACATTGCAGAACAGAAAATTCTGACTTTGTTTCCTAGAGTGTGAAAGGCCTGCCTGCATGCCAGTGCTGAATATAAGGCCTTCACACCCTCATTTTAGCAAGTTTTGCTTTAATTTAGAAAGAGATATCAAGAATCATGTATCTTCTGGAAGGATTGCCAAGTTGTACTCCACAAAGTTCTAATAAAAGATGGAGAATTATCTTGCCTTTCTGGCTAATTAAGAGAATTTAAAATTGGATCTTTGAAAGATTTTAAAGGAATTAGGCTACTAAATTGCAATGAAATTAAATAGCTGCAATGATGAGTCATGGGATGCTCACATTGCTCGCTTTAGACACCTAAGACAGGTGCTACAGCTGGAACTTTGACTGCCTAAATTGTGGAGAGACAATGGCAATCACCTAAATTAGATGCCTCCAGTTATGTAATAGCCAGATTTCTCAAAGGTTGTTTTGGTTAATGATGATAAAGGTTTTTCGAAGTCTAATAAACTCCTTCCAGAGCCTCATATTCCCCTTGGCAGTGTAGCCAAAGATTAGTGGGAATTTCTAAGTCCTTCCTTTAATACTTTTTTTTACTTCTTCTGAAAAACGCGAAGAAAATTCTAAATCATAACTTTTCCAAGTTTCTCCCACCTAGCTTTGTGCTCCCACAAATCTTGAATAGGACAGTATGACATATTTTTGGTGGGAATTTTAACCTGTCCATGTGAACTTTAACTGGGAAAAAAATAAAGTTGAAAAGGATTTAATTATTTAATTATTTTTCATGATTTTGCAGGTGTTTTAGAGATTTAAACAAAAACAGCTGTTAAAAAAGATTCATCCAAAGGAAGACTTTTGTCATGATCAGTGGTACAGTGGATTGCTTTGGGCTGTTTAAATACATTCTTTGTGTCTTGCTGGTAATAATAGTTACCTAGGTCTGTCCAAATTTGCCTGAAAGTTGACTTTACCATATTCTCCTGGGAAATTCTGAAGCTCTTGTGGAGTAGACCTGCACAGTGGCATTAAATCCTCAGACAATGCTGTATGGTAATGCTATTATTTAAACCTGGACTATCTGAGAAATGCCTCTTCAGCCTAGTGTCTTCTCCCACAAGTCTTAAGATTGTCATATTTCAGAAAAAAGTAAATATGAATCTTGCATTTCTTTTGTACACTTGCTTTTGATCAATAATTGTGACTTTTGAAGAGTTGGTTTGGATTTTTTTTTTCCTTTTTGAAATGTAGGCCAGAATGAAGTAATTTGAACTTAAAATACATATGGCTGGTGTCTGATTCCATGCAAAAAAGGGCAGATTGCAGGTGGCTCTATAGACAAAAATACACAGTTAAATGAAAGAAGAATATTGTAGCTGTTGTATACTGAGAATACGGGGTGACAGAGCAAATGACATCTAAAACTAATAATATTTGGAATGAAGATTTTAGCCTGTAAAGTGTTCCACAAAATATCCAAGTGGGCCGTGCATAGCAATCAGTAAATAAGAAGAATAAATGAATGAAATGAAACCAAAAGAGATGACAGGAAAAACAAAAACATTGTCAGGTATTTATTTCAATGTGTTAGAAAAGGAAAACTGATTCACAGCACATGCTGTGGCTTTTCCACACAGATTAGAAAGAGATCTACATCCTGCAGAAGTTGATTTAGCCTAGGCCCTTGTTTTCCTCTCCTTTTAATTTTTCCTGTGTCCACAATTACCATAAGAGTTTAGAAGACTTATCAATTTTTGGGGGGGAAATATCTGTAGGACCAGGATAGGCAATGAGATACTACAGGCAGTGGAAATACATGCCTGTATGTTAGTTTGCCATTTTGTTTTACAAGACTACATGCATGGGGAAATAGTTCCCAATTTTCATTAAGTTAGTTGGGGCAGACATGTCTTTCAATACACAAATTTCCTATTTTACAGAAGAGAGCTGAAGTATATATGCAAATCAGTTCTGAGCCCACTGAAAAGGGGACAAGGCCTGAGAAATGTTGGTGCTCCACACTCCTGACCTTCCCATGGCTAGAGAGATTAGGTGATGTCATGACAGGGGGTTAACAGAAACGGAATTAATTTTGGCTATATCTAGGGTATACTATAAGGCTATAATTTGGT
Organism: Certhia americana; assembly: GCA_018697195.1. Lineage (NCBI taxonomy): Eukaryota > Metazoa > Chordata > Aves > Passeriformes > Certhiidae > Certhia > Certhia americana. Next base: position 31,516,640 of record CM031878.1, on the reverse strand, counting down.
CAGATTATTCCTCTTTCTCATAGTAGTATACCCAAACCATTTAACTTACTTCTAGGATGTACTCATGCAGCTGCAGACAAGTTTTTTGTAAAATTGTCAATATCCTCATTACAGACCCCAAACATAAACCTAGTCTGTCAAAAATGAAGAATATCAATATACACAATGCATTTTAAAGTTGTGTGGTGGCCTTCAGCAAGAAGTGAATTCAGCTGGAGAGCAATAAATAAATAGAATCTAGTAGTCTACCTATCAATAAAGCACAACTGCTCTTCTTCAAGATAGCTTGAAGTAATACTTGTGGTGGGTTTTTTTTCAGGATAGGTCTCTGTTGGGGTTCAGAGTTCACTTTGGTCTTATTTAAATGATACTTTATCAGTCAGAAAAAAATAGTATTAAGCTATAATATAGTTCCGCTAAAACAGATTAGAATAAAGATTTAATATGCTTTTCTCCATGAAGAATCTGATACCCACCATGTAGTGCTGTAATAAAACAGAAACAAATGAGCCAACTCAAAGTTATGACTCTCCATGGTTTTTAGGTCTCTCATACATTTTTATAAAACATATATGAGAATTTCTGAATTGTTAAATTATGTGGATTTTTTTAATGAAATCGTGCTCCAGCACATGCATGCCTAAACCAAAATTCTGTTTGCAGTTCTGTGTGCTGTGTGAAATACTAGTACTTCACCATGAATTCCCTGTCTGCTGAGTAAAATCTAAAATCAAATAACTATTTTGCAGAAGTAAATATATGCTAAGATAATAATGTGTTCTTTAATCAGGAAGCTGATCTTGTAGGTTAAATATTCTGTGCAAAATTATGTTTTTTTCTAAACATTGCTTTGTAGGTCTTTTTTTTGTTTGTTTATTTGGGTTTGGGGTTTTTTTTTGTAAATACTTATTTATGGGAACACTAGTAAAATCTTTGTGTAGACAAGCATATCTGAAACAAACAAAGTGTAGCTCCTACTGTTCACAGAAGGGTAAACAGGATGGCTTATGAGTAATAAACATACAGCTCACTTGAGTAATAATAGCAATGACTTGCCTCTGGTTTCATGCATCAAACTGGAAGTAGATTGCCATCATCTTCTCCCATAAAATTATTATTTTTTTCTTCATGTAAGCCTATTGCAGGTTTGGGGATTTTGCTGGGTTTTTTAAGTGATGGAATGTTCATCATTACACTCCTACTAAATGTCTTTTCCTCTGAGACACAAAAAGCTGTCTAAAGAGAAGGTTATTAAGGAATGACTACCAACTCTGGTAATTTAAGTTTAGCATTTGGCATTCTTTGCCTTCCAACAACATTATAAATGCTGGTAGTTTATTTTTACTCGTAAGTTAGCTTTGCATCAGAACAAACATCCCTAAAATGCATTAGCCTACAGCAAAGGAATGGAAACCTATGAAGCAGGAAGCCTTACAAAGTCTTCAGGGAAATCTTGAGTGCTTTTGAGAATGATTTATTTTCTAAGGTCTTAAGCAAAATCATCTCCAGAAAAGATATGAATGTTTCAGGCAATATGCAGGGAAAAGACATTGTGGCTCCAGCATGGACTTTGCCTTCTACAAATTATTTCACTCCAGCTGCAGAACCTTTGTATTTTAACTGGCACTCATTCACAGAAGAGCACAGGTTATCAAGGGTGTGACAGATTTACAAGCCGTTAGATAAAGCATTAGAAACTGTAAGTCAAGGCACTCTGTGAATACATTAGGCTTCTGACTGCATGAAACAGGTATAATAAGTGTAACCACAGTATTTTTAGGCCAGAAATTTTACAGGAACAATGGATTTTTTTTCACAGACCAGAGGAAGCGCCAGTAGACATGGATAGGTGTTGTTTTGCATCAGGGCTCCCAGAAACAAGATTGTCTCAGCAGGGCAAATGTTCCCAGTGAAATAATAGGGGGAAATAGGTGGATTCTTAATTAGGAGTGATACCTGAAGAAACCAGTATCGCAGTTAAAGAGCCAATGACAAGCCATATGTGTGGCTTGTGGTCAACATGTGAGCATTTCTGCTCTGTGCGTCAATTTGAAAGGTAGGAATTTCTTTCCAGAATTCTCAGATCAACTCTGCCTCTCTTTCTCTTTTTTCTTTCTATTGAAAGAAGTAATTTCTTAATTAATTTAGCCTTCAAAAAGAAATTTTTGCCCTTCAGTTTTTAATTCACAGTACGATTTGCAAGTTCTAGATGAGAGCTTTTATGGATGGTTATGCAAATGAGTCCTTTTATTTTTTTCTAAAAGGTGTAAGTGTGAGCCTGAGTTCCGTTGTTGAAAGTGATTTAGGTACTTGAGAGATAAAGTCCTGTTCACTGTTGGTGAGGGTTAAAGCCCTTCATGGCCTTTTTTATGATTTTTTGCCATGTAATTTATGACAATCTTGAGATCAACATTTTAGTTCTTGATAGGCATGTCCCTTAATTCTTTTCTTCCTCTTTTCAGTAGCAGCTGTTTAGATGGTAACTTGCCCAGATTCTTGTCAAATTTCTTATGGCAATTCTCAGGACAACTGGGTATTTCTTTGTCCTTGCAAAGGAAGCAATGCTGTTGCTACTACAGTAAAGCTTGTTGACAGTGCTGATATTTTCTAAGTTTTGAAGAATGTCATTAAAATTGAGCTTTAAAGAGGGCTTTATCTTAACAATCCTAATTTAGATTGTTATTGCTCCCTAAAAGTAAAATTTGAAAACAGTTAGCTGGGGAGAATAGGTAGCAGGTGTTGTAAAGCATAATGTAGGTCTATCCCTCTGAAAGCTCCTTAAGTTCTTGTGTTACTACTTTCCCTAATCAAATGTGTATATTTACTGCTGCTTAGGAGTACAATGTGAAGCTTCTTGCTTGAAGAAAATTGTGAGAGATGACCTGAGACCAGTGTGTCTGGTTCTAATCTATTGGCTCAAAAGCACTATGTGAAGATTTTGAAAGAGAAGTAAACATTACTTGATAATTATGAAGACTTTACCCTGAAGTGCAGAGGAAGTGCAATGCAGTATCTTTAAATAGGACTTATCTATTACAAGAAAAGGTGACAGCATTCACAGATTATTGACAAATGGTCTTTCCTCCAACTCCTGTATGGAAATATATTTGTGTATGGGTGTGTGTGCATATATGCACATTTGTATATGTGTATGTATTTGTAAAAACAAGAAAATATATGTTTTCTTTCTATAAAATGGAAATTACCAAGTTAAGAAACTAAGGAGTTAGAAATTATTGATATTCCTGAAAGCTACTTCACAGTAGCTCCAAACCACAGTATAAATTTTTTTGAGTAGTTAAATAAAATAGTTGTAAGATAGTCCAGGCAATTAGCTGAATCAGCTCTACTCTTCATGATAGAATAAGGGCTATATGCTCTGGGTTCTTTTGAAGTACATATGGATGACAAACAACAGGATGTTTCTCACTGTTAGTGGATGAAATATATGAGAAGTTCTGCATGCTAGCAATCATTCTAAGTATCTTCAATCTCAAATATCTGTACTTAGATTAATTTGTAATAAAAAATAAACTGGGAATTATTGACTTGCATATGCTTTTACCATTGTGACCACAATCCTTTAACAGGACCAATGGAAACAGATTAAATTTCCCACTTAATTTTGTTGTAGTGATGTTGATTTCTTCTATAGCTTTCTTTAAGTTTTGTTGATAGAAATCTCAATTGCTTTCTACTGTTTGACCAAATTAGCATTTTAGTGTTTGTTTTTCTTGAAAGTATCTTTAAAAAAAAAAAAATCACAAAAAAACCCCCCCACAAACAACAAAAAACCAGAAAATATAGTGCTAATTGCAACAAGTGATAAGCTATGTGGTTGTGTTCACTCTTCAGCAGATCATATGAGAATGTACAAAACAATTTTACTAGGTAAATATCACCCTATAGTTTCCCTCAGTAGACAAGCATTAGAGCACACAGATTTCTTCAAATGTATTGGAATAATATATAAATTCCTAGAATAGAAATATTTGTCTCATAAAAGTTCAGGGGAGCTGAAAATATTCTTTGTGGAGTTCAGCAAGTTGAAGATGCAGTCTCTTCCAACCTGAGCAAAGGCTGGAAGAAAGTTTTAGAACTCTTCAAGATGTACAATTAAATAAGTTTTACAGTCCTCTTTCTGTTGAAATCTACTCATTAGAAATGAAGTTTCTTCCTAAAAAATTTCTTCTGGAGAGTTTACAAACTTCATGTGTTTTTTTTCAAACATACTATACTTCTCTCAGAGTTAATAATTCAAAACTTTCAAATATTTAACCTATTATCACAGAGATATCTGACCATTTTCATTATGGAGGGACAGAATTATTGTATATCATGGTCAGCAAAAGAATTTTCACAGAAGTCATGAAATGAAACATTTTAAGATACCTAATAATTATTCATTAATAGCAAGTAATGCCTGAAATTGAAACAGATATTTTCAGTGGTTAAAGTTTACTTTATGTCGTTATCTTCAAATTATGAAAAAAAAAAATACTTAACAGGTAAAGATTTTGTACAAGAGAGTGGAAAGATTTGTGGAGGAAAATGTCTGTTGCTTCTCTGCAAGTAGTTACATGGATATAAAGCTGTGAATTTTTAAATTAATGCTGTTTTAACTTAGAACTAGTGTAGTTGAATAGAAGTTCTGTTAACAGAATGACCACATGAAGAAATTTTCAAAAGTTTGTGATTTCAAGTAATTAATGATAGTGAAGTGTTGACAAGACATGATAAAGGAAAAAACCACAATTAATTCTCAGATTTAATATATGGATTAATGTTTACATTTATATATTTATGTATATATTTATTATATATATAATAGTCATAAATATATATTATGTAAAATATAGTATCTATTTAAATAAAATATACATTTAACTGTATAGATTTAATTGCAACCATTGTAAATGAAGATATTCTTCTAAAGTATAACTCCTAGTTTTCAGTCACATTCTTTCCCAAAAATCTAGAGTTCAAAATATGGGTAAGGTATAGAGAATATCTATATCTATATCTATATCTATATCCATATCCATATCTTATATATATAGGTATAAAAAACACTATATCTATAGCATTATCACACTATAGAAATGTAGCCACACATTTCAAACATATTGGGGGCTCATATATTTCTTTCCTTTGTGGGCAACTACTTTACCTCTACTGTAGTTCCTGGAACACAAACTGTGTCTTTAAAACAAGAAGAAAACAAGAAAAAAGGGCATTACACTGTATATGGCAGTTAGCTCTGGTTTTTTTAACACATGATTATTTTATTGGGGTGTACATTAATTAATCCTGAAATAAGATCCTGTGTGACATTCAAAGTTGTGTTGAGTAGTGCAGAGTTTAAATATTTTAGTTTTACAACTCTGTTATGCTGGCAGCAAACAATAGTATCTCAGTGAAGTCAGCATATGAACACTGCTTGTGATGACATCTGGAAGGCATGTTTTATCTATAAGCACAGTTGTAGACAAATGAAAGCAGACAGATGTAAGGCTGGTGTGGCATCTTCGCCTCAAGCATTCTCTGGCTGTACATTTTCTAGTGTGTCAAAAACAGGGAGCTTTTTTCTAGAATAAAAACATTCTGTCACATCTGTACACCAACTACTGTGCTGCCTTCTCTGAGCTCTGAGGTGTAAAATGGTAGATATTATTCAAAATTTAACACAAAGCCAAATTTCAAAATACAGAGAACTACCTAGGTGTTTGGAATATGAGTCACCAAGGGACAATAAAACCCACAAATTATGAGCTTACATTCCTAGTTTTTTCAATACTGCCTGGTAGGGAGATAGTTTTGGTGTTTATGGCAAGGATACAGAGATATTTTTAAAAGTACCTATCACACTGATATTTCATTTAAGTAACAAATGCATTTAAGGGAGGATGAGAAAAAAATCTATCTGTGTAGCAAGGTCTATAAATGCCTCATTCTTTGAAAAGTGTGGTCTGAATCTTAGCACAAGTCATACTTGTTGGGTGCAGTGACACTTTTAACAGTCCTGATGTTCTTCTCTGTAGAATTAATTTTCTGAAGAGAAAAGTACTATGTGTTTGCAGGAGATAAGCAGGAAAAAAATGTGTAGGCATAATTGCGTGGGATTCTTTATTTTTAAATTTTTTTTAATGAGTTGTTTTCCTGTAGTTTTCACCAGGGATCTGAGCTGATACCAGCAGTAAGATGCACTGCACCTACTATGGCACACGCAATTTAGTCACAAGTCTCTGGAGGCTTGTGCATGAAATACTCCATCCAGTGAATGTGTCACCTAAGTTATTGCTAATTACTTTTAAGTGTATGTTTTGAGGAACTGGAAACTGTGAATAGAATCCAGCCTTTGCTGGAACAGTTTCCTGTATTGTCTAATATTGTATGCTAAGCAAAAACAAAAGAAAACAAACCAACAAACAAACAAACCCCAAGAAAAACCTGACAAATAAAACCAGAAATTTTTGCATTTGTACGTTTAAATCAGCAGTAGCAAAAACTGCAGAGATATATCAGCAATCAGAAGGGAAGTCCAGAATCATTCACCAACACTTTCTACTTTCTCCATATCCTTCGCCTGAAAAGAATTTGTCTGCTTTCCATTATAGCATATCTTTATACTCTGGAAAAACCAGTAGCAAAAGGTGGTGAAGTGCACAGCTTTTTTAGTAATAGAGAATCATTACGCTATTAACCTGGGAAATACAGTTGTCCATTTCCTGTTTGTCCCCACCACAGTACCATCAATCTATTCAGAGTGCTTTGTATTCAGAGCCCAAGGGCCCCAGATAAGTGCCTTTGTGTACATAAAATGGCACTTTTTTGTTTTACATGCTGTTAGCATAGGGCAAAGGAAGTGAGTGTGTAATCGCATATGTACAGCAAATAGCCATTTGTACCTGCAAGGAGCAAATGGGCCCACTCAGATGGATTGGTTGGCCTTTAATAGCACTTGAGTGAGCTGATAGGCAGACAGAGATGTACCTGTTACACCAGAGACCTGAGGCCCTTGTACCTTTGCATGACTTTTCACTTAAAAACTACTGTTTGTGGTTCAGTGACTCCATCACTCTATTTGTGTTCCGTTGCTTGTAAGACCATGGACTGCTCCTGAGAGTCCTGGTTTCTAAAATTTTAATGCTGTAATGCTGACCCCTTGCTAATGTTCCTATATTGGAAAGCACATTAGCCTTAACTTGAAGGATGTATTTTAACAGCCAGCAGTAAATATTTTACTTTGTTCTTCTCCGCAAGTTTTTGTCTAGGCTTTTGGATTTTTTTTAGCATCCAAACTGTAAGAGAAGCAGCAAATCCTATAGTCTGACCACAGACCATCATTTCACAGCCACTAAAAATCTGTCTCATCACCTAGCTGATTGAACAGAACAGTGCAAAACAGTGGAAAAGATGTAGGCACTCTATGTACACTGATGTATCATCAATCACCTACACAAAAGTAAAGAATTAAATCCAATATTCTGTGATTTGTTGTTTGTTGTTATTACAGTAATTTTATTGCATTATGGTAGCAAACATTTTCACTCTTTCAGGTTAGTATTTCTGGCCTTTTAAGTATATCTAGGGTAAGAATAGCCTTGACCTGTGTAGAGTACATTGCAAATTTACTGAAAACCCATCTGAGACCAGAACTACTGTAATTTCCTTACAATTGACTGATCTTTTACTTCCAATACAACAAATCCACCTTTTTCTTCCTACTACATTAACTGTTGTTTGTGGTTTAGAAAACATTTTGGAAGTCTCTTTTCTGTAGCTCCTTTTTTTTTTCCGCACAACTAATTGGTAGCGGATTTTAATTGCAAAACTTGCTGGAGATTTTTTTCATAGCTGTATGTGGGTTTTTAATATTTATCATTTAAATTATGGTTAAATTCAGAGGTCCAAGCTCAGGATTTGTGTGTGCCTATGCTAAAAGCAATGCAGATATAGAGTCAGTATAGGTCTACCTACATATATCAAAAGTAAGTACTTTGATAAGTTTATTAACATATATGTAAATTTGTATAAGTACAAGAAATTCTACTCCAGTAGAATCTGAATGGAGGCCTGCAGTCAGTGGTGTTCCCAAGGGATCAATGCTGGGACAAATCTTATTCAACTTGCTTATCAATTACCTAGAGGAAGGGATGAAATGCACCCTCAGCAAGTTTGCTGGTGACACTAAACTGGGGGCAGTGGCTGATCCACCTGAAAGCTCAGCTGCCATTCTATGGGACCTTGATCAGCTGGAGGGTTGGGCAGAGAGAAACCTAATGAGGCTCAACAAGGGCAAGTGCCAGGTCCTGCAGCTGGGGAGGAAGAGCCCCAAGTGCCAGCACAGGCCAGGGCTGACCTCCTACAGAGCAGCTCTGTGCAGAAGGACGTGGGACTCCTGGTGGAGCACAGTTGTCCATGAGCCATCAGTGCCCCCGTGGCCAGGAGGGCCAATGGTACCCTGGGGTGCACTGGGAAGAGAGTGAGCAGTAGGTGGAGGGAGGTGATCCTCCCCCTCTACTCAGCCCCAGTGAGGCCACACCTGGAGTGCTGTGTCCAGTTCTGGGCTCCTCAGCACAGGAGAGACCAGGAGCTGCTGGAGAGGGTGCAGTGGAGAGCCACAAGGATGATCAGGGGTCTGGAGCTTCTCTCTTAGCAGGAGACACTCTGGGAGCTGGGTCTGTTTGGTCTGGAGAGGACAAGACTGAGAGGGATCTCATCAATACATAGAAACATCTCAAAGGTGGGTGTCAGGAGGACAGTGCCAGACTCTTTTCAGTGGCGCGCAAAGCCAGAAGATGGAGTAATAGCCCTACAATAAAACACCAGAAATTCCACCTCAGACTGAGGAAGAATTGCTGCATGAAGGTTGCAAAGCACTGGAACAGGCTGCCCAAGGACATCATGGAATCTTCTCAGGAGCCATTCAAAACCCTCTTGAACAGTTTCCTGTGGAACTAGGTTGGACTAGATGATCACCAAAGGTTCCTTCCAACCCTAACAATTCTCTGATTCTGTGAAATTAATATTGTAAATAAACAGATATTGCAGTCTTCATTGAGTATTATGGAGATTTGAGTTTTGCCCTTTTTTCTCATTTTATAATGACAGTTAATTGCTAGTCTTATCGGAGATTATCTCAAAAAGACAGTTTTGTACAAAAGCAGAATACAAAATTACTATTTTGTATAGTAGCTAGTATGCTCCTAGCATCAACTAATGTAACCTTTAACAATATACACTGATAGCAGCTTAGTTCTGGACTGTCTTTTCTTTGCATGCTGACTGTGATTTTTTTACTGTCTTATTATAAACCTCGGGGGGTTTTATTTCTTCTCAATAGAGAACAGTGGTACACCTACAAAGATGATCTTTAAAGCTAGGGGTGATTTTTTTGTGTTCATAAGCATGTGCTTGTGCCAGTAGTCTGGCATAATTGATTCTGACTGGCAACATATTTTGACAGTAGAATTTCAGAGCTGAGGGCACAGCAGTGGATACTGCAAGTCATTCAGACAAATTTTCAGTATGGCTGTGCCACAGTTGGTACTTGTCCACACTTTAGGTCTCATTCTTGTCAGACAAGTTGCTGCTTTTTGCATTGCCATGGTATTGCCTTCTGTTAAACACAGCACAGATGAAGCAGGGTCTTACCCGGAATCTGATTCCAATCAGTTTGCCTCTAGTTAGTTTGAACTTTCCCCTACTGCTAACTTGCACTGACACCAAACATCTGCATACACATCGCATCTTGGATTCTGAGAACTTAAAATGGAAAAATGCTCTTAGGCCATGTGAGAAAAGTGTGTGTGGGTTAATTCCCTTTTATCATCACCAAGCACAATGACTAATTTTCCCTTAATTCTTTTCTAAACTAAAAATGTTCATTATATAGCTTTAACTTTACAGATGAGCTGGCAGGAGAGTTGAAAATCTGCCACACCTCGTGCATTATACTAAGTTCTTCTACTATATAAAGAAGTATAAACTTATACAAAAAACATTACCTATAGTAGAGTGTTATGCTTTTATGTTCCCTATAGTGGAATGAAACTAACCTGTGTCTTCATCTATACATTCAACTCATTCTGCTTAGCTCAGCTGATAGCTGTCAATAGTCTGGGAATGATATTTCTTCTCCCTTACACTAAGTGACAAGCTCTCCTTTCTTGTTGCAAAAGATTTATTTTAATACATAATGTTATCATCTTGGTGGTACAAAACCATGCTTGCATATTTAAAATGTGCTCTTGTGCAGTCCACCAGCATCCGTGTGGCTAATTTAGGTCTTGTGCTTCCTCAGCTAAAAATCACCTGTACAGGAGATGATCTGCACTTGTTACATCTAACAGTTCTTTCATCTTATAATTTGCATTAAAAGATGTTTTAAGGCAGAAGATTCTGTGTTCAGTGAAGGATAAAACCAGAGATAATAGTCCATCCAGGAAAAAGGCCACAATTTAAACTCTTTCTGCCTGAGTGTTCTAAGTTTAGGTATTTTCCTTTTTGTCTTCCACCTGTTTCCAGTCTTATTCATTTCTCCTTTGTGCTGCTTTGAAATAATAACAATTCACTTTTACATATCTGTGAGATGCACCTCAGCCTCAGTAGTCCCCATGGCTTGCGCAATTTTTATTGTTTTTAAACAAAATGCAAGCAATCTCTCTAAGGAGATTGATGTTGGATGGAAGCACTCTGGTGACCCTTCATTTTATGAATGAGTGCATGATTTGTGTTGGTTTGGGCGCATCTCTGTGGCTATCCTGGCAACTTTGGGAAGAACATTTCACATCAGGCACATTTTGTGTGGAAAGGTATGGTCAGTCATTCTGCTTGATAGAAGGGAATAGTTGGCCAGAACAGAGCTGAAGAAGCATGAAGTAAGGATAGTACAGCAGCAGGAACAAAAATAAGGAAGGAGGAATGGAAAGTTTATAAATTACAGTATTGCTATTATATTTATACTTTTTCTAATGAGACACTTCTAGGATTCAATTAGTCCACTGCGGTTCAGAGATAACTGGGGATGCAGCTTAGGAAGAGTACTACACTATTGAATTGTACTTATCTCTTGTTAATTAATCTATTATTTATCTACATTGCCATTCACTTTGACAATGTGATATTTTTTGGGGTTGTTTTTTTTTTTTCCTATTTGAAATCTCAAGACATTTAAACATTATTTTGGTCAGGGAGGAGCTGGATGACTTTTTCTTTGCCTTTCCCTATAGCAGTAGATCTGGATGTGCCCATAGCTCAGGTACAGCAGGTCTCTCCACACAGACCTGCCTCCCCTTCACACTCAAGGTTTGGTCTAGACTAGACCTGATTTAAGGTAATCTGGTTCACTGAGAGGGGGTAAGCAAGAAGACTAGGCATGTTATGAGTCAGATAGAACATGATTTTTAATTAAATCTCTCTCGTTTGCTGTATTGATGGTGGTATTTCATTCCAAAGATCACATTTTTTTCTTCATTGCTTTGCTTTTCATGCTTTACTTTTAAAATGTTTACTATCCGTATTGCCAGCCAGTGGGCACAGACTCACTGGGACCAGAGGATGCTTTTGATCCTTTAAGAATTCCTAATTGGTTTTGTATGATACATTTGGCAGAAGATTTATCCAAACCCATTAATTCAATACTGGTAAGGAAATGGACTGTAATGATGGTAAAGATTGTTATCAGAGAAAGGGTAAATACATTTGGCATACATCCTTGTACTCATTATTTGCACACAAATATCAGTAGGACTTGGACAGGGAGCATAGGAGGATTTGCCACCATGTATCCTTGTAGAGGAAATTACTTTCTTTTGAATTTTCAATAAATATTTCAAACATCAGAAGATTTTTATACTTACAAAACCCAGCATATATGGAATATTGCAATCAAAATTGCAATATGAATCCTATGGCAACCCGTTATAATTATGGAAAAAAAATACATAATAATTTGAAAATAGTATTTTTTTTCCCAGAATGTGAATAAGAGATCTGAATATAATCAGATTAGATTTTTATAATTGAGACACAGAAAATTCCAGTTTTAAAATCAACTGAAAATAATGTAATATATAGAGACCTTTTACTTGGAGATATTTAAATAAAATGTGAGTTAGTATGTAAAGTCTTCCAGCCCATGTGCACAGCATAAGAAACATAAAACTTTGAAACTCTGTGTTTGGTGACTCAACAGCAGGTGAAAACACAATGATTTCTATCAGACCTGAGTGCACGTGATGTCAAACCTTTCATGGAAGGGTCCCAGAAAGACTATTTCTACCTACTTTGGTCCATGCAAAATTGCCACATATGCTCTCTAGCAATTTGCTCAGGCCAAAAAACAAAATGTCACTTAGGAAGGATAAAAGGGTATACATGGTTTATGTTTATGTAGAAAACTGTGCTTTTGGGCCTGGACTCAGGGAGGGCACAGGTTCAGGTTTGCTCTTCTGTGTTAATTCAAGGTAAGTCCAAGGGTTCTTGGACCAGTTCCACTGGTTTCATTAATATCAGATTTCACTCCTAATATTTTTTTGCATGCCATTACTAAGTAAAATCTTTAGCAAAGCATATAGCCGTAGCTGAAGAACTCTTCCTAGAGATCTAAGTGTTAACTGTATGTGAATACTGATAAACTGTATCTTCAATGTTGTTTCCCTTAGCTTCCTAACACATGCTTGAATTAATTATACATCTTGTTATTTATTTTTCACAAGAAAATTTTCTCTTTTATATTAACTTTGCCTATAATTTGCCAGTGTTTTCAGTAGTATTTGCACACAAAAACCCATCTAGCAAACAACTCCATACAAATTGGATTCTATCAGGCTTGAATAATAGCAGTAAGTATATTTATGTGCTAGGTAGTAATATTTCAGTTAAGAAATTTTCAGTTCAACTGCAGCAGAAAAAAAAACTAAGAAGAATGATATACTCTACGACTTTGATGCTTATGAGGGTGAGATGAAATGATCTTTATTTATTATATATAAGATAGTAAGATTTTCAAGGTGGTATATAATTTTAGTCAGTATTTGGTCAGTGTCTACCCAGACTCCCATTGCCAAAAAATGACAGTTAAGCTGCAGCAAAACATATAATTGTTTAAGAGATCTCAAATTTTAAAAGAATATTAAGTCTCCAGATTTTTCTTAGTTGCAATAGTCCAGTTATATAATATACAGGTTTTAAGATGTCTTTAAAATGATAGTTGTACCACATGCACTTGGATTGCTTAAGGAACTGAACAGTGGTAAGTACTAAAACAGTTCATAACACTGAAGAGTAGTTAAAATATAGTTTTTGTTTTGACTTTGAATTCATAATTAGTTGCTATTAAAATATATATTTTACTGTTTATATACAATCCAAGTGCCAGTATATGTTTGTACTTCTGATACTTGTCTCTATAGATGTGTGCATTTGCATTTGTAATTTGAATTCAAAGCTTTAGGATTCAACCTCTTTTCACTGTATCATGTAATTAACATTTGAGCCAATGCTAAAACTTATTATCAGGACATTTTATATATATTTTTATGCCTGAACTGTGTACTTACTTAATCCTTTTTACACCACTCAGCGATTTAAAAAAAAAAAGATAAAAGATAAAAATAAATGCAGTTTGCATTTTCTGGGCTTGATATTTTCTTCCACAAGCAGAATGAAATTTTTAGACTTTTTCTGCTGCCACCCGCACTATCAACATTTCACTTTACAGTAAAAAAGCTGAACTCATGTCCACTGTTCATGGAAAGATCTGGGGAAGAAATAAGAGCTAGGAAAATGTGAATGTAATTTCACTTAGAATACATTGCTACTAAACTGGGATGAAAACTTCCAGCTTCCTATACAGTTAGCTGTCCTGCATTACTTATAATGTCACAGTTTGACACTGAAATTGGGTACACAGGCTGACAGTAGAGAGTGGGTGCATTATGCCTTAAGTCTTATTAGAAGACTTAAGGTGTGTTTAGGAAAAATTGTACACTGTAATGGTTGGGTTGACCTGCAACATAGACTAATTAGTAAATTTGCTTAGGATGAGCACTACTCCTATATTTAGTTTGCAATCTCTAAATTCAAAAATTGTGTGATTTTTCAAAATCAAAACCACCCATAACTTTACTCTTCTTTTGTGACCACAAAAAGCTAACAAATGAAAAATTGTAAAACCTTACAGTAGTATGACATTGCGAAACATTTCCTAGTATAACGTTAGGAATTGTAAGGCTTCAGGTCCTTCAGGTTCTCACAGCAGTACAGTGCTTTAGACATTGTTCTTTCCTTTTGAGAAGTGACTGTCAGTGTAGTTTTCTGTTGCATTGTAAAATATTCCCAACATGAATCCTGAATTGCACTGAGGAATGAGGATAAAAGACAATGTTTGGTTTATTAATTTCTAGTGGATTAGAGCTACAAATGTTTGCTATGTTTTTAATTTGAGAAGTAGAGAGAATCACATCAGCTTTTAATTATGCATTTTGTGTAACGCAGCCCTGAATAGAGCAGAGCAAAATTAAAATTGTGGATCAAATGCTAAATCTGAGTAGTGACTGAAGTGAGCTGTAGTGTAATGCTAATGGTTTTGCGTCTTCTGGCATTATGTCAATAATAGCTCTAATCACATTAAAGAGAGAGCCCATTAGCTTATTCTCTTCGGTAGCATGCACCATAGCAACATATTGTGAGCCTTGAAATAACTGGAAATTTCTTTCAAAAACATTGCTGTCTATGACCTAAGGAGGGTGTGGTATTAAGCCTCATAATAAAAAAAATCCTTAAACCTAGGAAAGCTTTCTCTGTATCTACTTAATTAAGCCTCTGTTAGCTTCCATTTAATTTAAGAACTTTAATTTCTACTTGTTGCCTGATTTAGGTGGTTTTAGTGAGAATACATGACAGTTTTGTGAGACAGAGTGATTCTTACACTGACTGTACCTGAAAAATTAGCTTTTTCAGGATTTGAACTTGAGGGCAGGGACTCTTTTTTGTCATGTTTATTAAATGATTTTCCTGCCAACCTGTTCCAGCATGTATCATTGCTTTTATGTTATTACATGTGCGTAGAAAAACTGCAATTGTATTGACCAACCTTCCCTTTTTATCCATTTAGCATTTCCTTCAGAATATACTATAGACTAGGTGGTTATTCATAACAAAAACCAACACAAACAAAACAAATTCAAAACAACAGTAAAATATGCTTTTGTTTAGTCAGACTGATCCACAAAAGTCAGTTTTTAGATCCAGTTATAATCGAAAAATATTTTGAGATCCTGTGAACATGATAGAATTTTTCACAATCTACACCAGAGAATATGCCAGATTCAGAGGAGAGAGACAAATCCTGGCCTTGAATTCTCACACGTATGTCTTGTCTGATTCAGCAGAGATTTTAAGTCTTTATGCTTGCTAGGAAAATTTGACCACTGTATTCCTAGACCTTTCTCTGCTGGCTCAGCTCAACAGCGAATGATTTCCTCTGTCTCCCGCCACAGGCTGCTTGTCATGGCTCATACAACCTCTTCTCTAGCTTTTGCTATTAGATATAGTCTATGCTTTGTTGGCATCTCTGTTTCTTTTCAGGTCTCAATTGAAAACACTCCTTTTACCTGTGCCTCTTAATTTCTCGCTCTGCTGTTATTTACAATTTCAGTATAACACTAGAATATAAATCTGTGCAGCATTTTAGGATACAGCTTGTTTGATAGAGGCTATACTAAATAAAAAACTCTCTGTTTTATGTCTGCACAGAGAACTATATCCTGGATATCTCCCTAATATATCTATAAATCATTTGCCACATAAATGACTGATTCCATTTGATACCAATTTTAGTTTCACTTACTGGGTTTTTAGAGTGTTTTATTGCTTTTGCATCACAAATAGTATATTACCAGGGAAAAACAGATGCTTGAAATGAATCCTAGTTACAGGAAGAAACAACTGTTGTAGGGAGACCAATATGCCAATATCAAGTTTAGGCATTCTTGTTAACTTGCTTTGTCCACTGGAATGAAGTAAGTTTATTTAGCCATACTTGGTAAAATTCACATTCAGGCAGATAGCAGAAAAAACTAAACCAAAGATCTGAAAGGTCCAACCCAGAATGCATTTACACACATGGATGGCCTCAGTGAATACAATTGTACTGGTTTGCCTCAAAAATATTCATGAAGACAGACCATGGTTCAGCTATGGCTTAAGTCACAAACATTTTGATTATATTTTGAAACTTTTTATGTACTTGCATTCAGCTAACAATTAAGAACAGAAAACAAATCCCATTGTTTTGAATTAAATATGCAGTGTTTAACATGGTATTGAAGTTTAATTTTTCTTCTTATACTTGTGAAGAAATATCTTGCTTATTTATTTAAACCAATAGAAATATAATGCTTAATAAGCAAGTTATTAAAAAAACAGTTTCTAGGGAAGGGAATTTTATGCAGTTCAGCTAAATTACAAGAATTTATTTTGAGTGTTTGTAAGCACTTCCTATTTAGTACAAAATTGAGGTTGATAGAAAAAATATCTGATAAAACAATACACAAATAATAGATTATAAAATTCTGCAAAGTACTACACACTTCATATTTCTGCAATTTCTTTATCTAACAGGTTTGGATTATTTAAGTGAAACAATGAGAATAAAATTATTTTCAACCACCACATGCCTACCTATTCAAAAATGAAACATCAAGGCAATGAAAAATGCTAAGAATGGGTAAGATTTCTAACTGGTATCTCTTTTATCATATTTATCGACCAAACCTTTCTATTAATATATTGGTTCAGGAAATCCAGATCTGTCCTAAGGCTTGCAAAGGAAAAAAAAAATCATTAATAAAAAAAAGCTGGAGGAATTTACAAAAATTATATGAGTGCTATAGTGTTCTTATATTCTGTTGACATGCAAACGAAATGCAAGTAATGCTTATGCACCATGAGTGTGCAGCACTGAAATGGTGGATATTAAGGTTCACACTTTCAAAGGGATCCTACCTTGGGGGGAAGAGGAAATGTGTCGCTTTACTTTTTAGGCATATATGAAACTGGTTCCCTCTGCTACTCATCATAGAAAATGCATTCCTATGTGTTTAAACTTTAGATGTGCTTTCAGGAAGCACTTTTGCCATTTTAGATTTCCAACATGAGTATGTCTTTGAATGAGTCTCACACCTCCCTAGCTCTTTCCATGTAGTTGATATACAGGAGAGCTCCTGCTCCTTTTCTGCACACTTGTAGTTCTCATGCTGTCATTGGCTTTACATATTCTACCTGCAGTCACTAATGAATGATAAGAAAAGCATCTATCTCCTCAAAACTGTGGTCAGTAAAACACAAAAAACAGACAAAATTCTTTTACATTACATCATTTTGAGACTAGTTTGCTACTTTCCTTTTATTTTCAAAGTGTTGAATTTTTAACTGCTGTGTCACTTGCCACATCACCTTTCTAACAATAAGTATTGATGGTTGCCACTGTATTTCCACACTTAGGTCTTTGTGTGTATGCATGAGAGACAATACCAAAATGCTTCATTCCTATTGCTAAGCATTCCAGAATCCTACACTATTACCAAGTTATCTGTATTGATACTGGAAATATTGTACAATTTCATGAGGGCTTTCTTTGTAAAATGTTTGCAAAAAGTTCCATTGTTTCTTATTATTGCATGGTTTGAGGTGACTGCCTGTGTGCAGACTGTTTACAGCTATTGCTTGTAAGCAGGACTTATTTTTAGTTTATCTCCCCATTGTGAATAGTAACAGCAAAGTGAATATGCTTGAATGCCTCTTTGTATCAGTAGTTGATAAGGTTTGGACATCTGGATGGAGTGTTAATGACAAAAGATATATTTTTTGCTAGATAAGGTTATTCCAAATTAATTTTATCTTGCATCATAGATATATAGTGATTTTAAGAAAAAAAAAATAGAGCTTCTCTTAATAATACAATTTGATGATCATTATAATTGACAATACCATCAGAATTAAACCCGCAGAAAAAGAAGAGAATATATCATATCAAAAACACTATGTATTAGTTTATCAGTCAATAGTAGGTAAAAGACATTGTAGGCCCTTATCATGTTTTCTATTGATACCCAGCCTCACTATGCAAAGTGAACAGAAATATGACCTGATCCCAGAACTCATGTCTTTCCTAACTGATGTCTGTATTTTATGTCTGCAGCTAAAAATTAACTGGTTTGGCTCACAGTTTCATAAGCAACTGTGTGCAGTTTTATATCAGTGCACATCATTTGTATAATTTTACACCAGAAAGTAGTTGATTAGATGCTTACATAATGTGAAAGAAATTAGAATTTTTGAAATTTGGAATTTTTAGTAGTCTCTTTTTAACCAAAGAGAAAAGGTGTTGGACAGGTTAAGCACTGTGATGGATTGTCAGTTTTCTATGCTTCCAGCACTTTTGAAACAACATTTGGACAAATGTTTTTAGGTATGTAAGCAGATTGATTCTTAGAGAAATAGATAAAGGAGATGGAAAAGCAAGTCTAGAAAAGTGTCCTCTCCCTCTCCTCTTTCTCTCCTTTTCACTCTAATTCTCCCTGGTTTTCTTTTTCTTCCTCCCTCCTTTCTCTCCATCCTTTCCCCTTCTCTATTTCTTTCCTTTTCTCTCTTATTTCTGTTTTTCTTTTTCTCCCTCCCCCTCCCAATACATAAAATACCAGCAGTCATGCACTGTAGATTCAAAAAAGGTGGGAATATTTCTAGCTCTCTGGCAGGTAGAAGACATTGTTACGGGCCGAATACACTTACATATGAATAAATTCCCAGGGAGGCTGAGAACCACTGACATGGTAGGTATGTAAAACCATGTAACTGACATCAAGGCCTGTTGCACTTGTGTAGCCTTATTGAATCAGTGGAGCGCTCAGTCCCTAGTGAGGCAGATGTCACTAGCATCTGCATTCCTGACAAGCAGCTACACCTGAGGTTCAGGGGACACTTACGTACTTATGCTGAGCTGGGCGTCACTGAGGCTCCATCACCAGCTTTGAAAAGTATATTTTTTGAAAACTAAGACAACAGCTTTAATATGCTGATTGGGTGTAGAGGAAGGAGTCATTAGAGAGAAGGTTCTGGGGTGTCTGTGCAAGTGTTGTGCTCATACTCCAAATGAGACTGGTTCTTCTTCTTGTGATCATACCAACACTAATTTCAAAATACATGAATTCTATTGTGACTCTTGTATTTTCTCTTCAGTTTATCATATTTAAACATGGCATAATATCTTATCCCCCCCCCTTCTCCCTTCTTTTGTCAATTAGTTTTTTCTTGTTTCAAAGCTGTGCATGGCAGAAGACAGGAGAAGGACTTTTTTCACTCCAAGTATAATAGAAGTCAAGTTACAAGACAAAAATTCAGGCCAGATAAATGAAGTGATAGAAGGGCACTACCAAAAGCCACTGTATAACGTACAAACAAACACCAAACCATCCGTACATAATGCAGTCTAAGAAAAAAATGACAATTCTTTCAGGGAATTCTGGCTCACATTCTTTGACTAGACAGCTTTTACTTGTAAAGATGATGTGATGATCAAAAAACTTCAAATGATAGGTAGCATTGTCTAGAAAATGTAGGTAAAATGCATAAAATGTGTGCAATTACTTCAAAGCTAGACACTGTTGTCTAGGTTTATTGCTCTTCAATTCTGTGGCTGACCTAACTCTATGCCTTGCAGTACATGCCTGTATTCCTTAAGCCCTGGCTAATAAGTAGGCTTCTTGTGGTGAGTATGAAATTCCACTGCAGGATTTTGAGTGGAGAAACTCTTGTGGTTTATGGCATCATCAGTATCTTGAGATGGAAATGAGGCTTTATGGACATCAATCTTTCTAAAGGACTCTGTACAATACAAAGTGCTTAAAAAATAAAAAGTGAGTGCTGCTTTTACTCTTCTGGCATCAGCCCAGCCTGTGTTCACTTATGGATACTTATACTATAGGTGGATGTTCTTTTTC
Organism: Certhia americana; assembly: GCA_018697195.1. Classification (NCBI taxonomy): domain Eukaryota; kingdom Metazoa; phylum Chordata; class Aves; order Passeriformes; family Certhiidae; genus Certhia; species Certhia americana. The sequence goes on along the minus strand of CM031878.1, from coordinate 31,496,634 downwards.
CACAGTGCTTACTCCTCTGGTTGAAATATAGAAGACAAAACCTGACTGCAGAGGGAGTTTGCTATTGGTTTATCCTCTCTCCAAATTCTCACACACAGCTTTTACTTCTTTCCAAACCTCACCTGTCCTGTTTTTATGAAAACACAGCTTAATTCTAGGTCTGCTTATTTCTGCCTATATTATTTTCTAAAACTGCACTTATGGAAAAAATGAAGCCTGGCTTTAACTTCATTTGACTACATCTTGTGTTAAAGGCTGTGCGTAAGTCGTGCAGAGCCAATAGTGCCTTCTTTGTATAAATTCAATGCTTTTCAATTCCTCAGATCAGTGAAAGGACAAGTGTAAGCCACTGCATATCTGCATGTTCTGGCCTACTGCTGCTGCTGTTTGCTATGTCCTTGCTGCTATGAGTGTACCACAATGTAATTGTCTAAACATGCATACACTGCTGTGATGTGCCTATGGTGAATCCTGCATAGTAATTGGATTTGATTAATGGACTTTTGAAGGTGTAGTCCCCTCCTTAAAACTCATGTGGTTTGAGAAAACCATGTTATAGGTAACCTTGCTTGTTTAGCTCCACCAAATTGAATTAATTACTGTAGTTCACTTAAGAAAAAAAATGAGAAAAAATTTCTAGGAGTTGATCACATAACAATACTACATTGCATTTCTAATGACTTGGCAGCAATCATTTCTTGTTAAGAGGAGTACAAGACATGCAGGTAATGTTTTAAAATGCTTATCAATTATAACTGTTTGCTTTGAGTTTTACAAATCTCTGTAGAGGTCTGGCGTTATTGTCCTGTGTGGACAAAATTGACACTGGCTTGTAGTCTTCAGTTTCCATTTGCCTCTTTTAAAAACTGCACGAATATGGACTGGATATACAAAATTTTCCGTTTTCTTATCATGCTTGAGCCAAGCTCAGTTGGTCTGCCTAAGAGCAATGAAATAGAGAGTCTTAAATCCCTCACAAAACTGTTTAAACAATCACATTTCAAACATTGTCATCACTGAGGAACAGCTGAGGGAATCTGTGATTGCTGAGGGATTTGCTTGGTTCTTCTGTACACCATGATACTTTCTCTTCACTTTATAGTGTAATTTACAATGCATTTAGCTCCATGTAAGTGTATACAGTGGTTTGCATGTTGCCATCCAGACTATCCCTTGTTTTATTTTAAAATGGTCATTTCTGATCTGAAGTGGAATCTGTTAATTTTATGGATTTCAGAATGCATATTCAGGATTGTGGTTGCAAATAAAATTTTATATATATATATATATATATATGAATTAATTTTATTTTAATAATATATTTCAGTTGAGCTGTAGGGTGCAGTAAATAAACAGGGTATAAAATATTTGCATCTTCATGGCTGTTCCCTGAATTTCATATACCTCCATAATTTTGTCATCTTTGGTTTTGATATAAAAAATTAAAACCAAGAGGCTTGTAATCCTCCCTATATTGTTTTTATTATTAAAAAGTGAAAGTTAAAAGGCAACTCTAAGCTTGCTTTATCAGCCACACTTGGACTGACTTTGGATGACATTTCTAAGAGCTGTAGATGTGCCAAAGACATTGAAATTAACTTTTTACTTGCATTGTGCCATTCATTTTATTTGCTTTGCAACAAATATTTTTGTTCAGAGGAATCTCTTCTGTGTTAGACACAGTCTGCCCTTGGGGTAAGAGGGCAGCTTGTAAAGTTATCAAAAGAAATTTGTATGTATGAGCACTGTTATTTCCTTCAGAATTTGCTGTGTTAGAAGTACTCTAATGACAGTTCATTGGTGTCCATTTGGGGAAGAGAGATTGGTATTTTTATTTGAGAATAATTTCACTTGGGAAGCCTTGAACATAATAAGCATGAATGAAACAATTGCAATAGAGTGCAATAAAGGTTGTTCTCTGAGAGGATAAACTAGAAAAGATGTTCATTGGCTAATGGAAGCTTATGTATCATAGAAGGGAATCCTTACAGCCATGTCTCCCTGTCCTCCACTGAAAAAAAAGGGTGTGAATCTTACTGAAATTCTTTAATAATATTTTCTAATTCTTTCTCTTCAGTTCTTCTGTAACTCAGTTGGCTTATAACCTTGCTGTGGGGCAAAGTTTGAATACTAGTTTGAATACAAAGTTTGAATACAAAGTTTGAATACAAAGTTTGAAGTGTTTGAATACTAATGAAGACAGGTCAAGTACACAGCAGATAATTTTATTGAGGTTACCTTGAATCATAAAATCACAGAATCAATTAGGTTGGAAAAAACCTCCGAGATCATCAAGTCCAGTCTTTGACTGATCACCACCACCTTTGTAACATGACACCAAATGCCAGATCCAATTATGTCTTGAACACTTCAGGGATGTTGACTCTACCACTTTCCTGGCCATTCCAATACCTGGTAACTCTTCCAGTGAAGAAATTTTTCCTGTGGTCCATCCGAACCTTCCCTGGTACAGCTTGAGGCTATGACCTTTTGTCCTGCCACTGGGTTGTCTGGAAAAAGAGACAGAACCCCACCTTCCTACAACCTTCCTGTAGATATCTGTACAGATATCGGTACAGAATGATAAGTTCATCCCTGAGCTTCCTCCTCTCCAGGTTAAACAACCCCAGCTCCCTCAAGCACTTCTCATACTGGGGATGACCACACCCTTCACCAACTCTGTTGACCTTCTCTGGACACACTCCAGCACTTCAATGTCTTTTCTATTGTGAGTGGCCAAAGCTGAACACAGGATTCAAGGTGTGGCCTTCCTGGTGCCAAGGATAGATTTAGTGAGACATTTCCTATTCTCACTGGCCACACTATTGCTGACCCCAGGCCAGGATGCCATTGGCCTTCTTGGCCACCTGGGCACTGCTGGTTCATGTCCAGCCAATGTTACCAGCACCCCCGGGTCCTCTTCTGCCTGGCCACTGTGCAGTCACTCTGCCCCCAGCCTGTGGCACCTTCTGGGGTTGTTGTGGCCACAGGGCAGGACCCAGCACTTGGCCCTGTTGAACCTCATGCTGTTGGCCTCACCCCATTAATTCAGCCTGTCCACATCCCTCTACAGTCTCCCTACCCCCCAGCAGATCAGCACTCTACACAACTTGGTGTTACCCATGCGTTTACTAAGAACACACTCTATCTTCCCATCCACACTCAATTTACTCATCAATAAAGATATTGAACAGGACTGGCCCCAGCACAGACCCCTGAGGGACCCCACTAGAGAGCAGCCCCCAGCTGGATGCAGCACCATTCACCACTCTCTGGGCCCGGCCATCCAGACAGTTCTTAACCCAGCAAAGGGTGCCCCTGTCCAAGCCCTGGGCTGCCAGCTTTTCCAGGAGAGTGCTGTGGGAGATGGTGTCAAAGGCTTTGCTGAAGTGCAGGTAGACAGAGCCTCCCCCTCATCCACCAGGCAGGTCAGCTGGTCATAAAAGATCAGATTGGTCAGAAAGGAAAAAAATTCTATATTACACAGGACAAAATTCTATATTACATATAGAGTTGTAGAGTAGTGCTCCACAGACTTCAGCCTGTCAAAGTTTGCAGCATGTTTTCTTTACAATCATAAAGTAAGGTTGTTTATTTCAATTTAATCATAAAGATTGTTTGTTTCCACTTTAAAAACAAGAATCTGAGATACGGAAAGACCATTATTTGTCCAGAATACACAAGAAGTGGCTGGGGAGTCTAGCAATTAAGCTTCAGTTTCCTTGAGGATACACACCTCCACCTCTTTCTCTGAGGTTACTCTATGACAAGGCGTTAAAAGTGTAAAATTTCTTTTCATAGGTTATGAGATTTCTGTTTGATGTTTTAGATCATTCTTTAAACCCTAAGACTAAGTAATGTTTGTTTGTTCAGTTCAAATTTCCAAGTATTTAGGTAATTTGCACGCATAGTTCAAATAGTAAATCTGAAGCTGCAAAGTCACCAAAAACAAACAAACAAACAAACAAAAAAACAAAAAAATGTTTTTTGCAGAAGAACCAAGGTCCCTTCTGTGCTCATGTCCATCATATGATATCAGGCCCTTCGAATGGAAGAGTGAAAGGGGTGGCACAGGACTCAGCATGTTTCGAGGTGTCAGGGTGGAAGAATTTACTCAACCAGAATTTACATTATGTTTTGAAAAAAAGAAGGTTTAGAAGAATATAGCAAATGGTGCTCTTCATCACCAACATTTAGCATTCTCTTGCTTATTCTTCTGTTCAGTCTATACTGTCAATATGTGTCACTAATTCTATTTTATGATGAGGTAACCCCCTAGCTGATCAAGAGAAACCCAACTGATTTTAAGTAATGCTTTTGACAGTTTCTCTGCTATTGGCAAAGGTCAGAGGCCAAAGCAGCTTAAAATTCAAAGAGAAATGTTAATAATTTAAAAATATATTTTTTCCATGTAATATTGTACGTGAAAATAACAGCTTTCTGTGTCCTTAAACTTTTTAAACCACTTGTTGCACTTTACCATCTACTATATTATTGTTTTGGGTTTTTTCCTTCAGCATTGAGAGAAAATAATCTACCTAGAGGGAGGGTGGAGGGTTACTGCGGCACTTCCATTTATTTCTGCAGTGGATACCCTGCTGAAAGTTGCATTGACTGAGCACAGGACAGACACAAAGATCAATCCTAGTGGGACCAAAACCCTTGAGGTAGTGCTTACTCAAAATCGATCAGTCTTTTTAGTTGTCCCTGGCAGTGATGGCTGCTACATTTTCTTACCATTTCACTACAGCATTTTCTTCCAAGTTATACTGAGAGCATGGTCAAAGGTGCCGCCCTTATCTGTGTTCCATTCAAACCACTGTGATTTTGTGTAATATCAGTAATTTTGCTACATTTCAGTCTGCCCATTGTTTCTAGATGTGGCTCTATCGTGATCCACAAAAGAAATTTACACTTTACATGGATCACTGTTGGTATAACCTCCTGTATTGTAGTAAATAATCACCATATTTTGGAGAGTTCTGACATTTTCTTTTTCTTGGACAGTAGCTTAAACTGTCTTCTATTGCTACCATTCAGGAATTATAATTCTGCTCCAATTTGCATGTTGACTTCCTTACTTTAGATTTTTTTATATCACATTGGTCAGAAGCTGGTGCTGGGAATATTTTAGTACATGTATAGAATGAGAAGGTTCACTAAATGAGGAAATGTAAATATAAGGCAAAATCATAAATTTTGAATATGTAACTGTAGTATTTTGGTACTTGTGAATGTATTGTATATGTGCATAAAGATTATCCCCAAATATGATATATCATATGTAACTTCATTACTAACACTGTGCAATTACCATGTTTGCTAGCAATACAAGCCAGTACTAAAAGGCTTTCTTTGACTCAAGAAGGGACTGTTCCACGACAGAGTGGAACTGCTCTGTCTTTCTTGCACTGTTTGCAAAGAACTGTGGCCCCTAGGACTATGAATTGGGTACCGTCCCAAGGCAATATATTTTTAAAACCAGTTGTTTTAGGCTAATTTTGTCTCTGAACACTGACTATGTAGGCACTTCAAAGACCTTGAGATATCTATGGTGAAAGAAGGGATCAAGCACGTTAACAAGTCAACCTTCTTTCTCAAAACAGGACATATCTGTCACAGTGACGTCCTACCAGTAGGGTACTTTTAAATGTGACATTGAAGTTGCCTCAGACAAATGGAATATACAAGGAAGGTGGTATTTGCTAATTACCCACTCCTCTTCTGATGCAGATATTGTTCTGAAATGCATGCATTAAATTAGCATTGCTTGTAGTTTTATGAATACTGCTTCTCTTCCAAATTTATTTGGATTTTTCAGCTGAAAATGTATCCCGTGTGGCTGTGGTCAGAAACAATAGAAAGAGAAATTGTGGAATTCAGCACAGCCCTGAATATGAGATTGTTTGGAAAATATCACTAGTTCATCTATCAACTGTTAAATTAACAGAAGAGTTCTCAGGAGGTAATCATCAAATTACTAGTAGTGTAGGTTTCTATAGTTCTTCTGTTTTAATGCCCTTAGACTTAGCACTTCAGAACCTTCTTCCACCACAGTGTCCCATCCATGTCTAAATATATCTCCCAAAACATTCAGCATGTGTTTCTAATTGTGATCAGGGTAAAATTCAAGTGCTGTACTTGTGGGACATTTTTTTAATCAGAAGCTGTATTTAAGTGATGATGCACAATAATTTGTTCATTCTTCTGTCAGTGTAATTTACAAGGCAACAACAGATAAACATAGCTATACAAGATTCATTTACAGTGACACAATGGCAGATACACAGAGCAGAACCCTGCCTATGAGATAAAGTGGACTGAGTGACTTATGCAGTAATTAGGGGATAATTGTCATTAACCTCGCAAACAGTAGTTTACCCATATTGTTTAAAAGGCTCCAGGATGCATAATGACAAGGTAATCTGTCAAAGCGCTAGGGGGAAATATTAATAAGATTTGTGCAAGCCTGGATAGAAAATATGCAGAAAGCAGCCACATTAAGCTAATTGGTGGATGAATATACACTTGTAAAAGTGCTTCTAATGGCACGTTTGCTGCTCTCCAAATGACTAGTGTTAATGTGGAGAAGTGGGCTGCCTAGAAAGTCAGGACTGCTGGGACATGAGGGTATTAAGACATGAAGGCACAGTTATTATTACTTTGTACACTGTAATATAATTTCTCCACTTTCTCTTGCATTTCATTGCCTCTAATAGGTTCAAACTGATAACTCGCTTCGTGCTCTTTTATATTCCAGTGACCTTTGCCTTTTTGGTGTCACTTCTGTCACCCTGCTGTCTTCCTTTTTCATCACATTGCTACCTATGTCACACCTGTGTTTTATTGGTGTAAATTTTTTCGGTAAGCAATAAAAGAAAAAAAGTCTCATTAAGATCTTGTAGTATATATTGCAAGTAATAATGCATAGTCCCCTAATGAATAGTAAAGATGGAAATCAATCTCCTGATTCTGCTGCCATCCATATATCCTGCATTCAGTACAGCTGAATACCCTTATTGAGACACAATTTGGGTTCAATCAGAAAACCAAGCATGTAATGAAATCCAATTTATGAGTATAACTCATTGGCGCTTTCATTCCAGTGTTTATGGCCTTGGGCCACTTCTCAATTCCTTAAAATGCTCCTGGTTAGGCAAATTTCTTACTGACTTAGTTGGAAGTTTTACTGACAAGCCCAGAAAGACTCAGCTTTTGTTGGTTATGTTTTCCAGTTAGGGTTATGACTTTAGTCAGTTTAGATTTAAAGTGGGGGAAGGACCATCTGATAATTTGATTTCACTTGACTGGTTAGATGTCTTGCCCTGCATTTAGTGCAGTCCATGTCAGTAGAGCAAAGATATCAGAAACTATTTGTTTATATTATCACCTAGTGCATTGGGAAAAGTCTTGGCTGAAGAGAGGCTGGGTGTCTCTCTTGTGTGCTGCAAATGCAATACCTTATGAGTGCTCTTTTTGAGTATTTCCTGTTTCTCATTAAAATTATATGTCATTCTTTCAGTGTTAGTGAAACTGAGGCTCAGAAAGTGTTTACTACTCTTACTGAAAAACTGCCAGAGTACAGAAAAGCAGAGAAAATATAACGTTACTTCTCAGTGAGTTTTGCAGCACTAACACCAAAAGTAAAAACACTGCATAAATGGATTTTTGGTGACTGATAATATTAAGGCAAATTCTTTTATGTACTGTACCAAAATGGGCAAATATATATGCGAAAATTGTTGAAAGTGAAAATGAAAATCAATCATCTCTATTTTTATATGCATGATGGTTATTTCCAACTCACTTACATGCAAAATTATGTTCTAAAATAATTTCGTTGCTGAAATTATTTCAGTGGCTTACCATATTCATGTCTCTGTTTACATGCTATCTGAAAAGTGCCTGTGGCACCTTGTGCACTCTAAATTTTACACACATATGCCATGTGCTTTGTGATTTAATTACCACTAGTGGCCATGTTGGCCTAAGGACAAACATGCTGTTACTTGCCACAAATTAGTGGCAAAACTTCTTCGGATACTTCAATAAATTTTCCACTCCAGCAGGTTGTAGAGAAGCAGAGGCATCAAAATATTCTCTGTACTTTGGGTCCAAGGTTATGGATTTGAAAGCTGTTTAAGAAATTTGAATAAACAGTTTCAATAAAGTCTTGATATTCTACCATTTCACGAACATTGAGGACAAATGCTTCCCCTTCAGCATGCATTAAAAATATTTTGTGAGCAGATTCCATAAAGTATATGTTCACCTCACATTAATTTCTCATTTCCAAAAGTGTTTTAGGCATCTCAGCCAGAACAGACGGTAAATGGAATAAATGTTTACATTTGAAAATCTGTGCAGTTCTTGGGGCAAGAAGGACAAAATACTTGGGAAGTGTCCCTAGTATTTCAAAATAAATGATATAAGAACTGGAAAAAATTGCATTGGATCTTCTTAAAGCTTAATGTGTCAATTTGTCCATGCAAGCAGGAGTTCTGTCATCAAATAGTGTTTGCCTTTTAATATCTTTTGCCTTTTAACACTTGTCACCAACATGATGGTTTTAAGTCAAAGCAAATTTTGTTGACATCATAGTACTTTGTCCTGGCTTTGGCTGGGATGGAGTTAACTGTCTTGTTTGTTGCTGGTGCAGTGCTGGTTTTTTTGATTTAGTAAGAGAATCCTTTGAATAACAGTGATTTCCAGTTGTTGCTAAGTAGTGCTTACCCTAAACCAAGAACTTTCTCAGTGTCTCATGCACTGCCAGCAACCACGTGCACCAGGAGCTGTGAGGAAGCATGGCCAGGACATTGGTCTGAACTGGCCAAAGTTATATTCCATACCCTTGAACATCATGCCCAATATATAAACTGGGGGAGTTGACTGGGAGGGACCACCTACTGTCTGGGGACAGTCTGGGTGTCAGTCAGCAGATGGTGAGAAATTGTATTGTGCATCACTTCTTTCTCTTGGGTTTTATTCCTTTCTTTTTTTTCATTTCCAGTAATATCAGTATATTTTATTTTATTTCAATTATGAAACTGTTCTTGTCTCAGCCCAGAGGGTTTTACCTTTCCTCTCCAATTCTCCTACCCACTGGGGCCAGAGAGAATTGTGAGTGAGCAGCTGTGTGGTGCTGTGGGCCAGCTGGGGTTAAACCACAGCAGTTATACCACTGTGAAAACTAGTAAATGCAAGAAGAGTATCAGACTCTGGTTGTGCTTAGAGTTTCTTTCCTCTAAGTACAGACAGACTTCTGCTGTGATAAAAAAACTTGTCTGGCACCCAAATACAATGAGACTTGATGTAGTCACTATGATTAAATAAAGCTCAAGCTGTTGCGATTAAATACACTGTAACCCCACAGTGATCTATTATAATTTTAAAAATAAAAAAACTGTGTGCAGTGTTACTCAGGAAAAAAAACAGTCAGTCTTGTGAATTATATATATACACATATTATCTGGCCCATAATCATCCATAACAAAGTGAATATTTTATCAAAAGTCAAACAATATGTTTAAAAAATCAGACAAAGCACTAAAAACTAGTGCTCTTGCATCCTAATAGTTTCTGGAGTTACAGAGGTGCATTCATGAAGAGGGGAAAGAGTTGAAATTACTATTTCTTTTCTGAGGTCAGTGAGAGACATTACCCCAATCCACATGGCTGCTTTATAGTTGGCAAATGGCAGTCACATCCTCTTTCAAGACAATGCTTTCAAGGGCATTTTAAGGTTGATGAACCTGTAAAATGAATGAGGATGTTCAGTCCCCAAAAGGAGTCATGTGTTCAGGATCCAGTGTTTTCATACCACACCACGGAGCTTAGTCCAGAACCAGCACCCCAGCAGGTTGCTTGTGCAGGGAGGGGTCTGCACTCCTGGCATGCATCTTTGGGATAAGATATGAAACAGAAGACCTGCATACTTTTGGTCAATAAAGACCCTGAAGGCCATTAAGTGAGAATGTGGGTGGTTAACAGCGGTGTCCTGGCTAGGTTTCTGCTGTGGTTATTGCATTCCACTGCCTTATGTTTCATCTGCAGTTTCAGCAGGACATGGTGTTCCTCACTTTCACTCCAAAACTGTTGAGCAGTGCTCCTGTGCGTTGTTACACAGCTGCTGTGCTCCACCATGGTGGTACACCCCCAATATATATACACACAGATTTGGCTCCACATCATGTTTCAGGGCTAAGTTAGGTCAAAATTACTTTCCAGCATGGTCTGTGGAATTACTCCAGGTTTATAGTGCAATTATTCTTGATCTAAAGCACAACCAGATCTGCCCCAGTGTCTACAATGTAAATTCATAAAGTTTGCAAAGATCTTTGGGGGTCCTTTTGGTCAAAACACAAAACATTTTGCTGCTGAATGCATAAAGAGATGTGTTAAAGAAAGAGGAACTAGGGCAAGTACTGTTACAAACCTGGCACCAAAGTAAGCATGTAAATATATGTATGTATGTATGCATGTATGTAAGTAAGTAAATAAAGTCTCCTTCATGCCACTCTTCATTTGAACACACACTGCCAGTGTCATTCTCAGTGATACTTTGGGGAGAGACAGCCACCTTCTCTTCTTCTGTAGCATGCCATCTAACCCTCTGTCTTTAGGGCAAGGCAAGCAAGGGGGAAGGAGAAAGGAGGTGCCAGAATGGAAGAAATCAGTTCTAGCAGAATGGAGGCTGCAGTGAAGTAAAAAGATAGATTTCCATTATTGACTGAGAACTCAGTAGTGCTGCACATTTTATTCCTGCTGCAGCAGTATAACTCAAGGAAAGGACTGCTGACCGTTCAACATGCGTTTTTTCATACGGTTTCTGTTGGTGAAGGGAAGCTGGTAGGAGGTGGATGAGAAGTGACAGCTGAGGGGAAAAAAATTCAACCATGCCTCTTTGCAGACTTAGTGTGTTAAATCTCATATTAGTTGCACATGTAAAAATCACAGTGAACAACTATGCACATCTTTTCTTCATGTTTACAGGAGCAAAGGTGAGTGAGATTCAGCATGGTAAAACCTCCTATCAGGAAAATGAGTATCTGATTGCGTGTGTGAGTGTATATTTCTGTGGAAAACTAGACAGAGGGCTCACTTTGGTCCTTCTGAGATGAGAGGGAGTTAGCCAAAATGAGTTAGAGGTGTTGCATACTTTCCCATGTGTACTAATGTTGAGTTGGTAAAATGCTGCACAATTTTGGTAATTCTTACCCCAGGAATAGTCGGGCTACCCAGAGTGTAACAGCTTGAAATTTAATTGCAAAGCAAAGATATGCTTCTGGGAAATTCTGCCAATCAAAAACAACAAGCCCTAAATCATGGAAATTATGAAGGCTTTTCTTTATTAGAAACAAATGGTTTTTTCTGTCTACACCCTAATTAAAACCATCCTGTGCAATTATAGTATGACCAAATTAATATATTTCAGTCTGCTTTTCAACTGTTACAGCTGCACTCAAAATGTTTCTTTGAGATCAGCTAGAAAATACATAGCTCCTTAAGAAGTGCTTATAGAAGAAAAATTTGTGATAAACCCTGAAATAGCCTAATTATTTAATGAAACATGTATCTATGCAATATTTTGTAACAAGGGAACTTCACTGATATGCATGAAAACCCACAGTTTAGGTGCATTTGGAGCACCTAAAAAAAAAAAAGCCTAGCAATGATTTATTTTCTAAATAACTTTAAGTGGGTTTCAGAAGTTATCACAGTAGTACCTGAAAATAGTCATTGAATGTCTCCCAGAACATAAAGTTAGTTTTAGAGTTTTAGAAGCAGTCTAACTATTTTTTTAACCTTTCTATTAATCTCAGCCTTGTACAGGCCTCTCTCACTGGGTATTCAGTCAGGTGTATATTTATACATTTTTCTTATCCTAAGAAGTGAATCAGTAAGATAGAATAGAGCCGCAAAAAGTCAGTATTGTATATGTACACAAATGTGTTTCTCTGTGGGTAGACATATAAAATTTCTGCCTGTAAAGCAGTCACTGCAGTCATGGGAGCTTCTTGAACAAAATGAGAATTTAAAACAATTTCATAACCAAAGTTCAAGGTTTCCAGTGTATGTTTGCAGTGTATGCTTGTGTAGACTGTCCTTATTTTCTAAATAGTTTTTTTAATTGGGAAGTTTTAAAGATGAATTGAAAGATTTAAAGGCTAAAGGCCTTTGGGAAATGAAGACTTACCTTCGCAATCCTCCCCAGTTAAGCACCTAAAAATTAGAGTGGTCTTTGTGCCCATCCTCTGTTGTAGCCTGTTTGTGTCATTCAAGATAATAATCTTGATACCACCATGTGCTCTTCTTGACCCAGAAGTTTAAGACAAGATATCCCTAACATATACTGACACACATCTCTCCTCCTAACATATGGTCAGCGAAATTCAAGAGGTAGGTTCAGGTTCATGACATTACTTTACAGATCTAATGTTGTATGTGGATCTGTTTATTCAAAGAATAGGCTTAAGTGTGTGGTTGGAGTCAGAAGAGGTTATGGATTTCGTCTTGGATCCTTGGAAGGCAGTTTAATATAGTTTGAAGATTAAAAGATTTTCTCCATCTGAAATTGTGAAAAGGAGATCCACACAGTAAAATAAAATTTAATAAATAAATAAATAAAACAAAATAAAATTGGTTACATTAAAAATCAAAGCAAGGCTGTTTGGACAAAGGAAGAACATCAGTGTATGCTGTGCAGATTGGGCTTACTTGTCTTCTGTCTAGTTTAGAGCTGTATTCCTGCTGTGGTATCTCTGTACTCACTGACTTCCTTGTACACATTGTCACTGGGGGCTTGGCTTAATCAGTTGTGAGCTGAAAAAAGTAATATAAATTGGAACCTTTTGTCATGAAGTATTTCAATGTTGATATGCTTTAATGGCTTCAGGGAGAAAATTTAGCATGAGAGATTGTAAGAAACAAGAAATCGATTACATGTAAGAAAGGACTTGAACCTCTAATCAAGTATTACCATATACAGAAAGATCCCTAGCTAGTTATAGCTAAATTCAAATGGGATAATGGTTAGATTTTTTGTTAATTTTAAGTTTTATCAAAAAATGACATTCCTATTCACTCTCTATCTAGTTTTGCATAATACATGCTTACAGTGATTTATGGAAAGCTTTCACTGTGTAAATACTGAAGCATATGCTAGACAGCATCCATAAGCAGTGAAGGTTTTATGTAATATAGGCATCTGCTTATTTCTCTTTACTTTTGTGGGGTGAAAAAGGCCAGAAAACTTCTTGTTGAAAATTAACAAGATAAAGCTTGATGTAGGAGTAGATGAGGATTATTTAAGACTTTCTGCTTCCCTCCTTTTTCTATGACAGCAAAGGTAACCCCATGACTATCACACCCTTGACTGCCAGTTTCTCTGATCAGTGGGACTTAGCAGCTGCTGAAGGTCTGATGCTCCTCATTGTAAATTCTTAAACAAAGTGAAACAAAGGGTGGTAGTGTCTCATCAAGAGGTAACTCATGTAGCTGTATGCCAGCTTTGCTCAGCTAAGATGTGGAATAATTCCCTGAAAGCACACAGGGAACCCCTGCATTTAGAGGCTTGACTACGTGTTCTGTGTATGCAGAGAACTGGCTGTGTTGCCATGAGGGAGGGACTGTGTGACACTGCCTTCCCCTCACATATGGGAGTCTGTTACAGGATCTCTACCTACTATTCTCATGAGTTATTGTTGTGCTAGCTGTGATTAACTTTTAATTACTTATATATCGGGTTTTGTAAAGCATCCATCTGTTATATAAGCTTGATTTAAAAATTAAAACAAAAACAAAATAAAATGTAGCAGTAGTACATTACAAAGAAGCCTGCAGCTGACTGCAGACAGGAATCCTAATTCAATACAGGTAAGCAGTGTAAATTAGACAATGCTATTTCCATCTTTAAACTATGGGAGTTACAGTTAGAAGGAATCAATATTTGTGATTTGGGATGGGAAATGTGTACATATAGATAAGGTCAGATGTGATAGTGAAGGGTTGGAGATCAAAATATGATTCAAATCTGGTTTTGCAGTTCCATACAGGAATTACCCATACTTTGCACTGCTATAGTTTGTTGGCAGTTGAAATTGATGTAGGGAACTTTAAAATCGTACCCGGGGGACAGTAGCTAAAGTTATTTGGGTGGTAAAAAAAATATATAATATTGGCGTTTTAAAATATGAACCTTTCCTTTATTTTTTTTTTTATGGCATTGGTGGTTTTTTCCTCCCACCCCTCATCCCATTTAGGTTTTGTTTTGTTTCATGTATTTTTTCTTGTTGAGGATGATATTTGATCTTCTGGATTATATCTGTTGGGTAGTGCTGGCTGTAAAATACTGCTACATCAAGAACTGTAAGGACATAGAAATCAGAGATGTCCACTGTGCTTAGGTATGTTCAAAGGTGAACACATTTCCATACTAATACTGCAAACCACAACCAGCATCTGCATCATGATGTTTCGTTCATCACCATAAATACAAGACTGAACATTTTCTATGCATGGATGGGTTTTGGGGCTTTCCATCTATGTCAACTGATTAAGATTTTCCAAGTTAATTGCAGTTGAGGGTCTCATTGTCTTTCAAGGTTTGATTGTAAGTGTTCATGTGTGGAGCATTTCTACAGATTTTGTAGTTGTGTCTAAGGTACATACATGAAACATACATGGCATTAATCTTCAGCATTAACTTTATACCCAGAGAGGTGAACTGAACTGAACATATCCAAACTGAAATAATAAAACCAATTCTAATGAATTAAACACATGCGTTAGTATTTGACATTGCAAAATTATATTTTTTGGTACTCTAGGAAATGTGAGGGAAGAGAAGACTCAATTGTCTGAAAACTGAAAATAATTAATTAATGAAATAAATAAATAAATAAATAAATAAATAATGTAAAAAATAAATCCAGTGAGTCAAGGGGCTGGAGGGGAATTTTAGACTTCACAATCAAGCAAGAGTTAATGGTTTTTACAGTAGTGTGTAGTCCAAAGTTTTCAGGTAAGGTTCTGAGCCTGAGATTCAAGATGTAAAAATATCAGAGGCAGTAGGGTGGTGTGTCTTATAAGGCTTTCAAACTGTTTAATGCATGAGGAAGCACTGGAATAATTCTGGTTTGATGGCCTTTCACATTTCTTTTTGGCTATAGTTACTGTGCTAGTGTTATGTCCAGAATTTGCCCAAAAGATGCCAATAAAATGATGTATTCATTATATAAGTATTTTAATACATTTTTATCAATACTTGCTCGAATGGATTGCCTGACATTACACTGCAGAATTTTTAAGTCCTACCTTCAGGCAAATCTCATGCTTACTAGCAAAAATGAAAGTGTGAAATGCTTTTTAATGTATATTTAACAACAGATAGTCTAGTGATTACTGATGTGTATTCTCTCTGGATTTTTCTCTTGCTATCAGAAGGCAATGTTAAGAGACAACATTTTTACACATTTATGCTATCTACATCCATCAGATCCTTACTTTTTATGTTTTTAACTGTCATTTATAACAAGGCTACCAAAAAGTAATCTTTCAAGTCTAAACCATACCAAGATTGCAAGCTTATAATCAATTGCCAGTAATAGTCCAGGAAAAAAGGGAATAAGGTGTAAGCGTTATGTGCTGTTTTCAAGACATTTTGCCTTGCATCCAAGTTTCTCGTGAAATGGCCTATAAATGGATTCAGTCTTACATCTGCTTGTATTTATATATAAGGAGCAAATCTATCAATTACATTTATTTAGTTCTTTCTAATAGTATCAGCGTTTAATAGTGATTAAGGTATTCTTTGTATTTTACAGTGCTGTGCACAGCTACAGTTCATGTTTTACTAATGTATTCTAAACAGTAGCATTCTACAGAGATCACTGTTGTTAAAATAAAAGTACTAGAAGCATTTTAGATCACAGACTCCTGGGGTCTACGTTTTTTGTACTCTGACACTATTAAACTCAATCTGGTTTTCTAACTGTGACTCTAATTACAACATTTACATGGATGGAAAGTTTGTATTGTTTGGTCAAGTTCCATTAACACTGTTTGTATCTTGTTTTTTAAGCGTAGTGTTTCATGTTGAAGCAGCAGCGCATCTTCTTCAATAATTATGCAGAATCAATAAGCTTTTCTTTGTGTTTTGTCTTTGTTGTTTCTTTGATATGGCCTCTAGGATGCTGCAGGCAAGGTGCTGGACCGCTGGGCCATCATGTCCAGGGAAGAAGAGATCATTACCCTTCAGCAGTTCCTGAGATTTGGAGAAACGAAATCTATTGTGGAGCTGATGGCAATCCAAGAAAAAGAAGGGCAGGCTGTGGCTGTGCCTTCTTCAAAGACAGATTCAGATATAAGGACTTTTATTGAAAGCAATAATCGCACCAGGAGCCCAAGTCTCCTTGCTCACCTGGAGAATAGCAACCCTTCCAGCATTCATCATTTTGAAAACATCCCGAATAGTCTTGCATTCCTGCTTCCATTCCAGTACATAAATCCAGTCTCTGCTCCACTGCTGGGGCTGCCTCCAAATGGGCTCCTGCTGGAACAGCCAGCAATGAGGCTCCGTGAACCAAGCCTTACGACCCAAAATGAATATAATGAGAGCAGTGAATCTGAAGTTTCCCCTACACCTTTCAAGAATGAGCAAGCATCCAGCAGGAATGCTTTGACCAGCATAACAAATGTGGAGCCCAAAACTGAGCCAGCTTGTGTTTCTCCTGTTCAAACACCTACACCAGTCAATGATTTATCAAAAACAGAGCACACAAAAAGCTCATTCCGAATTCACAGAATGAGGAGAATGGGGTCAGCCTCCAGGAAAGGAAGAGTGTTTTGCAATGCATGTGGCAAGACTTTCTATGACAAAGGTACTCTCAAAATCCACTACAATGCTGTGCACCTGAAAATCAAGCATCGATGCACTATTGAAGGCTGCAATATGGTCTTCAGCTCTCTCAGAAGCCGCAATCGCCACAGTGCTAACCCCAATCCCCGCCTCCACATGCCTATGCTAAGGAATAACCGTGACAAAGATCTAATTCGTGCTACATCAGGTGCTGCAACTCCTGTCATAGCAAGTACAAAATCCAACCTAACTTTAACAAGCCCTGGGCGTCCACCGATGGGGTTCACTACTCCTCCTCTAGACCCGGTACTACAGAACCCTCTTCCCAGTCAGCTGGTGTTCCCAGCTTTAAAGACTGTCCAACCAGTTCCTCCTTTTTACAGAAATTTACTTACTCCTGGAGAGATGGTGAGTCCTCCAACCTCACTCCCAACCAGTCCCATAATACCAGCTGTGAGTGGCATGGAGCAGCATCCCCCTCCTCCTTCAGAGTCATCAGTACCTTCAGTGTTGATGCCTACCCCAGAGCCCAATGCAGACCTTGCCCCCAAGAAAAAGCCAAGGAAGTCAAGCATGCCAGTTAAAATTGAAAAGGAAGTTATTGACACTGCTGATGAGTTTGATGATGAAGACGAAGAGGTGAATGATAGGAGCACGATGGTGAATGACATTGTTCATGACAATCACTGCCATTCTCAGGAGGAAATGAGCCCAGGCCTGTCTGTGAAAGACTTTTCCAAAAGTGACAGAAGCAGATGTATGTCCAGACCAGATATAAGAAGGGCAGACAGCATGACATCAGAAGACCAGGAGCATGAGAGAGACTATGAAAATGAGTCAGAGTCATCAGAGCCCAAATTGTGTGAAGAATCCCTGGAAGGCGATGATCGCCTCCATGAACCTGGTGAGAAATCTATGATGCATAGTGACCGACCAGATGAAAACCACAATGACTCTTCCAACCAGGATGTCATTAAGGTGAAGGAAGAGTACACAGACCCTACATATGATATGTTCTATATGAGCCAATATGGACTGTACAATGGAGGCAGTGCCAGTATGGCTGCTCTTCATGAAAGTTTTGCTTCTACATTCAACTACAGCAGCCCTCAGAAGTTCTCCCCAGAAGGTGAAATGTGCTCCAGCCCAGACCCCAAGATATGCTATGTTTGCAAGAAAAGTTTCAAGAGTTCCTACAGTGTGAAGCTTCACTACCGAAACGTTCATTTAAAAGAGATGCATGTCTGCACAGTGGCTGGCTGTAATGCTGCGTTCCCATCACGGAGAAGCAGAGACAGGTCAGTAAATATTAATTGATTTTCTGCATTATTAAATGCATTGAATTATGGAAGAATAGGCAGTTTAGGCTATATGAAGAAATAGAGAGATGCACAGTAATGACAAATGACAATTGTACTCCCATGACATTGAAAGAGATTTATCACTTTAAGATTTTCATTGTTCCTTGGCATTCAGAATGGTATGTATTGTGCCATCCTCTTAAGTGACTGGCTAGATAATAAATGTCATTATACTTTCTATATTCCTGTGAACATGCGTATTGTTCTTCCGTTTATAAGCTACAGCCCTCATTACATTTATTTTCTCCCAGTAACATTTAAAACAAGAAAATCTTTTATTAAGTGTATAGCAAATAATACAATACAAATATCTCCATGCGTGCATACCCAACCACAGAACTAGGCAGGAGGGCAAAGGTGGACGGATGGTTGAATGAATGGATGGAGACAGGGAAAAAAGGACTGGAATTATTTCCATCCTCATAGGGTCATACAAAAAGCAAACAGAAAGCTTTAGAAGATTGTTCTTTACTATTTATAATTTTTAAAACTGTATACTATGTTCTAGGGAGAACAAGTAAGTATTAAGAAAATCATTGTCTGTTTCTTCAGTAGAACCTACACACTTCTCTATCCACTATGGTCATTTAGTCTACTTTATATTTTTCTGCATGTGAGCAACTCCCTTGTCCACCAGTTCAAATCATGCACATTCAGAGAGAAAAGGCTTCCTTCCCTACATATTTTTAAGATCATCTAGGGTATATTCTGCTGGCCCTTCAGATGACATCATGCCCAAGTTATGCTGCATCAATACAAAAGCAGTTGGGCTTAAACAGAAGCAGCTGGTAATAAACTCTTTGGTTTAGGGTTTTTTTTGTTTGGGGTTTTTTGGTCAATTTTTTTATAGACTGTTCTTTTTGATTCCTGAGGAAAATGTAATATAAATGGAATTCGTCAGGGTGATAGGATAACACAGCTATTTCATACTTGTGGATAAAAGCTCTCTCATTTGATGATCATATTGTCACATAACAAAATCTCTCAAATCTCTCTGGTTCATGGAGTAATGGTGAAATTGGGTCACCTCTTTTCTTTAACTTGTGTTTCATATTTTTTCATTAGGCTGTAAAAATTCAGCACACACCGGAAGGAAATTAAACCTAGCTAAACATTTCATACACAGCTCCTGGTTTGTTTTTTGGGGTTTTTTTTCATTGAAATTGATGTGGTTTGAAAGGGAATTTTTGGCATATTATAAAATGAAAGCTAGTTAGTGTGGATACTGAGCAGCCTAAATTCACTGTTTTGATGAAGAGTACTGTCCCCAAATATCTCATGTATTTTCTTATCATTTGTGAAATCCACTAAACAGAAAAATATGAACAAACATAAGAATCCAAGTTCAAAACACCTAAGAAGGACAGTCTAGGAGATTTGCCTTTCAGTAGGTTAAACTACTGGATACAGAGCAGGTAGATCTAAATCAAGACTCCTTCTCTTGCTGGGTGTTGGTAAGTTTTATGAGTCTTGAATTTGACAAGGAAAGTATCTATGCTAAGTTTAGATGTGTGCTTTCCTTTTCAGTTTCTGAAATCATAATCTTTGTTAGTCAAGAATTTGGTTTGGTCAGTCTGTTTCCTTAAATGAATTTTGAAAAATCAGCTGTGTACTACAGAAAACGGCTTTGAATTGAGCATGTGAAGCAAGAGCTAAGTAGCTTAAGGATTTGGATTTTTATGCAGTGTATTAAATTTCCACAGTAATACATTGAAAGATCAAGGTAATAATAAAGTTAGCATAGTAAAGATTTAGATATTCTGAGAAAGAGCGACTGTGATGACATGCATAAAATATTTCCAAGACAAGAACCTGTAAATAGGGCATATTTTGAAATGTTTTGGGATCTATATAGGATACTACTATTAAACTTACTTAAAGCAAGCATGAAGAAAAAACTGATTTAGTATCTTAAAATGCAGTCTGCATATTTATAGATAAAATTATTATTTCATATCATTATGAGTTGTGTAATGCACAAGGACATCTTTTTATGTCATTCCATCAGTAACATTCAGAATATGTTCAGTTATGTGTTATACCTGGGACAAAAGACATTTTTTGCATATTATATTCTTTAATTGCAAAGATTTAAGAATGGTACTATAATTCAAAAAATTCAAAGGGGTGGTACAATTTGAGTGCCCTATTAGCTTTTTTTAGCTGTTTATCAGTTTTGGATACAGTAGTCAGGAAATGCCTTGAAAGAACCAGGAAGTTCTCTTGTGGTTCAGGATAATTCTTTCAGATACTTGAGCAAGAAACATATACAAAACTTCCCCAGGCTATCCATTTTTATTCAGAAGTGCAACACCTAGAAATGTGCAGAAATGAAAGCATATGTCGAGCATGTCAGAGAAAACAGATGAAAGATTTAAGTAATATTTTCTAATACTTTGTCAAAAAAAAGGCAGATTTGTTAAAAATAAAGTTAGACAGTAAAAGTTAAATTAATATATTCTCTCCCCTTTTTTTTGTGGTGTTGCCGTTCTTTCTTTTTTTTTTGGGGGGGGGGGGGGATTTTTTGTTTGTTTGTTTGTTTGTTTGCTTGTTTGGGGGCCTTTTGACAACTGTTTAATTAATTATGCCCAAATTTTTTCTTCCATTCAATTTGGGGTTTTTGGGGTTTTTTGGGGGGTTTTGTTTTTGTTTGTTTGGTTTTGTTGTTGTTGTTGTTGTTGTTGTTGTTGTTGTTGTTGAGACAGACAGTATATGCAATTCTCAGCTTTTCAAATTATGGAGATCACCAAAAAGATAACTGGATAATTAGATTAATAGGATTGTAAAGTGAGAACTTCTTCCAGCCACTTAAATCAATTCCACTTAAAACTCAGAAGCATTTTGCTAACAATTGCAGAATGAGAAATGAGGGTTAGCTACCTACAGCACACAGTAATAACTCCTGGATAATATTTGAAATGGATTTGCATCCCATTTTGGACTCATTACAAAAGTCTCTGTGATTTGCTTGTGTTGTGAGTCACATTATCTTTGATTAACTAGAGTGTCTTTGCTTTGAAAATTGAAATGAAATTTTTTTTCAGTACTTTCAGTACTAGCTTCATAATGAAATCAGAGTTCTAGCTATTCCATAGCTTAGTCTTGTGATGTTTTTATCTTTTTTTGTCACTTTATTAAGCCCAATACTACTAATTACGTTAATTATATTATTAATCCTATTATAGCTAGTTAGATAACTTGAACTCACAACTCTAGCTATGTTCTGTAATAAAATACAAGTTTAAGAGGAGATAGATAAAACTGGTTGATGCTGTTTCCTTTAGAGGCATCAGATTTGGCTTAAGTCCTTTCCCAATGCAACTTTAGCTAATCAAAGGTGAATCAAATATCCCCCTTGCCTTGTATATACACAAAACTCTAAATTGTTGACAATGGGTCGAGCAACTGTAAAATGGGCTTTGGAAAGGAGGAGTTGTAATACAGGCTTCTTGTTACTAGAGGCAGCAGATCACATTAGGAGCAAAAGCAGTGTTGCTTTGATGAAGGAGGGGTTTTACCTCTGTCAGAGTTGCAGTCTTCCCCCTTTGCAGAACGCATCCTTTCCAATTTGTGCTAAGGTTGACCAGATCTAGTTTTATCATTGCTACATCATTTGTGCCAAGGTCAGCACATGCATAAATATCTTTCTGCCTGAAATATTGGAATATCCTCTGAGATTTTTGGCTAACCAGTCTTTGCAAATTACGTTCAAGATTACCAGAAGATTTCAGCGTCACACTTCACATGGGTTTTTTTCAGTTCAGAAGGAAGGAAAGCAAAGAGTACTTTTCCTTACTATCAAAGACCTGGTAATTCTGTTATCCCTTCTAAAAATTTAACACTATTACTTTGCAATAGTCTAGCTCTACTGAGCCTAGATATTTTTAAAAGCACCTATTTTCATCATTCTTCTGAGCTACAAGTAACACCACTCATTAAATCAGCCTTAATACCTAGATTCTTTGGTCTTTTCCTCAGAGAAGACTTTCTGACTTTATTTACCTAGAAGCATTAGACTTGAGTAAACCACTTTTTCTTCCATACTTCAACAACCATTTCTTGAATAGATGTTCATCCATTTCTGTTCCTCTGTTCACTTCAGATGTCCTTTCTTCTGAAGATAGGATGTTCAGAACAGTTCAACTGTGTTGTTGCAGAAAAGAAAACAAAGAGTAAATAGGAAAGAGATCAAATTGAAAAATTTGTAACAAGCAATGTCATAAGCTTTCTTTTGAATGCAATGACATCTCTTCAAGTAACTTTTTAAATGGAAAAGAGATGGGAAGATATGTTCCCTTGAGGAATGACCACTTAAATAGAAAGATTTGTCCTTGTGGATTAAATTCTCTCTGGAGTCATAGAAAATCTTTCCTGCAAGTGAGAAGAAAGGGCCAGTGGGCACAGTGGTTAGATTCCCCTGGAATCTCTTTCCTAGCCTCATATATGAGTTTTGTTCCAGCACATACTGAGTTTGCCCTACAAAGAGATAGGTGTGGTTATTCTTTGATGTCAGCACTGAGGTACAGCTGCTCAGGAAATAATCCTGAACTGAGGATGAGACATGTGGATGGGAGGAGAGAATTATTTCCTGAACAAAGGCGGCAACAATGCCAAAGGTTCATCTAAGTGTTGAAGAGCACATCCAGAAGTAAAGGTCTGAAAGGTGTAACTTAGAGCAGTTGGCTTCATTTCGGTGTATTACCTATAAGAGCCAAAAATTTTCTGGTTGAAACTAGTGATGAAGTAAGTAGCAGGTGAACCTTTTGCCTTCATTAGGTCATGTTGAGAAACTATTTTTTTTTGGTTTTTAGGAGAAATAGAGCCATCTTTTCAGTTAGACTTAGTGCATGCTGATTCCCCATTTCACCTCAGTATGGACAGTATTGAAATCAGTACATTTTAAGCTATGACACAATGTTGATAACAATAGATTACTGTTTTCCTTTCTCTCAAAGTATGGAAAATAAATTAATTCTCAGCATACCTCTTCAGAGGAACAAAGCAAAAACTTTTCATCTGCCTGCTACATAAGTAGAGCTATTAATTGCTCAGGTTTGTCTTTTAGGTTTAAGCTTTCTCAAAAACCGAGCATGCATGCATATGCATGTTCGTGTGTGTGTGTGTGTGTGTGTGTGCGCGCGCACGCGCGTGTGTGTGTGTGTTCCACAGGATGGGAAAGGTAATTTAGTCCCATGAATAAATTTGAAAAAAAAAAATATCTGCTCAGGGTGACTTATAAATAAATATGAGGCAACTATTGGTGCCAAGTGTGAGCATGCCATTTGATTGCAAGTTAAATCAGTCCAGATTTTAAAATGTAAACTCTTTGATTTGAATGGAGCAAGACATCTGTGGGTGGTTTATTAAAACCTGCTGATGTTTCTAGAACTAAATTTGTGCAGATATGGGCCTCTGGGTAGCGGTATTGAAAAAGCAGAGATATACTTTTTGTCTGGTTACCTGACTTCCGGCCCTGTACAGGTGTGCTTGAATAAATTAACATCAGTTACCTATGATGAGCTACTGCATACATTATCAAGGGAGGTGAAGATGTGAGAAAGCTGTTACCTGCCTCCTGTTATCACCTTCTTGACACAATAGTACCCATTTTTTAATCCTCCTACTAGGCTTGGAATCTTCTACAGAGAACTTTTTAGAGAATTATTTTGTGTAATGCACTCAATTCTAGCTCCAAGAAATAAAATACTTTGCATCAGTCCATGATAATTATTACTGTAATTTCCCAAATATAATTAGCTGTCATATACTACTTGAATTTCCTCCAATAAGAAAACAGAAATCTGTTTTTAAGACATTAGGTGTTTGATGAGCTGTTTGTCAAGAGACAAAAATTATATCTGATACATTTAAAAAATATAAACACATTTTACACCTGTACCATTGTTTCTGGATGTGATGCAGTTCACATGGAGACTAGATGCATATCCAATACAATTGAATGAACCATTAGGTTTTCTCTTGCAGAGACACTAAGATGTGTGTCATTGCTAATGTTCACATAACTCTTCCTTACCCAAGAGAGGCTGTAACATAAAGAAACATTTTGTGCCACCCCTAACACAGATCTACTGATCTAACCTCTTCCATGAGTAGTCATGTTGAACACAGACTGCCTGTCATATTGCATACTCACCAATGTGAACAGGAGAAACAGAGTTAAAACTAGAATGCATAGAAAAAATGTCTTCATAAGATTTTTAAATAGTATTTGAAAGAAAATAAGTAAATATGTGAGCAACTATTGAAGAATCATTTTTGGTGTGGAGGGAATTTTTTTCAAACTACATACCATCATTTATTTGGGGTTTGAATTGAAGTAATGTGAATTATTTTTTAAACAACATATACATTTTCTGTGTACATATTCTTGTTCTGCTTTGGTATGCAAAATGATATCACTTAGAGAGGGAGAATAAATTTTTTTGTGCAGTTCAAGAAGTCTCATTTTTATGTGAACTAGTCAAGGTATTTTCAGTGACCTGAAAAGCTCATTTAAACAGACTCCTACACCAGGATTAACAGAGGTAGGAAGCACAAGTAAAACATTGAAAAGACTAGCCAAAAGCAAAACATGTATTGAGCAATATTTTCACCTGGTATGTGTTGTGACAAATAGTGCAAATGTTTAATGTGTTTTGTCCAAGTTTCCTGCATAAGTTCTGTGTGTTTTCTGTTTGGTGGATGAGGTTATTTGGGAAGACAGGATGGGGAACATGATGGCCTATCATAATATCCTGGTTGCCCCTAGGTTCCTAGAAAATACTGGAAGAACCACAAATCTTCCAGAGAAGGGGAGGCTGTTATTTTCCATTCATCTAAGTGTAAAGATGTCCCATCTTCCCTAGAGTCTTTAGGAAGTGGGTTTAAATAAAACATCTACCAACATTAGTTCCCGTGCAGTGAAGGACAGAGACACTCAGGCAGGTAAATGCTGTCATACATACATTCATGATCCATTCATTTGTCAGCTGTGCATGTCTGTTTGCAAAGAGAAACTTTCAATTAAAGAAGCAAACTTTTCATCAGATGTTATATCCTGACCAAAGATTATTAATAGCTGGGACCATTTTCTTTTCCCCATAATGACGATGCTGCTCTTTCCCCTAGATTTGAGCTGTTTCATTCATTGGAACATGAACTGAGTGACTGTGTTGGGACATATACGAATTAATGTGAGTAAGAAAATTGATGAGGCAAGTCCTATGAATAAAAACAACCAAGCAAACATACGCCGAAACAAACAAACAAACAAAACCACACATACACACACACAAAAAAAGAAAAGAAAAAAAAAAAAAAGGAAACCCACAAAAAACACCTGGAAAAAAAAATAGGGAAAATTTACCATGTGTAGATACAACACTAGAGAGAGGCTGACATTTCAAAATATATTTTGAAGTAGAATTATGTAGTAAGTGATCAATATAATAAAACAAAGATCATTTGGATTTCTATTCCTTTGCTTTTTGACAAAATACATCATTGTATTTGAGACAGGAGAGTTTTCCACTGAAACACATCTTAGTAAAAGATGTTACTCAAAAATAGTTGGCAATTTATGGGCTCAGGGTAGAAAAAACCCAAAATCCAACTTCTCTAAGTCATTTTTTTATGGGATTATACAAGCTGGGACATTTTTTTATGATTATACAAGCTGCTAATCATTAGCAAATATGACAGGGAGTAAAACCAAATTTATGAAGTAGACCCTAAAGAATCAGAAATACACTGTTCAGTTAGAAAATACTAGTGGTAAAGCTGGAAATACTGCTCACTA
Source organism: Certhia americana (assembly GCA_018697195.1). Classification (NCBI taxonomy): domain Eukaryota; kingdom Metazoa; phylum Chordata; class Aves; order Passeriformes; family Certhiidae; genus Certhia; species Certhia americana. The sequence goes on along the minus strand of CM031878.1, from coordinate 31,470,617 downwards.
CTTATCTCAGGGTGATCCTGAAGGAAGACACACAGAGTTATGAATGAGAGTTAAGTGCTCTACAGTGTTAAGGAAGAGACCACAGTGTAGTTCTCTGCAAGTGCCTACTACCCCTTAATCCTGTCCAGCAGTACTAGAAGTTTGCTGTCCTTGTCTCTTCAGGCAAGCAGTGCCACACATCATGTACCAGTATTTATGATGCTATACTGTAGCACTTCAGAAGAAACCACTCATTCACGTACAGCACGTACACATAAAGCATTCTCTAATGGTACCTTAGATGGTCTTTTGGGGCCTGAGGTAACACAAGAATATCTCAGGTGAGTTACCATTTATGACTCATCACAAGTTGATCTTTTAATGGCAAACACGGAATAATTCCTGACAACAGTTTTAAGCCCGCTACTTCTAAAAAAATCTAAGGCTTTTTGTAGTGCTTCCTGCTTCCCAGCAACATCTTTTAAATGAGTAGTTTTCCATGTGCTAAGAAAACTTTTATTTTTTGTTATTACTTTTTTAATTAAGAGTCTATTTCACATTTAAGCTTGCCCTAAATAGCATTGCTTTAAAAGATCTGTCTAAGAAATAATTTAACATTTTTGCCATGAGGCACCTTCAAGCTTCATGTAAATGGACCTGGAAGAGAAATGAAAGAGTTTTAGATTTACCAGAAATGTATGCTCCCATAAAAGAGAAAGAATTGCAGGACTTTGTTGGCATTTTGAATAAATGTAGAATGGTTTGTTTTGTGTGGGGAAAGCAAAGGGAGAGAAGGAAAGAATAAGATTTTAATAAGAAGATATTTTTTGCTGTCACTTTAGTTTCCCTTTTTTTAACTTTTTTTTTTTTTAATAAAGAGGGGTAAGAAAGCCCCAAGCTGTATGTCTGTGTCAAACTATATGAGTCTGAATCACAAAATGTAAATTTTAGGGTTTATAAGTTGTTATTTCCAATGTTACTGATTTTGATTTTTGTGCCTTACAAACTTTATTACTTATTTTATTAACTAGGAGAAAATGTTTCACATTTCCAGTTCAATACATTTTTTCCCCTTTCTTTCCCTCTTCCTCCCTCTCTCTCCTTTTCTTTGTTATGCCAGAATAAAGAAAGCAATTACAGTTCAGCCACTTACAACTGAAAATACAAATGGGACATAGTTAATTTTGCTGCCTGTAAACCTTAGGTTGTACTTTTGTGTTTTACACACAATATGTGGAAATAAAAATAGACCAAACATTATGTGTCTGTGGATGCAGGTACTGAAAGAAAGACATACATTATGTTATTAGATAAGGCTGTTAAAATACAATGAATAGAAAGAGAACTTGGATTCCCTCTCAGAAGGTAAATGAACCCTTGTTTCAAGAAGAAGATGCACACAGATTATATGTTATGAAAGACTGAGTACCAAGATTTCATGAGGAGGAGCCCTGGCAGGAAGGCTAACAGATCCTGCACTGGATGTCTCTGAAGTCTGATAGCTAGTTAGGGGAATAGCACTAATTCTGCAGCCTTTTTAGTCTGTTCTGTCACAGAAGGGGCACTGCTGGGTCAGTCAGCTCACTAGTAATTGTGTTTTACAGACTTCTAAAGCAATTGGCTCAGTCAGTCCCAATTCAATAAAAGTGTAGAGCGAGAGTGAGAGCACTTTTGTTCTATTTTTTACTTGAAATTATTTCATTCAGCAGTCTGTCTTTTTTATTACCAGAATTTGACATTAGCACTCCAAGCTATATTAGCATCCATTTCAGCAGTTCAGTAATGGTATTAAAAAAACACTTAACTTCAACGGTGAATGGTTGTATGACAGTACCATAAAAATCCACATTAAAAAAAACTTATGTATTTGTCCCTGCAAATTATTTTTCACTCGTTTAACCACTTCAAAACTACACTCTCTTGACTAGTGTTTGCAAGAGCTTTAGCAGCAAGGCTTGTAAAGGGGCTGCAACTGCAGCAACAATGGCATAAAGAGAAAAATTAAGACATCTGAAGAAGAAAACATGACGAAGACATGTATGACAAAGACCTTTTCATTTTGAGTGGGTGCCTGTCATTCATCAACTGAAGTAAGATTTTTAAATTCAAATCACTTGAGATAAAATCTTTGGCATCTTCCAGATTTCTGGGATTTAATTTTGAACCCAGCACTCTCCAAACTTGGGATGGCAGCCTAACTATCTTGGCACTGCAGCGCATTCATAAATGACTGCATTAGGTTCTAAATTTTGATTAAACATTCTGTAATTAATCAATGGTAGACATGAAGCAGTTGGCAAGGTCCAGAGCTGCAAAATGTTTAAGACATAAAACATTACAAAGTAATTAGAATGTGCTCCTTCAAGAGAAGGATTGCCTTCAATAAAGAGGTAAATGATAGCATCATGTTTATTGTGGACGTAGGCAGCCAGTGCAATATGATAAACTGCAGGAGATACACGTATCAGTAATCATCCACATTATTAGTGTCATTAATCATAATTCTAAAAATATGACAGCAGCAGCCAACTTTTTGACCAATTTTGCCTCTGCCTGTTGGCCGTTATAACTTCACTAATAGACTGCAGAGCTCCTGTGCGTGGCAGTTTGCATTGAGAATGGAAGGTTAATTATATTTGAGCTGCTGATTCTTTCTCTCCTCGGAAAAGACTGAGCACTTTGACAATCCCAGGAGCTCACTGCTGTTAAACCAGTAAAAGTACTTTATTGAAATTTTCTTTGTTGGTCAGGAATGAGTAGATGTTTCAAATGAGATATAAGCACCAGGCTGGGACGGCTGCTAATGTTTCTTCCAAAATAATCCTTGGACAGCAAGCTGAACTTAGATATCTTTGCACATTCTCTTGTGGATGAGTAAAAAGTTGAGAATTTAATAAATGCTGACAATAGCATGTATGGAAGAATCTCAGAGGATTGAAATTACTGAGAAGTCAGGGCATCAATGAAAGGAGGTTGTAGGATAATCAGCTATCCCTTGACCTGATAGGGGTACTTATTTAGTAATGTAAAATTACTAATGAAGGAACCCTGTTGAAATGCCACTTCATATTTGGTTTTATAGTTCATCTGGTCTTATACAAATAAGACAATTTTAGACAATTTTAGCAATTTTAGACAAACAAACTTTAGGAATGAGAATTAATATTGCATTTTGATCAAAATAAATGGTTTACAGATTTTCTGTGGAACCTGAAATCTAAACCCTAGACCTCAGGTTTTATTATTATTTTGAACTTGAGGTTCAATCAGTAAACAATATGTAAATCTCCTAAGCAAACCATGAGATAATGTGTTGCTGTGCATCAACATCTGAGAGAAAAGATTTGGTTTGAAAGCAGAGGTGAGGAAAGCTAGGAATTCTGCCTGATTTTTTTCTGTATTTCTGCATTTACTGAAACTTGGAGTTCAGTAAAATTCATAAATGGCATGCTGAACTGAAGGTTCTGTTTGCATAAAAACTTGCAAAATTATCACATTTGGCTGAAGCAGTAAAATTAAATTAAGAATGAAAACTTCTGATTACAAAACTTGTATCATGCAATATTTAGATCATTTAGGTTTAAAAGAAATATTAATGCATGTATTCTTCATCCCTTCAGTATTTCTCCAGGGAAAATACACCTTGTTGTCAAGGACTAGCAAATACTTCAACACAGTGGGCATGACTTAGAGCATGACTGCAGTGCACTGCATCAGCTAAACTTCTCTGTAGAGCTTGTGTAAATCTTAGAAACAGCTTTGGGCTGATAGACAGCAGTGCTAAGCACCTGTTATGCCCATCAAAGGACTTTGTCATATGTAGAATGACTTCTTGTTCATGCAACTTGTGATACTGTGTTAGTTCACTTAGAAAATATTCTGTCAGATAAATCCTCTTATTCTAAACTAGTCTGGATATTAGACAAGCGTGCTGACTATTTTGTAATCAGTCTGTTTTGCTTCCAGGCAGCTAGTAAAGTGACAGGTTGAAGTGTTGCAACACAGTTTTGATCATTTCCCAGTAACTTTGGCAAGTACACCAGTTGTGCTTTTTGTTTGTGACATCTTTGGATCTTTAATGGACAACAATAGTAATATATTAAGAGTGCAGCATAACCTCAATGCTTCTGAGCATGCACAACTATTGTGAAAGTGTAATTCTGTTTGCACCATAAGGACCATTTCACTAAACACCTCAACAAGTATGTATTAAATTATTGGACTTTTCAAGAATCCCAAGCCTAACAGATTTTTTTTTTTTTTTTTTAAATCTTTGGTAGCAAATATTGCCATTAAAATATCAGTTTTATATTTAACCTGAGTACTTGCCTGCACAGTCAACTGTCCTGCTTTCCTAAATGCCATCACTGCATTAACATTTTTTATGCATTCCATGGCGATGATAAATTGTTTTCTGACAAACTGTGAATTAAGTATGCAAAAGGCATGTTTGCCACTGCCAACAAACCAATAATTCTCACTAACATCTTCAGAGTTACAACATTTATAAAGTTGCAAAGTGGAGTAAACAAACCATCTGTTTGGCTTTACCATATATGTCATGCTCTCTTATTAGCATATTACGATTCATTTAGTAAACAAATTTGGTGATTTTGTTCATGTCAAAGTTAGAGGGAGCTTGAAGATGATTAACATTCCTGGGACAGGCACATTAATACATTGCTTCCTCTGCAAAGTTAAATGGCTTCTCAGGAGAATCACCCCTTGTTGACAAGATGAGACTGTCAATTTTGTTTGCCTGCCACATTAGGGGCCGTAAGGGGATGGGAAGCTCTGAGAAAGAGAAGCAGTGTAGGCAGCATAATTCACTGTGAATTGAAAAAAGAAGTCTAATTCTGATAAATGGTCGACCCCAATACATCCTACCTGTTATTACAACAGACGTGCCGTATCTGTGCAGTAAATTAGTTAAACCCCTAAAGAGTTTGATAGGAGCTTATCTTCAAGTGAATAATTTGAGTGTAGAGGGAGCTGTCTTCGTGACCAGTGTGAGTGATTTGTTTCATATTGAAAGGGATTGAAATGACTGGGCTCCACATCTTTAATTTGCAAGAACTTGCTTGTCCTTTATTTCCTGTATTTAATAAGCACAGGGTTTTTTTACATTTTTTAATAGGTGCTGAACTGCATTTTACCTTTTGAATTTTCTTCCTAAGAAAGGTTAATATTTTTCAGATTCTATGCAATTTCAGGCCTCAAGAACTGATTCTATTACCCTGTTCATGTAGAAATGCCACAGTTTTATTGGATAGTATAGTATTTTTGCCTTGACTCCTTCTAAAGCCTAGCCCCTATACCTACTTTTCCCCTTACAATTAGAGATAAATTAAATATGATCAAATACATGGAAGCAGTAGTGTGCAGACTTAAACTTTGTCCCTGTCCAGATAAATGTGAATTTTATAATTTAGGTCAGATCGGGCTTTCAAACTGTTACTATCTTTGCTTACATTTTTCTTTTTTCTTTTTTTTTTTTTTTTTTTTTTTACTTGAAAGAAACCCAAAACAAAACAAACCCTGAATCAAAGACTGCTGATAGAGTGATAGAGTGGCAAAATTAGAACAGTAAGTGAGAAGATAATTTCTTTAACAGTTTCCATTGCTAATTAAATTCCAGGAACTGTTTTATTGTTGATTCTCGTAGGCAAATGGGAGAAATGATTGCTGCTTCTTTCTTGAAGAAATACCAGAATTGAGGCCATATCCTTCTCATAAATATGTACACTGTTATATTTAGCCAGAGTCTTAGTTTCTGGTTCTTTGATTTTAGCTGCATGAAACTCAGCACTTTCAGTCTGCAGAGATTCTGAGAAAGCATAAAATTCTGGGTTTACTTTCTGTAGTGTTCACCTATTCTGGGCCTTTCTATGAGTTTCAGGCTTAAACAAGCAGGAAAGGGACATGAAATTGAGATAAGAGCATATTACTAAATTGTGCTAGCAACTGAAATCATGTGAAAATTTAAAACAAAACCATAAGTCTTAACTCTCTTTGCCTTTGAGGTGAAGAAAAACAAAGAAAATTTTCCCGTAATATTTCATTATAGGTAAAAATTTAGGCTGAATACTGAGCTGAAAATATGTGTAGAAAAAATCTCTCAGGAGGAATAATGAAAGTTTCATTGTTTATGATATTTTAAACCAGATTGATAGAGATTTGTTGTAAGCTAAGCATAGCAGGAGGAAAGCTTTTATGGGATATGTACAACCAGAGCAGTTACTTCCATATCCAACTTTAGTAATAAGAGGTTCATCAATTTGTACATAAATCACCAGCCAATTGTGTTCTGACCTTTGATTGTCCAACAAAACCTTCTCAAACTGCTGAAGATTGTGTGGTTTCAAGTTTTGTAACCCAGTAGTAGCTTCTGTCTTCTTTAAAAAAATAAATCTACTATCACTTGGAAAAAAAAATAATTTGACAGAAAATAATTTTATGTTGTCTTTACATGTATTAAGTCTCAAAATATAATTTTAAAGTGTTACTTGATGTTGAGATCACTTATTGATCTTAAAACAAAGCTGACCAAAGGCTGATGGCCTCCTGCTGTGATGTTCTGTTTATGATTTCTTTAGAAAGGTAGGGCTAGGTGGTATTAATTTATCAAATCACGTGTTTTCCAGAAAAGGCACTTTCAGAATATCTGAAATTTAAGAAACTGGGATAGTGTCTTTGTTGGAAACATAGGAAGAATGTTTGTGGCTGGGTACAACTGGGAATGTTGAAATAGATGATTTCAGAATTTTAATGAAAAATACAGTTTATTTTGATGATTGACTGAGATCTTTATCAGGGGGCTTTGTTGCTTATGGTAAGACAAAGAGAAGTAGTAGCTAGGACATTTAATTGGGACATAATTGGCTTGGCTTTTCTCTCTCATTGCATCAAGCAGTGGAAAATGGGTCTCCATAGTCCCTAACTGACTGCCATAACTTCATTCTCATTCTCTTTTTCTCTCTCATCCCATAATATTTGAGTATAATCATACTTTTCTCTTGCTAAAATAATTAATAAAATTACACTATATGCTTAATTTTCAACAGCCTGTTTTGAACTGTGAACACATGCAACCTAATTTTTTTTTAATTGTTTTGTGTCCTCTGTAATGCTCGAATCTAAATAAACAGTGCTCTTTATAATCTAAATTCTCTATCTCTTCTCTGTGCATCAGAGATGAGATTTGTCCCATTGCAGATAGGACTGCAGCTATGGGTGCATCCAAATTTGGCCTTGAGTCATCCATAGGATTCATGCCAATTTCTATACCAGGGCAAATTCTACTTTATTAAATTCCTTCTCATGCACTTCAAAATGAAATTAAAAGTCTGACTAAATAAAAATAAACTAAAGTGGCCATTACATTTTTCCTGTCCAACAAATGGACAGTAAATTTAAAAAATCAGATTCCTTGACAAGTGTAGAAAGAAACTGCTGAAGAGATCCCAGTCAGGATTTATGGTCTGTGTAAATAGAATGTATGTTTAATTGACCATATTTCCTAGGCTTATAATCCCCTTCCTTCTGTTGGTACATAGTGCATCTGCCACTAAGAAACTTGCTAGTGGTAGGTGAGGTGTAACCAACAATGAATTCGAGTTAAGAATGTATACTTCCATGAACTTCACAAGAAAAGGAAAACAGTGCCACCAGTGGGATCATGCCCAGACACAGGGAGCCTCTGTAACTTCTGTAGGATTCTGCATTGCACTGCTCCTGAAACTCCTATCTGAAAAGGCAGTGGTGAACTCAGAGGTTGACATTTCTCCACAACCACATGTTTTATGTATATCATCATTATCATGATCATCCTCACAGCAGCACTGCTCCATTCTTACAGCTAAATTCACTCCAGTGAGGACTTTGCACACACTTTTGCCTTCCGTATATGTAATTAATAAATAGTGACTTGAAAAGAGTGGAATTTATGTCAAAAAATCAGGTTTTCTTGGTCCTAGAATTTTCTCAAACTTCTCTTACACAAGAAGCTACACTTCAAAACATCTTGGAAAAACATCCTACTCACTTTTAAGGGTATGTCATCATAGTACATATGTCATCATTTAGTACAGACCTAAATAGGTGTTTGGACATTTTTTGCCCCAGGTAGTATTTTCAGAACAAACCCTCTTCACCGTCCCTTGTTGCCTAGGAACGGGTAGGTACAGTAACTGTGAAGTAGAAGTGAGATATGCCTTTAGTTAAACTCATTTGATGGCCTATTTCAGTCTGGAAGACTTCAATCACCAGTTGTCTTTACACAACATTTCCACTGTGGGGATCAAATGGCATTGGTAGTTTGTACATCAAATGGTAGTTGATGCACAAATAAGCTATCTAGGAAATCCAGAGGCATTCAAATGATTTAATTAGGTCAAATATTTAGTTTCATACACACATATATATTCCTGTCAGTCATTTGTGTTCTTTAAGTTCTTTTCCCTGCAGATACAGCAGCAGTTGCAGTGGTGCAAAAGACACCAGTGATGGCCTTAAATTAGCTAGCTGAGGTATGAGAAGTAAGGAAGCCATGGCAAGCTGAATCTCAGCAGGTATTTGGCACATTTTTCTTCAGGATTTTCTGTCTGTTTGATGACAGTGTTCATGCATTGGCACAAATCACTCTGTCCAAGCTGTGCCTCAGCTTACTCAGGGACCATTGTTTAACATACCTGGGAGCACTATCTGGAGGAGGAAGAGGTAAGCAGCTTTGTAAATCACATTGGGGAACAGGATAGTTGAAGCAAGAAACTGCAGGTGGCATTGGGAAGAGCAGATGAACAAGATGACAGGTGGTGACCACTGGCTGAGGGCTCATAGGGGACTTCCTAGGGTTTGGGAGTGACAAAGCAGAGGAGAAAGAGTTGGATTAGGATGGAAAATCCTAATCCATTGGTATTGAGAAGGGGGGTCTGAGACTTTGGGTTTAATAAGATTTCTAAACTTCAGTGTCTAAATAAATGAATTTTTTTCACAACTTATACCTCCTTCTCCACCAGAATGTTTTCACATATGATATTTAGGGACAGAATTAAACACAAGTGAAATAGATTAAGAAATGAATGTAAAAGAATCAATTCTTTTGAACTGTGGTTGCATAATGGAAATCGACTGCTATGAATGAACCTATGTTCAGAAGTTATGAACAGCAGAGCTAATGCACTGCCATGAGTTCATCTTTATTATTGCATTACACCTGAATCAATTGATAAAGTAGCTTCTTTTTAAGGCTAGGAATGGCACTTAATTGAATAAAAGTCAATGTAATTATATTAGGAGAATCCAACAGTACTGCTGACAGCGGAAAAGGGACACTACTGAGCAGAGTGCCAGAACTGGTCCGCACATTTCTGCACATCGTTTGCCTGACAGATATTATGGGCTGGTACATACTATAACTAGATTACTTATTGCTACTGCTGTAAGTGAGAATTTAATAAGGGAGGCATCTCTTCTTAGAGCATCAGCAGAGTTTGCGTCCTTACACTGGTTTTTCTCAGAATGTCTTTTGTCTATCTGGGGCTTGTTGGCCCCTCTTTAACATGGCAGTTTATTCTTATCTCTTCACTTAGTGAATGCTGAAGTTATTTTCACTGCATGCCTGACTGTTGTTTTTCTCAACATCAAACCAAGGAAATAGTAAGCATAAATGCATGGAAGCAACAGTTACAGTTATCCTCAGTAGCTAGTATGCTGAAACAAATTCCCATAACACAGGAGTGAAGAGAGAAGAGAAGGGGAGAAATTATAAGTACACACCTGAGTATACTTTATGAATAGTTTGCAGTTAGCCTTATGATGATAAGCACAATTGTGCTTTTATGGTCATTTAATAACTCTGGCCAGTAAGTAGACAGGCCTTCACAGTAAGTGTTTCCTGTACTGCACTTAGCAACTTTACATGGAGCTACATTCCATCTGAAACCAGGAAGGCAAGGGACCATCAGGACTACTGTTTATCATTCATGTATGTGCACTGCATGCATCTGTTCAGAACTCATTTGTGGATAATAATGGGTAGGGGTGTGAATATGCTTTGATTAATTTGCTTTATGTTTTCTGTATTGTGTGGTTGAGTCAGTATCCATCAGGACAACAGCATAGGTGATATTACAGCTGACAAAAACCAGGTTCACAGTCACGACTTTTTTGAAAGTCTGTGTTTTATTGGGTTTAGATTTTTTTTTTTTATAAACCAGATATGTCTGGATTGGAATGTGAATTTGTTCTCTCTCTCTCTCTCTCTCTCTCTCTCTCTCTCTCTCTCTCTCTCTCACATCCCCCTCCCTCTTTCTTTCTCTTTTCTCTTCTCCTCTCTCTCTCTCTTTTGTGATCTCAATTTAGCAAAAGATTAGAAAGCTGATCTTATCACAAGGTAAGCTCAGCCTTCCTAAGTGCAGTGTGGGGATATGCATAATTACACTTTTATGCCTCAAAAAAGCAATGGTGCTATACTTGTTTGTGTGAAAAGAGTATTTCCCATATGGGACAAAAGCAAGAAATACTCTCCACTTTTTCTACCCTTGCCCATACCTCTCAACTGTCTCTCATTAGGAGAGAAATCCTCTATTCTAGACCACCCTCTTCCTGGAATAATTGCATCCCAAGCACACACAATTGAATTAAACTGCATTTCAGTATCAGTTTTATGTCAGAGAACAGTTACCTGCATTTGCAGGTGAATGGTACAGGCTACTTCTATTGCTCTTTCTTTATTCCCTTAAGTTATGTGCAACAGATAAATGAATCACAAAGTGATTCTAACACAAAGTGTTAGAAAATTAGAGAGGTTTATTCCGCATCAATTTAATCTTCCTACATTTGCATTTGTTTTATTTATTTGCATTGTACCAAGTTTTGGACTTCAGTTGGTTGAGAGGTATGTTTCAAAGGGTTTCTTAAAATAAAAGCTTCTGATAAGGAAATATTGCTAATAGCTATTGTTCCTCTTCTTCCTTTTTTGTTAATGTAGGACCTGAATGTCTGTAAAATATTTGATCATTGTTATGTCTTCCCATGCCAATTTTGTACCTAGTGCTTTTTGCAAATTAAGCTATTCCTGTGTTAAAATTCTCTTTCTCTCTCTCTCTCTCTTTCCCCACCCTCTTCCCCGGCTTCCCACCCCCCACCCCTCTTTCTTTTCCCTCCTACATTTGGGCTCTGATCTGCAATTTATAATGGGCAGACAGACTGGTGAGTCTGCATGTTGTAAATTGCGGGTTTGGGTCCTTAGCTTGCAAAGAATGTTATGCAGTAGAACTTCGCTAATTCTTTTTTTGCTGACTTGAAATTCAAGTCACCCGCCAAAGAAACTGAATAAATATTTGTTATTTCTTCAGCAATGCTGCACATTCTGAAAACTGAACCCTAAAGTTTTCTATTACTGAAAACTTTGCACTGATTTCTTATACTTAAGCACTTCAGCAAAATGAGCATGTTCTGTGGTCAGAGGTCTTTGATGTCTGTCTTGTTTGTTGGTTGCATCATTAATTTAGAAAATGCAGTTTTTCAAAGAGGATTTCCTGACACTACTGCAAATCAGTGAGGTTCTACTGCAGTGGCTGAATAAAGCCAATGCCAAAAGTGGAGAGTAGAATGCACTTTCAAATGATAGGCTACTTTACACTTTTACTAACCCAAAGGCTTACATTGTTTGCAAATGTAGAGCTTAATTTCTTGAGAGCAAAGGCCCAGATCCTGTAAAACACTTGAGAGTCTTTTAATTTGCAGCTCTGTGGGTTTGGCTTAACATTCACTTCCATCAGTGACAGTTTTCCATTGTCTTGAATATCTGCAGTAACTTCAGCAAATACCTAAACCAAACCCATGCTTAATTTTTTTCATTGATTTGGGCCGAAATTCTCACTGCTATTAATAGGGTTTTCTACTAGACATTACACTGCTTGATTCAATCAGCACTGCATGCAGACAGTATAGGGAAAAGTACAGGGAGGAGTGGCAGTGACAACTTAGAAGGATGAAACCACCAACTTTGGCTAAGATTTTTAGAAACTTACATGAAGATTTCAAAGACTTGTTCTCTTAAACCCTTCAAGTCTTCTCCATCTTGGTTCACCCTGATTCTGAATCCTTCTATATGAAAATTAAATTACCAGAATCAGGACCTCTGACAATGCCTTATTTGGTAACCTTTATTTTACTCTCCTCCTATATTTCGCTTACAGAGTTATGTGAGTACATATATAAATTAATATAAACATATTTTTATGGATTGATGGATGGACAAATATCTAAAGACAAGAATCCAGAGAAAGACATAGGTAGACACACATTCATATATTCCAAATTTTAATATTTTTGCCTCTAGAAGAGAAGGAAAGTTAGCAGGGATTCAGGGATCAAGAAGAGTAATTTGTATTTTCTGCTAGTACAGTTAATTATTTTCTAAATTTCAAATAAAAGGGCTGTAGCTGCTGTTGTGGACTAATGTTGAGGAGCAGCAGCTAACAAGAAAAACAAGGGGGGAGTTTGCTTGTTTTGTTTAGTCTTTATGTTGCTATATGTCCATTTATAGAAAGACTGACATTTCTGAGCAACATGAATAGGGAATATTTTTATGAGAAATTATCAAAAAGTCATAATTTGGATTTGCTTCTTGACTGAATGTTTAATCAAAAATACTGTACATTTTTCCTTTTCTCCCTTCCCTCTTCCTTTCCCAGACACAGTGCTAACATAAACCTGCACCGTAAACTGTTGACCAAAGAACTGGATGACATGGGCTTGGACACTTCACAGCCTTCTCTTAGTAAGGACCTCCGCGATGAATTTTTGGTGAAGATATATGGCGCTCAGCATCAGATGGGGCTTGACATAAGGGAAGACACCTCCTCGCCAGCTGGCACTGAGGATTCCCATATGAATGGGTATGGCAGGGGCATGGCAGAAGACTATATGGTGCTAGACCTGAGCACCACCTCCAGCATCCAGTCCAGCAGCAGTATCCATTCCTCAAGAGAATCTGATGCAGGAAGCGATGAGGGTATTCTCCTGGACGACGTCGATGGGGCAAGTGACAGCGGGGAATCTGCCCACAAAGCAGATGCCCCTGCCTTAGCTGTAGGTATGGGCACCGATGTCCCAGGATCCCTCATGTTCAACAGTGTTTCGGTGAGCAACGGTGGGATAATGTGTAACATTTGCCACAAAATGTACAGCAACAAGGGAACCCTCAGAGTGCACTATAAAACAGTGCATTTGCGAGAAATGCACAAGTGCAAAGTCCCTGGGTGCAACATGATGTTCTCCTCTGTCCGTAGCCGAAACCGGCACAGCCAGAACCCCAATCTGCATAAAAACATTCCTTTCACTTCAGTAGATTAGGTCAAGGATGGGCACAGCATAATGCCAGCTCTCAGAGAGGGCCCACTACATCTGAACTGCCATATACACACTCCCTTTATATATATATATATATATATATATATATATATATATATATAT
>CM031878.1:31426709-31443049 GCA_018697195.1 Certhia americana | reverse complement strand
CTCCTTCTCCTTCTCCTTCTCCTTCTCCTTCTCCTTCTCCTTCTCCTATTATACATTCTTTCTCTTCTTTATTTTTTTTCTTTTTACCCCATTTCTTACCTTTCTTACTTCTTCTTTCTTGCTTTTTGGGTTTATTTTTTTTTTTCGCAAAAATACTGCAAGAACATGCAGCTCCTTACTTCAGCAGGCAGAAAAAAGAGGGAAGAAGGGAGAAAAAATTGAGCAACTTTGGGGGGAAGTCAGCCTTTGTTGAGGCATGTGGTTATCCTCCTGTGTTATTAAATGTCATAGATGTGTTAATGTGGTTCAGCATGGAAGCCAAACATAATTATAATATTTTAATCTGTCATAACACATCTATAATTGGCATGAATTCCCCTAAACCTATTTTTTTCTAGCATAGGGTTTTCATATTCAGAGGAGAGATATTACCAGGCACCCAGAAAGACTGCTTTTGGCACAGCTCTGAGCTGAATGCTTGGGTAAGAGCCTTTTGAAGTACACTGGACTGCTTGAAAATTGCTGTCTGCCTGTTCACTCCCTGCAAGTTGAGAGTATGACATTAGATTAAGTGCTACTAATTTAATAAAGCCAATCCTGCACTGATGTTGATATACCAACAATGAGCAAGGGGTGGTAAGAAGAGAGGAGGATAAAAGGTACATTAGTTTGCCTGAAGTGATACTGGAAAAAAAACTCCTTTTATTGATCTTATGTGAGGTGCAGTTATTTTTAAGTCACCTGACTCATACTTATCCAATCCTTACCCATATTCATCAGAGACAGTATAATGAACAGATATTGATTAACTGGCGTAGCTGGAGATATTTCCCAACAGTGCTAGTTCACATTGATAGGTCTCCAATGGGAATACATGGAAGTGCAGCCCTGAACATAACTTATTGTGTTCTAGGTTCTTCAATTGATTTTATTTGAAGAAAAAATATACAGTGGCTCTCCTGTGACCTTTAGCTGAAACCTCTCTGTAAAGAACACAAAATGACAGTTAGACAAAATAAGCATTGCTGCTTACAGTCCTGTCTGTTGTGGCAGAGCCAAGGTAGCTAGGTGCTGCATGTGCGCAGTGGTTCCCATAGGATCCCAGTACGCAGAACAGCCCTGATTTCAGGTGGCAACTTCCAGTGATTAGCAAAAAGAAATAAAAAATTCCTGCTATAGCCTTTATGTTGTTCCAGTGCTTCAGCTAGATTTCCATTCTGTCAGCAATTCTCTGCTGATCCTCCTACAACAACCAACACAGTGTTCAGCAAAATATCCTGTGAATGTAATGCCATTGAACTGGCAATGCATCCCAGTGGAGTTCTAGTCCTGAATGCCGGCTTTCCAAGAGGTTTAATCAATCTGAACTTTATGCCACATGGAACTCATTGAATGCCCCTTTTGAAGTTTCCTGTGCTGCTTGGGATTGCTTTCTTAAGGCAAGTTCTTGAGAGCAATGTGCTACTGATACAGGATCTAGATCCCCATTTTTAGCTCCATTCCTAAACACTGTAGCAGTTGCTAAAGAAAATATCACCTCCCAGTATGTGTCAAAAAGAATGTTAGTAATAAGAAAAAAAGCCTAAAAGGAATATACAAAGAAGACCAAAACTGGCAAGCCCCAAATGCATATTTTAGAAGTCTTAGGAACTTGCCAGAGGTCAAATTGACTCAAGCTTTGCAAAATTAAAGTAAATAGCAAAATCCACTTTTATTGGATAAATAAGGTGAGACCAAGCAACAACATGAAGATTCTTTTTGATGAAGTGCAGAGCTCTTCTTGATCAAATGTGACTTGAGAATTTATCAGATAAATAATTTTCATAGAAGTCTGGACAGCACCAGGACTACATCCCCAAACTCAGTTAGAGCACAATATATATATATATAGTTCAGTTGCCCATAGACAAAAAAGAAAAATTCAAAGAAAATCTGTGTGTGCTTGAAGAGAATAAAATAGGCACTTTTATAATGGTAACTTAAAAGAACTTGTTTTCCATAGCCAAGTAAATGAGAGTTGAAAGAGACTGTAAAAACATATGAAAATGGAGCAGGGTGTAAAGACTAGAGTAAAAGAAGAACTATATATGCTAACCAGAACAAATAGTTACATATAATTTTATATTATTTCCTCTGGAAAGCGGAAACAAGCTTAAGTGCTGGAGCACAGACATTCTGGACGAGGACTCCAATATCAGCAGAAGAGGCCAAAATGAGAACTAGCTAGATGATAGAGAATCAGTTTATGAGGAGATTTAAAATATGGTTATCTGCAAAATCAGGGGTTGGACTTCCTTTCCATCTTATTTTATCTATTCCCAGTGGTGTTTAACTAAGTAACCAGAGTGTTATGAGGATAAGTTCAAAGCCCTTTGGTACTCCCATCTGTACTACAGTGCACACTAAATGCGTTCATCTTGCCAACTCATTTTCTCATGTCTAAAAGAAGTATCTACACTTATACCATATCTGACGGTAATTTCTGCTCCTTATCAGCCTTTTCCTGGGTCAGTAAAAGTATCCTTCTTATATGGGATCTTTTTCTCCTTCTTTCCAAGGTGGTATTTTTATGCAGCTCCCTCTCCTTCCTATCTTTACCTTTTTTAGTAATACATTTTAAGATTACTGAAAGTTTTCTTGGTTACAGCATTTTATTTAATTTGTCCAATATGTTTTTATCCCCTGTAGCAAAATTATTGCAGAATTTTGTACTGCTGTAGAAGACTGTACTCCCCTAGAAGTCCTGTTCTAAGTATTTCTCAGGAGCTGTCTTGCAGTGGAAGATACTTCAGATAGATACTCTCTCATTGGGGATGAGTAATATTAACAACATATCTTATCCAATGCTTTGGGAAAGGTACTGAGAGGTATCAAATCAGATATTTGATATTGCAGGTTGTCTGATATATCTTCCCTGACTTGAGAAAAAAGTTGGAAATTTGCATTTACAAAAAATTATTTTCTGGCTGCTCTGTTATTTTGCAAGATACAAAAAATTACAACTGCTGTGTAAAATTTTTCTTCTGTTCTCATGGTCTCTGGCATCCATTCACATAACTTTACACTCACTGAGCTCCATTTTGGCCTAGGTGTGTTCAACTCAGACTGGTGAAGAAAGGCTTTAATCAGTTTGACATGCTTGGAGCTGGTAGTAAACTATATTCTATATCCTCGCCCTGGTCTTGTAATTAAGATCAAAATAACAGTGGTCAAACCCTAGATGTGCTACAGGAGTCAATGTCCACTGATGCCAGTGATAAATGCTATGTGAATGAAATGTAAACTGCAACTGGAGAATTTCATTGTGATATATATGTGTTGCATATTAGTTTACAAGAATTCAGGCCAGGAAGTGTACTGTGTTTCAATTTTCTCTACAAAACCACTTAATTCTATTCAGAAAATTTGGTGTTTCCTTAAGCTGGCCACAGCTCAGAAAAAGCTTTACAATATTCTTTTTTCCTTTTGTTTTTTTCTTCTTGTGATTTATAAGGCCCCAAAACAGACATTTCTAAAGGACTCACAAAATGCAGGTGAATCTTTTGTTACGCTATATCAAGCTCCAAGTGCTAAGCCATACAGAAAAGTCTGAGAAAGCTGTTAAGTCACGAAGAGGATGTTAGGGAATCAATTCTATGAACATATTTGAAATGAATAAGCTATAGGAAGAATTTGCATGATTGAAAAAGCCAGGTCACAAAAAAAAACACAGTGTCAACAATCACAAGAGTTAGACTCACATACACTGGGTCAGTAAAATTGTTAATTCACTGAGATCAAAGGGTCAACTATGTCTAATAAAACAAAAATAATGTATGACTAAAGATCTTGCAAAATACAGTCATATATCATGTTAAGGCAAGTTCTCAGGAGGAATTTTTGTACATGTACACAATTCAACTCTTGTATTTTAGAATGGCTCTTTCTGTAAAACAAAATGAGAAAACTTATCTTAATTCAAAGTAGCACATCAGTGCTGACTTGTGAAACAGCTTTAGTCTAGCTACTAAGCAATCACAATCCTGATATAATCAGCTTCAGACCTTCTAGAAAAAAAGTTTTTGGAGGAGAAAAAAAGATCATTATCACATGCTAAATTTTAAATCAGGAGATGGTTTAGAAAAATTATCCAACAAAAGCATAACATGAAAATTTCTAGATACAGCATAGAGGCTATTTTAAGCTACCATAACTTTCAAAAGTAGAAGAAACTGAGAACAGAAAGACCTGAAAACATAGACTGCTATTTTATTTTCAACCCAGTTTCATAACAAAAGGAGTGTTATGCCATCTGACTGCATGCATCTGGATCTGCCTGGCTGTATTTTTCCTCCCCAGTACTATGAATGCACACACTTATTTCAACTAAATTTAGTCAAAAGGTAGAAACTCCAAGATGGTATATTATGAATAGTGAGGGACAGGACACAAAAGAGAGTTATTGACCCTGGGAATGGCTGCAGGGAGGGGAACAACCTTCCTTTATAGTATTGTCTAATACAGGACTTACTCCTTGAAGAAAATAGACTTTGAGTTAATTCTAACAGAGCTATTTTTTTGATGGAAACCATGCCCTGAATTACTTTGGTAATAACAATTATTTTCCTGGTTTTTGTTGTTTGGGGTTTTGGTTTGTGTTTGTTTTGGGGGTTGTTTTTTTTTTTTTTCTTGGGGGCAGGGGGGGGTGGTAGTTGGTTTGGTTGGTTGGTTTGGTTTGATTCTGTGCTAAGGCTCAGCCCTCTTCTCAGGGGTGGTGTAGTGGGCCTACTTGCTCAGTTGTAGTGAGGACTTAGGCAGCCATCTACAGATCCAGAAAACCTGGGAAGTTCTGGGAACCATCAGTTCAGCACAGTGGACATCTGAGGCCATCCACATCAGAGTCATTCAAGTGGCTCCCACCTTTTTCAAGAAGGAATTGATAGCTCCTTAGGCTATCATGGCTAGCTATTGAAAACGTTTTGTTCCCTGCTTATCATCCAAAAGCAGAGAACAGTACACTGCACTCACACTCAAGACCCACTGCCATGAGCTGGAGCAAGCAGAGGAAAGAGGAAGGAGGAACACTTGCCTTTTCTACCACCACCTCCCTCCAAATCCCACAACTTTCTGGGTAGATCTGAGCCACCAAATCCAGCTCTGCTGAGCTCTGGTGGAGTAGCACATTGTAATCCACCAGTCCTGATCCTTTCAAGGTTTCCCAATTGCTAGCTCACCCAGCCCAACATCCTTCTGCAGCCTGGGGCTGACAGGCGGCCATCAGGGAAGACTGGCAATTTCCCAGCATTGGTTGACAGCAATTGCTGCTAATGCTCCCCCAGAGGTTTTGTTGTTACTGGCTGGGTTTCTTTTCTACTCATTATTGAGTCCATTATTGACACTGCTAGTTGTTACTGAAACTATATGGCAACAGTTTTGCACAGAGAGCAGACCCCATGAAGTTTTAACCAACAGTGAAAACCAACAAAATGCAGGTCCACCTTCCCTTTTCACTGCTACATGGCATTACAGCAGCAGGCAATTTTTTTACTGTTGAATCCCTATGCAAGCCACATAGTCTCAGCAATGATTTCAAGAATCAAGGCTGTCATATAGCTATGTCATAAGAATCATGTGCTAAGTCATTAAAGCCAAACATATTTTAATCTATAATTGTGCAAGATTTATTTAATTTAGGGGTTTCTCATTTATAGTTCTATTGGAATTGTAATGTATTTTCAGCTTCCCATACCAAGATTTGTCAATTTTTACTGCATCTTTTAACTGTGTTCTTCCAGTTCAAGTGCCAGTAGTTTTCCAAAGCAGGCGGTGGAGGAAAAGAATTGTTTGCAGCTTTTACCTGAACTACTTGAGAAAAGAGCTCATTCTTTTACCGAAGGGTGTATGCTCCATACATAGCATTACTAAACTGGTCCATTGAACCATGCCTGCAGCAACTGTTGTATCATCTTCTTCAAAAGGAAGGTAGTTGTTTTTTTCAACCCAGCTTTACTGCAGCAGCTTAGCCCTCTCTCAGCCCTGCTTATGACCCAGACATCTCTCTCTTAGCTGCTCTTTGGTGTAGCTCTGTCCCTGCTCTCCTTCTCCCAAGCTCAGCCTCACCATGAACCTGGGCAGGAATGCAGTAGACTGACACTTCAGCTTTCCTTGCAGTATACCCACCTCTGATGTCCTTGACCACCTGTGTCTCATCAACCTTCTTGTGTGCAGCCCCTTGTGGGTTATATTCCCTCTGGCTCTCAGGAATTGGCTCCCCAGCAAGCACGGTGCTGCCCTGCCCTTTCCTTTTGAAGTAGGCAGGGTGCAGGGAAGTCTGGATCCTGACCCTGATCACATCCCTACAGGCAAAAGGATGGCAAAGTCCCAGCTCAAAAGTCTTGGGAGGTTTGTCAGTGTGCTTAGTGCCAGCAGGACAGGGTGTCTCAAGTTTGATCTGTTGTGATGAGGGAACATCATGATAAGGTTATCAGAACAAATAATTCCAGTGCAAACAAAACAAGACAAAATATAAAATTAAAATCTGATGGTCACCACCGTGGGAACAATGTGATATAAAATGTTAGAATGCAGCCTCTGTGTGAAGGAATGACTCTGAGGGACTTACTGGCTCAGCAGCTTCACTGTGTGTATCCAGTAGTTCAGAAAGTAATGGAATGAACATCCTTTCCTCATAACTTTTAATAAGACAGCTCATCAGCTGTGTTCACTGCATCCAGAGCAGGAAACTTGACAAGGTGCTTTGTACCAGGAAAGCACATCCAGTAAGCTCAGTGTCAGGTCCCAGTAAAGGCAGCTGTGAAGTATTATACAGATTTACCTTCTGTGTAGTTAAGAGGGCAAGCTGGGAATTTCAGGGGACAGAAAAAGCCACCCCAACTGAATAGCTGTCAAAGTGATAATCCTTTTAAGAGAGTATGTTTGCTGTGTGCTGCTTATTTATACAGAGCCTGTGTGCCTGCTGAAACTTTTCAGTCCTCATGAATTCAAAGAGGTAAAGTTTCCATTAACACAAATGAGGATGTTATATACCAAGATCCTGGGGCTCTGAGAGTAGAATATTCCCCTGAATCACTATAAATGGTGGAATCTTTAAAAAATTGACTGTTCTTTTTTTTTACTTTATTTTAATAAACCATTTAAATTAATGCTAAAATATTAATATTACATAGCAGGAATTAATATTCCCACAAAAAAAATTAAAAGAGAGAGAAAGGCCTAACCAACTTTATGTTCAGAATCTAAATTAGTTTAAAAGCCCCTTAATTTTCTTCATGCAGCAATAAAAAAGACAATCACAAAACACACAGATCCTGAGCTAATTTTTCCCACATTGCTATTTTTGTTGGGTCTTATTTTTGAAATATTGGAAACTTGGAGATGAATTCTGCAACTGAGAAACTGCTTCAATATCGATGTGCACTTGACACTGATTCCTGGGGATGAAGAACTTATCTTGCCTGTGGTCATTGCTGTAGGCCTCCATTTTGACTGAAACCCATAGTCACTATTTTAATATTAAAAACCCAGAACAATGTGCCCCCTGTGATGAAATCAGCAGAGTATGTACATCTCAGAGGGATAAAGTGAGATGAAATTTGGCAGGGTAGCTGCTCACTGCCAGTGACAGGATTGAGTAGACTGGTAACCCTGAGAGTGAAGGTGTAACGCCGCCCAGCAGGTAACCAGATTTGTCACACCAAACTGGTGAAAGCACCACAGACTGGTAAATGAGCATCAAGACTTTCCTGGAAGTGGCAGAAAAGACTTAAGCAAATTTTATGTTCCTGTCATCATTTGCTGTCTGCAAAGGCCTCTGTGGCATTGGTCCTTTAACTTCCTCTGATTATGTGTTTAATTTGAACAGGCTTTTAACCTGTTTCAAGATTTATTTTTTTTATTTTTTTTTAATGAGAATTTCCTAGCTATTTCATTCTAACAAAGTGGGATGGGAGTAGTTAACATGTCCATTTGCCCATTCACAAACAAGCTATTTGTCTCCAAAATGCAATTACTTTCTTTTGCCTGTTAGGAAATAACACTGCTGAAGTATCTCTGATGTAGGTGGGAGGTTGCCTCCAAAAAAATGGCTGAGGTATGAGCCTATTAACCTGACCATGCTGCACTAATGACTTCACTAATGCTTTACCTTCACATGATTGAACAGGGTTTCCCTCAGATGACTGGACAAATGAGAACAGATGATCAGCAGAGTTCATAAAAGTGAAATATCTTTTAGCTGTACCCCTGTTTGTCTCATGTTATGGGCGAATCTGCATGCAGAGGGGTGAGCAGGAAGAGAAAGGGAGTTGATTGTAAAACAGCTCCATAATTACCACATAGATGAAGCTATGCATCAGTGAGAAACTTGTTTTAAGATATGTACATTGCCATAGGCATGACTGCCAAAGTCTGTTTTCACTTATGGTGATAGAAACCTGGAAAAAACCTATTTTCAGTTAAGCAACTTCAATTTGTACAAGTAAAAGTGAGAGCTGCCTCTGTCCCTTCAGAAAAAAAGAAAATGATGGTGAGAAAACCAAATGCAACACAGTCAGACAAAGGATATGAATCCCTGTATCCAAGTCCTTAAACTAATCTTATTTCTTAATGAGACAGCTTCCCTTCCACATTGCAAAATACCCTATAGGGACCTTTTCAGCTTCTAAGGAAAATGTAGGCAGTGTTTCTAGAGTCCATTCTTTATTATTTTTTTGAATATTCATCTGAATTATTATTTCAGTATTACCAGCTTAAGTGGCAGTGCTAACAAAACAAGAAACAATAAATCTTTGTCAAGTGTTCTTGGTGTGGGGTGAATAACCAGTGCTGATGCTGATTCCTTAAGAAAACTCATTTCTTGTAACATAAGCTCTGCTGAAGATAGTCATGTCAACTGATTAGACTTTTTACTTGGCCATATTGATCCTGTTCTACACCAATGCAGCCCATAATGCTGGCTAATGTTATTGACGAGCCATCAGTCCTGCAGAGATGCGTGGAGCATGCAGCTTTCTCCAAACCACAAAAACCTATCCATGAACAATGATGGAGAGGAAGAGGAAGATGCAAGCAAAGCACTCAGGCTGGCTTCATTCAGCCTGTAATACATTAATGAAAGACATACACTCTGTTGGAAGAGACAGATGTGGCTCTCCAGAAGCCATTTATTTATAAAATAATTATGAATGCATGGTCAAGTCATGGATTTTCATTACAGTGTGCACGTCTAACACTCCTTCTTTGTTCATGTTGTGCTCTAAATGAAATATAAAGGGAGAGTGATAGCAGCAGAGGCCTAAAATAGATTAGTCTCTCTTTCCCTTTACTACTTTTTTTTAAACATCGAGGCCAGGTGATACCTGGCTTTATCGAAGTAATGCAAAGCTGTTTCTGGAAGGCACACTTCAGTTGCAACCAGAGAGGCAACCTCTGCAGAAGTGCAGTAGAAAGCAGCATCCCAGCTCCCTAAATGCTGGAACTTGTTTAACAATGCAAGATCATTGATACCAGCTGCTGCATGGAGAGGAGTGAGTTTGATCTTGAGGACTGCTGAGCACAAGGCATAACCACTTAAAACTTCATTTCATTTCCTTTTTGTTTCCTTTACTATTCTTTTCATGCTCTGCCTTTTTTGAAAGTCCAGGGTAGGGGCTTTGAAAGTTAGTCTGTCTTTTTCTGTCTCAGAAGGAGAAAAGCAGAATAGAGTTATGACCTAGTCATTCAATGAGTTCTGTTTCTTGAAGAAGAGGAAGACTGTGGAACTGGTAAAGAGACAATTATTGTACCACACCATTCAATTTCTGCCATAATAGTGCCATTGTAAGCTGTACTATAGTAATAGGGAGATAGGTAAACATTAAGAACTTACAGCTAAGAGTTTCCTTTGTGTGCCTTTCTAGGGAGAAGCTATATGATCAGACTATAGAAAACATATGAGAAGAGGCTTTTCTGCTAGAAACTTTGGTAAATTCAAGTCTGCTCCTGCATCTTTACAGTCTTCCATTTGCTTTTCAACATAGCTATACTGTGAAGGTTGTTTTAAAAAAAAACATTTCCTTCTTTAGGCTGTTTGGATTTTAAAGTACAAATATTACTGAGTTTACATCATGTCTATGGAAAACCGTGGCACTTAGCATGCTCTTGTAAGTTTGTGAAACAACATGTCAAAAAAGCTGATAGGCCTTCCAGTGTTTGTCAATTATTACCACCACTGATTCCAGGACAGGAAGCTGCATGTTTTCAAGATAGGAAAAGTGCTATGCAAGAATATAGATACCAATATTATTGCTGGCAATCTGCAATCTGCATGAGCAAGTGACAGAACAGTTCAGGCACAGTGTGGTGACCTGCTGCACGTGTCATACATATGTCAAAGGTAAGGCCTGCAGCAGAAAATTAACAATAGGAACAGACAAAGGAGAGGAGCTGAAGTAACCAACTCCTTAAAAAAACAAAAATCAAACAAACAAAAAACCCAAAACAAAACAAAAAACCTGGCAATTATTCTTGAATGAAAAGACAAAAACTACGTTGGCTGTGAGGTTATCTCAGAAACATGAATCCACTCTTAATGAATGCTTTTGCTTACAATTTAAATGAGAGACAAGACTGGGAAGTAATGCTAAAACACTTAAAGAAATCTTTTTTTTTTTTTTGCAAAGTTCAAAACATGGATGAATTTTGCAGAGCGCAGCTGCAGTGATCTATATATATTATTACAAACAAGATAATAGTGTTCATAAGCAGAGATGAAAGTGAACAGGAGCTGGCAAAATAAATGTTAGCTGAAACTGAATCCCACTAACCTCCTGTGGAACATTTGTGATATTAACCCCCTGTACACCCACAGCAGAACATTCACAGGGGGAGGCTGAGCACAAAGCTGGGTGATGTTTAATTTTAATTTAACACAGCTTATCCAAGAGAGACCATACTGCTCTGTGGCAAGGCTGAAATGCTGTTGAAGAGAATGTGAGTGCATGTCTGTGAGCACATGCATGCGCAGTTGCAGCCAAAACTAGGTGTCAAAGGAAAGCAAATGGTTACACTTTGGGTCACATTGTATTGGTGTAAATCCATATAAAACTGATTCATAACACTGGGTATATTCTGTACTCAGAGATCAGAATTTGTGTACTTCTCAGGCTTTTACATGGCCTTTTCTTTTTATCTATTACCATGGTTTTCCTTTTGAATGTCAAAACATCTTATGACATTAAAAATTTGGTTTAAGCAATATTTAAAATAATAATGATAATGATAATAATAATAATAATAATGATAATAATAATAGTAAAAACTCATAACAACAAAAAAGAAACAAACAAAAATAATTAAAACCAAACCAAACACCAAAAAACAAAACAAAACAAACAAACAAACAAACAAAATACCCCAACCCTCAATCAAATGTCATTATATTCAGCATTTTATATTGTTTTCATTTGACAGGTTGAGAGTTGTGGCTCCATATACATCAGCAGATAGAATTGACCTCAGTATGCTCTCCTCAGATAGTAAAGGTAGTCTGAATCAACACAATCAATAATCGTCTTGGGTTCACATCTAACATGAGCTAAATTTTGACCCTACTGAAGCCATTGGAAATGCACCGGCACCAGAAATCCACTGAATAACTGTCAAATATTCTGACTGAAGCATATTCCCTATTAATTTAACCAATCGTAGGCATCACTGAAGCCTAATTTCTTGTGAATCTCTGAGGTAATTAAATTACTCTCTTTTGACCCTCATGAGTATTTCCTCTGGAAGCTCAGGAGATTAAAATGTAGCCTATTCTTATGCAAACGTAAGTAAATCCAGCACACAGATTTTTTAATTTCTTCAGCTGTCCTTTACAGTTCCCCTTTGTGACAAACTGGTGATTTTTGACATGAGAGAGCTTAGAAATAAAGTGCAATTAGACACCATTTGTTGAAAACTGTCTTACATACAGATTTTGAGTCAGTTTTCTTTCTTCAAAGCATACATTTCTCCTTTCATAAAGCAGGAAAAATTGTAGCCTCTTTCATAACTGACTATCAGCACCATATTATAGTGTGAGGTCTACAATTCCTTACAGACCCTGTAAACCTCTACAATTCCTTGATGCAAAAATCCAGCTTACTAATTTGATCCTTGTAGGTGGGGCTGTAAACATGACTTGCCATCTGAGTAATTACACTGAAGGTATCTGGTATTTCTCACTTCCTTCACTTCACTTCAGAAGAAGAGGACATTTCTATCTCTGTATGTGCCAGAAGGAGAACTTAAAATATATATGTATACTAAATAGTCAGTTCCTGAGACTTTTCTTCTGTCACTTAAAATTTATTTGCTTTCACCTCTGGGCCTGGTTCATCACAAACTTAGATCCATTGTCACTCTGGTAATTGCATTCTAAATAAATTTACTACCTGCACATAATTTAATAACCTGTAAAGCATTTTTCTTTTAATTCCTGATCTAACTTCTCTTATAGGTTCCTCTGGGACTGAAGAGACCTCCAGCCTTCTTCCCTTGTTCTGTGATTTGAGGAAAGTGATGATCACGAGCATTAGCCCAAGTAAAATTTTTGATGGTGGAAGAAAAGAAGCCATCCTAAGAGTAGTAGTTTCTCTGAGCTGGTAATTCAGAGCCTTCTCATTATTTGTGTAAAACTCATGTAATGCAAATGCATCAATAAACATAGTTCTCTTTCATTAGTTGCCCACTTCTGTCTGAGCTTCTCTTAGCCCTGTAGGTATGCAGTGAATAATCCTTAGTGCAGTCTATTGCAGCTCAGGAATTCCCCAGAAGTCTTAAGCCAGCATGTTGTATGGTATTACTTGGGCTACTATTCAGGCACCTTTCACCTGCAGTGAGTCTGAAACAGCAGAGTCCTGTGCCAATGTTACTCAGAGGAGTAGTGAACTTTTTGTTGGAGACGGGGGGAATAACACAAAAGAAGTCGCAGGCTGAAAAAAGTAATCAAATATTCTCATTAAATTGTAAGGATGTAGAGAGTTCAATTCCTAGCATGTGGCAATATAGGAAGAACTCCTGGGCACTCCCTACAGAACCTAAATCAAGGGTATTTTAATTTGCAGTCCCTGCTTCCTTTCCCACAATGAGACACAGGACAATAAGAGGGAACATATTTCTCTTGCAAGTTAACTCAACATGCAATATGCAGAAGATTAGTCAAGCTTACTCAGTGCTAGCAATCCACAGTTTATTGATCTCACCCTATCACTGCTTACATTTTTTATTCTTTAATTTTCTTTCCTTATTTGCTCGTTAGTTCAAGAAGTGGAGGGAAGGGGGAGGGAGTGTTAGGAGATCTAATCATTTTTAGGTTGCATTGGAAGAAGAAAAAATCAAACAGAGGTATTGTTAAGCAGCAATCCCTGAGTAAGCGCTAACTGTCCAAACTTGTTCTAGATATTTGTCCCAGCCCACACAGCACAGCAGTAGCTGGCCAGTCTTGCAGCCCTCTGCAGAGGATATATTTCTAGCCTATGTGGTTCTTGCTGTGGAGGGATCATTCCTGCATCTTAGAAAGGCATAGCCAAGTTACTAAAGAGAAATGATCTCCACTGAGTGACTAAGAAATGGATCCTTCTCTCCTGTTTCCAAGACAAATGTCATTATGTCTTTTTATAACTTTCAGTATCTGTTAGCAGTACACATCAAGAGCTTCTGAGGAATTACAGATGTGTAATTGTTCAGATTAATGGTTAGCAATAAAAAGTAGATACTTTTCCCCTATACTATTAAAAGCAGCTAACAAGGGTGGTAGCTGTGAGAATTAAGGAAGACTTGTTGGGTGGAGAGAGAGAGCAACAATGTATTTTTCACAGGTCTGTTTAATTCCTCTTTTTTATCCTCTTTCAAACCTCCTCACTTCCTCATTATTGTTTACCTTTTTTTTTTTTTTTTTTTTTTTTTTAAGTTTGGAAAGCTTGGCTGAGGGTAGTGCTGGGAAATTTGCACAGAATGAACATCTGATTTCCAACATAATAAGTAAATGAACACAAATTTAACTTCATGGTATTCAGTACTAACTATTCTCTAATGCTGAAATAATGGCCTCCAGCCATCTCTGAAGTGTGCAGAGAATAGTTAGTCAGCAGCTAAGCACAGCTTTCTTTAACCACTATGCTATCAAAGGGAAAGTGGGCAAAGATTGGGAATTTTAATGCACAAATGGTATTCCTAAAGTTTGCAGTTCAAAGCTAAGTAAATAATGAATAGCTTGAATGCAAATTATCTGTAATTAACTTTGCTAAGTCTGTTTTTAATAAGGATAGATATGAAAGAATCACTAAGACTATAATATATTACATGTACCACAAACACTGAAACAGTGATTTTTTTTCAGAGAGTTGAAAGTGAATGGAGTGAGTGCTTTTCAGCATTTTGGATAGCAGTGTATAGGTCATTGGAGAAACAAACGTTGGTGCCTGCTATATTCAGGAAGAAGATGCATCCATGATAGTAGCAGATGCAACATATTACTTGGACAGGTGCCACCCAAAAAAAAGGTGGACTGATGGGGAGGGAGTGAGAGGAAAGAGGGTGCTGAACTCAGGAATGGGAGCTGCACCTCACTTGGAAAAGAGAGCAGAGCCCACACAGGAGGCATAATTAAGAGAAAGCTCAGTAGATCCCAGCACAATCTATAGGCCTGCCTTTTGTACCTCCATCAACTTCAGTGAATGTTGGGTGTGCAAGGAATGTGAGATAAGGCCCTGAAGGCATGACTCATTACAAACAAAATAATTTAAGGAAGAACACCCACAGAGTGGGAGTAGTCCAGCACCTGGCATGCCTCACAGAAAGGTGGGTTTTCAGAAGTTTTCTGTAGCAGGGGAAGGGTGTATATCCAAACATATTAAAAGGACAGCATGAAAGAGAATAGCTTGAATCTAAGTAGATTATATCTATGCTAGAAATAAAATTAATGTTGTATCTCTACAGACTCTATTTACTGACAAATGGGCAGTAAACCCCTGCATTTTTAGGGACTGGTGCACACATTACGCTTCAGCTATTCTTGCTGATTTTAATGAAAGCATAAATATACCGACATAGGAAAATAGTCCAAACAAAAAGTACTTTGGAGTAGCTAGTCAGGCATTTGTCTGCACTCTGGAGCCCCAAGAGCACAGATGGTTCTGAGTGTTACACAAGTCTGATCTCTCTGTTCTTTATTCAGGAATTACCACTTGAACTCTGAGCACAAAGCAAGTATGTTTGTAGAGAATTGTGATTATGTACAGCTCTGCATGAGTGCTAGCTATGAATCTGACGATTACTATTGTATTTATGGTATGCATTACTGACAGATATAATCCATTAAAATATATGTTTCACAATGAAATTGCGAATCAAAAATAGATACACAATATGGTTGCAAAAATCTTGCAGAAAAAAATCTGCTTATGAAATTTACTGACTTTAGAGCGCTTGGTTTCAATACCCTTTTGTTGTTGTAATAATAATAATAATAATAATAATAGTGATAATGATACTCCTTTAGGAACCTTGTTACAATTTCTTGATTTAAAACACAGAAAAATATTTCGCACCACATCTAGCTGACATTTTTTTCACGTAATGCAGGAGTCCTATCTTGAATTACAACACCAAATTCTGGGTTCAGGCCTGCCTGTTGAGCACAACCTATGTTGTTCTTACATACTTGAATTCTTTTCAAGCCCACATCTCCAAAGAGATACAAACATCTAATTCCTTTTGTTACTACTGCAGAATCTCCCTACATTTTGATTTTCTCCCAATATGATTCATTCTTCAGATGAACATCACATAGCAGATAGGGCACTTGGTTTTCCATGTTCTATTTGCTGGGTTCCAGATACTGATATTATTCCTTCCTTTTCTTTAGTAAGGCAGAATTGTCTTTTTTTTGCATTTATCTGCTCTACGACCTAGATCCACAACCTGTAAGCATTTGTTTTGTTCTCCAAAATGAAAACAAGATCCTCAAACAAAAACCAAACCAGCCGGGTTTGATGGCTGTGTGGAAATATTCTCAGATCTGAGTGGTCATGCCAAAAGCCTGGACTCCACATTTTCTCTCTTGTCTATTACACAGGGCAAAAAGAGCTAATGATAGTACTTTCAACTGGTGAAGATAATTTCATGTTTGCTCTACAATGACTCCTCCAAATTATAAAGAAGGGTCCCACACTTATGCTCAGCCAGCAAAGAACATTTTCATGTATTGGAGAACACATCCAAAGGAACCTTAAAATCTGAGCGCAGACGTTTTGGAGGATCCCATCCCACCCTTAAGGACAAAAGTCAAACTAAGGGCCCCAGAGAGTCCAGAACAGTTA
>CM031878.1:31368897-31426309 GCA_018697195.1 Certhia americana | reverse complement strand
GTGTGTAAGAAAGAAAGAAAGAAAGAAAGAAAGAAAGAAAGAAAGAAAGAAAGGAAAGAAAGAAAGAAAGAAAGAAAGAAAGAAAGAAAGAAAACCAACAAAAAGTAAATAACAGCAATGGCTTTGAAAAAGGACTTCAGAGAGATTTGCTCAGAGAGAGAAGAACATCTGGCTTAGGGTGAAAAGAGAAGTGGTGTCATCTGGGCAAAAAATAAAACCATTCTCTTCAAATGTGTCCTTAAAAAAGGAGGGAGAAGAAATTAAAAAACCCCAAAACTAATCATGCAGGAAGGGAAAGCAAGTTCAGGGAAAGCCAAAATCTTGTAATGTTTTAGGAGGGCTTATTAGAGTGAAAATTAAGTGTCATGCAGAGCTTTGCTTCAGTCCTGATGTCTTTAATTCAAAGATCCAGCACCCTGTAAACCTACTTTAACAACTTCCCTCAGATGAAATATAAAAATTAAAGACATTTACAATACAGCTTAGTAGCAGATGTAGTCTTACCATGGGGGTATAGATCAAATAGTGATGTAACCCGACTGAAAGGGATTATAACTCTAGTGAAAACCTCTCATCAGAAAAAAAATTTGGATATCTGACAAAATATGGGCTTCTATTTTTGCTTTGAATCCCATTTCAGATGGGCTTGACTTTTTATTTACCTCTGGAAGATGGAAAAAAATATGCAATTTTGTTCCTGGATAGATTCCCTGTTTCATAATCTTTCTCCAGCTCTGTGTTAGGGGTAGCATAAACAGCAGGGTCTCTGCTGGGTCAAAGTGGTCATAGGCAGGGTTTATGGGGAACTTGTAGTGAGACAAACTTTAGGCAGGTTTGTCTTAGGCTGTGTTTAAGCAAGATTGCCTTAAGTGGTCAGAAAATTTAGCAAAACAAAACAGCCTCTGTGCATAGTTCTTATTTTCCTTGTAGTAAAGTCTTTTCAGTAAAACTGTAGAAAGAGCAGCACAAAATAAAGGACAGAAAGTAAAAGGAGATCTTTGTGTTCTCCTACTTGAAGGGAGGCTGTAGCAAGGAGGAGAATGATCGCTTCCCACTAGTAACAAGGTGGGTTACTTGTGTACTCCTCACCTGCAAGAGATGAGGAAAAAGTCTCAGCTTGTGCTAGGGGACTTTCAGAGTAGATATCAGGAAAAAGTTCTTTATGAAAAGGGTTGCCAAGCAGTGGCAGAGGTTTCCCAGAAGAGTGGTTGAATCACCATCCCTGAAGATAATTAAAAGACCCACAGATGTGTAACATAGGGATATGGATAGGGATGTGGTGGACTTGGCAGTGCTAGATCAATGGCTGAACTCAATTATTTTAGAGGCCTTTTGAACTTTAACGTTTCTATGGTTCTACTGTCATTCTGTATTAACCTCTGTTAAGTCAGGTAATTTGAGGTTCTGCTGCCTGGCACGGTCCATAGTTGTAACTGCCCATGACACTCCCATTTTCAGACAAGTGTGCTCAATGCTGTTTATATATGGTGTCTGGTGCCCTAGGTTTGCATATGTCAAATTTCCTTTTTTGGTCTCCCATTCTTGAGAGAAGCTAGGTTGAGCTAGGCATAACTTTTAGATACAAATGATTTTTCATGCCAAGATGGCAAGTGATATGGGACAGAGAGGGCATTAGAAAACTGAGCAATCACTCTGTTCTGATTGTTGAGTTGTGCAGATGGTGGAACTGGGTTTTCTGGTTGTGGCATTCCATCCTATGGCATGGTTGAAATTCTGGCTGGCAGATATTTGTGTGTGCAGCAAAATACACTGGTAGGCTTTCTGCTAAATGGATTTATTTTTGAAATATATGTCCCACCAAGGCTAAAAGGATGAGGGGCAGACTTGTTATTGGGGAGACAAGATTTTCTTAGATATCTCATACAAGTATCTCTGTACAAAATCCTAGAGTTGGTCTAGATTTATTCTCATGCAAAATATAGAGCCCGTGAAAAAATTAATTTCTCAAAATTGATGCCATAAATAGCTCTCCAAAATGAAGTAGAAGATGATGACATAAAATACTATCAGGGAAAATAGTGTTGAAAACTCTAGGTCTGGTGTGATTTCTCTCTTTTTGTGTGGTAAAATAACTTATTTCTTTTTCATACTTAATTAACACATCCCTAGAATATGTACATCAATTATAAAATATGAAGCTGTTTTATTTCTCCTACTGTTTATTTCCATTTTGCTGTGGAAAGTGTATGCTCACTTATCAAGGGGTATAAGTTAAGGAAATTAGAATAAGATATTTGGCTTGTTTGGTTGGTAGCAGTCACAGGGCTGAACTAGAATCCACTAACACGACACAGCACAGAAGCTCTGCTGCAAGAATGAGATGGGAGGCTCACCCGTGCACCCAGGCCTAACTGAGTTTTCTGCAGCTGGCAAGAGGAGGAAAGAAAAGTACCTCTGCCATATTTGTAGTTCTCACACCCCAGCAGCTGGTTAGGAGCCAGTTCAGCCCACAACACAATTAAGGGGAACCTTGGGGCTGTTTTAATAAACAATAGCCCCAAGGATTATGCCACAGTTCACACCCCTTTCCTCCCTGCCTTCTGGACATATCCCTGAGGTGTCCCCTATGCCAAGAGCTGGGAAAATTCTCCAGAGAAATTCTCAGCTGGCTTGTTGAGCTAGTTTTATGGCACCTTTGCTGTCCTGAGACCTAGACCATTGTTGATAATTTTCCTATTGAAAATATGCTATTTTGCCATTCAAATTGCTAAGCAAATAGAAGGAAGATGACAGTCTATACAGCAGTGATATGAGCAGAAGAGTGAAAACGTGTTTAGTTCAGGTATGACTACAATCTATGTAACTGGGACAATGGCTATTTGTTTGGCAGAGATAAATATAATTTGGCCTGTTGTTGTGCAATTGTTGTACCTGATAGGGATATGGGTTTAGTCTAACAGGCTACCAAGTCCTTTTAAGTATTCATGTCCTTACTCTTCCTTCCTGAGAAGGTAAGGATAGGTTCAGGGAAAGACTCCCAGCACAAAATCCTGCATTTCTTGCGAATGGAGTCATCCATTTAGCCTCCCCTTACTTGAGAGATGTTTCACACTGTTCTGACTTTCATCTGATCAAAGTCCTTCTTCTATGACCTGACTGAGCATGTGTCCCAAGAAATTCACTCATTAATCCTCTCACTCAAACAGTGAAAGCACAGAATTTCCAATAAGCCCCACTGATGATAAATCTCAGTTCAGGTGTGAAGGTATATGTTCTCAAGCACAGCACCAGAGAAACTCAAAAAGCAATCAAGGAAAATAAGACTTTTTTCTAGTCCTTAATTTAGGATCATGCTTGAACATGCTGTTTCAGGTTGATTCAAGTTGATTAGACTGTATCTTCCCACCAGTTCTAGTCCAGCATTTAACACAACCCAGCTTTATCAGCAATAACAGGGCAATGAGCCTTAGCCAAATTCAAAGAAGAAACTTTGGTAAATTCATGCCTAAAAATAAGAGTGACCATAAAGCATCATGTTCCAAAGATGAAAATTCTTCCTTACCTTAGAGGAAAACGTGTGAGAGGGAGAGTTTCCATGAGTCTAAATGTTCTTTGTTCCCAAACCAGAATGCACCGCATGAGAGAGGAAAGATTTACCTGCTGCTCTTCATTGACATTAACTAATACCTCATGGACTTATTCTCACCTAATGGCAAAATAATAGATGCTGAACACCCAAATAAGAATGGGAGTGCAGAATTTATTTAAAATTCTACCTCTGGTTCCTATTAAAATTACTGTGCTGTATGTCCTTAGTTTCGAAATCCATATAGGGATGATAATCTCCACACCTCAAAGATCTTAGCCTTTAATGTCTATAAAAGTTGTCATAGTCTTAAGTGAAAGACTCATAAACACAAAAGAAAATGGATTTCTGTTCCAGGTTTCAAAAATAAAAAGCTCTGTGGGCAACTTCTACACATCATTGTGAGGGCTCTGCATTGTTCTCCTGCTATATGGTGGCAAAGGACATGTCTAGAATGAGTTCATAGTTATATAAATGCTCTGCTTTATCTCTCAGTTTGCTCATATGAGCAGTACAGCTGTTTTCTGTGGATTTCTTAAGAGGCAAATGTACTCAAAAATCAAGGACCAATGAAGAAGGTTTTTTTTATGTATTTGTATGTGTACATACACTGTGGAAAGCACAGCATTCATCTCCCCCATTCCAAACTTCACCGGATTTAAGATTATGCACCAGTGGTAAGCGTTGTGTTTTCATTCTTCTTGTACTTAGACAAATGTGCTTTGTTGGTGAAGCATACCCTTCTCATCCCATCTGTTTTCAGTATGTTATGCTGCTCATGGGTCCCTGGGGGCCATCACAGCGGCATGCTTTACTCAGAATCCCAAGAAGCAGCCGCTGCAGTTCCTCTGTGCAGCATGGCAGGTTTTGTAATTGTAAAAATGGCAGCATTCAGCTAACAACAGTGATGAGAAGGGACAATGCATATCACCTTCCAAGCCCTATAGGATGCAAAGACTCTGGGAGGCACAGATCAAGTCTTTGAAAAATTAATTCGGTTATCTGCCTGCTGGTGGGATCAGCTTCTCAGCCCCTGGGAGAAGTTTTTAAAAAGTAGCCAAAACAATTAGCTGTATATCTAGTCATTCCTGGCCCCAAGACAATATGCCTTTTGTCCCATTTCTTACCCAGATTTCAATTGTTACCAAGAACCAGATAGTAGTAGTAGTAGTAGTAGTAGTAATAATAATAATAATAATAGTAATAATAATAATAATAATAATAACAACAACAACTAAAAAAATAATAATTAAAAAAAAAAAAAAAAAAGAAAGCAGAAGGGTGTTTGGAAACCTGTAAATAAAATGGCATTGACTGCAGAAACCTCAGTCTTGAAGCTTATCTGAAGACTAAGAGTCTGTGAAGGAGTGGGTAGGCAGAATGTTCCTTGCAATGTAGCCTATTTGGCCCTCAGAGTCCTTGGTAAATGTTTTGATATAAAATAAAGCTTAAAAAAAAAAAAAAAAATGGAGAAATTTTCAAGACAAGAACTGTTGCTTGTTTTCCCTTAATTTTAATGGAGATTTTCATAACCCCCAAAGCTGAAATAGAGCAAAGTAGAACAATCCCATTCCTTGCCCAGCTGGTGATGCTGTGCCTGATGCACGTCAGGACTGTGTTTGCCCTCCTGGCTGCCAGGGCACTGCTGGCTCCTGTTCATCTTTCCATAGACCAGGACCCTCAGGTCCATTTTCATGGTACTGCCCTCCAGCCTCTCATTCCCCAGTCTGTAGGTACATCTAGGATTGCCCTGCAGATTCCAAGACTGGATCATGTTAAATTTCATGCAATTGGTATCTGCATTTCAGTCACTTCCATGACTAGAGAGTAGGGACAAAAGCAAGGGAAAGAAACATGTAGAGAAGAATGAAAGGAGGGAAAACAGCCCTATTCCCCCAGATCAGACACCAATGTGTTAATGTATTCTCTCTGAACATATGATACCAAATGGAGGTGCATGAATCTCAATCCTGAAAACTCTGTGGATATAAAAAAAAGCTGACTGCTTAAGCCTGCAAAAACTTCAGTGCATCTCTAGATACAGCCTGGAGCAATAAAGTATGAAAGAGTATTTATTTATTTATTTATTTATTTTAAGATTAGATACCAATTTTGCTATTTAGCACATTATTTTTAGTATTTGGGGACTATGACTTGTGCATTTATTTGCCTAGTAGACTTTAAAAGGCAGATATATCAGCCACAGGTACAAGAAGAAGAGTTGCATCCACACAAAAAATTAATAAGTCTCAAAGAGCTGTAAAAAGGGCACAAAGAATGAGAAATTTACTCAGGGAACCCTTCAAGTGGAGCACAAAATGGAGGCATGTATATTGGATAGACTGTAATTGTTGCTTTTGCCCCACAAGAGGAGTAGTTCTTCCCTGGGGTTAAGGGTAGGGAAATGTTACAAGGAAGAAGCAGCCACAAAGTTGGGTTGGAAAGCAGAAGAGAGTTGCTTTAGGCTATAAACTGGTTTTCTGGGGGCCTGAAGTCCTACAGAAAATCTTTCAGGTTTCTTTGTGTGCACACCCATATGTGTATGGGTGCACATCAACCAAACCTGCACCCAAGCTTATACACTACTATCTTCTTTCATGACTGAGTTCAGGCCTTCTGAAATGGGGCTCTCTGTCTCTCTCTCCCTCTCCCTCTCTCCCTCTTTCTCTCTCTCTCTGCGTTATTGCAGTACAAAAAAGAAACAATATCTGCAACTCTGGACCTGAACACTGCACAGACACAAGTCATAAAAAATAAAAGAAAGCTTTT
The DNA here is from genome assembly GCA_018697195.1 of Certhia americana. Classification (NCBI taxonomy): domain Eukaryota; kingdom Metazoa; phylum Chordata; class Aves; order Passeriformes; family Certhiidae; genus Certhia; species Certhia americana. The sequence continues at coordinate 31,419,993 of CM031878.1, read as the reverse complement.
TTGTTGGTTTGGAAGAGTATTTTTGTTTGGTTTTTAGAGGTTTGTTTGTTTGTGGGCTTTGTTTTTTTGTTTGTAGGTTTTGGGGTGTTTTGTGGTTGTTTGTTTGTTTGTTTGTTTGCTTGTTGTTCGGTTTGATTTAATTTGGGTTTTTTGTAGGAGTGTAAGCAAAGGTTCCATATTTGTGGCTGCTAATGTAACCTGCATGTGCAAAATATCTCAGCCGTCATCCAAAGATTCTGCCACTGATTTTGGAAGTGGACCCTGAGAGGAACAAAACGATGAGAGAGACCTATTCAGAAATGTGTTTCTAGCATAGGCAATAACCAGCTGAAAAATAATGAACCAATGCTTGTGAAGCAGAAACATCCTTAAGTTTTACCAGGATATTACTCCACTGAAGAAATGGCAGGTAGCAGTATACTGTGTGGGCCCATGTTCCCACATGCCTTACCCCATGTGATACTGTTCTTTGCCAACATCATTTTCCCCATTTTTACCAGAGCTAAATATTTGCCGACCTCTAACAAAATAAAAGCACACACAAAAATGAGGTAAGTGGAGCTGTTAGTTCAGATGCTGCTATTTGAGAGCTCACATAACTCTGGGGAAATAAGTACTCAGTATGTAATCCCAGCAATGACACTAAAGGTAAATGGATTTGGGGATTTTTGTCATGTACTGTGGTAGCAATAACAGCAGTGACAGGGCATTTGTATCCTCACATCACATCTGGTGAAAATATTTCATCTGGGAAGCACAGCTTTTATCACATAATTTGCTCCCATTATTTTAGTGGATAATGTTTCACACTGCTGGTGATCCTCACCTGAATGGTGGCTGCAAGGTGTCACTCCACCCCACACCAGATTTGGGAAGCTTGGGATATAAATTGAAGCCAATACATCCACTATCGGAGAAACATGCATTATTATTAAAGCTCATTCATCACACACTGAAGTAAATACCTTGCATGGGGGAATTGGAATCATTTTCAGTGAACTAGATCCATCACCTTCTAAATCAGGTACATCAGCTAGTGAATCAAATGCATCACCTTTGAATTACATGGGCTCCCAGTCGAATTAGATGCATCACCTATTGAATCAAATACATAACTATTGAATCAAAAACTGTACGTCACCCAGTAAATCATGTAAATGTTACCCATACTGTATGTTGAACAGCTGCATCACCAATAAGTTTAACAGATGACATGTTAAAGCTTCTATAACATTTAAACAATTACCACAAGGGCCAAATTCAATATGTCAGTTACCAGTCCTGAAAGATCAAGTTTCCAGAGCCAGTAAAAATACTGGAAAAAAATTTTTCATTTTTTCTAATATGTTAAGCCTATGAGTAGGCAAAAGCAGAAGGACCAAGAGGGAAAACAAGGTGCAATTCAATAGTATTGCCATTGTAGCTTACAGCAACCGTGAGATGCTGACAAAATCAAAGCATAAGGTATGATGGTTGTTCCATAATATCTTTAACCACTGTACCACATGACTCAGAAAGGGCTAAATCCATTGTTTAACATGTGACTATCTTTCATCTTTCACAAGATTCTCAGTTTCACCAACACCTTAGAGGTTGAGACAGTGACCACTAAAACCAGGGGATTGTTTATTTATTTATTTATTCATTTTTCTGTTTATTTACTTATTTACCTGTTTATTTATTTATTCTTTAGCACAAAATTTATTCCTGGGATAGGTAAAATTTCTAAGGGTAGCACCAAGAAAAAATGGACAACAAGGATGAGCTGTGTTCTGGAATGGAGGTTGAGTCAAACTCAGACCTCAGAAGATACAATCTTTTATGAGCTATATTGTTTGCAAATGTTCTGCTACCTTTAAAAGCAGCCTTATTACCAGACATTTTAAATAATTTTTATTGCTTCTTATCTGGAATTCTAAGCAGCATGAAGAAATCAAAATATTACTCTTTCTGACTCCTGACCCTCTGACACAAACATGGGCAGTCCCATTTTACAGACTGGCAAAATGAAGAAGGCAGCCTTCTAGTGAATCTTTCCTTTCCCTTTCCATCCTCCTTTATGTTGCACCAATTATACAATGAAAGCATCAGATTTCGATGGAGGAGTTTTTTATCTTGTGTGTGACTGACACATTTTTGGCAGAAGAACATACTTATCTGACTCAAGTTATCTGGAGCACTGGAACTCTGGTTAGCCCTTGCAATAACACAATTAAGATGCATTTGTAGTCATGTCTGAAAGAGGGAAGCACAGAAGACATATATGCACAAGAGCACTGCAGGAGCATTGCTCCAAATGAACGAGAGCTGTGTCTATGTTCCCACTTTAGAGGAGTTTCTTGATTTTTGCCTTTTTCTGAGGAATCCACAGAGGAGAAGCACGGAAGACCAGAATGAGGAGGGAGAATAGATAAAGGTCTGGTGCAGGCTGTGTTAGTAAAAAGGAGAGGGAAGAAAAAGGAGGACACTTCAGTAAAGATATAAATAGATGAAAATACCAGAATGCTGAATTGCTTTGTTACTTGGGACCAAAATCAGCAGTTAGTTTGATTATGATCTGGAGAGAGTGAAGCAAATGTAAATGAAAGAAGTGTGCTGAGCTGAGGAGAAGCTGACCTACAAGATTAACTGTATATTATCTGTAATCCTCATTTTAACCCAATAAGAATATCACTATAAATTCAGACTTACTGACACTGAGGTGGTCTAAGTATTCTCTTTTCACTGGAAGCAGCACCCAGGATAATGATAGAAGGATTTCTTAACTTAGGTGCAGGTGTATACACAGAGAATGTTTTTTGAACATGCACAACATTTTATATCCTTCAGACAGTTTAAGCTAAACATACTGTACCTTGCTTTCTCAAGCATTGTTGTATTTTAGAAAAAAAAGAAAGTGTAACACTCAACTCACAAAAAATGCCCTTTAAAAGTTCCCAATGCGAATGGCTTGTCTTTCCCATCCTTTGTTATCCTTGTGACACTCATAGTATGGAAGTATTAGGAACAAGACATCCGAATTGCATTGCCCAGCCATCTGTAACAGACAGAAGTTTCATGCTCTACTCCTTAACCTTTTAAATAGTCTGGGGTTTTTTTGAGTGGCTGGTTGTTCCACCTTTTTTCTCCCAGGTTTTCAGGGCTGCACAAGGGGAGAACAGGAATCAGCCAGCCAGTCAGTCCAATTAAAGCACATGGAGACTACTGCTGTCTTTCATGAAGGGCATGAGTGAGGAATGAAAAAAACCCTCATTTGTGTGACAAGAGTTTCAGAGAGAAAAGAGAATGAGACCATATCAGCAGGTGCCTCTGAAAGTGGCCCACACAAGAAGCAGGTGAGCCTCTGTCTATTAGTTCCACTGTACGGGGGAAAAGCATGTCTTTATATTCCTTTTTTGATGTATGTTGTGCAAATATCTGTTCTGAATAAAAATTTCTGCTCTTTGTACCCATAGGATCCTGATAGGCCTTCCCCAGCAAATCAAATTCTATCTGCTAACTGTGATACTGCTCTGGCTGTCTGTGTCTTCCCTGCCACTGGGGATAGTCTCACTGCAGGGTCAGCAAAATGGACAAAACAGCGGGTGTGCCGATGCCTCAGCTGACGCACTTCGCAGCTTGGTGGTTGCAATTAATATACCAGACATGGACTGGAGCACCTGATGTATGGGCACACATCCCTGCAGCTGTAGGGGGTTATTATCTTTGAAACTACTGCAAGAAGGTTCATGAGAAAGTATCTGTCAGAGAGGTTATCTTAGGTCTTGATTAGCTTCATGTTGTCTACATAAGCAAGCCACCAACCTGCCCAGGTATTTTCTGTGCCTAGCCCTCGGAGCAGTAACCCAGTGGTAGTACTGCCTTTATGCCTGGTTGTTTTGTAGAACTGTTTGCTTTGCAGGCTACTGTATTGGATTCCATACAGAGATGACTTAGTAGATGATTTCCCCATCTGATTCAAGAGGGCAGACATCTGTTTCAAATGGTAACTTAGAGCACTGGAGTCAGTAGATGATGTATCTGATTTAGATGGCAAGCTTGACACTTCAATATGAAATACTACACCTCCACTACAATCCCTTGTGCAAAGCATTTCCTTCCATACAGGAGGTATATGTGTGCATGCCTTTTGGGGTGGATGTGAGGGTGAGAGCATAATCAGTTTGAATAGTTAATAGGCACAGCAGCCTTTATGACTGTTGTTCTGTAGAGAGTCTTTGCTGGGGAAAGCAAACTGGCAGGCATGTCACTGAAAGAACATGGAGGACTAGTCCAGGCTTGGGTAAAGAATTTTCTGTTTCAGGTTTCTGTTATCATGGCCTGATAGCACTTGATGCAGACATTGCACTGGAAAGAGCTTCAGAAAGATGATAACTGCAACCTGAATACTTCATACGTATCATCCAGACAAGGCTTGACTTTCAAGACTACAGCATCACAGAATTCAGCTGTATCCAAAGACACTGCTCTCAGTGAACACAGACTCTTGAACAAAGCTGATCAGTAGGAATAATTCCTGTTTCCAACATCATATGCATGCTGCAGCTGTTTCTGGGTGGGTCACATGCTGCTGATTATTTGCATGCAGAAGAAAGTTAAGTACAGCTTGTAGAGACTTGCTCTCCCAACAGCAACACAGTGGGTTGTGATGGACGTTCAGGAAAGGAGAACCACAAGATTTTTCCACAATGTGCATCTTGGCTAGACTTTAAAATGGGAGATCAAGAAAAGAATAGTATAAACATGATTTTTAGGCACTGAGAGGTCTTGACAGATGATAATTTTTCTTGTGACTGTGACAACTAATTTTTCCGTATTGACTCTGTTGTTTATAAGATAGCATATATAGCAGAACACATTTTACTGGGTGTTCATAGTAGCTTATGGACCAAAGACATTCTAATAATGTCATAATTCAGTGTCATGGAAAAGCCAAAGCTAACAATGGTAGAAACAGTTATGCAAATCAAGCAGAATCTGGCCTCCAGCAAAACATCTGTAAATGATGTGGTAAGATCTGCAAGCTAATCACCTTTTACAAACAAGAACTGTGTACTTAGTTCAGCTAAGGGGACAAATTGTAGAAATCATTCTTTTAGCTGAGCTTATCTCAGGAGAGTTAAGTACAGATCATGACCATGTACATGCTGCGGACGGCCTGCATATTAAAGGAGAAACACAAAGTTCCCATAATTGGCCTACAGAATTTTTCACTCTTTCATCCTCCCTTGTTGCTACACGTCTTTCTTGCTTTTATTGAGTCATTATGTGATTTATAGAACAAATGCAACTGTATTTGCAGCACTGTACTTAGTGATTTAAAAAAAAAAAAAAAAAAAAAGTAAACATTTACTTTTCCTGCCTACTTCTTCTTTATCTGCAGGCGCCCCCAGGAGAAGAGACGTGGAAATCTAAAAGTCCTCCTGATATTATACTGCTTGTTGCTTCTTAGAAATGTTTCTCTAAATGGGATCAGCCATCACTTCCTATTAGTACAACCAGCCTTTTCAGTGATGACATTACACAACGGGCAAGACTGTGATTACTTAGAGTCATAAGACTAGTCTTGTGAATATACTCCTGTGTCCTACTGCATTCTGAAGGGAGAGTGCTTTGCTTTGCAAAACTACTGCAAAGATTTGAAATCTCAAGTGGATGTAGAATAGTATACAGCCGCTCTCGGCTCTTTGCTATCCTCTCTGGCATTGTGCACCGTATCTTAATATCTTCCATGTCTATTTTTCATAGACACTATCTAGCTGGCCTCATTTTGCCTTCTCAAACGAGATTGCCATGCTGTTGTGAAGACTAGTAAGAGTTTTTCAGAGGAAGCATTTTAGGGCAGTGGGGACAGGTTGAAAATTTCTGTGTCATTCCACTGACAAGGGAATGAACTTAATGATAGACCATATTTGTTTGATCTGTGGTATTTCTTCTCAGTGCTTTCCCTTTCTAAAATCCTAGAGAGGTCTTTGTCACTCAGAAATCCCTAGCTGATGAAATGCTTCCAGATGAGTGTCTTTGTGAATTGCATGGGAGTATGTTGCTCGTATATGATTGCAAAAGTAACAGGAGTTCCAGCCAGGTGAATGAGGCAGTGATGGACATTAGTCACAGAAAAATAAATCAGCAAGCACAGGATATAGGACTGAAAGAAAGAAGAAGTAACTTCCCTCTTTCAGGGGCTGACTAGGTCATGGGCCACCTCCTTTTCTGAGACCACAAGGAGGCAGAGTATTTTACCTATGCTTACCCTCTTACATTAACTCCTTTAGAAACTGGCTGACTTCCATGCTGCTCTTCAGCAATGAGATGTCCATCTACCCTTCCTCCCCCACATATGAAATGTATTTCTTGTAGTCACACTTGGACTGTGGTAAGAAGAGAAGGCACTGTTCTGAAAGATCACCTTCAAAATTTGGGTTGTTCCTACACCAGATATTGGGATAACTGCAGACAACAAGGGGGGAATTCAGACTGAAGCCTAAATTATATTGAGCAGCATTCATTTTAAAACTTTGCATCAGAACAAAGCGTTATCTGGGGCAGGAGTTTCCTAAAATCCTGATGTGCCTGAGCTGTTTTAGTGGATTAATGGTGAGGTATTATCAGTGAAGCAGATGCCCTCAGTTTGACTGTTTTTATCTGATCTCCTTTTCTTCCAGATGGATGGAATTATGGAATGCTACCTAGGCAGAAACAATATGCTTGATGCCTTTTATGGAAGAATGGGTACAGATTTGCAAGTCACTGAGAAGTATTTACTCCTCCAGTGGCATTCAAATGCAGTCCCACATTGTGCTTGCTCTTTACCCCAAGGAGAATTTTGCTCTTTGCAGAGATATAGCAGAGGATTTCAGCAAGTCCTTCAACAGCGGAACTGTGTAAGTGACAAGCTCTGGTAAGAAAGGGTGCACCAAAGCAGGCTTATAATCATTACAGAGTAAGAACTTTGTCAAGAAAATGAAAGAATTCCCCTAGGAAGAGAAACCCAAGTGTCTAAAATCTTCTCTCTTAATGAAACTTTAGCATTACAGTTTTAACTTGCAAGACCATTGTTCTGATTTTGAAGTGAGTTCCTCATGCTATATGGGCCTTATAGAAAAAAATGAAAAAGCAGCCCTCTCCTAGTCTCACTGTACAAGTCGGAGACAGATAGAAGGAAGTCAGTGACCTAATGTGGATGTAAAGTCACAGTGAGAGAAATAATAGTCCAGCAACAGCTAACTCAGCTCTGTGGATGTATGCAATCACTATAGCGACCCCAAAAGGAAATATGTTTGAGGAGATCACTTCAAAGAATATATGTGAAACCTTTCTCATAAAAGTTTAAATTCAGCATTGTGGTGCAGTCCCTTCAGCAAAACAAGTGCATTAGCACAGAAGAGAGCAGCTCATAAAAGAGGTATTCTCACCTCCCTCTTGTTCTTGTCAGCTCCCATGGTTGTGATAACCCTTCACCCCTTCAATCCTTTCATGCTAATTTTGTTCTTAAAGGCAGCAAGAAAAATACACTTTGGTTTTAAGCCAACAACAAGATGAAGAAAGTGAAAAATAAACCCTCAGGATGTTGTTTAAAACCCAGAGGTCATAAGCCTCAAGACAATGGCTTTTGGTGCACCTGGAGTAGGAGATTTCACATCTCAGTGGCAAATTTATGAGTTCTGTGAGGGGCCAATGCTGGTGGTACAGGAGGCAGAGACACCAGTTTACACCAGTGACTGCAGAATTCATCCAATGAATTGAATCTGTCTGCAGAAACTCCAGATTTACGGTTGGCCACTGTGGTTGTGAATTGGTTCCACTTCCAGGTGAACCTGCAAACCACACAGAGTATCTCCAGGCTGCTGCTGCCAAGAGAATCAGAGAGCCCCTCTGTGCTAGTGTGGGCCTGCAGATGTATCCCACAGAGTGTTATTGCCTCCAGTCTCAAAGGAGGATAATTATATCAAAAAACCAAACCTTGCCTCTAAGTATGACTTACTGGCTTGAGCTGATTAACCCACAGAACTAGCTTTACTATTTTCCATTCCAGACTTGAAGCTCCCTCCACTGTCTTCCCTTCATATTTCTCTGTGTACAAAGAAACAACTGAGCTGGTTTCTTTCCCTGAAAAGCCTTTTTTGATTATCATAAGTGGAATTGATGCACACAAGATTATTTGGACTGTAATAACAATGTAAACATAGATGCCTCTGATGGATTAAAAAAAAATTGTGCTGTATTGTCAACTGTATCATTAAATGGCTCTGACTCTGGAATTACTGTACTCCCTTTCCATGACAATATAGGTAATCCTACAGAATATCTGAGGTAATTGTGTAAGAGTGTGTGCAAGTATCCCTCGGCCAATGTTTCCAGAACAGTTATCCATCCCTCATGACTTTGGGGTGGGAGTAGGATCTTTAGTGCAGCAGGCACTATTGTATAACAGTTCCAAAAACTCTTCAGGGAATCAGCATTGAAGTATGAGTGGTACACTTCTGCTGCCAAATGGGGATGTCTAGTGCCATTCCAGCCACTGTTAGGCTTGCACTTGCAAGTTGAGATGGTCCCAGGTCTCCATAGGGCCCGTGTCATATCTGCCAGCTCCCTTATGTCATGGGTTGCGTGGTTTCCAGCACCACAGAAAGTCCTGTGTTAAGCAACTGAAATGTACCAAGGGTGTTGGGGCAGCTGAGGTGACAAGAAACTGGTGATACCTACAGCAGAACTAGAAGGAAGTAGAAATGAGAAATGCAAGAATAAGGAATGAGTTGGAGCTTCAGGTGTTGGGTTAAGGGTGGCCTGCATCCAGTACCCTGTCACAAACTCTTAAATAATAGGAGAGTAATTAAATTATTAAATATTAATTAAATATTTTTTCTTCATCTTCTTTTTGCCATGTGTTACACAACAGGTGATACTTCTTGTTTCTTTTCAAGGAAGATATTTGGTTTGGGACTTTGACTGTTTCTGCATGTCTTCACAGTACAACATGGATTCTTTTATTCTTCTCACAAATAATAGAGTGAGGAAACTGTTCCTTCTTCAAGTCTTCCATCTCTTTGCTCTTCATCTGAGGCTGACTCTCTGAAAACCTAGTTAGAAAGAAAGCATGCCTGTCCTCCATTACACTTATTTCTGCAGTTTGCACTAAAGGCGTTAGGATAGGTACAAAACCAGAGTCTCACTTTTTAATTTCTCTCTTGATTAACTGATTTTTTTTAAAGTAGAACACTTCTCTTTCCTTCTCTGATGCGTTCTTCCCCTTTTGAAAGTGTATCTGTTGCTCTAAGTGCAGCTGAAATGAGTGAACATGTTATGTGGTGCTTCAGGGAATTCCTGAAGGATTGATTCAATTTCTCTGGGATCTGCATTCTGAGAACTGAGAGCACAAGTGCTGCAAAACCTGTTTGTGAATCAAACCCAGACATTAATATATATTAATGTGTTTGTGAATGCATGCATGTGTGCGTGTTAAGGGAAAAAATAAAGGTTGACTCAAAGAAAGAAAATCAGAGACAGTAAAAAAAGACCTGAATCCTGAGGGTTTTGGGGTATGTTTTTTTTAAGTGAAAGCTAATGGAATCCAATATAACTGCTGAAACCTTGTCATCCTTGCTATCAGTGAGAGCCTTTGAATAAGCTAAATCCTTAATCAGTATAGCCTAAGACCCCAATGACTATGTGTAGAAGTGTTAGTCCAGATAAATCCTTGAAGGTTTCAAAGATTTGAAGAGCACTGGCACTTTTCTGTGTAGTGCCTGCCCTCTGTCCTTTTCTCCATGATGTCATTATTGAAGTTTTACACTCACTATGCATGGTGTAAGTTGACATTGACAGTTTCAACACTTTCACACTGACTCTGGAGGATTGTTAGCTTTGAAGCTATTTGGCCTTGAGCAGTGAATTCTTTTTTTGAGCTCATACTGGCTTATAATATCTGAGAAGGTTTGCATCAGTATAGCCCCAGCTTGAATTATGAGAGAAGGCTGGTTTCCAACTTGGAACTGATACCCACATGATAGAAATAGAGAACATTATACTGTTTCAGATGGGCAGCAAAGTCAATGCTCCCGAATCCCCCTGGGATGCAACAATGAGTTTTCATTTTAACATCACAGTTAAAGCAACATCGGCAGCCTGGCTTTTCTTGTAATCAGAACTCTGAGAAGCAGTTAGGAGTGGAAATGACTGTAAGAATACACAATCTTCTGCCCTGTGATCTGTTTGTTATTAGGCTTTTTGGAAACATCTGCATGGGGCCAGAGGCATATTTCATATCAGTGTAATTTAATTCAAGTATTTTATGAAAATAAAAATAAAATGCTGTGTGGTGATTTAGACGCATGGAATACCAAAGCACACAAGCATTAACAAGCAACATAAAGAAAGTGAGCTGTTCAGATACTTGCTCATATGAGTTGTCCCATGGAACTTTATCAAGATGACACACGTAAGCAAAGACTTAAAGGCTGGATCCAAAGCCTAAGGCATTAGTGACCAGTTGGTGGCAGGTTTTGGGACTCCTCTGCTAAAACCAAAGAGGCTTCTCTACATATCTAAGAACCTTTGAGGTGCAAGAACCCACCACCTTCAAGGATAAAGGGATATTGTAACAGGAAGAGCTGTGGGAGAGAAAATCCTCCAGGAGTTGTGAGATAAGTCTGTCTGTCTTTAAGAAAATTTCTAGCTTTTCATGCATTTCCTGGTAAGGATAAAACGTGATAGTAGGACATTCAGCCACCTGAAAATTTCTAGCTCAGGAGGAGAAATGCCATCAGTTGCCATCCTTGAATACAAATGACATCTAGAGGTTCAAAACACAGTGTTCCCTTTTGAAGTTGAAGTATGGTTCTCAACAGACCATATGAAGAGTAAACACAGCTGAAAAATTGAAAGACCAGGAATGGGATTAAATCTGATTGTTTCAGTCTACCTGTTTCAGCCTTTTAATTAAGAATGAAAACAAAGTCACTAAATCAGGACAAAATTTTTTCTCCATCTGTATGTATAGTTAGCTTTGTTCCTTTAGCCACGTATTGTGAGCAGTCACAGAGCATATTTGAAGTCTTGCATCTCTGCAAGTATAGCCAGAAGCATAACTATCTTGATCCCTTCCCCCAAAATGTCTTGAATCAGTGAAAAATTTTGTTGGATTTTCTGTCAATATTTGGCCATCACTAATTCCAAAGTTATGCACAGAACACACAAAATTTTTGGGTTTGAGAAGGTACCAAAGCCTCAACACAGCCATGATTGTATGAATAATAGATAACTCTTCCATTGAACTTTTGGCTGTGGTTCATGCTCTCAGCCCTCACGTCCCAGCAACTGCCTTCCCCTTGCAGTCTGGATTCAGGCAGGAAAAATCTTGCAGCTCACTTGGTCCTTATATCCTCAATAGTGACACAAGTCTGTCTTGGGACTTCCTCACTTGAACTGGTGGCAAGTTCAACCAGTGCATGCATGGGAATGACCACACTAGGTTGACACTGATTAACAATAGTCTTCAGGGAGAGGTGCAATAGGGAGTCTTCTCGGTAAGAAGACAGAAAGTAAGAGCTGCCAAAACACACTTTCCAGCCCTCTAAAATAAAAGGTTCTTTCATTTCCTCTGATCAGTTCCACTAGCAAAAGCTATGCAGGATGGATCCTCAGGTGAAGAGATTTCTGTAACCTACTCACCAAAATGTGTGGGCAGAGCTTCTTGTTCTCCTGAGCTTCTGCCTCTGGAGTCTTCACATCCTTCTTTGTTATCTGGAGGTCAATTTTCCCGTATATTATTTATAATTGTAATTTAGGGGATACAACTTCAACAACCAATCTTAAAGGGCAACTCCATTTTCTGAGTTCTGGAAGGAACAAAAAAAACATTTCCAAATATTTCTCTGTTTTTTTCTCATGCTGTCTTGCAAAGACAATAAATGAGTGATATCAACAAACACTCAAGTAAAGGTATTTCACTAATTTTGGCCACAGAAATCCACATGAAGGGTAATAATCTTACATTAATATATAGTCTCTGTAAGATATGGAACTCTCATCAATAGTACTATAACTTCTATCAACTCCATCTCTGAAATTGCTTAAAACTTCCATCAGTGAAAGAATGAAAAGAACTTAATTTACTGATTTTGCTGGGGTCTTGTCTACTTGAGCTGTAAACTCATGTATAATATAATGGGTGGACTTTCTGAAGGACAGATGGAATTTTAAGAATTCTGAGAGTACAAATAGGTAAAAAGAAAAATTACAGTCTTACCCAAGTATAATCTTATTCTTATTAAAATGGTGCAAAATGAAAATATGCACTTATTTAACTGTTTCACTTTCATACCAGAAAAAAATTAATTGAAGTTTACTGGTTGAAAGTACTTTAACACAGTTCTTCAGTCAGTATAAAATCCCCTAAGTCACTGAAATTAAGGGGCTAGTACTGAATTTTACCCACATAGGTAAGGTGGAACAATTGCACTGAATTATTCTTGTGTTGTGTACAACCTGTGGTACTTCTCTACCAGTGCCCTGGAGTCTGCTGGTGTTACTGTATTTATAAATTGCTTCTGGCTACCTACTCAGAAATGTAGCAAAAATCAATATAAGAAAAAATCTTGTTGCAGCTATGATTTTCTTCTACTTATATGCAGCCTAAAAGGTTCATAGGAAAACAACTTCTGAAGCTTCAAATCATAATTTTTCTTTCCTGTTACCTAGTTTCTCAACATATGGACTCATTTTACTTTCAAGTAGACTCAGAAATTCTAAGACACAGTTTCAGTCTGCTTGCTTTGCTGGCGCTTTAGTAGGCACAAAATATTCTCATGTCTTTGTTCTGCTGAGAGGCATTGTTCTCATGTAGTAAGTGACAGTTCTTTGAATGATTGGGTTAAAATTTGTCTTAAAGAGGCCTGACTTGGCCCTACATGATTCTGGTCCAGGATCTGGCTGCTGATTGGGGAAGTATACATAAGGCAGGATATCCTGAATATCCTCCTCTTGGTAGGTAAAAAATTAAAGTGTTTGCCAGATAAGGACTTACTAATATGTATGTGTTGTTGTTGAGAGCTACAATAAGATTCTTATTGACTTTCCGTGACAGCTACTATATCATTTACTACCAAAACTCTTAGTCAGTTGTTCAATGATTTCACTCATCTCCTGATGAAATACTTTGCTACAGAACAACAGTCCCCTTGTTTTATTTATTTATTTAATGCAACATTCCCACAGATGGAGGAGGCTGGGCAAATGGAGGAAAACAAACAGTAAAAAACATTTCCCAGCTATCAATGTGGATTGAAAACACCCCAGACTTGAAAAAAAATGTTTTTTTTCCTGAAGTCCCTACCTTTCCTCAAACGAGAGAGGCGCATTTATTTATTTAATTTTGCCTACAATATATTTGTGAATGGAAAAGCAGCATGAAAAATGGAATGGTGCAGACATTGACTGATGCAAGACTCTGAGGGGTTTGTATGAGGATTATTTGGGTTCTGGTGCAGCTTTCGGAGACAGATGAGCAAGTTGAAGTGGGTGTTTAACAATGAGCTACCTGTGACTCTAAGCAGAAAGAAATGAATGAGACTAATTACCTTAGAGACAGAAAAAGATGTGGATTAAATTTGAGTTTTTCATTGACTTGCCATTTTTAACAGCTGAGAAGTGGGAGAGTGGGGCAGAAGACATCTGAAATATTTACAGAGTTTGGGAATAGCAAAGGGAGCATGATAGGATAGAAGGTTAATGCCATCTTTAATATGGAAAAACTACTTTCTTCCTGTGACATATGCCTTTGGGATAATCTTGATAAATGCATGATCAAAATGTCAGCCAGACTTTCATTAGTTTCTCTCTCCCCCGTAAATGCTCTTCTACAGTCTAGAAGTTGCCCGCAAGAGTCTAGAAGTAAGTAGAGATTATCCAGTTTACACAGCTACAAGGACAGTTTTTGGAGAGGGGCAAAAGATATTTCTGAGATAATTCTCATTCACCCCTGTAACACTAATGAGAAATCTGAGGCTCTCACTGTGTGCACATGAATATATATTGTCTGACACCCATCTTGGGATCACACTACATAGGATGCATGCTGTTGCCTCAACCTAATGACTGCAGTGCTTGGCAAAGCTGAACTTTTGGCTAGAAGGATGTTTTGGGGGGTTTAAAACCATAGCTGTAAATTATGCCTCTAACTTTGCATCTTTCACAGTTCCTAGTTAAGGATCCTGCTGGTTTATTCCATTTTTCAGCATGATTGCATAAGAATATTTAAGGATACTTGAAAGTATTAGAGGAGTCATAGTAAGAGAAAACTTACCTAGGATCTTTGCAGAGAGCCCCAAGTGGCCCTTAGCTGACAGTCTTCAAATGCTAGGGACTACCTCGAGACAGGATTTTCCCCTCCTGAGAGCAAACAGCCTGTTACATTATTTGGCCTAAAATGCGTTCTACTCTGACAACCCGCCTGCCTTGTTTGGACAGGGTTTATCTCATCATATACTAATTTCATTGAACTCTCAGAACACTTGAGAGGCATTAGAATAAAAAAAACCAAGAGAAAACTTTTAAAGCAGGCTCCTTGTTAATACCACATCAGTATAAATTGGTTGCATCTGCTTGTTGAACACTGATAGATCACATACAGCCTTGCTGGGATGCCTGAGTAGACATCCTTATTACTTTCTTCTACCTGCATGGAAGGCTTATGAAGGGTCTGTCAGATAAACACATATCATAAGACTGTCTCTAAAAGCTTTGTAATATTTATAGTACCAAATTTCTGAGGCTGCCTTATTCCTGAGACTGACCTGTACAGCCATTTCCTGAAAAATAAAGATCTCTTGATGTTTTTCTTATTCCAGATCCTGGTTTCTCCTCAAAAGCCACACTGCAAAAATCAGTTTTAACTTAACAATGGAGTGGTGAAGCACATTTGGAACTGCCTAGGTGCTGCCCTTGGCTCTCAGTGAAAATTGTGTGGTTGCTTTGTAAAGTAATAGGTAAGTAATAATGATAATGATTATTATAGTGTTATCTGTTAGTGTTTTGCATTACAGATCAGCTGGCCCCTGGATCAATGGGTGCACAGTATTGGTTACATGACAGAGAGATTTTTCAAAACAAAATTTGGATTCTTCTCACAACAAAGAGAGAGAATCAGAGAGTTCCCTGGAACACAAACAAAAGCACAAAGGAATTGCAGGACCGAAGGAAAGGGAGAAGATATCTGAGAAAGAACATAGAAGCTGAGTTTGCTGTAAATCCGTGGAGCAACAATTTGGCATTACAAAAGATGGATAAGAAGACAGGAAATTTAGAAAAAAAAGTTGTAGCAATGAATCTTGAAGCAAAGTACAGAAGAGGGGGCCAAATATAAGCAATGTGTTGGTAGTAAAAGTCACCAAAACACAGTAGAATAGCAGTCTCTGGAGGAAACGGAGAAATTAGGGGAATAAAAACAAGAAATTGCACTTTGAGAAAATCAAAGTGGATACCTGCATATATCTGCATATATCAAACAAAGGAGTGTACCTCTTCCTTATCTGTGTACACACAAAAGCCAACAGTCCAAGCCAGAGTTTCTGTCAACATGGTTATTATACACAGAAGGGGTGGGTAGCTGTGAGAGTGGGATGAGAGAGTTACAGTGCATTAGAACAAAAATATAGAGGAATTTCTAAAGCCTGGGATCACATACTTCTCACAATAAAGCAAACAAGGCAACTGGCAGAGTTCTATAGGGAAAATGACATCACTGCAGGTTTTTAGGGATAATCATTTAACTGGATTAGCCCCAAAGTGCTGTGTCTAAAATCAGCATCCCTGTCTCTTTATGTACTCCAGATGAAACACATTAGCAGAAATATGGCAAGGGACATTCACAATGCACTGTTCTACATTATCAGCATTTTTTACAAATCTGCAATTAGTCTAAAGGGCCTGGGTAAATTAGGCCTCTTGATAAATGAAGCACCTAGACAGGTCTCAGATTTATTGGATCTAGCTGTCCTGCTGTCCAGAGCCTGTCGGCTAGGCTGTGGAACAGAGATGGTACAGTGAGAAAGCCTATGAAGCCAACATACCTGTGAACTGCTGAGCAAAGGGTGAAAAGCCCTGACTAGTGCTGCTGACTGATTAGATTTGAAAGTTTCTGCCAGGAGTAGTTGTAAGTTTAGGAAAAATGAATGAATAAGTTAAGAGATTCTCTTCAAAATTAGGTATGTATGTGTGAAATCCTCTGGTATTATAGTGACAAGGACACTTAGTGACTGAGACAGAGACATACAAATATGTACAATCAGAGAGAGCCAGAGAAAGGATGGGGGGTGGGGGTGAGTGGGGTGGGGAAGAGAGGAAGAGGAACACTTAGTGAAGACAGAGCTAGTATTTTTGTATCAGACAAATTCTGGAGGAAAAAATGCTATTAACCCTTCTCCTTCCCCTGCTCCTAACAAGTTTCTCTGAGAGGTGAATATTTGCCCTCCTGAAGGGAAGACTGGTAGTTACTTTCCACCCCCAGAGCAATTTTAAAGAAAACAGTATACCATGATGGGACATCTTTGATACATGTGGCTATCTGCTTACATGCACAGCCTGCTCCTAGCTATTTTAATACCTCCCCAGAGCTAACTATCACACAATGAAGTTGCTGTCACTGGGAAGCAAAAATTGTCTGGAGGAAAGGAGATATAGGGAATGTCCAGAACATTCTTATTCATATCTTGAGATCATCTGCAGTGATTTCCATCTACAGTGTGGCGACACCTGCCAACTCCTCTGCTGTTGCTCCTGCTGAACTCAGCTGAAAAAGCCAGTTAGGATTTTCCAGCAGATGTTCAGATGTTTCTCTTCTCCCACTCTCTGTCTTTGCTGCCTTCTGTCTTTAAAAGCCCTGTAGGACCCCAGGCTTGTAACTGTACCTAGCTTCTCAGAAACAGATCACATCCAAAGTTCCACTTATGGCAGTGCTCAGATCAGCAAAGCTAATAATTGAGCATAAAGACGCTTTATATTGGTTGTGAAAAGTATGGAAGAGCAGTAGAAGGAACTAAAGTGTCTGGACTCGTTTGTTTCTGAAGGAAGTGCAGAGTGTTGCCACTCCTGTCTGACTGCTTCTTTGCTCTCTGATCACTCAACATTCTTTAGTGAACCCACATTGATTTCCCTGTCGATAGTGTTCCCTCCAATCACAAAGAAACCATCATTGCCAAATAAATGGCCAAGTGTTTTCCAGCAGCACACTTAGCTAATCCACCTTATAAAAAGCTTTGCTGCTGCATCTCTCTCCTTTCAAATGAGCATACTTTATGTGATCTTAGAAGGAAGAAAGAAATCTCTTGTGTCTACCAGGGACCCAAATTCACACTGGAAGTGCACAGTGTATCCAATTACACTGCAGTTTGATCCTGCTACTTTTCAAGACCTTCTAAATTATGGAATTAAAATGGTTTAGCGGAAAAAAGGACTGGTGACACTAGCAGTGTTAAGAATTTAGAATGTGCCTTCTCATATATTAAAAAAGGCTCTTTGAATAGCATCAAAGAGATTTAAGAATTTTTATTCCTTTTTAAAGCTGTTTTAAAACTGATTAGGCTTTTTAGAATGTATCTGTTTCTTGCCCTCTCTTTCCCACTGCTTTTTCTCCCAAGTCTTCCCTCCTGCTGATTAATCAAACTTTTCTTTGTTAACATAGGGCACTTCTGCCAAAATATTATCATTTTGCCAAGGAATGAAGCAGGCAGCCCAGCACTGAGACCTGGCACTGTTTTGTGTTAAGGTCTCCTGAACACTGTAGGTGTAAAATGACTAGAGAGAATCAGCACTTTTCCAACTACTTAATCTTTCCAAAAACAACAAAAGCGCCTGACACTATTCTCATAGAAAAAAAAAAAAAAAAAAAAAAAAAAAAAAGGAGTAACGGAGAGGGAAGATAAAAGTTCATGACCTGTGCACTTCAAAATCATAAAGAAACTTCCTTGGGAAATGTCTGTGGGTTTTTCAGTGGGGAGGTGAAGCCAGATGTATGTCTGTTTGTCTGTGAATGAATGAGCACTTATCTGTGTTGAGGCTGAGGGAATCTGTATCCATGCATCCTAGCCTATGCCACACCATGGTGAAAATGTTGATATTCACCATTTGAAAATAATTAGCAGGGCTGTTGTCTTTACACTATTTTCTATGTTGAAAATGCTTGCAATAATAAACACTAATTGCTTTCAAAATGCAGATTGGAACTACTGCATCTGGGTGGTGTTCCACAAGTGACCACAAGGGCACATGTATCTATGGGAGTAGAGATATATATGGATGCGTGTGCATACATGTTTGTGTGCACATATGTGTAGATGCGAGTCTAACATAAAACACGCAGCCATGCCTGCCAGAAACAGAAACCTCCTGCATATGTTATTCCTGTCCAGGAAAAAAAACAGAGATAAGGTGACTTACAAAGAGCTAAAGAGAGAGAAAAGCTGACAGGCTATCCTGAAATATCTTAAGGGAAGAAAGCACTGTCTTGTGGTTCAGGCATAGAACTGCATATGACCAGCTCTATGTGCTGGGACAAGTCTTGCCAGAACAAGTCCCCCGCAGGAGTCAGTCTGGCTGTCAGGGACATTCACCAACACACCAGGACTATGACAGAGGGGTTTTCAGCAGCCTTGAACATCATCTGGAAGAGAGCTGAAGAGATGCCTGATTTTTTTCACACTCTGGGATGTGAAGTTGGGTAATGAAAAATAAAGTGTCTAAACTTAGTAGGGCTTCTTTAATGGTCTAGCTGATGACCTTTTTCCACCATAGAAGATCTCCTGAGGGTAGCACTGAGGGTCTGTACATAAATGCTTATCAAGTATATTGACATTCTCAGCTGCTCTGAGCTAAGTTGCAAAATGTTCTCACTCAATGAGGGATGGGTTGCTAACAAGACTGTATCTCTTCTCACACCTAGTGTAAATCAGA
Source organism: Certhia americana (assembly GCA_018697195.1). NCBI lineage: Eukaryota > Metazoa > Chordata > Aves > Passeriformes > Certhiidae > Certhia > Certhia americana. The sequence continues at coordinate 31,401,048 of CM031878.1, read as the reverse complement.
AGCAACACCAAAAGTCAACGTAAGACATGCTGTCATCAAATTGGAATGAACAAGGGGAAAATCATTCCTGATTCTGCTTGTCAGTTTACAGCTAAGTTGGAAATCACTGACTTGGCCCTAATTGTACAGTTCTAAATGAAACAGAACTTCAGTTCAGCTTATTCAAACCCCACAGCAAAAATTAACTTAGCCTGCACTGTCAGCAATAATCAGGTAAAATCCTGTGGGACTGTAAAGTTGCAGATGGAAAAAAACCCCATCCTCCCAGTGACGATGGTATTACCCTTTCTGAAGCATCAGAAGCTGGGATCAGAGCTCACCCTCAGGACTATGGCTCTCAGAAATGCACAGCCCTTGCACAATTCTTCCACTGCTCTATAAAATCCAGGACAAGATATGCTGTGGCTTTCTCTGGCAGCTGTGTTAGGCCAAACAATGAGTGCTTTAGAAAATCATCTTCACATCTGTGAATAATAATTGGAACACAGACTGGGGACAGCTCTCCAGCACAACGTCTCTCAGTGGGGAGGCTTGCAGTTTCCTGCAGTGAGAGAGCAAGCAGGAGGTCTGTCAACTCCTGGAAGACCCATTCTTGGAGATTCCAGCTTGTTCTGGTTTGGCAGGAGAGGAGGAGGCCATGAGCCCTCTGGGTTGGCAGGGATGATGCTGAGTAAATTTTCAGGGCTTTGTTGAGTCTTGGAGCTGCACCATGCAGGTAGCCCTGCCATACAGAAATTTGGGAGGGAGCCACTGAAGGACAGACACTCTGCCTGGTGGTGTGCTCCCCAGCAGAAACACCAGCATCCTCCCCTTGTAGAAGGAATCTGGGGCCCACAGGACGACTGTCACCCCAAGCCAGTCACAGCTCTGGCATGAACTCGTGGGGAGTCTTTATGTGACAGCAGAGGATGAGCAACCCTATTCCATTTGAATGTGTGGGTGCTCCAACACCTCAGCTTGTACCAGGTCAGATTTAGGTTAGATATCAGGGAAAATTTCTTTACTGACAGAGTGGTTGAACATTGAACATTAAGAGGCATGTGGCACTTAGGGAAATGTCATGAACGTGGCAGGATTAGGTTACCAGATGAAGTCAATGATCTCAGAGGTCTTTTCCAACATTAACAATTCCATAATTACATGGAACTACTAATTTCCAACTATGTTTGGAGAGTAATTTCTGGGGGAAAGAGCATAGCATGAGATACTACTAATTATTTGGTAAGAAAGAATCCTTAGAAACAGTAAAGTGGCCAGCTGTATGTTCCTCTGATACTGTCACTGTCCCTATAAAACCTACTTGCCTCCCTCTTGGCTTCTCTGCATCTTTTCTGGCATTGATTTTAGACACTAGAGGCTACAGAGTCCTTGCATCTCCCCCATTTACTGTACTGTAAAACATGACTGAACAGGGAATATCAGAGGCCGTTAAACATGCTTTAAAAGTTCTTTAATTTGATGTATCATGATAACTGCACTTTAATAAAAGCAATCTCTGGTCTTAATAGCCATACAATAAACTGTTATTTATATGAGTCAACGTGCCTGTCTGAGCCTTCCAGGTGTGCCCTAGACTTTGAATCATCAGAGCAATCCAGAGGGAGGACGTTGTCTGACAGAACCCAAACAAGGCTTATAAACAGGTGCCATTTTGCCTAGCCGCATCTAGGGGTATGCTGACTATATTAAGCGCCTGGCACAACATGGCACTTTCAGTGCTTTGATTTATTTCAGTATTACATTTAATTGTTTCCTTCTTGCCGAAGCTTTAACATGCAATGCTTGTAAATATAACCTGCGCCCTCCATATGGCATGCTGGTTTTCCATTTTCAAATGCAATCGTCCTGGAATAATGACTGTGGTATAACTCAATTTGAGTTCTGCTGCTGGGGACTTTATTACATAATGCTTTCTAATTGACCCTCATAGTTTAATAAGACAGAACATTTCACCAGAACATTGACAAAAGTTATTAATTTTCACTTCAGCAGAGACCAGTGTCCCAATTAAATCCCATGATAATGCCTGACTGACTGACTGACCTCATTATGGCTAATGCTTATTAGTCCTGCAGAGAGGATAACATCACACACTGTTAAAATGGCTAAATGAGCACATACAACTATTCAGCATGATTATAATTTACATACATGACTAATTTTACTCCACCAGTCCTTGTCTGGTGAAACTAATGCTGTAAACTCCTGTCACACAACAAGATAGCAGCCGAGAATTTTGAACCTTTCATACAAACAGACCTGAAGTGTTTTAAAAGAAAAAAAACCCAGTTAAACCCTGCCTGCCTTCTTGAAAAACAGTTATAAGTACTCATACTATGTGTACTTCAACTGGTAATGTGCTTCCGCATGTTTCTTTTTAAAAAGTAATTACTTAATATTTTTTAATGAACTAAAACAATGGTTAAGATCAAACTTTTCTGAAAGCCTTTTTACATGCCTTACAGTTTAGCTGCTCTTCCTTGCAAAGGGCCATGTTTTCACATTTTTTTAGGAGATGTTAAAATGTAGTGTACATAGCAACTTTGCATTCATCAGAACCTTTCCCACTGCCTCTTTTAATAGTTCCTCTCCAGGAAATCACTTAAGCCAAAATCTTTTATTAATTTGTTATAAACTGTAGAAAGCATAAGTTTCAATAAGTCACCTGTTTTGAGAGAGCCCTTCTGAAAGAATGGCTGCGTTTTTCATGTGGTTTTAGGAATAAGTAGGGTAGGTGAGTGCAGTAAGGAGTTCTTACACCCTTTCACTATGGTTTTAAGTTGTTATAAATACATACATCTCATGATATGAAGCATGTACCAATACTCCATCTTCAAAATTTTCTGAGGGTTTATTACATCTTTTTCCCATAGGACTGTATATTTGACAAAGAACAACAGTGAAGGCCTGTATCCCAGGATTTGGTTTGTTCAGAGGCAGGGCAGTATGAACTTTCAGAAGAGAAATTGACAAGACAGGACAAGACTCATAGATGCTGGTAGATGAAGATAAATAGCAACACCCACTACCACACATACACACATACACACATATGCAACACCTATACCAGGGCCAGGTGATGGCCTAGATTTTCAGATTAACAAGGTTAATTTTCTCAGACACACTTCAACAACACCACAGTCTATGTTCCGTTGTCTTCCAGTAAGATTTATCCTGTAATAGTGTGGCCTTTTTGAAAAAAAAGATACTTCTGAGCCGGTTGAGCATTAGCTCAGAGGTCCTTCTTCAAAATTACCATAAAAGCAAAGCCAAGGTCAGACAAAGAAGTTACTGCCACTGCATAAAGGCTGCATACATGGGAATGGCTACCAGGGAAGAGTCCCCTTCATCATATAGATTCTTCCATTTTTTTTTTTCAGACATATCACTTTTTCATTCATAAATCCCTTAAGTTATGAGACTGGGTTGGATCTTTCAGCTTTGTTTTCAACCACATCTTCTGAGTTCATTGCTTGCAGTCACATACCCTCACCAATGCCTTCAATATACTTCTTGTTCAGTCCCCGTCTTAATCACATTTCATCTTCTGTTATTACACCTTGCAAAGGAATATAGCTGACATTGTCTATAAAAATGAAGTGCAAACACAGCAGAAAATTAACTCTCAGACATATAAATAGATGTTTGCATGGCTACAACTGAGCAAAGAATTTGGCCCAGCATGTTTGTAAACAAAACCTGGAAAGTGCTGAGAGATGTTAATTAAGTTGATAGTGTATTCTTAATTTAAAATAAGTATTTGTCTTTTGCCATTTAACTGTCATAATTCATTTCCAGCATTGTGTTATGTTCACTAACAACATGATGAGACAAAACATAGCATGATCCTTCACTATGCAAAATAAGCCAAGAACTTGTGAATGTGTTAAAGAAACATCTGATCACACCATGGAATATGTAAACAATTACTCAAACCAGAAAATAAGATAGTGTAAAACATATCATCAGTCCTGGTAGAAATCCTCTCCATACTCTATTTTGCTGACAATTTAATTGTTGTTTTCAATGGGGAGGAGGGAGGCAGGCAGGCAGGCAGGCAAGCAGGAAGGCAGGAAAGCAGGACGGCAGGAAGGGAAGCAGGCAGGGAAGCAGGCAGGAAGGCAGGCAGGAAGGAAGGCAGGAAGGAAGGCAGGAAGGCAGGAAGGCAGGAAGGCAGGAAGGCAGGAAGGAAGGAAGGAAGGAATTAGAAAAGGAAGTCAAGGAATTTGTAATAGCAGGCTTCTTCATATGTCAGTTCATAGGTCACTCAACCCTTACAGTCCAGTCAGATCATGGCAGGAGCCATGTGGAGAGAATGTGGCTGTAAGTAATAATAGGAATTCAGAAAAGAACACTTCTGTCCATTTATTTTAGAACAATAAAGAAGAGGATAAAGGTCACCAACCAGTCATGGGAGTTGAACCTAAATAAACTGCTTCATTATTAGTTCACTCTCAACCTTTAGGGATGCTTTCAGCTCTCCTGTATGTGTTTTCTCTCTGATTTTTGTCACTCATGAAGCCTTTCTCAAACACCTATTCTGAGGATACAACTTTCTGCTTTCATTTATATTATATGGACTTACAACACACGCTTTACACCCTAGTGTGCTTTCTTCTCCTACTCTTCCCTCTCCTATGCAAGCACTTGCTTGATACATGAAATCATGAGATGAATCTTTTGAGTTTAACACTTCCTGTGAAGATTGCAGCTCCTTTTAAATACATGTAACGGAAGGCAACTGCCAGAATTACTGTCTGAAGCTAATTTTGTCGTAGTTGTGTTGTGGATGTGTTGTGTTGTGGATGAAAACAATCTGATCTGCACATCATATGAACTGTGTAAGATAAGAGTGTAAAGAGAAGAAAATAGGGATGGTGTATGTCATTTCTAAGCAATATATGTGGGGATGGAGTAAAAGAGGAGGAAGGAAGTAGTGTCTCCAGGCTGAACACTGACTATGCAAGAACTCTGTCTACAAATTACTGGAAGAAAAAAATTGAAAAGAAGGAAAAGCAGTACTTCCTTTCAAAATTGTTTATGCTGTGATAATAGAAAAGAACCTGCTGTAACAGAAAAATAGCCTTCCTTCTGCCACCTTTGGTGTGGAAAGTGGTACATACTGATAGAAATCCTATGCTACAGGTCAAGTAAAGATTAATCTATTCCATTGAAACTGTAAGGGGAGTCTGTGTAGACAGTAAGTAATCATTGCATTTGGAATTGGTCCAGAATGCGGGGGTTAATGCACCCATTCTTGCAAAATATATTGTAAGACCTTTAATGAGCTGAGTGGTCAGTATCAAATCTTGTAAAGGTGTCTAAATGCTCTCTTGACATCATTCTGGGCTTTGTTTCAGCATGGACTAGGGATGAGAGAAGGGAGAGAAAAAAAGGAAAATGCCACCTACAGTTCTGAGTTGCCAACACCTAATAAAGAAGAAGGAAATGAAAAACTAATCAAAGGTGAAGAAAGGACATGTGAAAAATTTTAAAAATCAAGTCCAGGGTGGACTGTAGAAAGGACTGGAAGGAATGGAAAAGAATGGAAGTATTGGAGGAAAGAAAACATAATCAGAAAATTAAATCTGAAGAATGGAAAATACCTTGCTAACTACACAAAGATTAATAAGATTTTAAAAACCAACCAATGAACCAAAAGAAAACATGAAAAGCACAAACCCAAAAAAACCCCCAAAAACCCAAACAAAAAAACCCCACAAACAAACAAAGAAAACATACAAAACCCCCACAAACAAATTAAAAAACCCCTCCATAACCCCCCCCCTCCCCCAATAACACAGCCATAAGAAATATAGGGATGAAAGAAAGAAGAGATAGTTGGCCTCCAGGATGCAGCAGGAGTAATTTATTGACAGAAGAAGACTTCACTGTGGAAGGGAGAGGGAGAGAGAAAGAGAGGGGGAGAGAAAGAGAGAAATTAAATTAATTCTTCCCTTCTGTGTTCACAAAGGAAGAAAGGAGACAAATGCCAGGAACAGACATAAATTTCCCTAGGGTAGAAGACGAAATGTTGAAGAAAATCAGGATCATGTCAGACCAGGTGATTGAGAAATTAGAACCTTCGAAGACTGACAAAGCTTTACAGTCAGATTAGTTCCAAGAAAAAACAGTGAATGAAGGATGGGGTAAAGAAATGAAGAAAATCTTTAAATTGTATTTTGGGTCAGCAAACCTGGGGTAAAATGGTTCACAAAAAGTTCAGGAACTGTTGAACCAAGTACCTCAGGAACTGTAGGAGCAGTGTTTCATATTGACTATGACTCCGCCCTAGCGGGACAGAAGGTAGGGGAGACTTCAAAGGTTTTCCTCACAACCACGAAGGTCACCGTCAGCCTGTTTGCTCACTTTTATGTACCTGGCACTTGAGATCTGCTGGCAGCCATTTCAATGTGGCTCTAATGACAGGGTGGGCCAGTAATTTCACATTTGGGGTGTCAGAAAGAGCTGTGTTCCCTCTACCCTTTAAATCAACATTGTAAATGTGTTGACATCACCCATAGGAAGCATTAGAAAGTGCTATTTTAAAGTGTTTAGAAGGCAGTTTGGATTTTTTCCATTTGAGCTTTGTGTAAACAAGGGTTTTCTACAACCTGGGGCTCCTGTGAGAGGCACCCAGTCATCACAATGAGAAAATATATGCTGGAAAATATACAGCAAAACCAGAACCACTGAAGACTGCTGTATTTGCCATGTGTGCATCTAGATCAAATTCAGCAGTAAAACAGTAGACAAACCTTGCTAGAAAACAGGTGTAATGGAATACATGTCATGTCATATTTTGACATTTAGTGTTTGTAACATTCTGTGATGAAGGAAAAGAAAGGTGTGGAACAGTCTATGTTAGTGAGAGGGTGTCAGATTAAAAGAGATGGAGCAAATTAGAGATTGTTAGGAAGTTTTGATTACTCACAACTTCTCAGAAAATTACACTCTAGTTATTTGTTTGGCTGCTGCTTATGTCACCAGAGTGTTTGCTCAGGTTTAAAAGACTTGCACACAAAAACCCCAAGCTGAAGTTAATTGGACTGACATGCTGCAAGAGACTAGAAAATTAATACCAGGGGTTTGGGTGTTGCAGGACAGGACTGCTCCACTCATTTGTTTTGTCCTGTTCATTTATTATCCATTGTATGAAACAGCTGTAATTCTTTAGCAACATGTAAACAAGAATTCTGCCAATGAATTGCAAAGATCCTCACACCACTGATTGTTGCTCTGTGTCTCAGTTTGTATGGTCTGCCTCAGACACCATCTTAAGCAGTAGATGCTGTTCATGGCTTTGCTTGGGGGGTTAGAAAATACCCCAGTCATATTGCCTGAGTAACGGTAAAGTTTCCACTTTGCCAGGGCACTCAAAATTCCTGCTATTATAAGATTTCCGTAAATTCTTTTGGCACACTTAATTAATTTTTATGTAAAAGGCAATATAAATATATGTTGTTCATGGCAGTGCAAAGTCTCACACAGTGGATTCCCATTACAGCTACAAGAGCCTTTTAATTTTTTGTCTCATTTCAGCAGAGTTGTTATGAAATGTCTACAACCCATTGGAAAGATGTTGTCTAAGTATTTAACAAAATCTCTTAAGATCAATTTTTTTTTAACTTGGATTATTATATAGCGTTTTCATCTTGCACAAATAAGTAGTTGACTGCACAATAACCAAATTGCCTTATGTAAATCTGCAAATAGCCAGTGAGCTTGTCTCTCTGCACATTACCTATGCATGCAAATAAGTCTTTAGAGAATAGCTCCATTTTCACTTCTACATATATATATATTCAGATTCTTGCTTATATTATCTAAGAATTTTGATCAAATACTAAAGTGATTACTACATGATCAATTGTTTTTTGTTTACAAACACAGCCTAAGACTGAGATTTGTGTGTATAGCTGTATATCACTTTCACTGGAAGCAGGAAGCTTCAAAAGGAACTGCTGCCAACAGGACAACAAAGCTCATGATTTTAACCTTTGCCCTGTAGTCTGTAAGTCAAAGATCAAAGTTTCCTAGTTCTAAAGTTGTTTGCATACAGTAATTCAACACAACACATGCTTTCAAGGAATTTCTTTGTAAATACAATTATAATGTGCAAAAAAACCAGTCACGTATGTTCATGTTGATTGAAGGTTAAAATCATAGGTCACTCTCAGTTTCAGTGTCCTGGGATTTAGGTTTGCTCTCTCAGATAATAAAAATTGTGCTTCACAGAACAACGTGTGCAATAAATAAATTTAGAAGAAAATTTAATTGGTAGTTTCTGGGAGAATGTGAATGTGAAAGTACTTACACTATACACAAACTTGATATGATTGTAATAATGTCTGCACAAAAGGTGAATATTATTGTTACTTTCACCTAAGGTAGTAAAGTCTGTATTTCCTCAGTAAAGGTTCAAGAGCACTAGGCACAAAAATGTTGTGTTAGCTCTTAGCAAATCTTTTGTACTGCTGAAGATTTCTGTGGCTGTTTTTGGAAGTAGTGACTTAAGGCTCATTACATAGTGCTAGTTTAGTGCAGACAAATAATGGGTAGTTTTTCACCCATCACCTTTAAAAGTGGATTGAACGAATTGTGTTGTGTGACCAGAGAGCACACTGCTGACAAGAACCCTCAGTTGCTGCCTGTATTTTTACTGCTTGATTATCAGCAGAGCTGTGTGGAGCCTGATGTCTCTTCTAAAGAACAGCAACTCTAAAAGTGCACCACATCTTTCATGATGACATTGACAGTGAGTGCCTATAGCCAAAGCAATATCTTGAAGGAGGACACAAAACACTGGGGTTTTTTGTACCTTTGGTGTCAACGAGCAGATTGTGCTTCTTCATGATGTTAATCTAATTTGAGAAAACAGATTGTTCAAAACATCTTGTCATTGTTTATAGTGCTGTAAGCATAAATGTGCTTTATTTTCAGAATGCAATTTGCAAGAACCTCAGTTTGTGTGTTTAAAATTGTGCAAGATTTGCAATAAAGTGCAAAGACAGTTGTTTTGCACGTGTTCCAGTGCCAGAGGGACTGGGGGAAAAAAGCATTCTCCAAATCTTAAATTTGAACACTGCCTTTCAAGGAGCTGAATAAAAACTTTAAAATAATAGTGTGTTTCTATGGGAGGGTTTTGGGGTTTTTTTCTGCAAAAAAATAATTTATCAGAGGTTTTAAAGTGGGAAAAGGTAGGTTTAGTTTTATTCTTCAGATAAATACATAAACTATCCAAATTTTAATATATTTTTTCTTTCTTCTCAAATTGCTACTACAGATTTCATTTCCTAGTAAGTATTTTGTTCACAGTGTCTGTTCACTAGATCTGGATTTTTGCAAAGTTTTTAAATTTTTGCGTATTTTATCCACTTATAAAATGTAGCATATTCCTATTTAGCACTAGAATAAAGAGTACTTAAATACCAGAAGAAGCTCTGGTATTTCTGGCCACAAGTTCAGCTATGAAGTCTATGAAATCTTCCAGGGAAACCTATCCCAACTAAATATCCAGCCCAGTTTTGCAGACTCAACAGATGTGGATGGTTCAAATAAGCATCTGGACTTTTGATGTTTACATAAAATCGAATGCTGGTTTTCTGAGGTTCCCCAGATCTAGAGACCTCCCTGCACCTACTGACAAATTCTGACTGAAATCTGAACCATTTGTGACTAACTAATATCAGCTGTCTGAACCAAAACTGAGGACAGAAACCATCTCTGTCATAAAACCTTTTCAGGGTGTTCAAGCCATGAGGCCAACCTAGCATTTTGGCTACACCTCTGATTGCTATCAGGGCCTAACACTTCAGCTGGGACAGATGACCATTACACCATTGACTTCCTAGATTTCTGGATTGCTTTGAAGTGAATTTATCACTTACTGAATAACAATATCCTCACAAACAAATTTTTGGAAGGAAAAAAAAAAGAAAAAGAGAGCTCTTTAGTTGTATTACCAGGCTCTGGATCCAATTAATTTGTAAGAGTTGAGAAAAGCCCTTTTCTTTTTTAAACCAGACATTTATTTTTAACAAGGGATGAAATCATTGGAGAACAAAAACTGAGACATCTGTTGGTTTATATCTGTTTATTGTAAGTGCTTAAATGTGAGTTTGGTTTCACACAGTTTTGACATTGTTGCTTCATTAATAATGATTACGTAATTGCAACCACAAAACAAGCTGTAAGGCTGTAACATTTTCATTACTTATTAGCAAAGAACTCGAAACAAAAGACAGATCAGCAAGGAGGTAGCAAAGACTTTTGTGTAGAATTTCATAGCAGGATCAAGCTGGTAAAAATAACTAGTAGATATTTCTGGGAAGGAATTTAATTTTTAAAAAACAAAACATCTTCAAAGAGCATGAGCATGAGCATGCTTATTTCAGTGAAAAATTGTGGGGAAAAACCAACAACTCACTTTTGCTGTTTGACAAAGTTGGCAAACATCATATTGTTTAAATAAAAAAAAAATTTCTGATATTTTCTTTAATTCTGATTAATTTTTTCTCCTTCACAATTTCATACAAATATTAAGTCTAATCCATGATTTCTGAATGAGCTAAAATGGGAAACAAAGCACTCAGGTTAAGCCATCGTAAAATTTTACATTTTTAGAGTACAACCCTTCAATTAATTTTTTTTACAATAATGTTACATAAAAATTAAATTTTACTACTTTTGACAGTTAAAATTCTTAATTAGATTTCTTTAATAAATTTCACAAGTGGAAATTTAAGTTTCTTACTAGCTGCCATGACCGACCTCATCTGCACAGACTACTTGGAGCAGGCCATTTTCTTCATAAATTTCCTAGGCAAGGAAGAGTGGGGTAAAGACAAAGTGAAGTGACATTATTAAACGTAGTTGTAAAGGAGGAACGCTGGTATCTCTCACATAGATACATCATAGCCCTGCAAGCAGCAGAGGTGCCATATCCCGGGGTAATAACAGATCACAGTGTACACTGTATTAACCACAGCTCTATTTTTACATATAAGAACATCTTTCTGTCTTTTGCTTAGTATTTACACAGATACATAAATTTTCTACCTGAAGGGGTCATGCCAGTATGGACAGTTGCTATGGTACTCTGAATCAAATTAGCAGTCAAGTTTTTTTCCCCACGTACTTTGCAGGTTCCAGGATGTTCAGGCACCTGCTATATTGTCATCCCTTAAGTTGCCGTGCCAAACTGACAATACCTTGGGCACAAAGGCCTTCCCTATGCAGCAGTAAGCCCATAGAAATGCTCAGTCCATAATTGCAATCACAAATTTTAAATCAAATGAAAGCCAAGATGCTGTGGTGTTGTATCATCAAAACTTTGCAGGCTCAGATGGAAGGACTAGGGAGGATTGGCAGGCACATGGAAACAGAGCTGCAATAGAGACAAACAGGGAGTATTAAAACTGAGGACAGAGAGCAATTGACTCTACTAATGGAAGCACATGCAGTATTAAATGAAAGTGTTCTGCACCTTTTTCATAAGGTGTCACTTGGGAGCCCAGTCTCTCCATCCTGTAGGGTACATTTCTAACACAGTGTGAGGGGAAAAACAGCCAAGTGATTCCAGCTCAGTTAATGGGAGCTGTGCTCCTTATCCATGGTGTGCAGTGTGAAATATTTACCTATGCCTTTCCAGTGAGGCTACTTATATAATTTCAAGGGAGGAAGTAGCCAAGGGGAAGCTGCTTTATACCAATTAAAAGGAGAGGAATTAGATGGAGGGCAATTCAAAGCATTCACTCTTACAGAGATCTGTGTTTAAAAATCTCAATGGGACATTTTTTAATGAAGAACTAAACTGCGCACCCTGCATGTGTCAGAAAGGGATAGCTGGGGCCCACAACATCTCTCTCTCAGGAAGGAGATTAGTGTGTAGTGTAGCTTCCTGCTGGGTGATATATTTACCTTATCAAGACGATCACAGAGAACTGTGTAAGTATATATATTCATAAATCACTTCACCTCCACACTATGATGGGAGAATGTTAGAGGGTGGAAAGGTTTAGAAAACACCTCCAAGTATCTTGAGGCTTTTGTCAAAGTTTCTGTCTGACCCTGAGAACTCTTCTTATTCCTTGTCTTCATCTTGCTTTTAAACTTTTCTCCACACTCTTTCGTTTTCTTCCATTCTCCATTTGCCCTTGTTCAGTCTTCCATATATTACAAAGCTGCAGTTCCTGTATCTAAACATAAGCAACTCTTATGAAGATCTTCAATCTCAGTCCAGACTGAAGGGATCAAATCAGAAGATTCTGGAAGATACCAATAGATGTGTAATATATCATTATATTAAGTCTCTTTGACTTTGCTAGCATCCAAGTGAGTCAAAGCTGGAGTAATAAATACCCTGAGGACCTCAATGAAAATCTAATTTAGATATGGGGCACTTCACTTCAAAAACAGAAGCTCTCCCTTATGTTTGGAAGAGAAAGACTGGATACCATCTGACTTATCACCCCTGATGATGGCCCTGTGAAAATGTTGAATAGAGCATCCCACCTACCATCAGACACAGCAAAACTTCATTATGGATATTTTAGAGTTAACAAAAAAATAACCAATCACAAACAAAGGAATAGTTATAAATTTACATTACCCTAGTTCTCAAAACAGTTTAGAATTTTCCCTATGCTTTGGTTCACAATTGTCTAATTATTCTGTTTTTTCAAGCAGAGCCCCCTGTAGGAAATAGTTTAGATGCAACTTTTTCTCATAATGGACATAAATGAAACTCCAGCTCAGGCCACAGGCAGACAGCTTTTAGTCCCACATTTTGGCATCACTGGAGTTATTCTGCATTGGCACAGGTGTAAATGAGCTCAGAATCTGGCCTGTGCTGTACCACTGCACTTGCACTTGAGACCTGAGCTAAGATTCACATGTGAGAATTGGCTTGTCAAACCTCAGGTTATGTATATTTGCAGATTCTCCGTCTGGCCAGTAACAGACACAATCATCTGGTGTAGGATGACTGCAAAAAGTGATCTTTTACACTGAGCTGTGGTATACAATTCTATGTGTGTGACTATAAAGATATTGGCCCCTTTTGTCTGCAAAGTCCCTCTAGGTTTCCCAGGAAGCAACAGTCAGACCAAGAATAAACTGCCAGATGCTTCCATCCAAGACCCTCAAATAAACTTGGCACCAAGAGCTCCTGCCTGCCATACGCCAATGCCCGAAAAGATTGCCACTGTTTCCACACAGTAAGAGAAGCTATAGCTGCTGGATGGGTGGAGACCAGTGGGATAAGTGGATAAGGGTGAAAAAAATGGCTGCAACTCTTGGTCCTACCATATTTGCCTAAATTATCTTTCTCCTGTGGCCTGCCCTTGTGCTCAGACCTGTACTGGATTACCTAGGCCACTACTACAATCTACTCTCTCACACAGAGAAAGAGATTTCTTTCTCTAACTCAACTCTTTCATTTGTTTCTGCATCTCAAAACAAATGATTCAGAATTACGCATCCTCTCTCACAAAAAAAAGTGAATCTTTCCATGGTATACCCCTGGCTTAGAAGCAGTATCTACTACTTAAAAAAACAAACAAACAAAAAAAAAAAACAAAAAACCAAAAAACCCACAAACAAACAAACAAACAAAACCCAAAAAACCTGGGAAACCTGAGGAAGCAGAATATATACTTATTTTTTGAAATTCCTAAGACAAGAAGCTAAGAAACTCAAGAAAAGATTTTCTTACACTCCCATCCAAGCCCGTTCCTGAGCTGTACTTATCTCTCTCAAGAGTTGTGAGACAGGCCAGAAGAGTATGAAATGGTAATTCTGAGAAGGTTGTCCCAGCATGTTTTTGATCAATTGCTCAGTTTAGGATCTTTGATTATTGTTGTAACCCTGTCTGGCTTCTATCCAAATAGAGTGAAGTGGGGAAAGAAGACAGACTTCCAGTGGATGATAAATTATCTTAGCTTTTCTTGTAAAGAACCACAAAATAGTGCACACAAAAGGCAAATTATGAGTGACCCAAGAAAACCAGGAGGATTAATTAAAATGCTGGGAGAGATCTCAAGTCTTATAATTAAAACACATCAGCATTCTCTAAACCCAAGATACGCTGAAAGGTGAGCAGATCTATCTTGAAGAAATCCAGCAAGGATGGAACTTCCTCCCAAAGAAGATACAACCTACTTTTCACCTATTCATTGCCATAAGTTATTTCAGTAAGAAATATTCTACTTTCTTTTCATCATAAGCTCATTCTTGCTAATGCCCAGTTTTAGCCACCTGCTCTCTTTTAAGCTGGAAAGAATTTGTTCTTCCCTTGTGTCCACTCCCATACAATTAGGACATATATAAAGAGTCACCAAGTAAGTCTCTCTTTCCATCTGTGGCAGACTGCAGGGTTGTGACTGAAGGGCTGTGAGAAGAAGTAAGCTATGGAACTAGTGGTAAACAGCATGAAGTGCCTATGGGAATTTTGGAACTGACTTCCATTGGGCTTGGGCAAGAAATAAATAAGGAAGTCTGCAATAACTGTGGAAGTCTGCAGAAAAGTCAGAGAAGAAAAGTGGCTGTGTTCACTTCTGGGCTCTGCTGGAGGTGTAGGCAAGGCTCATATTTCTATGCCAGTCACACTGCAGGGCTGCAGCCTCATTTTGATGTCAAGGAGTCTTTGCTATGTAGGGACCAAACAATCCACTTGGGGGGACACACAGATGGCCACATTAGTCTTGTCCACAGTGGCCATCATTCTTCTGCAGAGTAGAAGAAACTCCTGTAGAAAAGACACTGCACTCCTGGTCCAGGGGTCCTAACAATGTCACACAAGACAATCCTGAGAAAGAAATAGTTCATGGGAGTTCATGATATCTGTACCTCTTGTTGATGCTTGTAGGCTACTCTGGACCAGATACCCCTCCTCTGCTGCAACGAAACTGCCTCTTCTCCCTGTCAGGGAATTTTAAAATATGATTTTTTTAATGTATTTCTTGCCATCCAGCTGTGGTGGAATGGGAGTGGGTGATTTCTGTTCCTCCTCAGAACGGTGATTACTTCAGAAAATGTTCCTCCAGGAACAACTGCTCCCTGTTCAACCAAATGCAAAATGGACATCAGTGCATCAAGTACACAGTTTTTCCTGCATCACTTCTTTAATGTCTTTGTTGTCTGCCTTGCTCTGTATTCTTATAGACCCGTAAAAATCCTTTATGCAATACCCTACTAGACTTGGGCCCTTGAACCCTGCCTCTCCCTACAGAAGCTAACAATTTACCCATACATGCACTAGGCATGGGCCCCTCAAGTGCACTGCTGTGTGAAAAAGAGTGAAAGGAAAGACAGTACAGGAATAAACCCCTTCACCAAGGGTTGGGAGTCCAGAAAGGAGAGACACATGCTACAAAGTGACAAAATACTTCATTATTGTCATGTGAAGAAACCTCTTTATGTTGTGAAGTGCAAGCAAGTTGGATTGGCTTCACAGGGAGAGGCTGCTAGTTAGCAGAAAGTCCTCAAAGCCAGTTCATGCTTTAGCTACTCTCCAGAGTCTAGCTTTCCTCCTGGGAAACCAAAAAACAAGATAAAACAGTTCAAAGCAGTCCATCCCTTCTCACTGTGAGCTGGCTCAAGAAAGCCAAAACAGTCACCATGTACACAGAAAGCCCCCTTACCTGTGTGTTAGGCCATCAGAGACCTGCAAGAGAGCAGAGATGCCTTTTCACCATCTCTCTTGTGGGGGCTGGCTGGCGCTGGGGACAGGTCTGCTGGAGAGCATGGAGGGCAGATAACCCCAGCCTGCATGGGCCAGCTGCAAACCCTCTGCAAATCCACCAAGGCTCAGCATATCGAGGGGCCCAGGGACAGACTACAGGGAAAGATACGGAACATAAACACTGGCTGTGTTCTGGCCTGGCCCTCAGAGGCATGTGAGAGACAAAGAGCATTTCCCAGGGGTGTCATCCTTACATGTCTGCAGGAACAGAGCAAACAAACTGAGGGCTGTGAACCCTCTCTGTCACACAGGTTTGGGCCACCAGCCTGTGTGCTGGATGTCTCTGTCTGCGTGCTTGTCAGAGAGCCTGGTCAGGAAGAGGAGATGCACATCACATCCTGTCATATGTAAAAAATTAGTAATAATAATTGAAAGACTTCCCCAGAAGCCACAAGGCTGACAGCAAACCTCTTGGTTCTTGGCCAGATGCCAGCTCACCCATTGTTTTGTTCTTCTCACCCTCCACTACTAGGTCAACCACCAGAGCATGTTGGGGTTCACCAGCCATGGTAAGGGGTGCTCTGAGTGACATCAGACCCTGTGCACAGCACTGCACATATACTGTGCAGAGAGTTGCCTGAATGCCTTTGTTTGCTACTGGCCTACAGACAACATTTTTAAGGTGGCTTGAGACTGTGCAGGAGTGCTTGGCATCAGCAGGTCACAGGAAGTTTGGTTTGGCAGTCACAGGAGGAAGTAGGTGGCAGTGCTCCTGCTCTCTGGTCCACCCCACTAAGGACTCAGGTTGTAGACTCCTCTGTGCTCTTGTGAACAGCATTACTGTTGAGGGGCCTCAGATTTTGAGATGCTGCTGGTTCCTTCCATATGTTTCTGGTGGCTTTTCCTCCTCTCAGTGGTAACTCCATTCCCTGGGTGAAATGCTCCAAGGCACCTTGCTGGAGGCCAGAAAGCCCTGCAGACCCCCAGTGTGGTGGCACTTCCCTGCTCTCATGCACCCAGCAGGAGTTGGACAAGCATGGGAACAGCAAAGCCTCCATGCGCTTGGCAGACTGCATACAAGGGGCTACAGATTTCTTGGACTGGGTGCTGTTCTCTCTTTGCAAGACAGAGTGCTTGGTGTTTCTACACATAGCTTCAGGGCAGATGTATCTGCTTGTCTAGTCTGAACCCCAAACTTGGCCTGCAAATACTCTTCTCAGGCAGGCTTGAATCATTTCCTTTTTTTATCTGTAAAATCCTGGTGACACAGAGGAGGAGATGATAGAAATCAATTGCTCTCTTTTTCACCATAAGAACCAGGGAGTGGAAAACATATTTAGGGGGAGGAATTTTCAAAACAAATAAAAGGTATTCACACGAAGAGTACAAAGACTTCTTATGGTGCAGTACCAAATCTGGGGAATTCTGTTTTTTTATGAGCTTTTGGGGTGAAGGGTCTGCCACCTAAAAACTTTGGGGATTTCTTCTAAAAAAAAGATTCAAACCAGACTAACTCTGGTGATCCACTACTGCCATGTGGACCTAACTAGGATAGGCATTTTATTCTTTACCCAAGACCCTGTGAAATAATTGGGTTAATTCAGAGCTCTTCTTCCTGCAAGGAAAAAAAATCAACAAAGTAAGGCTGGATAGACACACAAGTGTGTGTCTCCTGCCTTAACCTTTTAGCAAAAAAAACAGCTAGTAGTTATGTGAATAACACTAAACAATGTATTGCAGGAAGATGCAAGTAAGTTAATTACCAACAAGCACAGTGCCTGTGCTTTTACAGACACTTTTGACTTCTCCACCAGTTTAGCTAAGCATTGCCCTGTAGTCCTGAACTGAGGAGTCATTACAAAAAGGTGTCTAAGAAAGCTCTTGTCTGCTTTCAGCTAAAGCAACATAAAGTTGCTGCTGTGTGATTGATGACTGAGTTTGAATTTTAGTTCTGAAAGGTACAAAAATTTACTTCTGCCATTGCAAATGGGTGTCCATATATGTTAAATTGTGAGCAATTGACTTGTTGTGAGTTCTGATTTAAAATAAAAGTGATAAATGAAGGAAGGGAGGAATGGAAGTTGGAAGAGAAGGAAAAGGTTAGGAAAAAAAAGAAAAAAAAGGAAAAGGAAAAAGAGAAAGCAAGAGGGAGGGAGAGAGGGAGGGAAGAAGAAAGGGAGGGAGGAAGGGAGGAAGGCAGGAAGGAAGGAAGGACGGACAAAATATAAAGGGGCAGGCAGGTAAGAAGGCAGGGAGGAAGGAGGTGAGGAAAAGGAAGAGTGAAAGAGAAAAGCCAAAGCTCTTTTAGCCTCGCTGTGAGGTCTAAAAGATTTCATTACCAGTGATAATTCAGCTAACAAACATCTGACGCAAATCAGTTTATGCAGCTATTTGGTCCTCTCTTCACTTTAAAAATAAATCCTCAAGCCCCAGTTGGATAAGCTTGCATGGCAAGGGAGATTTAATCCATACCAAGATTTTGGTCAGATATTTTTCAAACACTGGCATAAATTTTTAATTTGGACTTTGATATCCAAACAGGCCCAGTGGTAGTCCTCCTGGGGATCCTTCCAGAGGCTTGGACTTTGAACAGTCTCTGCAGCAAACAGCAGAGACTACTGAAAATTCTGAAGGCTGGTGCTGAACTACCAAGCACTACAATAAACTGGAAATCAACACATCCCACCACTTGTAGGGACTGTTTAGAAAGAACTTCTCAAAGGAGAACAAATGGAAATAAAGTACATAGAGGAAGGAAATACTGGTGCATTTGTGTCTCCGTCTGGGAAATATTCTAGGAATGTTCTCAGTAAAACAAGATTAACACCTTGAAATGAAAAAAGCAAATAAACACAACTGGATATGGTTTCATTATTTGCTTCATTCTGTTTTGATTTCCTCTTCATGTTGCAAATACTATGTACCCTTTTCTTCTAGATGTGGCCCTAGATAACCACGTGTTAACTCTTTGGATGCTGACCAATAAAAGAATCTAAAAACTGATTCTTCTTTTCCTATAGCAAATCTAAATTTTCTCAGATCTTCCAAAATGTCACTTCACTGGAGGTTGTGGCCAGCTGCTCTTTTGTGAGAGCAGCAAGTCAAGAACTTGCAACATCTGAAAGACATTTCCTACTTCCTCAGGTCCAACACCCATTAGAAGTGTCAAGCTTTGATATGCTAATATCTGATCTTATCAGACCAAATTAATGCTATAGACACAATCTTTGCACAGTCATTATGGTAAGTTCAACACAAACTAGCTAATCTTAAAGTTTCACTGGAAAGCTGCATTTTGGATAAATGGGAAGATCAACATAATTTCATCTTGATTAATTAAGAATATTTTAGCCACTTGGACTTGAAACAGGAAAATTTGACAGTTCTATGGTTTCCCAAAATTGAACATCTCTGGATAAACATATGCTTATCATTCCTGTCACTTTTAGAAGATGGCAGACTCTGCTTCCTTTGTCAAGGTCCTAATGAATTGGTATCCTTTGGAGTGATTGTTATGTTTCTTCCAAAACAAAAATGTGTTTTCCTAATGGGAATTTATAATCCACAATGGAAACATCACATGTCACTGTGAGTGCAGCAAGAGATGTAAGAGAGAACGGAACTATGCTAGGAAAATTATCTCAGAAGGTTGTCCACCATCCTTTCTTTCAGTTATTCCTGGCTTTAACCAGCCATTACAAGTGTTATATTTCTTAAACACCAAAGTCATTGAAAAAAATAAAAATTGTAATTAAAGGTGTCAACTACAAAAAAAAAAAAAAAAAAAAAAAAAAAAAAAAAAAAAAAATAATTCCAAATTGGCAGCCAGATGGAGAGGAACTAGAATCACTAGAGAATTAAGTTCTCGTTGCCACGGATTAACACATGACACACTTTCAGCTTTTCCAGCAAAAAGACAACATATATCATTCTGAGAAGAGACATCGTCTGCTGCATAGGTCTTGCTAAAATTGTTGTGGTCTGCTTTTATGATAAGAACTCTTATCTCCAGTAGCTGGACTGTGTGCATCAGCTCACTTCTGGGGGTCTGAAATAACAATATCTTTTGAAAACTTTTGGTTTAACCTTATCAGAAGTGCAAAATGTTTTCCTGCCTGTTATGGTCCACTGATTGCCTGTATTTTTGATACTTGAGGTGGAAAAACAGACAGCCTCAAACCAATCTAAATCATTTGAGTTTAAACTCTGCTTACTGAGCTCACCAGACACATTTCATTGAAGAGCTTGATTTTTCTCGTTAATCTACAGTGAAGAGAAAAAATGTCAGGTCTGCGTAACACAGGAAATTCCCTTGAAATAAGCCAAAGTTCTTCAAAACCTTGTAATGTGAAGAGGGCCAAGAAACTACTGTAAATGGTAATCAGGCTCTGTCTGCAAAGTAGCTGACTTTATGCAAAGCAGGCAAGTGCAGTCAAAACACTTACAGCAATCAATTGAAGTTGTTGGGTAAAGTTTTTTCCATGTCCCATAAATTATTAAACAGTTAATTTCGTCTTTGTGCCTGCAAGACATTCTAGCTTTAGGATGACAGCTTTATCCATTAAAGGGAGTGTGGTGACAGCAATACAGAGAGTGCTGAGAATGCAGGGAGAGAAGGCCCATTCTCAGCTGCATTACCACTGAACAATGCTGGGATACGTCAACATCTTAATCAATATGAGAGAGTCGGCTAATGGGGAGGCACATGGCTTAAGCAGGATCTCATTATTAAGTTCATGTTTGGTCCACCAAATAAATGAAATCAATATAAAGCTAAGTATAATATAGTAAAAGGTAACCATCCACTCTTACCCAGCATTTCTTCCCTCCTCATTCCCTCCTGGGCCAGATTCAAACATGCTTCTTCTCTCTTTTTGCAAGGGCAGATATTGAGGAAGACAGTTCTGTTTTTCTCCCTGTTGGAGGATTCATCACAACAATGCTCTTACTGAGTCCTGGAAATGCAAGCAGTAGAGAGAACTCTTTTTTTACGGAAGGGACCTAGGATGCTATCTGGGTAATTAACTGTCTAGATTTATATTCTGGGCAGTTCCATGGTTTTGAAAAAGAGATCAAGATGCACAAACGGAAGCAAACATATAAATGGTTGACTCCATACTTTTATTGTAGAAATTGTTTCAGATATTTTATCTGTGCTTGTTGATTTGGGGTTTTTGGGTAGCAAAGTCAGTAGAGCTGAATAACAGTACTTCCACAGGCACAGCATGAATATGTGGATTATCTGGTTTCACCAATAACCAGGCATTTTTTGTTCATTTTTTGACCAGCTGTGGTAGTTCAATTTTTAATAGAAAGGTCAGAAACTGAAAGCAGTGGCTGAATATTGGGAATTGAATATTTCACTTGCTTGATTTACAGCAGAAGCACTTCTGTCTTTATGCTGTTGAAGATTCAGAAATGTATGGGGAAAACAATGAGAATGAAGAAAAGTGGCTTCTATGAACTAGTGTGAGAAGAATAAATACCGTAATCTGATCAGGCAGTATAAAAGACTGTGTTTGGTTGGTGCTAGTTACATTAAGGTAAAGACGTAAGTCTGGAAAAAAGAGCAAAGATAGTCTTTAGAGAGGGCATTATGGACTGCCCTGAAATCAGATGTAATATTAGGAGTCATTCTCATGTACAGGCTGGGCTATCTACTTAGTCTTCAAAATAATCTTCAGATGTGACTGTATTCTCAGTGACACGTCTGCAGACCACAGTGAGTAGAAAGCCTTGGTCATTCCATAAAGAGGTCTCAGCCTAGGGAGTACCTCTGAATTTAGACTTAGTTTTTTAAATCACCTATCTTGGGTGACAGACAATAGCATAGGGGAAGGAGAAAATAAGAATAGTGTTGTCAGAGAGCAAACTCCATTTGGTATGTGGCATTAGGAGGAGAACAGCTGGCTAATTCAGCCACAGTGTAGTTTTAGTGTGTACCGTGGCAGAAGCCAGTGTGGAGTGATCAGGAGTTTCAGGGCAAGAGTCTGAGAAACATTCTGTTTCCACCTATGTGGAGTGGGAAATTTGCTCTGGTGTGTTTAGGATGTGCGTATAGCTGGTAAATAATGTGCTCTCCTTCCTGTTTTGGTTACCAAGTAGGCAATTAGAAAGTAGCATAACACAACACGTTCAAAGTGGAAAAGGTATGTCCTAGACATTTGAAAAGCAAATAAGAATAACATGATGTCAGTCACTGCATGGAACTTTCTCACCTTTGTTTTTATCAGAGAGAAAAATGTGAGAAAAAATTGGCAGTATAAAGGGATACTGAAAGAATGACATATTTGTCTGTTGAGCATAAATATGAACAGCTATGGAGATCTGGTACTATGGTGCTAGGTTTTAACTCCAGTAACATTCATCTAGTGCCAGGAAACACTAGATTTAGTACCTGAGGGATTGCAGTCTCAAATACCTTCTACATTTTGTTTTAATATGCTGCCAAGAATTTAAATTGGTAAAAGCTGGGGACTGACAAAAACTTGATCCCCAAGAGTTTTTCTGGCACAGGTTTATCAGGGAATATGGTGCCATTATTTTTATTATAATCATTTTTTTTTGGTGGTGGTCGGGGAGCTCATTTATAACTCTGTGACTTCTACTCCCAAATGTATTTTTAAAATTCTTAAATAAACAAAGGATTTTATTTTCTTGGTGGCGTTAGGAGCTGTCATTCATTTTATATACAATATGCCCACTTGGATCGTAGTCATTTTAACATACTTCTTGAAAGATCAAGAGCAAGAAAAAAAAAAAAAAAAAAAAGACTGTGAAAAAAGACTGTGGGGTACACATTCCGTCCAAACCACTACCACCCATCTGGTGCCTCTCTGTTCCAGTGAGGGATGAACTTACAATGTGTAGTAAAAATAAGCAACTCTCTTAGGCCCAGTCCTGCTTTCACTGATGTCAACAACCAGCATCTGTTTTGTAATAAATATGTAATGGTAACAAGCATTTCACAGGGAAATGTGGACTTGGAGAGGAAATTCTGGGCTTCTTTTGGAGACAGACATTTAACAAAATAACATTTAACCGTTATTGGACTTATTTAAACTTTTCAGTTCTCCACTAGATAGAAGGTCCCTGTGATGTTTGAATGAGAAGCAAAGCCAAGAAACTCCCTTCTATATTGCATAATGACAAAAGGACCCAAATTAGTTGATGTAAAATCTACATTACTTCTATAACATAGGATAGAAAAGCAAAGGGGGATCTAATTTGAATGTGAATTGTGTTGTCTATTTTGCAGGCCAGAGAAACTTGCTTCCCTTGGAGTGGAGACTGCTAGTCTTAGTGCTGTTCTGTGAAGGTGAGGAACACCTTTGCTCTTGAGCCTTTGAAGTTTATGCAACTGACCTGCAAACCCTTTACACATATCAAACAGGCAACTACAAATAAAGCCTCTGTCAAATAGGTTTAGTCACTTACTCAAGGTGATACAGCAAATAAATAGAACAGAAAATAAAATCAAAGAAGTTTCTGGTTTCCAGATTTATGATCATTCCATCAGTTCAGGTTGTAGCCAACAACAGCACATTGAAAACACAAAAGTAATATATACAATAGTATCTTTATGGTTCCACATTACTCTCACATGCCATAACCAGATCCCCCTAAACATACTTCCAATTTCACTAAGTAACAGTTTATTGGGTTGGTGTTTTTTTGTAAAAAGAATTTGTCATCCCAAGCCTTGAACAAGCATAGCATAGCTTGCTCTGCCCAGAATGCCTTCAATTTTACGACACAACTAGGTTAGATCTCTTAGGACTTATCCTCTTTCTTATACCTGTGTTACAGATAAGCTATCCACCAGATTATTTCTTCCCTGTAGCTCAAAGTACAAGATAAAATTTCTTCCACCTGTTGGGTAAAAAAATATTATTGTATAGAAGCTATGTTGGTTTTGGTCTTCTCTTGAATTTTGCTACTAAAAGCACAAACACAAGTTTTCTTATTAAAAAAAAATATTGCTGAGGTTTATAATAAGCCTTTACCTTGAAGGAACACAAAACACTTTTCAAATTGCTGCTTAGACTTGGCAAGCTTCTGTGCCCTTACAGCGTCCCATTGATTTGAATGATGTTCCCAACACATAAGGATTTGTCCATATGGATCCACTTGCAGATTGGGCCCTCAAGGCACAATTTGTCCCTATGCCAAGAGAATAAAAGCACTTTGAAGAAAGGAAATTTTATATATTTTGGATCAGAATTTCCACCTGGGCTTTGTTCCTTATACAAGAACAGGGGTTGTGAGTTTCTAAAGTGATGGGTCTTCTAGGATCTGCTGAAGAGTCCAGCACTAGAGCCCCATTCCTTTTTTTGGCCCTAATACAGCACTGATTTCTGAGTAGCCATATTGCCTTTCCTGTATACTTCTGCACATGAAATCTACCTCTCCCACATGCTGCTCGCATTCACCTGAGGGAGTACACACACCCACATGTGTCATGTACTTTCCATCCCTGGCATTGAGAAGGATGGGATTATTCCCCCTGCTCAAGGGGATGCTGACAGTGCTAGGGATGACAGTACTGCAGCTGAGAGTCTGTCCTCAAAGGAAATATGCCTCAACAGATGACTGAGCATAATCTCAGCAAAGGTCCCTGAGCAGTCTTCTGCAGAACTGAGTGATGGGGAGGACACAAGTGCAGCATCAGTACCTTACCCATTCTCTTTCCCTGAGGTGTAATTTATGGATGGGTTTCTCCTCCAAAAGCAGAAATAAATCCCAAGTACTTGATAAACAGTGTTCAGTCTGTATGACACCCTGTAGAAGTTAAGCCACACATTGACAGGGTGATTTGATGAGTAATGTCCCTCATTTCTGTCATGAGTGGAATTTAGCTGGCTGAATACACAAATTAGGATACCTAGATTAATATGCCTAATCATTTTTTAGATATTGCATAAAATATCTGGGGACTATAAGGGCAAACACTTACACTTTAAGCTAACTTCCAACTACAGCCCACATAAAAGCCCCAGATGTTTGTTTATTGCTTTCTCTGTGTAAAGGTCATGCATAGCCATTATATGTGCACTACATATGTAAATGCATAAACTGCAAAAATATTTCAAGCAGTCTTCTTCTACCCTGACAGTTTCTGTTGCAAGTAGGAAGCAGATATGTCCACCTCATAATCTAGGGGCCTGAAGAGATCACAGAGGTAAGAACCTTGCCTTTAGTATAGAAGAGTTAAAATCTTAACAACCTACTTGCAAATTAACAACACAAAGAACAAATTCTTAAGTTTGGACTTCTGAAAATTGTTTGCAGGTGTGACATAGTGCAACTTGTCCCCCACAAAATTTATAGTGAATGTGTGCCCTTTCAGAGCCATTCCATTTAGTAAAAACACTCAACAAATGTTTTCACGGTGTTCTAAAAATAGTCAATATACGATTTGTAATGGGAAATGTAAAAATAGTCTAGATAGGTAAAATACTCTATGAAAACAAATTTATTAAAGTGTATTATTTTAGACTACATTTAGTGCAAGAAACATGCACATCCACTAAAAAACCCTGTTCAGCCTTTTTACTTGAAGCATGTGCTCATTAATTGCTTGAATGTTCCACATTGTCTTAACTAGCTAGGAGCATCCTAGTTGAATATGCTCCCCACAATCACCTCAGATCAATGCAGTGGTAGGTCTCCTTTCATCCCCAGTCCAACAACCCCCCTCCAACAACAGAGGTCTTTTACAGGCACAGGGCCCTGATTTATGTTTAATGCAGCAGTGTTTTTACTGCTTTTGGCGCAAGATGTTTGAAAGAGGTGAAAAAGACACACAGGCAAAAGTCTGTTTAGAAAACAATTCCAACATAAGCAGCATATGCCTTCAACTCATAGGCTCATTTCCAGGCAAGGCACCTCAGCAAGCATAACAATTAGCCTAGGTTCAATTTTTTTCTTCCTTAATAAGTAGATGGGGGTGTGGGGGAGCAAATGAGTAGGGAAGTGTTTTTTTCCTCCCTATAGGATCCTTTTGGTAGTTTGTTTGGTTTGGGTTTTTTTGAACTGTTATTTATTCTGCTGGTTTACTACCTTGTATCTACCCCTCAGGAGTTTAAAAACCTCAAGAAAGTATTGTTAGGATTTTAATGTGTATTTTCTAATAGAGTGGGTGTGGGTGTGGGTGTGTGCATGCACCTGTGTTGGAAGTAGTTAAACCCTCAAGCAAGAAGGAGCAGGCTGGCTTTTATTGACCCTGGTCCATTGGTAGGGATGGCAGTTTGCACCAGCAGGGACCGTGCCTGCATACTGTCCCATTAATTCTTAGAAGTGCAGACACCAAGCTCATGTTGCATGTAATTTTCATATTTGGTCAAATCTTTTGATGTGTACATAAGCTATATTAATCTGGACTGAGAAATGGAAGTCCACATTGCTAGAATAAAGGTAGTAGTTACAGCAGTAAAACCAGAGTAAACAGTTTTGTTGCCCATTGGCCTACATTACTGGTGATCAGGATAAAACCCTTTATTAATTTCACCAAATTGAGGCTGAGAAGACCATGTCAAGACACAAGGGAGATATGACTTTACACACAACTGTTATTGCTATCTCTACAGGAACTGAAAAGTTAAAGGCTCCCTAACATTCAAGATTGGAGTTGTTTTACTTTTTCCAGTAATCCAAAGTCCTGTGATGTTTGGAGGTTTAAAGGAACAAGGAGCAAAGAGAGATCATCCTTGTGGTACACGAGAGGAGGGTGCTCCTTAACCATAAGCAGTATCACTATCTTCAGACACCAGGAAAAAACCAGCAAGATTTAAAATTTAAACAGCATAGTATCTACAGATATAGATAATCCATTCCTCTAGCACAAGATGTATATCACTATTACTTGATCTGTAATGGCTGAAAGAGGTTGGGTTCACTTAAATTATTCAATGAATAATAAACCATTTTTGTAATCCAGTCAAAGTACAGAAAAATACATTCACTGAATATTTTTTTGCATTGAGTCTGAAGAAATTAATTGCAAATAAATTTTGAGGTTTCTTGGCCAGTTCCATTGCATTTAGGCTGTAGGTTCTCCCAAGGTACCCATGCTTTTACAAGTGTGCCTTCCTCTGGGAGCGTGTGAATCCATGTTAAACTTCCTGGTTGATCTGCAGAAATAAACAAAATTTATGTTAAGAGTGAATGAGTCTGTAACAGGAAAAGCCTCCAGTATTCCCTCTGTCATGATCTGTACTTGGAAAATATCAAATTCTATTCCAGGTCTTAGTGAGGGACAGATCCTTTCTTTCTTTTGGAAGAAAAAAAAAAAAAAAGAAATTCATACTGAATGGGGGTGGAGAGGAGGAGGGTATATGGAAAGGTGATCCTTTCCTTTTTTTGTCAAAAACAAATTGAAAAACCCCAAAGTTAATGCCAGTGATATCATCTGTCCAAAGCTCTCAAGACACTTTACAAGTATCAGCTGACATGTCTGTCACAGAGGAGAGCATCATTAGCAGGAATTTAGCTCAGGATTAACAGCATGCTGGGAGGTAAATTGGCACATTCACAATGGTGTGGTTGCCACACCAATTGAGGAGTTCCCATTCTAACAATGCAATCCGCCTTGGACATCCTCCTCCAAAGCCCTACCTGACAGCACACAATCTTAAGATAGGATAAAATTAGGTTTGTTTTAAAGACGGGGTTTCTTTTATGAAAAAAAGCCAGTGATCCTTTGATAAAGTATTTAATTTTTTTGGTGCAAAGGAGACGTCAACCAAGGGAAAAACGAGACAAGATGATCCCAAGGGATTTCCACTAGTGTGTGATGACTGTGACAGAGTGTTCTGTTGTACCAGGAACTACAAGGGGAAAATATTTGTGACAATAACAATGTGACTCTAGAAAAGAGAGGAGGCAAGGGATGAAAATTCTCTGGAATGAAGAGAATTAGCTAGGGGTTAACAGCCTGGAAGCATGAATGGCAAGGTGGAAAGCATAGAAAGAAACACATCTGGGAGAGAGACCTTTCTGGGCTTTTTTGTTGTTGGGTTGGGGTTTTTTTTGAGGGGGGAAGGGGGTTGGTTGGTTTTGGTTTGTTGGGGTTTTCTTGGGTTTTTTTTTTTTTTTAGCTTTTTGTAGTATTTATATTGACATTTCAAATATTGGGGTTTTTTTGCTTTCCTTTATTTTTCTGGAAACTAGAGATGGGTAACTTGAGTTTGGAAGTTAAGACGCAGACCGAAACAATACAGTACTGCTAGTACAAAATCAAATTTTCCCAGCTCTGGACTCTGCCTGACTTGGCTTTTACAGCCTCTGGCCCTTCTTTGCCCCATCTGCTCTTCAGTCACATTTCAGTCTGTGTCTGGACAATATTATGTGTAAGTTCATGAAATCCTATCAATCCACTCTTTTCTCTTCTAAGTATCAGGCTAGCAATCTGTCTTTTTGTACCCATTGAGTACAAATTCATATGTCCTCCCGCCTCCTCACCCTTTTCGTTCCTTCTTTTTTTTTCCCTGGCAATTAAAAAAAGTAAAATCTAAGACCAAAGAAATCAATGTTTACGGATTTGTAATAAGTTTCTTTCTATTTATTTATTTATTTATTTCCTCTTCAGTCACTAAAGAAGCAGCAGCAACTTGCAAGGAGCAGTTGTTGCCAGAGGGTGAATCATAGCTATATTGATTTGATTATGTAAAAGCTCAGAGGAATCTAAAGCCAGATACAGAAATATCTCATAGTCCAAACCCTGTGGGACACACACTAGTAAAAAAGCAATCTTTATATTGTTCCTGATAAAAGCATCATTAGTTTCCTCACAGTGAAACCATTTCTCTGCTGATACAGTATATCGTATTCCTTTTCTCTAGAATCCACTCAGACATAATTAACACCCAGTTACGAGACTCCAGGTTTCCTCTGGAGTGTGCACTTTGAGACTGTTGAGAGCATGGGTGCACAGTTCTCAGCATCTCTGAATGGCCTGCTCTCCCCTCTGCAGAGCAGGGGTCTGGCCTCTGAGGGGTGGGGTGTGCTGCACCCAAGTTTTGGCATCCTCACTTTCACCCTCAGTTGGCTGTTTGGTGGGGCTGAGAAGGCCCAGCACTGGCACCACTTCTGTGTCAGAAAATGTCTCTCACTCCCCTCCAGGCTTTATACAACAACAAAGACACAAAATTGCAAAGACACATGGACCTGCACAGATACACTAGTACCCAGCTTGTCCTAACAAAATGTTTGCCTGTGTGATTTTCTGCAGAGTGGTTGAGGGGGGAATACTCCTCTGCCATAGCTGGCTTGAAGGCAGGCTGGAAAAAGCAGAAAAGAGTTTATACTGTAACATCATGGCTATACGTTTTTACTTATGCTTCTATTAACCACACAACTAGTATCTGGGCAGACTGAAGCTGGGATAGGCAAATTCATCACCAAATTTATCTCTCTGTATATCATGAAGGAAGAATACAACCCATTATTTTGAAACCAATCTTACTAGGTCATGCCTTCATTATAGAGGAAAGGTGTATTGTAAGTCAATCTACTTCATTTACCTCTGGTTCTCTCTTTCTTATCAATTTCAGTCTTCTTTTGGCTCAACCAAACAAAAATACCCATGAACTTTAACATCTCCTGCAATGTGGGACTTAGCTGTAAGGAAATGTAAAGTGTTACCGTGATACTAAAGGTGATCTAGACAGATACAGCACAGCTATGCTTCTTGCTAGAATACTGCATGCTTTAGAGAGGAAACTTCATGTAGGTGAGAGAAGGGAAAGGACAGAAAGACTCATTTCAGCACTTGCACCTGTCTTCTCTTCAAATCAATGTGAAGACTCCTCAAGGAAACTTTAAGACATCTGGGAGTTTTGCTGACAATTCTCAAGCATTCATACACATACAATTTGAAACAGTGCCAGAAACCTCAAAATGTCTAAATGTGATGATCTGGGGGGATCATTTACCTAGTTGCAAAAGCCTTTAACCTTATTGCAGTATCACTAACATAAGAATGTTTCTGTCCAATACTCTTGAATTGCCAAACAATTGGTATTACTATAAACCAGGAAATTATCCTCTTTTTTTGTGTCTCTGTCTCTCTCACAGCTCAATTCATGTCTTTTTCTTTCTCAGAGCTGTTCCATTGCCTGCAATCCTGGCTGGTGTATGCCTTGAACTGTTCAGATAGCACCACACAGTTACATACAGGCTAAAGCACAACGTTTAGGAGACTTGTAAAATCCAGCCTGCTGAGCACTTTGCATAACCGTGCTTGAGTAGAAAGGCTGTCTCATAAATTATTTATTTAGCCTACCATTTGCAGTGATTTTTCATTAACAACACAGGAATAATTCCAGTGGTTTCAGGTCTCTTCACCTGCTTCTGCAGTACCCATAAAGGCAGGGGTATGACTGTATAGCACATCAAGTGTAGGATAGGAACCTATCTTCCTGATTGATTGATTGTTCAAGTGGGATGGGTCCCTGTTGTTCACAGCCATCTGTGTCTCCCATTGTAATGTGGTTCTGAATCCCAGAGAGTGCCACAAAATACTGTCCTTAGCAGTGAGACCACTTCAGGTTTCTCTGGATTGAACCGGGTGCATAGTCCCTGGATGTCTTCTAGCACAAAAGTGAAAGCAAATCTCATGAAAAGATAGCTTCAGATATCGGAGAAGCAAGGCATCCACCCATCTTTACACATTAGCATAGGAAGTTTCTACTAAAATATTTTAAGTGCAATATGATACGGTGTTTTCACTCTGAATCTGTACACATTTGCAGTTGAACCACATGAATTAAGAGTCTTGTTCTGACAAACTTGTGGTCTTTGGTGGTTTTAATTGTAATTCAAAAGAAGAATTACCTCTTGCATGACGTTTGCAATTTGACTGACCTGCTAGCATGGCCTACAGCACTACAAATCTGTTCAAACCATCCATAGATATCTGTCCCTTCATTTTTCTCAGAATTCAAAAACAAGTGAATCTGGCACCTCACTTGTGGCCAGGAGATCTGGTCACATTTGATTAAGGACACGTGATTTGAACACATTTGTGTTAAAAAAACCTAAGACTGCCTGGATCGACTCTCTCTGAAGTCCTTAAAAAACTTTGACCCAAGAGCAGCTGATATGTACAGAAACAAGGCATACATGAAAACTTTGTGTGAGAGAGAGTGAAAAAGCCCAAATTATTTTTTAAGCAAATGCTGCAGTTTGGGTGTAGCTGACACAAAATTCTGTTTTTAATAGATTTACTGTCTGAAATACTTTTTAATTAGAAATGTTTTAATTAGAATTCACTTTCATGCATTATAAACCAAAAAGACAGAGTTCATCTTAATTTATTTGAAAACATAAGCATTTCTGTTTTAGAGAGAAGCTGTGCTTTCCACTCACTGGAATTAAGTTATTATGATTGTCTTTCTTGTCTGTAGCAATCTGGATCTTTCTTCTGTACATCAATGTAAGGCATCAATGTAAGCATCAAAAAAAAAAAACCTGGGACCAAAACCAATGACACAGGTGAAATTACAAAATGGACCAATGTGAAGCCTCATTTTAATAAGTTTTTTGCAACTGAAAATGTAGCAAACAGAATTGGTTAACTTCATATAGCAAATATCCATGTGTTTTGGTTTTTAGTCTACATCTATTCATCAAGAAACCCTTCTTTTACAAAAGGTGTTCTCACATTGAATAATGCTCAGTTCATTGGCTTATTCTCTGCAAGAATTAATAAACCCCTGAAAAATTGCTGTGCACAACAGCTTTAATAGCTCTGTCCGGCTGCTTCCCAGTCTCTTCCCCTGGAAAATAAAGCAAACTGTAACTATAAATCAAGGCCACTGAAATGAAGGCCAGTTGCACATCACAGAGAATGATTTTATAGGTGGAACGTGGGCTTGCTAATTTCTAGAATAAATTATTGTTCTTTATTGAAAGCAGTTCCATTTACACATTTTTAGTTGCAAAGACTTAAAAACAAATCACAAGCCCTGTTATAGTCTAATTTTAACATGACTCTTTTCAAGGCAGCTCTCAGCATAAAACGTTTAGCTGACAATATGCCAGGAAATCTGTTTCATTAAAATAAACACTGATACACTCATTGTGAAGTTATCTCACTTATAATATCAATGATCTTTAATAGAGTTGTTTTATTACTGGAATAACATTTTTGTCTGACAAGTCTGGAGTCAATATTTAACAGATTTAGGTCAGATTTAGCAATAGGATTTTGCAAAAACCTGGGAAGACTGAATTCTGACTGCAAACTCATAAAGTAGGTTTACAGATTACAAAATGAGCGTTTTCATAAATATGCATGTCTCATAAATATTTGAGGAAAAAAAATGAAATGAGATCCAATATCTAAATGATTGTCTAATTAATAATTCTTTTGATAGGGTAGTCTTGAATACATATTAAACGTGAGAAGAAAGAGAAAAAGAGAGAAAGAAGGAAAAAAGGAAGGGAAACAAGGAAGGAAGGAG
>CM031878.1:31300195-31368497 GCA_018697195.1 Certhia americana | reverse complement strand
GGAGGGAGGGAGGGAGGACTCATCTTTGAAACAATAGCAAGATTTTTAAATCCTACTTCTCCATTTTACAATTTCAAGATCAGTCAAGAAGACCCTTTAACCTCATCAATATTATATGAAAGTCCTCACATGTACAGCCTGTTGCACATGAAAGATTGCTGTTTGATTCCCAGCACAGTTGGGGTCCAGGGCTTTAGGCAGCAGGATTGCATGAATTTAGTAACACTTCTCCTTGCGGAAGTGTAAATCCTGAGGAAGAGGAGGTTGGAGAAGCATGCTGATGATGACCCATTGCATGCTCCTGCAATCCAGATTTGAATGGGATTTCTACACTTGTTGCTCAACCTATAAAGTTACAATATAGTCAAAATGTATTAAAGGGATTCTCAAATTACTTCACAAAAAACAAGTGATACAGTCATTCGACAGTCCATTGAAGACCTCAATTTCCTCTGATTTGCAAGTATTTTTATGGATAGTTTGTTGACAGAGCTAAGAAATCCCTAACTCTTAGATGAATGGTCATTCCCTGTGGAATTTGAGAGATGTATTTATTATTGCCTTTAGACTGTAGTTCTGTAGTACTGTAAGGGTTATTATCACTCACATAGAGAGAATAAATAGTGATGGCAAATAACTTACATAGTGAGAGTTTTGTGTAGTTAGTCATCTGATTGGGCAGCAAAGCAGATTTAAGAGGAATTAAAGGAAAGCAACAAGCAACCTCAATGTCCTCTGCACAGCTTTGAGCAGTTGCATTGAAGGGGTTTAGCAGGGGTATGGAGGGAAATACCTCCCCTGGCTGACAGAATGGAGACAGATATGTATACCAGTGGAGCATGTGGCTAAAACCTCTTTTTTCTGGTTACAGAGCTGTGATTCATAAATTGACACTCTGGCTACTGCCTAATTGCTTGAGTTGCAGCAAGATCTTCATAGTCCCTATCACCTCACTGTCCGACCATCATTCGCATACCTAGGAAATCACATCAGAAATGCAAAGTCCATAAAATCAATGGAAAAAAAAGGTTTGTTTAAGTCTGAGTTATCTCTCTAACCTTGTAATTTTCAACTAAGCTGAACAACTTTTGTTGACATTGATGAGTACTTCTATTTATGAAATTCCTGTACTTGTTCACCCATGTGATTATTGACTACAAGAAATTTTTTTCTTTTCCTCATACCACATAACCTTCCTCATCTGTTCCCTAGTGAAAAAAGAAACTGCAGTTTTACTTAGAGTCACTCAAGAATTTCAGCTTCTGCTGCATTTTCAGAATAGTTAAGGGAATGGGTTTCTTTCCAAAGGAGTGGTATTCAAGATTCAAGATATGATACTAAATTTCTGTTTCACATACAAAACAACATGCCCAGCAAAATGCAGCCAAGGTGCATTAAGAATAAACAAGAGATAAGCAAGGAATGCAGATAGTGCTCTTTCCGAAGTTCAGAAAAAGGACTCCTACCTTCATGGTTTGTGAAGAAATAAAAGCTTTGCAAGATACCAAGAGTGAGAAACTTGACTTTTCTTGTCAGATGCTGCACAACAGGGACACAGGGACATGATCTGAACTCATAAAAATGGTCAAGTATCTGCCAGGGTGAGGCCAACACCCCTTCTTTGTTATGAAATATGGATCCAGTGTTTCAAGTTATAGCCAGGAAAATTGTTTCTATGAAATGTGTAAGTGCAAGGATCACATCTGCTCTCCAAAGGGTTTGTATCTGAAATATTATCAGTTAGCTCAGAAATTATTTTCACTATAAATTAAGATGGCTGGGTTTTATGAGCACGAAGGTGCATTTGTATTATTTTAGAGATGCAAAGTTAGAATGAAGTTTTGATCACTTTGTCCATGGCTGTAACCATTGATTTTAAATGTTCTTATAGCAGCAAAAAGACTTTTTCCAGACAGAACTGAGCTCTCTGAAAGTTGCACTGTGGCTCTCCTAAATTTCCCTAATAGAAGATGAAAATGTGTTACCTTGCTTTTGGTTTGGTCTCCTCAGAAGCTGAAAAAAAATTACTATCCCTAGTAAGTGGCACATACTCAGCACTTAGATGCTGTACTCAAAGGCATTTTACAAATGTTTAGGTATAATATTTCCATATTAAGTAAATTAATTAAATGTTGGAAGTAGCTCCAGTCATGTTATGAGTAAAGAATGGATTGGAACATGAAATGCTTGAAATGTTCTGTATGTTCCAATGTTTTGGAACATGAAACTAATTAGCAAAAGATAACTAATAGAAAATATAACTGGCTGGTCTCAAAGTATTTCTAAATTCTGTCATTGATTTCTGTGGAGATTTCAGATGTTTTAAGAGATTTACATTTTTTATGGCTTTCATGCAATTAAATGATGAAGTGCATCATTTCTGGACACCAACAAAGCAATGTCCTCAAAGCATCTTCCACTACTGCAGTGTAAATAAATAATAGTGCCTCACATTATTATATTCAGTATTATCAAATAAGGGAGAAATGTAAGAAGAATGACTGAGTTTCTACAATCCACTAATATTTCTCCATAAGGAGAAGGTAAACCATAATCAAATTGTGAATTAAATTGCTTCAGAAGACTTAATTTGGGGTCAAATGTATGAAATTTATGGCAAGTAAATGTAAAATTAGTGTTTAGCACCAGAGCAGAATGAGCCTAGTGAAATCACAATGCTCACATTTGACAGCATTAGAAAACTTAATAACAAAACACCCCAAATAGTTGTAACAGCCATTTTCCCTAGCAATATAATCATCAAATAGGTTCCACAAGATATGAAGTCTGAAGTACCTGCATGAATTAGTAGCAGTTAGCTGAAACAGAAAAATTGCTCTGCCCTTACAGTTGTGGAAATAAATTGAACACCTTCCTTTTACAAAAGCAATCTTGTATTAACAAAATCCATATAAAAATTTATTTAAAAATTAAATTTAAAAAGTCAAAAAGGGTAATATAACATATATTTGCATGTACCTTATCACTGTAGATTAATACCAGCTCTGTTTCTTCCCCCCTTCAGGAGGAGCAATGTGAACTTGATGAAAGATCATCAACACAATAAATGTTTGCTGCCTGAAGAATTAACAAATGTTTGTCAGATTCTTTTATTTATAATCTGACATGCAAAACCATAAAGCTAGAGTACTTCATACAAATGAGGTCCTTGTCCAGCATCCTTTGCCAATCAACAGTGTTTTTTTTAAAAGGGTTTCATTATCATATGTCCTTGAAAAATTCTAAGTCTGAGGGGCTCTGGAGGGCATGGAATATTACTTAATAACACTTGAATTGTATGTTAGTGTATTGATCTACAATGTGTGCCATTTGTACAGCTGGAAATTAGTTTAAAGTCTAAGCAGCTGGGAATTCTGTTTCAAATTCTGATGTTCACTTGCTGTGGGACATAAGGACAACTGCTTATGTATCTGTTATGGGGGTGAAATTAAAAGACTTACCTGACTTTAAAAATTTCAGTTGGTCTAAAGAAGCATAGGAATTAGTGGGTAAAATCTTCAATATTTTCTAATCTTGGTAGCTATTCAAATAGCTCCCAAAGCTATACTATCTGAGTGTCTACACAAGATAGGTGCTGTTCCATCTATTCTGATAAGGAATATTTATGTAAACCAATAAAAAAAAAAACAAGCCTTAAAACCAAATAAACTAAAAAAATTCTCTGTAAAGAAATAATAGAACAACACACAGACAAATCCAAGCCAAATGAAAATTAACTTTAAATGTTTGCCCTCTGCAGTATATCGTGTTCACACAACCAATTAAAAGAAATGCCATCTCGTTTGGAAAATATCTATTGATTTCCCAGTTCATCAGATCAGCTTGATGTGTCCGGCAATGGCTCCTATGACATCATCAATATTTTTCTATTTAGAATAATGACTTATTTTATATGCCAAGAGCTATAAAAAAGTCTATATACACATATTTCTAAAGACATCAGCTTAAAAACCATCTTGATTTCCCTCCTTAACATACAATATTTTTTTATCCAACTTTTAAAAAAATTTGGGATCTTGCCATGAGATTCATTTATGAAACTCAGTAAATTTGTTTAGTTTATAAACTGACCTCTAAATCATGTTTCCCCTATTAGATGCTGTCGCTTTGGCCTGCATTTGGGGTCCAAATTACATACATTTTTCTTTTAGATTATGCAGAGCACATTTCAGAGAAATTCTCCCAGCCCTATTTCCCCCCTCCTTCTTTCTTCTTTTTCAGTCTCCTGTATCTTTTTACTGCTACATATTACCTCTAAATCTTTCTACAGAGTCAAAAAGGCATCCATTCAGCTAGATGTTTATTCTGTCCAATTCACTCATGTATGTTTTTTAAGATACACTTACAGCTGACTCCCAGCCCAGTTTCTAGCAATGGAAAAGAATATTTATATGCCCCTGACATAGATGTGCCTTTAATCAGACCTCTCCATAGGGCCAACTGGCATATAAAAGCCAGGCAAAATCTGAGCCAGGAGCCAGCAATGAGACAGTTCTCACATCTAACCCCATGTAGTTCTTTCTTTTAAGATTCTTACTCTGGGAAGGGGGGAAGTGGAAGGAATTCCTTATCTTTCCTACTTCATTCCAGCCTATTCAACACAGTGGACTCTTCAAGTTCTCCTCGGACATTATTTCATCGTGGGCCAGGATGAAGTTCAGCAAGCTTGGAAAGCTCCCTTTTCCTGGAATTGCAGAAAAATGGAGTGGTATTGCTATTTTTTAATATTCCTGATTTGGACTACTTCTGTGGAATTCAGCCTGTTTCAAAGGATGTGGCCTGTGGGACACTGTGCAAAGCAGGCTGAAGCACAGTGCTTCTACCCCTGCAGCAGGGCTGAGTGACACAGAACTAGCTCTTCTGCCACTGGCAACACCATCACCTACTCAAACTCCGTCTGGGGCCCACTACAGCACTCTGAATACTCAAAACACAACATGTGGCTCCAAACCCAGTAATTTATCTCACCACTTCGGTAGTCCCTGGAATGTGGTTTGCTGACCTCTGGTGGTTATCCAGGCTACAAGAACCGTGGCTTGCCTGTCGGACCTGGAAAGTTAAAGAGCAAAATTTATTAACTCCTAAGGAGGGAATGCAACCATGGTGTTAGACAGTGGGAAAAGCTGAAGATTTAAAAACCAAATTTCAAAAGCTGCTGTCTAATGCTGCTGGCAAATTAAAGTGCAAGACTTAATCTTGTGTTGCTTTATCTTGGTATCATTTTACCCATCAAAAAGAACTGAAGTAAACAAAGCAGAGTGGTAGCTTCTGTGACACATACACTCTCATCTAGGTTGTTTCTTTTACTCTTGCCGCTTGTATGGCTCATCACCCTGTGTTCCCAGGGGAAGACTCTAATGCCCTCTAGCACCAGACTCAAGGGATGCCTGCAGTGTCAGGTGCTTAAAAACACAAAGGCTGAAGAGCAGGGCCAAGCCATGTCCTCCACAAGGTTACACAGTCTGTCCCAAGTAAACTCTGGGTAAGGCTAAGGACTACCTCTTCTGTTTTGGGCCTAAACCCTCGGTTTGAACTTGTCTTTGAAAGCAAGTCTAAGGTGAAACTGAGTCAGCAACTGTGTATGCAGGGTCGGAAGAAGACCAAGTCCCCAGAGCCATGTTCAGCTGGTGGAGATGCATCGCTTCCCCCTCTGCCCCTCCAGTCCTCCCTACCACACACTGCTCAGTGAGTCAGTGAGCAGCCCAGGATTACATTAAATTCATCCTCTGAGAATGAAAAAAAGCAAGCCCTTCATCTCAGACGGTATTAAAGTCTGCTATGAGTCATGTTTGTCCTTGGTTATATTCCTTCCAAGGAAGTACTTTCCTCTGCCCATGGAAATGTACACTAAATATAAACACAGCTTTCTCAGTGACATTTGACCAGTTTAATGACTATACCACCTTCAAGGACACTTTCTGTTCTTATGTACTGGGTCCAGATTGTTTCTATTTGCATTTTTCTGACAGAATAGTGACTAAAACAGACTACAGTCTATTTGAGTCTGAAATAACTTCTGGTTACATGACTGCCTGAGATTTTCCATTTAAAAAGTGACAAACATTCTCTCCTTTTTCTTGTTACCAGTCAACATGCATTACTCAATTCAACACTCTATTGTCTTATCTATTTTTCTAGCTTTGCCACTGATCCCCTAAACTCCCTATCTGTTAGCAGTGCTTCTCATGATTTGTTGAAAAACAGTGAATTATTTGATATGGCCAATACCAAAAAGGATTCCAATGAGTATCTTTTAAAGATCAATCTACTGAAAAAAAAACTTGCTCCAAATGATTTTTCAACCCAGTCCTGACTTACAGAGGAGGGATAGACTTCTGTGTTAGAAAATAATGTAGCAGATGGTCAAGAGAATATCTGGGTATCATGCTTCTAGAAAATGAAAAACTACATCCACACTAAGCATTCTACAAATGACATTAAACTCAAGTTTTACTAAAGAAATGTAGAAATAATGTGTGAGTATGGCTTTAGGGTGAGTACCTTGACCTAATTTACACTATTTTTCTGGATTGAGTTTATAAAGAATCAAAAGAATACCACCCTTACAGGTGACTATTGGGACAAATGATCTATGTAAACAGTTAGGTCTCAATTTTCTTGTGTGACCAGGTGTAAGCCAGCGTTTTCAGTATCTGCTTGGTGAGACAATAGCTCATTTCTTTATTAAGGGCTGAAATTTGTCCTCTGATATGTGTGAACAGCTCCCAGTGTAGTAAATGAAAATGTCAATTAACTATTTAGCTTAGTTACAGGGGTATAACCAGAGCGATAATGGGAAGAAATTAAAAGAAGAAAAATTTAGATTGACTATCAGAAGAAAATCCCAGGCAGTAAAACTACTTGCATACATCTCTGTTGTAACAGTGTATCTGTCCACCCTCCAGCGTGGGGTTACCTCCTGTTACATCAAACCCAGTTTGGCCGGGGAGGGTGGCTTAAAGAACAGGACAGGTAGGATGGACGAGGCTCCGAGCTGTTCTTTAATCCATTTCAGTGACCATGTGCTCTCTGGGCAGCACTCACAGGCTGCATGGCCTGGAGCTGTTCCCGGAGAGCACATGGTCCGAGAGCTGCAGCATCCAAAGACCTGGGGACGTGGCTAGCTTGGCCAGATAAGGGTTTACCTGGAGGGCAGATATACAATTGCAGCTATGGGGCAGGGGCTTGACCTTATAGTCAATGACTTATAAGTCTAAGGTTTCAGCCCCTGCTCTTCAGGGTCCTAGGTCCACTTCTTGGTGCAGAGAATTTGGGCTCAGCTTTTTTTATTTATCCCAGCTAATCGGACTGCTATACCTGCCCCTTTTTCTTTAGACTGTAAAGACTTTTTGGTAAAGATTAACAGACAACTTAAAAAACAGGCTAACAACACAAACACAATAACAACAGCTACAAAAATAAGTAATCTCGTTTTGACTAAAGATAGAGTCCAGCTGGGTAAGCTCCATTTTCTGATAATCCATCGGATAATCAGTCAGGGTCTTCTTCTGGTTGCAGTTTTTTGACTCTATCTTCGAGGAATGAGCTGCTGTGGTTAGAAGGGTCCTGTAGTGCATGTTTTTGAAGTCTCTGTAGCAGCTTTATTTTGTGGGATGATGTGTGTGATACTAT
Source organism: Certhia americana (assembly GCA_018697195.1). Taxonomy (NCBI): domain Eukaryota; kingdom Metazoa; phylum Chordata; class Aves; order Passeriformes; family Certhiidae; genus Certhia; species Certhia americana. The sequence goes on along the minus strand of CM031878.1, from coordinate 31,360,844 downwards.
TAAGGTCTGTCAGTAGCTCACTCAGTGCCTGAGATGTGGCATTGGTTTGCTTAGTCAGCTAACACCTTAGATCGCTTAATATTTTAAAGTTATTTTTGTAGCAACTTCACGTTGCTAATATGAAGGCTGTTATTCTTTTCTCTTTACCTTAGAAATTAATTTATTTTCTGCAATTTAATTCAATAAATAGACAAAATTTTTACATTTAATTTTTGGTCACAAATTTTGGCAATCTTAGGAGTTAGCATAACAAGCTTCCCCAGGCCATACCGCTTGTGGCTACACACTTGCTGATGACTCAATGAAGCAGGTGGGAAGCGGGTCATTTAATGACAGGTACATTGTTTCTTTAGTGATATTAGCTGAAGTCATTCAAGGTTTTCTTTTTGGCAGTGTAACTTTCCAGGTTTCAGCAAGGTAGCAAACATGTACTAAACCACAATCATGATAGATATTATCCATGCCATAAAAATCCCCCACACATCTACCAAGGAAATGGAGCCCAAAGCCAGCACCCATCAAGCCTCAGCAGCAGTCAAAAGCTGGGACAGCAGAGAACACCAACCAACAATCCTGCAACAAAAAGCTCACCTCCTTGATTGCAGGATGCCTCATATGGATTAGTCACACGCCTTTGAGTGCCCTCCCCCAATCCCTTTTGCCTCCCTTACTCCCTCCCACCTTCCCCTTTTCCCTTCCACTAGGTAAAATCCAAAAGGATTTTGACTTTAAAAAAAAATCCTATTACCCCTTCTTTATGTTCCCCCAAATACCTACCTCCCTTTCCCCTCCATGGTCTTCCTTCCACAGCCACATTTCTCAATACCTTTGCTGCAGAGCTACCAATCCCTTTTCCCAGAGTTCCTTCCAAGGGAGGGGGGGGGGGGGGAGGGGAGATGAAACAAGGCAGGAAAAGAAAGGAAAGTCCCCTAAAGTAACTAACTTTCTCTTAAGAATTAATGATCTCTAAATTATTTAGAGTTCCAACAGGCACAGCACCCTCATACAGACTCAATCACAACCAACCACACTGCTAACAGCCAGTAAAGAACCAGCCTCTGCTGAGGAAACCCTCTCCTGACTCAGTTTCCTGATAAGCCGTGCCATGAAAACCCCACCTCCCTCCTGGCAGCTCGAATACACTCCAGAAATCTGTTTGGACACTGGGAACTCAAGAGATGGCTTGCATTTTGAAAAATTATCATATGGGTGTTTTTAATTTCTTGTGTTCATTGAGTTGCCTCAAATGTTCAATTTTAGGATCCTTGATTATATCTTAACAAATACAGAAAGGGAGAGTTGTGGAGGTCAGTGAACCCTGAGAGGCTTTCCCTATGTTGAGGAGACATAAGAGGCTTCTCTCACATGATAGCCTGTTCTGTTATGCTAGTGTACTCTGTTCTGCTCCCTCAGCCAGCCCTGTTAGCCTCCTCCCCATCCCTGTGTCCCTCAATCACTGCCTCCCAATTTCCCCATTGGCTCCCATACCCCAACCCCACCTTTGTAGCCTGATGCCCCCTGATAATTCGTCTCTGATGCTCTCCCAGCCCCTACTACCCATATATTTGAACCTGGACTCTTCCCATGAGCCTTGCCTTTGACCCTGGACAATCTGTGTGTGGCTGGAATAGACATCTCTGTGGAACCCATTCAAGGGCCCTTCCTGGCTCTTTGCCATCACTGTATCAGCAGCTATCCTGGCTTTCAACACATCTCTGTCTCAGTTCTTGAACTAGATCTGGACTACACTTTGCCCATCATCATCATCGTGACATTAGATAGTGCAATAATTTCTCAAGGGAAAAGAATACTTGAGAACATTTAAAGTAGATTGGAGAAATATCAGGAAATATAGCACAGAAATCAATTCCACATTAACAGGATTATATAGTAGTTGATCTTTATCATCTTTGCATCCCACATCTTATAGCTCCAGGATATAGAAGTCCGAGGTGAAAGGAGGCAGTTGTAATTACTGAGTAAGTAAGTACTCTGCTCCTTACAACAAGTAATCTCCTATAGGGAAAGTGCCTGGAGCCTACAGAACAAGGTTTGCCCTTTTTTTCTCAGCATGAGAAATGAGAATGAGAAAAAGCAGGCTAATCAAGCAAAGGCAGTCTTATAACAATAAGTTATAAGTGTGGACACAACCTGGAGTGTCCTTCACATGCAAGGTACACAGTGGTTACAACTACTGGAGGAAAAGCCTGATAGCGAATCAAGGTGGTTCTGTATGTTTCCATGATGTGTGTCCATGGATGAAGGTAAGCCTCGCCCCTCCTGTTGAAGTCAGCCTGAGTGAGTCTGCTGATCATTGGGATCATTCAATGATCCCAATGATCAGAAGCAAGGCACACAGAGAAATAGTGCAGCAGTCCCACTGTTGTGTACTCTAACTGCAGAAATTTTGCAGTTAGCTTCCTTCTTTTCCTATCAAAGAACACTACATTTGTGCAGCTTGGAAAACTAGAATACCATTCTAAAAATTAATTCCACTAACCTTGTCTTCAACAGAGAATATGTACATCATCTTCAACAATTGAATAAAACATTGAATCATATGTCCTTAGTATAAAGAAGTTGAATATCAGATGCGAAGGGTAATGTGTGAACCATACAGGGCTAAAAACTGTTCAGCAAATACACTCCCATATGCATATTCTAAACCATGGCAGCAGGAATGATGGCAAAGCCTTCATGTTTTTTGATAACACAGCTCTTTGAAACACTGTTAGAGGACTCTCTCTCTCTCTCTCTCTCTCTCTCTCTCTCTCTCTCTCTCTCTCTCCATCATGTCACACAGGACAAGGAATGGGACAGGGCCCCAGTGGTTCTCAATTCATAGACATGCCATACAATCCAATAAGCCAGCCTTATAAAGGCATCCTGAATGAGGCCCTGTGCCTGCAAGGGAAATTTAATTTTCTTTACAGCTTGCAACAATCGAATGAAAAATTCTGTAAGAACAGCATGATTTAATTTCAGCATGCATTTGAATAATAATATTTTTTTAAAAGAAAGAATTCTTCACATACACACAGAAAAAAAAATTCTAAATGAAAACAAGGTAAACCAGCAGGTTTTTTTCATTCAAACAGACTGCGTGGCCTAACTTTATTCACAACAGCACAGACATTGTGTGTGTCATTGTCCCAAATCAGGATATAAAAGCACAAGTTATATACAATTTGGTGTGAATATATAAGCTTTCATGGCTTCTGGATTTGACTTTTAGGAATAATAATGGAGTCTTCCATTTTGTACACATCCTTTGAATCAAAGGGGCTGAGAAAAGAAAAGAAAATATTGCTCATCCAGCTATCAGATCAACCTCAATGAGTAATGACAAATTTCAAGCATTACGGATTTGCACTGCTTGGGTGTAACTTAAATATTTCCATGCTTTTCATTATAGTTTATGTACATTTTTTCACATTAAGTAGTAGCCAAATACAACCATAAGATCTTTGGGTTTCTAAAGGATACATGCAAGGTGCTTGCAAGTGTGCTTCTGTGTGTGTTAGTAGCTGTATAGCATATTGTACCTAATAAGGCAAAGGAGCTGGTGAAGGATCTAGAGAATAGGTCGTTTGCAGAATGGATGAGGGAGCTGGGGTGGTTTAGCCTGGGAAGAAGGAGGCTTGGGGGACCTTATCACGCTCTACAAGTGTGTGAAAGGAGGATGTAACAGGGTGGGTGTCAGCCTCTTCTCCCAGACAGCCAATGACAGGACAAGGGGAAGTGGCTTCAGGCTTTACCAGGGGAGGTTCAGGTTGGACATCCGGACAAATTTTTTTGCTGAAAGGATGGTTAAGCATTGCACGGACTACTCAAGGAGGAGGGAAAGTCATTGTCCCTGGAGATGTTCAAGAAGCAACTGGATGTCACACTTTGTTCCAGGCAGTGGTGGATTAGACTAAGATTGGATTCAATCTCGAAAGATTTTTCCAACCTAAATGATTCTGTAAGTCTAAACACTGTGTGAAAAGTGACACCTAAATTGACAACTGTCTGTGGATTACTTTTACATCCAGGTAGAGCAAATTATTAATCCAATAGTAAATGTAAGTGATTTTAGTGTATTTAATGTAAAGTGAGAAACGTGACTCAAATTATAATCATTACTGCTACTTAACCTTACTTAAGTTTAAACCTGTCTACCTTATGTTTTTGTCTTTCAGTGCACAACAAGTTCTGGACAGCTAATGTAAAAGTAGTTTGCATTATTTTCAGTGACTTCAGCACACAAGGAGGGAACATGTGAGATTTATGATCCAGGAAAGAGCAAAAGGAAGTTTGAAACTGTAGAATGAACATGTTAGTTTTATGCTTCTGGTAAAATTATCATCAATCTCAATAAGAATGATATTCATAATAAAGACTTATCATTGGTTTTTAAAAAGAAGGCTGTCTTTCATACGTGACTGAGCTTCTTTTTAGAAATTGCAATTCAAAACCTAAAGCCTTGAAATAAAGCATAATATCAAGTGCATAATATTGCAGGAAATGGTAAATTTTGTGATCTAGTACATAACATTGACTTCCAAAACACACAGAACAGTCAGAATTACAGCACAGATCCCCCTCTTCCGTAGCTCTCTTATTAGCATTCTTTATTTTAAAATTTCTTCTACTAAGTTTTTTTTAATAACAGCATTCTTATCCAGAAGGTTCCAATATTTGACTTGCTTCAGATTGATGCCAGGATGGTTTATGGCCTTATATTTTTTGATACTTGAAGAAGGATTTCCTCAGACAGCCTGCCCTCACCTTTCAAGTACAGAGGCTGTCTTGAGGCTGACAAATTCCTTTAGTATGTTTTGACTGCTGATCTGAGGGTTCAAGCCCCAGAGGTGTCTATAACTGGCCTCATACTTTTGACATTTCCCCCCCCCCCCCCCAATATTTAATTTTATACCTCTTCTGAGCCCTCACTTTGGAGGAATTATATGAAAATTATTATTGCTAAAAGAGGTAAGGTCACAGGGAAAAATAGCAAAACTGAGCCACAGACTAAGTGGGTTGCACCAAGCCATTCACCACCCAAGCAACTAAAAGGCTTCTAGTCTGGTGGCTCAGCTGGTGGACCCAACATGGACTTGATGTGACTTATTTTACATTTAGCATTAAAGTCCTTGGAATTGAGTGGGGGAGGGAAGGAAATTAAGCTTGTTGCTACAAAGTCTTGCTGTCAAAAGAGAATTTCTGAATTTGTTTCCGGGAGAAATCTAACCTGACTGCAGTGAACCTGTGGAGCAAGGCCAGTGGAGGGCCATGAAGATGGTCAGAGGGTAGAAGCACCTCTTCTATGAGGAGAGACTGAGAGAGTTGGGGATATTCAGCCTGGAGGAAAGAAGGCTCCAAGGAGACCTTAGAGCAGCCTTCCAGTACCTGAAGGGGCTCTACAAGAAAGCTGGACCTTTTGACAAGGGCATACAGAGATAGGATAAGGGAGAATGTCTTTAAACTGAAAAAGGGTAGGTTTTAATAAGATATGAGGAGTAAATTCTTTACTGTGAGAGTGGTGAGGCGTTTGAACCTTTTACCTTTAAAAGCTGTGGCTACTCCATTTCCAGCAGTGTTCAAGGCCAGGTTAGATGTCAGGTTGAGAAATCTGATCTAGTGAAAGGTGTCCTATAGCAGGGAGGGTTAGAACTTTAAGGCATCTTCCAACCCAAACCATTCTATGATTGTGTATCAGGAAATTATAGTATTCAAAATGTGCAGGGGAGAACATGCAAATATCTTTTTTTAGAAACAGAAAAGGAACACCAACAGGAATCTCCCAATTTTTCAGAAATTTCCCTGGGAGAGTCTTAAAGAGCAATGGATAATGTAAAATTACATTAGAGTGTTAGTGGAGTGCTGTTTAAACTTAACTGTCTTCCCTAATTTAAGACTTGTGGCCTTGAACACTTCTGGGGATGGGACATACACAACTCCTCTGGGTAACATGTTCCAGTGCCACCTGTATTCCAATGTGCTACTGCCCTGTAATGTTTCATACATATTCACAGTTTTGTAAAAAATTTTCTGGTCTGGAAAACTCAGCTAAGTGGATTTTTTACATTCTCCAAGGTGCAGAATAATTTATTGAAATATAGGGAGGTAAAGGTCAGCTAGCATTTAAACCTTGATACTGCCCTGCAGAGGTGGATGAAAATTTTGCCATGGAATCTAATGGGTGAACACTGGCCCTTATGAAACTCAGAACTTTCTAGCTTTAAAATTTATGAGTTTTGATTTTCATTTGTTAATGTTTTTTGTTTAGAGAATGATGGACAAAGTCAGCTTTTTTCTTAATCTAATTCCATCTTTAGAAATACCTATCTGCAAGCAGAGATCACTGATGATGTTAACATCCATCTCCACCAACCTTCCATCCACAGGATCACTCTCAAAGTTGCTATTTGTTACAAAGCACATAAGTTATCCTATTAATATCAAAGAATTAGTCACTTAAGCCTTTCCGCCTGCTAAGAGTGTTGAATATGGGTTTCCATTTTTCTTTCTGGCGTGGCAGACACAATTTGACTGGAGGGTAGATGTGTAGGTTGATACTATAATTGTTTTCTGAATAAATATTGTCATGAGAGCAAAGCATACAAAAAAACCCCAGTCTGTGTCTGGCGACTGGACAGATCTAGCTTGTACAAATAAAGCATTTATATATTAATTAGAGTTGTGAAAGAATTCTTCAGCAGCCCTGCTTAAAAGCAGACACCAGCTATTGAAACTATGTTCCTTTTTATGTTATTTGGATAAGTATAGACTTTACTATACTAATTTGAATTGCATCAACATGGTCAGCATCACTAATCCTCATTCTTGAGATGCTTAAGACTAAGATACCTTAATTTAGAGGAAACTCTAAATGGACAAGTAACCCCCCCCGTGAAGTTCTTTGACATTGCTTGCATTGGCATATGTAACACCAGAAATAAAGAGCAAATTGCCTTACAGATATATTTTTGTTTACTTAAATAAGTGTTCTATGATGTAAAACACAATTTTGAAGGTACAGATTGCTCACGTGTATTTAGAAATTTAGACCACAGAACCATCACCCAGTCATTTCTTTTCCATTGTCAAAATATTAGTGTAGCTGGTTTTATGTTAGGCAAATATACTTCATCTGACACATACTTCAGACAGAACTGATGATTAAAGACTCATGAGCTTTTTTACTTTGTTGCCAACACAGATGTCTCCTTTGAGCACTTGCTTTCTCTTCCTCAACACCTTCTCTTTTTGTTGCAGTAGCAAAGCAGAAGTTGAATGTGAGTGGATTGGAGGAGAAGTGCTGAATATTTGCAGCCCTTCCATTGCATCAGCTCCATTGGATGGAAAACATCAGGGGTGGGATTGGAGTGGGAAAGCTGGCTGGACCATCAGCTCCTCTAGGAAATGAAAGTTCAGACCCAAGCGCAGGTCAGACCATGCTTCGAAGTCAGGGTGTTTTGAGCAAACTGCAAAGATTTTGAGCAGCTCCCTCAGTTCCTGCCTAATGTTCAGGTCAGCAGAGGCTGAACAAAAGCAAACAGATAAACCTGCGACTTCAAGGAGAAAGCTAGTAGATGTGTCATGAGCATCACTCTGAAGAAGTACAATACTTGTAACGCCAAAGACAACAACAAACCCTGGATTAAATGGAGGATATACTGAAATTTATTCATATTAGGCATGTAGACAATAATATATGAATAATTATAACAATGTTAAATTTGTCTCTCAGCCTAAATCACATCCATAGTGCTGAATTCTCCCAATCTCCAAGACAGAGCTAGTCAGTTTGTGGTAGCTTCTGAAGCCTTCCTGGTAACCACTGGAGACAGCAATAGTTGCCATCAACCATGGATGATGTTGAAGTAGTGAAGCATTATTTTACTGCGTTGAACAGTTTCCTGGCACTGTTAATTAAATGATGAAGATTCACTAATGAAATCCATGCTGATAAAATACATGCCTTAGGGCTAGTTAAGCCCTCAGAGCTGTCTCTTCAAATGGCAGTAGTTCTGTTATTGTCTCCTATACGATATACTTGGCAGTCCATTGCTTCTCCTTTAAAGCTAAGGGAAGTAGTTGGAACAGGAGACAGCCTTTGCTAAACTGTGAGATTTTGAGTCTATTCAAAATCAAAGAAGCCTACCAGAGATGGAAAAGAGCACTAGTACCGAGAATGAGAGAGGCACTTCCAAGATGCATGAAATGCAGTTAGAAAAGCAAAAGCTCTGCTTAAAAATTGGCCAGAGATGTAAAAATCTATAAAAAAGGGCCTTTTGGGTACACCAGGTACATAAACACCAGAAAGAGAAAGAAAATATTGATCCTCTTTTAGACATGAGAGGCGAATTAGTCACCAACAACACTGAAAAGGCAGAAGTTCTCAAAAGTTCCTTTAACAATGTCATCACCAGCACAGCTGGGCACCAAACCTTGGGAAGAAAAACCCAAGTTGGTAAAAACAAAGACCTACCATCAGTTAAGGAGCACTGGGATGTGAACTTTTACAGAAGCTTGGCTGCTATAAATTCATAGGGCCTGACTATACCCATGCAAGAGTGTTGAAGAGCTAGCTAGTATCATTATGAAGCTGCTTTCCATGATGCTTGAGAAGTTGTGGAGGCTGGAAGATGTCCATAAGAAAGATGATGGAAGAAAGCTAATGCCACCCCCATCTGAAAGCAAGGCTTAAAGGAGGACCCAGGAAATTATAGGCCCATCAGTCTTACCTTATTCCCTGGAAAAGTTACATATGAATCCTCCTAGGACCCATCACAAGTCAAATGAATCACATGACGGGGAAGCCAGCATGCATTCACCAAGAGCAAATCATGCTTGATAAGACTGAGTGCCTTCTATGACTAAGTAGCCTGTTTGGTTGATGGAGAGCCAGCTGTGGACATGGTCTACTCCTATTTCTCCAAGGCTTTTGATATGATTTCTGGTTACAGAAACTAATCCACTGTGGTCTGGACAAGTGGTCCATGAGGTGAGGAACTGGCTGAACAGAGGCACCAGAGTGGGATCGTAAATGGCTAATTTTCTAACCAGCAACCTGGCAGAGCTGGGGCTCCCCAGGGATTGATTTGGGTCCAACACTGTTTCCTGTCTTCCTAAATTATGTGATAGAAGTGATCAAATCTACCCTGGTGAAGTTTGCTGAGGATATTAAACTAAGTGGGGGGAGTGAATGCTGTGAAAGGGACAACCACTCTGCAGGAAGACCTGAATAGGCTGGAAGAGTGAACCGCATGAAATTCAACAAGGTCAGGTGTGAAGTTAGGCATCTAGGAATACATAATACAGGTGTGCAGCACAGGCCAGATCAATCTGGCTGGGGAGCAGGTCCGTGGAAAGGGACCTAGGGGTCATGGTGGACATTGAGCTCAATATGAACGAGTAGATTGTTGCTGCAGCAAAGTGAAATCCTGGGCTGTATCAACAAGGGCATCACCAGCAGAGATGAAGAACTCACTGTTGTCAGCACTTGTCAAGCCACACCTCGAATGCTGTGCTCAGTTTTGATCTCTGCTTTACAGAAAAGATATGGGCAGGCTAGATAGGGTCCAGAGAATGGCTGCAATGATCAGAGGACAGTAAGGCCTACATGTGAGGAAAGATTTAGAGGAGCCCTTATCACCATGCTTCAGTATTTGAAAGGTGGTTATAAAGAAAAGAGAACTTGCTTTTTACAAGGAATTACATAGAAAAGATGAGGGGTAATGGGTTCAAGTTTCTCCTTGGGATATCCCAATTAGAAACAAGAGGAAAAGTTTTCATAATGGGAAAAATCAGCCATTGACATAATCTCCCTAGCCCCAGCATTGGAATCTTCTAAAGTTTAGCTAGACAGGGTGCTGGCACATCTTGTCTGGACTGTGCTTTTCCAAAGAAAGGTTGGACTAGATGAGATTTGATGTTCCTTCTAGTTAATGTCTTAGGATTCTATGGTTCATACTGTGTACAGTCCCTTATAGTCTAAGGAAACTTCTGTCACCTGGCTCACAACATTGCTCCAATGGGAGAAATAACTGCAACAGAGACAGCTCAGTTTCAAATGGAGTGAGTTGTTGAGAAAGGAGTATGACAATGGTATCCCTCCTTTTTAGATTTTTCCCTGCAAGTGTCATACTCTGGCTGTGTACCTTTTGCCAGTTCAGTCACTTTCCACTTTCCAATGGGACCAGGTACTAGCTGCGAGCTTGGAGGATGAGCAGGAGAAGAAGTTTAGACACCTCATTTGATAACAGTGGTAAGCTGTTATGATGGATGAGCATTTTGGAAAACTGAAGCCTGAAATACCTTAAGGATTTACCTTAATAAATATATTCTTTGGGAAAAAATGTGAAATAAATACCAAGTCAAGTAAATATTTTATCCATCCCACATAAGCCAGACAGCACAACTGTGTTTTAGCTATTAGTTACCCATGTGTTACCCACACAGTGACTCAACATTATTTCCATTATTGCTGACCCACCACAAGAGTTGAAACTCATCTCTTGTGTATGTGGCCCTTTGGAAAAAAAAAAAAAAAAGAGAGAGACCAGTTGTCTAAATTATTGGGTACCATCATAAACGTTTTTCTCTGATGGATGTAACTAAGAAAGTGAGATATATAACAAAGGATTTCACAACACTGGCAACTTGAACTGCATCAACTGAAGTCAGCTGCTTGTGCTAGAAAAAATGGGCAAAAAGTAGCCAGAACCAGACTTCCTGGTAACAAGCAGGCTAGTTTTGATGAGCATAGATCCATGTGAATCAGTGGGGACATCTCAATTTGCATTGAGTAAAAACCCTTTAAAGGTAGGAGACTCTTCTTGCTGTTCAGACCAACTTTCCTGCTGCTCAGTTTAATGCTTCTGCCATTTTGCCATCTCATATGAAACAAAACTCATTACAAGTTTTCTGGCTTCAGTTGCTCAGATTTTTTGTACTCTTACAGCATGGGTCTGGAAACTATTAATAGAGGAATGCTGATCAGCTCAAAACTGATTTATCTGGAAGAGATCCTGAAAACTGTAGAGTTAATAGGATTTACGGAGGAAAGGACTTAGAATAGTTCGCAGGCACCAAATGACCAGAAGCTGGGCTTTTGTGATGCAATTTGTGTGACCTAGACACCCAGCTTCCATCAAATACTCTAAGATTTGGTTTCTCAAGTCTTTTTTACTTAGGAAGACTCCATTCCCTTTGGCCTGAAGACGCCATTCCCTTTGGCCTTCAAAGTTTTCTACAGGAGATAGTAGTTGCTGACATTGTTGTCACATCAGCCTCTTTTTAAAGAAATTGAGTTGATTTTTGAAAGCTGTTGTTGATAACCTTTAGCATGATATGACAAATGAAGCAATGGTTTCACAAACTGTTACATAGGAAACATACCATAAGGTTTCCTTGACTAATTTGCCATTATTTGTTTCTGGAAAGTAAAAAAGGTGTTGGCATGCTCTGGTCTTTCCAGCTCTCAAAAAGTCTCTCAAAAAGGTGAAAAATTCATTAAAAAAATGTGATCCAGGGTGAGAATGGGGTTCCTCTCCTCCAGTCCTCCAAGGGCTAGGGCAGGATGGTGCCCACCTGTGTGCTCAGGAGTGCTCAGGCTGACTCCAGAAACTGAGATCAGCAGCAAGGTGTCTTTCCAGACTGAAATACAAATTAAAATCTTGTGAATGGCCACATGCTTATTTGCTTCAATCAATCCCTCATACACAATTTCCATTCAGGATTTTAATGGAGAAATGTTTAATATTTAATACTAAACCCTCTTGTAGGTCTTGTTACAAAACTAATTCTTCCTCTGGTTTAGCTCAAAGCTACACTGAGCCTCTCCCTAAGTGATTCCTTTACAAGTAAATCCATCACTTTCTAAATATAACATTTTTAAGGTGCAGATCTTTCCAGCTGCTGACATGTTTTAAAACATGTACCTTTTCTTTAATGAGAAACATCCCAAGTATCATACAGTCTCCAGTGGAGAACAAAACCCTTTGCTATTTTCTTAGCTTTCCTGCAGTCAAGATAATTGTAATAGATAGCACACACTTCGCGGAGCTGTTACTATTGGAATCACTACAGGAAGCAAGGAAGTATGTAAGGGTTGGCTTTTTTTTTTTTTTTTTTTTTTAAGGTGTACTAGAATAGTAGAAAAAATGTATGATGCAGTGAGCAGAGTCTTTATATGTTGTAGCTCACTTCGGTAAGAAAGTGGCTGATATCCAAAGGGTGTTCCAAGAGAAGAGAAGTGTTTCTCTATGTTTGCCTTCTTATAGTGAAAGAGAGATGGAGAACATGGCTTCTCTTCCTCACCTTCTGGTTCAGCTGTTCTCTTGTGGGGTGGATGGGAATGGATAATTACTGCAATATCCCAAAGTGTACATGTTCTCACAGAAGCAATGCCATGCCAATACCTGGCATGAATTTAATGTTCTAGGTCATAAGACCATATCACATTTGGTATGTATTGCTGAGAGTAGAAAGCGCAAACTCAGCCAGATTCTTTTTAAATTGCTAGAGAAGGCAGGGCAAAAAAGGTATGCTGGCTTGGAATGAACATCCCAGTTTTGAGTATCAAAGATATCTACATCCCACAGAGAAAGTTGAATCTTTGTTATTCAGATCGCCAGGGTTGTAACTTCAGTCCCTTAATTGCAGCTCTGAATTGGATTATACCTGAGATGTCCGTTAGTTTTGATAAGTTGCTTTCTTCTTTCTTTTTGGCAGTTTATTTGATGAATACTGTTTCAGTGTTTTATAAATCTGTGTTCAAGCAATAAGGTGCCTTTGGTGTGATGATAGATGTTTCAAAAGCTTTTCTCAGAAACTGATGCAGGATTTGTAAAGCTGCTTTGGGTCTGTTATCAAAAAGATGGAAAAGTAAGAACTGACATGTGTGTTTTCTTTTAAACAGAGACCTCTTTTTTTCCTCTAGTTGTCTTCTGACTTCCAAGCTGGAGAAGGCAGCAAGCTTCACTTTCAGGGCTACTGGATACCTTCATCACCATATGAAATCAAGCCCTGTTTCTGCCTTTTATATGCCAGTATAATTTATATGTCAGTGAATTTTGTAAGAAAAGTTGCAAAATAGCAAGGAAACCTCATAATTCCCCAGAGAAGTATACACAACCCATTTGTTTTCTCACAAAACCAAATAGAATTAACAGGCATTGTGGAGCCACAGTCCCTGGAAAACATCAAGAGTCTGACAGTTTCTTCCAGTTAACTGTTCTGAACATAACAGTTTCTTCCAGTCATCTAATCAGAAATTAAGTGTCTACAAGCCAGAGCACAGAATCCCTTAATCTCATTTGCAGAGCAATTGTGCGTCAGGACATCAGTATTTAGACTAATATTGTCCTGTGAGTTTTTCCTAATCTATCAATTTCAAAATGATGGGCGAGGATGGGATAATAATAGTACTTTTGGCAATTGCAATCAGCTAAGGACCATTCCTAATTTGTATTTCATTCTTTTATATTACCAAAGGAGGAAGAATATATCTATCTATATCAAAATGTTACTAGCAGGTGCCTGTCTGTTAAGCCAGGTGTTGTTCTTTGTTATCATGTAATATTGTTCTTTAGCAAAAGAGTATATACCCTTAACCATGTATATGTGTGCACACAGAGTTAATATACAGGGAACTGTAAACTGAAAACATTAAAAATAGTACAGTACTTTCATTCTGCCAAACTGCTTGATGAATTTTGACTCTTCAGCTTCACTTTTCTATCAGTACAAACCAAAATGGATGCATATGAAAGCACATATGAAAGTGAGGTGAAATTTAATGACACACTCTTGCTAACACTCTTGTCTAATAAAACATACTTCCCAGGAAAAAACAAGTAGAATTTAATTCTCCACAACAAATTGTTTTCAAGAAACTGAGCAGGGCAGCAGGGGGAAAACACATAATTTCTGCTTTCTTCGCAGACACACGAAGAATGAAAATGGATACCTAACTGTCATCAGCATAATCATCACAGAGAAAGATTACTGTTCCATTTTTCACTCAATAGGAACTTGAAGAACTGAAAGGATATAGGGTTGGGTCCCATGCTTTCAGAGCCACTATTGTGAGATTTCTCTTCACAAAGAGAAAGAAAATTACTGAACTTACAGGGTATAAATATCTAAGATTTATATAAGCACTTCTCTAAAATCCTGCAAAACTTTGAATAATTCACAGTAATATCTTATGAGTGTATTTTTCTCAATCATACTGGAGATTTCAGCATCCAAAATATAACTCATTACTGGGTAGACACATGTGACTGACTCCTCGTATGATAGGAGGAAACTTCGCAGAAGCTGAAGCAGGAATGAACAAGAAAAAAAAAACCTCTCTGTTGTTAGTGGTAGCTCTTAAACTTGGGGTTTTTTTTTTTCTTTTTTCCCTTGTTTTTTCTTTTTGGGGGGTGGGTGTTGTTTGTTTGTTTTGTTTGTTTGTTTGTTTCTTTTTTGTTTTGTTTTGTTTTTTGTGTCTTTGACTTCTGGTGCTACTATGGTAAGTATGCATTATTTCCATTTTTGGTTATTCTTTCAGCAGCTTAAGGGTGCTACTTTCATACAGACAGTTTTCCTGTGTTGTACTAATGGGTGGCAACTGTGTGTTTTCCTAAGGAGCAGTTGTCATTGGCCAAATTTCTCTTTATAGTTTCAGTTTGTTCATTTGCTAGCAGTTGTCACCAGTTTTCCAAAAGAACGTACCTCTTCTAGCAGAATAAAATTAGAGGAAGGTATTTACTTTCAAATAAAGAAAAAGGAAGTGATACAGACTAGTCTTGAAGAACTTGAGGTGCACTGAATGAGCTTGAAGTACACTGAATGAGCTTGGGGCAACCGTTTTGTGAATTAGCCTACCAATGACTGAATAATTCTGTCCTGTCTTGACTCTTCAAATATTCTGAATTTCAATATGGAACTATGAATGGAAAAGGATATATCCCTGGATATATATACATTTATATGGAGAAATGAGTGTGTGTGAGAGTGCATGCCCATGTGAAATTGCTTGTAAAACTAAGTTGGTTTGGCAATTTCAGATTCCTTTCCTTACAGAAAGAAATTATTCACGCAACAGTGAAATGAGATCTAAATTATATATACTACAGTCAATATACTGCTATACAACTTTTAAGAATTACTAAAACTGCATGAAAAAATAAGGGGTCTTTTTTCCCAAATATCTGTTACTTTGAGTGGACTTCTGATGAAAAATGACTAAAAAGTGGACATGGACTCTTTGAGAAGGGGCAGAAGGATTAGAGAAAGGTTAGGAATGTGGATTTGCTTTTCTACAGAAATGCCAAATTATCTTTGTTGTGAGAAACAACACTAACATCACACTGTCATTTACTGATAGATCATGCTAGAGGGGGAGTCTGTCTTATTAAAATATTATTATTAAAATATTCCCTACAGGTTCAGTGAATAGAGACATTTCCTTAAGGAAATATCTGTGGAAACATGGCCAGAACTTCTCTGTATCACCCCTCATTAGGAAAATTTAACAGACTAACAGTTTAGAGCATAAAAATTAGGCATCATCCAGTGTGTTTTGAATCCCGTTTTAAGGGTTACTAAGTACTTTAGAAACTTCTGTGATATGCCTACAGAAGCCTGCCTTATTATTTCTCAGCTTTTCTCTGCTGTTTCTGTCAGATTGTTACAAAATGATCCCAACTTAAGATCTAGTAGTGGGATAAAATGCCCGTCAAAAAATCCCTTAATACAGATATGTGAAATGAAACTGAAAACCTTGTATCAAAAAGGAAAATATAGTTATTGTTATCACATCTGTCAAAGGAATTACCCTGTTTCAGTCAAACTCTTTTGCACTAGTTCCTGTAATAAAGGATCTAAAGGATGACTCCAGGAAGAGATCAACTTGTTAACAGAACACCGTATATTGACTGTGTTCAAAAAGTCTGTATATTCAGCAAATCTCCATTGTAACACACCCTCTGCTATTGTAAGAACAGTAGTTCCTGTGGCGAGTATTTGACTCCAGTCTGAACTGTATCTTTTGCACTACAGAACTTCAAAGTCAGCCACTTCAGAGAAACGAGATGGAAATGCTTTTCCTTTAACTCTGTGCTTCACTGTTTAATGAAGAGTTCCATCTTGAAAAGGCCAGTGGTGCTACAGCAACAAAAAGTAAGGATAACAGGATAGAGTCCAGATAATGTTTAAGAATGGCAAGTTTATCCTGGTGATACTGAAAATATAATCTATCTGTACAAAAACAGGACAGGTTCAAGATCTTCATCGCTTGTGTCACTGTAAAAGTTGTGCAGCTCTGCTGAAAGCAATAATTTTGGGTTGACTAGACTTATGCCTGATTTTCCAGCATCTGCAGAGGTTTTCTAAAACTACAGAAGAAAAATAAGTTTTTGGTTTACTCCTCCCAGTCCTTGCCTTTCTCTGCAATAGAAAGGACTGAGGATAAGATAAATTTAATTTGCTCAGGCTCAAAGGTCAGAAATGGCAGGCATTTGCTGGGTATTTGACCTTTAGATTGTCACTTTCTAATAAAAAAATACAGGAAGCATAAGGAGGACACTAATGTAGAATCTGTAAACTGTTGGCTCATCCTTTTTTTTTTTTATGCATGCACTTAATGTTCTTGTTTTACAGTCTACCACTCCCACAAGAGTACAAGTGTTACTACACAGGCACAAGCAATTGATGTGTGCTGATTGTAATGGTAACGTACAATTGGCTACAATAGAGTGCTCTGGTTCATAACAGATGAAACTCTACACTCTTCGTCAGCAAAAGTTTGTCCAGGGCAAACATTACAATCTTTTTTTACAAAACAGACTATCTAAAGTTAGGGGTAGAATATGATTCTGTCCTTGCTTATCTTTCTTTTACAATGCACCTAGGCTAGTGAAAAGCTTGCAAGAAGAATCAGTATGAGAGCTGGTGTTTGTGTATATAAGTATGTGTGTGTGCATAAGTACAAACATACATGCCCTGATTAACATAAGATTCCTTATTATTCTTCATCCTGATTGAACAAAATTTTACAGTTATGAACAACATGTTAATTTTGCCAAGAACTCCATCTAAGAGAAACAGTTCCTTTGGGGTTTGGTTGGTAATTCTTCAGGTTTTCTCTCTTTTTAGCAAACAGGACCTTGTTATCATAATTAAATAAACCAATGTAACCTCAAGCAATTACAAAACCACTTACATAGACCATAGTGTGAAGGACATGGGACTTCAAGGTCCTAGCCATTATTAGTGGAGTCTTAGAAAAATATCGTTGCCATGTGGGCATATTTTTCCATCGTAAGTATATTTCTAAACGTCAAATATTGAGACAATGTTTGCTGATGGGGGTGTGGGGGTGTGCAGCCTGTAAATCAGGGCACTTTAATTAAAGCTAACAGAGCTATGCTAACTGGCCCCCACTGGTAATCAAGAACCAATTCTTCTAATGTTGAAGATCCTGCTCAGAATGCACTTATCACTGGGAGAAAAAAGATTGGACCAAACATATGACTGTTGTAAATGAAGATAACTGTGCTGATTGCAGTGGAGCTCTGCCAATGTATACCACCTAAGGGTTTGGTAAAATAGTTTCAGGCAAAGAAGGTACATTCCTTTCAGAGGATTAATTATGTTTTATATGCACTTACTGGGTACTTTTGGGGTAAGTTGGCTACATTATAAAAAGCAGGTAATAAAAAGAAAAAAGTAGCCCGAATTTGTAGGTGGTCCATTTTATTGGACTAAAAATAAAAGACAAGCATTTGCAAATCACAGTGTCTTCCTTAAGAGCTAGAGAGGAGGGCAAGCTGGGGCAGCAGAAATGAGAGCCTGGTTCTGATTCAGACTTCATAATTATGTTCTGAGACAGAGATCAAAGAAGGAGTTGAGCAGGAAATGGCAAAGAGAAAGTCAGGTGCAAATATCACACCCTCCTCTGTCGCCATCATGAGCCAAAATTTGGAACCCAGTCCAGTGTGGTGAATGCATGTGTTTGTTTAAAATAATTGCCTTGACTAAAACTCATTATTGTTTTCTTCTGACTGCATTAGGTGGGAGTTACTGCCAGCTTATTTCTGGCGGTACAGGTAGCCAGGTTAATACAGCTGCCATCATTAACACTTGACAAAAAATCCTGGAGTCTTAATTCAGCTTCTAGTCAGGCTTTTCAGGTAAAGTGCTGCTGAAATGGGAAAAGTGGACTTGAAGTCAATGAAGGCTTACTTCCATCTTCCATAATACCCTAGTGGAAAGAGAAAACACCCTCCAGAGATTTCAACGAGTTGATTCACAATGAAGCAGCAGGATGTACTAGTTCAATGACTGTGGATAGGACCTTCCTCTTCCTTCTTTATTTCTTGTTTTCCTACTCTGAATTTGCATAAAATGTCAGATGAAGAAGCAGTTTTGGCAAGACAATAGTGAGTCGACCAGTCAGCATACCCACAATTTTCTAACGGGTATGAAGGCTGTCAAAAGAACATTTTGGATGTAGGTTCACCCTCCAGACCAGAATCAATGTAAAGTTTGCTAGATATCCTGGTCTTTATTTTACCCAAAACTGTTTGTTCCATAGAGTCTCTGCCCTACCAGCTGCAATGGATGGATGTGTGTAATTAACTGATTCATCCAGGAAAGATGAAATTGCAGTGTCTTTGCAGCTAATGGAAATGCAGCAAAATCATGAAATCAAAAGCAATCAAAATGTTGAAACTGGAGAATCTTCATATTTGTCTAAAATTTTTAAACCTCATCTTTGTGAATGAAGACATAATAAATATATATAATTCAGACACACAAATTGGAACTTAGTTTTATTTTCTTTGGTGTCACTTTCTTTTGCTAATTTGTGGGCTGGGTTTGGAATAACAATAAGTCATTTGCTGTGAAGGAGTGAATAGCTGGCCCTGGAGGTAGTTTCTAATCTGCTCTGTTTTGGTAGTTGCTTACTCTGGGGGAAACCCTGGCTACAGGGGCAGACCTACTGTACGGACCTAGCCTCTGCTCAGTTTCTTCCTGTTAAGCTTCCCCTCTTGAAAGCAGTCATCTTAAAACTCTTTGTAGAGGTACACAAGGGGTTTAGAGCAATCCCTAAGATCTCTGCGCATACAGCATAATGTACTCATTATAGAATAAATGAGGCAGGAGCTGTTACATAGAAAAAACTGATGTATGATAAAATGGGGAGGCTCATGCAAAATGGGGAAGTCTGACAGTGGGTACAAGTGAAGAATCTGAGAGGACTGGCAATATTCAGCTTATAGCTGTCATCAATTTTATAAATGATCAGAACATTAGTAGACATATTTTTTTCATGTAAAGATTTCACTCTTTAGCTTACAATATAAAACTTCCAGAGGCTTTTTTGATAGGTCCTAGAGCAGGTTTCATTCTCCTCCCACTTTGAAGCACAATCCCAAAGCTGTACAGCACAAACTCATACCTTCAAGTTAATCTGCTTTTGCTCACACAACAGAACTAGTCAAACTTTCTTCTTTGACTTCACACAGTTGTTCACACAGTTGTTCACACAGCTGTTCACAGAGTTGCTCTGAAATGTTGCTCCTTGCTCACTCTGTTTCTCAGAATTCCCTTGCTTTCCCTTCCCTGAACTTCCCTTCCCTGAACTTCCCTTCCCTGAACTTCCCTTTTCTCCCCCTCCCACTCCCTCTCCCCCTCCTCTTCCTCCTCTCTTTCCCCTTCCCCCCATTATAATCAGCAGGATCACAACTTTTACAAGCTGGACAAAGGAGACATTTGGCTCATTGGTCATATGGTGCATTTCTAATCCACCCTTGGGAGCAACATCAACAGCCTTTGCAGAGTAATGAATGACTGCATAACAGATCCAGAACCAAAACAGCAGCCTGGTGCCAGGTCAGTCCTTTCTCTAAGTAATCTGGCACTGACTCTTGTCAAGAATCAAATTTTCTGTATGATCTGGTACATATTCCTGACAAGAGAGTCACCTGAAAGCTGCATCAGTTTTCCTTGTCTTTCACCCACTCCCGTGCCAGCTGAAGCTGTTTCCTGCTGGAGAGTCTCAGGAGAGGAACCTGCAGTGTACCTAGCAGTCAGCTCCCTCACACTTGTCTTTCTCTTCAGTGTGAGCATGTCATAAATTGCAAAAGAAATAGTTGCTTCAAGTTATGTCAAAATGTATGTTCCATTTCATTTCAACTGCTCATCTTTTGGAAACAGAAACAGCCATCTAATTATTCAGGTACCAATGACCAGAACTTTGCCTTTCAGGGGACAGAATGAGATAAAAAAAAATGTTCTATGTTCATTAACAAAACCACATTTTAAAACTGTGTGCTGACTAAATGCTGGAAGTGAATGTATAAAGTCCTTACAGCCTGTAAGATATATCAACATGTTTGAGCATCTATTGTCCTTTCAGCTGACAAACTCCAGTCTGCAGTTATGACTGCAGAAAACTAAATTTCTTCCTTCTTATTGCTTATGGAAAAATACTTGCCCCTTTCTGGGACACTGGGGTTTTTTTCCTATAGAATAAATATTCTTATATTTTTCAGTTTCCTATACTTCAAAATCACTCACATATCTAAATTTCACATTCCTAAAGGAAATTTTCAGCACATACAGCAGCATTGTTTTCATCTTCTATGTGTGCACAATGAATAAAAAAATGTAAAGAATTATAGAGAAATATAGTCCTATAAAATTAAAAATCACTGTTTTTGGAAGAGTCATTATATATAGAAGGGTACAGTTTTAATAAGGGAGGGATTTCTGTGATTTGTCCTCACTAAAAAGACATTTTTAAAATAGGCTCAGCAACTTGTGTTATCCAATGTTTTGTGTAGGGAGGCACCATAGTTAATAACTAATATTTTAATTAAATATGGCTTGCAATTAAATGTATGAAATCCTTTTATCATCTACCTCCATGTAGATTGTGCAGATTGTAGCAAGTTCAGCCTAGACCAAGTGTGTGAAATATTCTTGCAACCTAAATCCATCAGTCAAGCCCACAGTCCAGATGGTGAAGGTGTCAATGGCAGTTGTGCCAGATATGCATTTATTTTCACATACAACACTCTAGTTTGCTTTTGCAAATATTCAGACTAGCCATTTGGCAAGAACAGGCTGGAGTTTGAATTGCATTGCTCCGTGGAAAACGAAGGGAAAGGGTGGCTGGATCCTAGAAGATATTGAGAGACTGAAGATCTGGAGGGTTAGAGTGAATGCTTTGATTCCTAGAAGAAATTGCTTCAATTTGTGCTTGTAGGATTTCGGGATCTAGCAAATTGGAATTCAAAGCACCTTAAGTTTCTCAGCAATGTATATTCTTGCCAATCAAATTTGGGAATTTGTCCTGGGTTAGCTCTAATTGGACAATTTTGTAATATTGACGTCTGATTAGGCCAATGAAAAGAGTGGATACACCTTTTGTAAATACGCGTCTTAAAACCAAAAAGCCCGGGAATAGCTCTGTTCGTTTCCAGCTTTGGCGAGGACAAGTTGGGCCCGGGAGCCAGTCTTAGCTTGGCCTGCATGGGTCTAAGCTGGCTCCTGGGGGGGGGGGGGGGGTTCGGCTGAGATTTTCCTGTCTCTGGAGGGGTGGTCAGTGGGGTGCTGAACCCCTCACCAAGGAGCTGCTGAACCCCTCAGTGAGGAGCTGCTGAACCCCTCACTGAGGAGCTGCTGAACCCCTCACTGAGGAGCTGCTGAACCTCTCAGTGAGGAGCTGCTGAACCCCTCATTGAGGAGCTGCTGAACCCCTCACTGAGGAGCTGCTGAACCCCTCATGAGGATCTGCTGAACCCCTCACTGAGGAGCTGCTGAACCCCTCACCAAGGAGCTGCTGAACCCCTCACCGAGGAGCTGCTGAACCCCTCACCAAGGAGCTGCTGAACCCCTCACTGAGGAGCTGCTGAACCCCTCATGAGGAGCTGCTGAACCCCTCAGTGAGGATCTGCTGAACCTCTCAGTGAGGAGCTGCTGAACCCCTCAGTGAGGATCTGCTGAACCCGACTGAGGAGCTGCCGGGCTTTCATCAAGGAGCCCACCGGGCTTTATCCCAACAAATGGCAGGGGCTCTTTGCCAGCAGGGACAAACTCTTTCCTAGCAGAGCCTGTCGGTCTGTGCCATTCAGAGACTGTGTTAGCACCGGGAGCAGCTTAAGAGAGAGTGGCCCAGGGGCCAGGAGCAGCCGTGCAGCCGCTGCCATTGCAGACCGGGAGCGGCCATGTGGCCGGGATCGGAGGGGCCGGGGTGATCCTGCGCGGACACCTCGGCATGGCTGGGAATGAACTTTGTGTGCTCAGCTGCTTTAAGCCAGCTTTACTACAGACAGAAGGATAAAAGCATCAGCAACAGTTTCTTTTCTTGTTTTCATCACTCCAGCAGAGTTGGGCTGGTTTGCATGGTGCCAGTGGGGACCATGTGGCCAGCAGGGAAGCACAGTGAGCCTTGTTCCTGAAACAGAGCTTAGACCAGATCAGAGTTTTCAGTGTTGTGAGACTTTATAGAACTGTTTCAGATAATGGTAAAACGTGAGAACAAATGCCTTTACAAGTATAATTTCTCTCCTAAATTAGGAAAAAGAAAAAAAGGTGAACACATAGAGATAACATAGGAGTCTGAGGTTAGTAAAGAAAGAGTTAATTTTAGATAGAAGGGATTAAAGAGATGTTTTAAGCTTGACTTAAAATCCTGTAAAGCTGTGGTAAAGATATATTTGACTTTGGTTTTGATTCCTTGTAACACATGGAGATGCATTGGGGGGATGTAGCATTCTAGCACAGTTGTCAGCTGAGGCACCAGTAGTTGAAGCAAATGCATGTTGCTGTGAATCTAGTGAGAAACTTGAGCATAAAGAACTTTGCCCTGGGGATAGTAGTGAAAGACTCTAGTCCCAGAGATAGACAAAGAGGACTTTGGCTCTGTATTAGAACAGCTCATCCTTAAAATAGCACCCCAATAAATTGAAATGGCCTATGAAAGCAGCTGTGAAAATAATTGCAAGACATAGGAAAGGACTTTCACACTGCAGAGTTTTACTTTCTGGGCGGCTGTTCGCAGTAGCATTGAAGCCTCAAGAAAAACTATTTTATTGTAAGGAAGTGTCCATAGTATGGCAAGAAAAACTCTTCTCCCTAAGCGAAATGAAGAAACTATTTCAGAAGCAGTAAACTGACTAAAAGTCACAGGTTTTTGTCTCTACATTGTTAGTAAGAAAATTACTAAGAGAGAGAGAAAAGGTGTTCTAAAGGTTTTATTCAGATTTTTTTCCTTATTATGTTCTTTTAACTCTGTTAATAAAGTTTTGTTCTATTTAAGTTTAAGCCTGCTTTGCTCTTAATTGAAAAATTTCAAATTCGCAAACCAAAGCTTAGACAGAATTTCACACAAATCTGGCTTTTATCCCTGATCCTATTTGGCTTTCACCAAGTGAGTGAAGTTCTGAATTTCTGTTCTTCATCTCACTCAAGTGATTCTCAGGGCTTTTTGCTGGGGTTTTGGTTGGCTGGTTGGTTTTGGGTCTTTGTTCTCTTCCAAGTAGATCGTAGGATTACTCCTTTCTCTGAGAAATTAGCCGTTTGAATCTCCTAGGTAGGATTGCTTCTTTCCTTTTCAAGTTCATTGTGGCAGTGGTGGAAGGGGAATATGTCTTGTCTTCTGCTTTTGAAGATGTTTTCTCTTGGCTTCTGTGGTTTTAGTCTTTTCTCTCAATAATCAAAATTCCAAATAAGCCTTTTATTTTTGTCCCAAAAGCTCTGTTTATCAGCAAAGTGTTTCAATCATTCATCATTAGTATGTTATTCCAGACACTACTTTAATTTACCTGTTGTACCAACAGCCAGCATAATGTAGGAAAATCTCTTCTGCCACCTGGATATTATTGTAATAACAGAAAAAAAGTATTTAAAAAATCAGTAATTCTACTTTAAACCTCAAGAAAAAAAGAGGACACCAGCATTTTTAGCTTACAAGTGACTGAGTAGGACTCAAAATATACTTTTCATATTCTTGTAGCAATTGTGCAGCCATGTAACTGTACTAATTAAAAGTGATAATAATTAGCATCTTGTTCATTTCAAGGCATGTTTCCCTTACTGATCCTCAGCAAGAACTGTATGGTGGCTGTGGCCACTCACTCAGTGAAGATACCAGCGGGAGTCTGGCAGCTGACAGGTAACTTGTCTGGTCTTCTCACCCCTCTAGCAAAAATCCTCAATGTTTGTTCAGCACTCACCTAAGCATCAAACCGCCCATTGCTGGCACCACTCCTCCTCTCTTTACTTCTGTTGGGGGAACCACCAGAGAAATGGGAGAAGAGGTACAGAGAGAGGCTATCAGCAAATACAGAGATGGAGGCCACAGTGGTGGACAGCAAAAAATGAAACAGAATTTGGGCCACATTTGTATCACCTATATGTATCTGTGTTTCACTTGCACTTTTTCACTTTCATTAATGTGGGCTTTTTTCTCCAATCCCCAGAGCAATATAAGTCATATCTGTCTGCATCCTTCTTACCACTATTATTCACTTGATTCACAGCCATGCTATAGGCTAGGCACATCCCAAGTGAAAAATACAAAAGTTTTTGGCCCAAAGGTTTTGCATCCTGCAGTCCCTACACCACAGTCATTTAGGACTAAATGTCTGCAAAAGCTTTTTATTTTCCTTGAAGTAAAGGAAAGTCAAGGGACTTTCCTGGGAAATAAGGGCTCTCTACTTGGAAGAAAGGGTGAAGCAAAAATAGACTTGCAGGTCTTAAAGGAAACTTCTGACTCACCAAGCTTGGCCCACTGCATCCAAAAAAGACAAGGTTTGCTGTAAAAGGCCCCTAAAACATCAATTCCACATATCATCAACAAATTACCACAATATATCACAGCAGACTTCCAAGCTACCAAAGGGACTAAAAGGTGGATTTTGTCACAGGAAAAAAGTAGAAGGGATCAGAGGAACCACAGTCTTGTAAGTAGTGAGCATTTGCCCTAACTAAACATTTAGTTGCCTTTAGGTTATAGGCCACACTTGCCTTCTTCAGAGATGAGTGGCATATGGGGGAAGAAGTGCCTCTCAATTCAGGAAAACAAAAAGGAGTTAGGAAATAAAAATCTCCTATTCTAAAACTGTTAGCTGATGAGCCTGACAAGTCCACCAGTACAGTTTGCTGGGAGAGGATGATGCCACTGTAAGCAGCAGCACAACTCAGAATCAAAAGAAGTATTAGCTTTTTTTTTGTCTCTGCTTCACAGTGCTTTTGATTTTCTTTAATAAAATGATTTCATTCAAATTGCACTTAGGTAGCTTCTTTAGTTATTTCAGTTACGTAGTAATGTTTAAGATGTGTTAAGAATTTAATGAAAGCTTCAAATATACAGATAAATAAATGCTGCTGCTTAGAATATCAATCTGATTCCATGATCATGAAATAAAATATATTTTAAATGCAATATTTTTTGCAAAATAGCCCTTTGCATGTGTGTGAAGGGAAACATTTCTGCTGTCTGTGTTCACCTCTAAAAATGGCAACCACGGGTATGAATTCAGACCTTCTACAGATGGTAGAAGAAAAAGAAGAGAGATTTTATCAAGTTCCAAATACTTAATGAGGTATTTCTAAACACACAGAGAAAATTTATGCATTTGCATGACTTCTTTGCACACATGCTTAAAATAGCACAAAACTGGCCACTGTTCAGATGAGTCAAAATAAATGATAGGGCCAGCAATAAAATTATATTAATATGTCTAAATAGTGACTTCCCCCAAGCTCTGCAACTTGTGAGATCAGGCCAGCAGACCACCACCCATCTCCCTAATGAACAATCTGCTCATATCAAACTCTTCACTGCAACGATTGAAAGATTCCTGATCCCCAAGGAAAATAATGATGGTCAGAAAACTGTGTGCTAAGTTCAGAAACTATTTCAGATGTAGTGTACAGTGCCTGAAAAGAAAGTGAACTTATTACTCACAGCTGTACTGCAGCATATTCAGAGATGAAGTTATTGGGGGGCCTCTCATTTTTTTTTGGCCTCCACGCAAATTGTTGACATAATTTATTCATTGCCATTCATCTACTGTTGTTCTGAGTTTAAAGCTGTATTTCAAAGATGGGGTAGGTCTCATCAATCAGTGGGGCAGTTCCTCTGGGAACTCCTGTACCTTTCCTATTGCCTGAAGACTACAAAAGTTAAATCCAGTAGTCATGGATACCTTTAAAATTTTCACTCAGTGAATTCAAGACACTAAAAATTTAAATAAATAAATGAACAAACTCACAAGTAAAAAAAAAGAATTGCACAGTGACTTCAAAGACATTTATGCTCTTCACAGAATTGCAATTCACAGAATTGCAACTGACAAAGTGACTGAGGTTGGAAGGGGCCTCTGGAATTCATCTGGTCCAACCAACTTGCTCTAACAAGGACACCTAGAGCTGGTTGCCCAGGCTGTATCTCCAAGCATGCAGACTCCACAACATCCCTGGACACCTGTGGTTTAGTTTATTCTCATAGAATGCTAGGTTTTCTTAAATTTGAGCTATCAGCTTTCCATGGGTGTTATTCCTAAAGCACAAGTACTCATGCTGACTTTCATAATGCACCATGAAGAGAGAGTGAGAAGTCAAGGATTGCAACAGACACAAGGAGAAAAAATTTCTGATTTAATATCTCTAACATTGATTTGAATAAATTATTTATGACTGTTATGCAACCACTATACAGAAAAGTTGTGATTCAGAAGTGAGTTAAGCCATGGGCTAACACACTACAGCTCACCTGTGATTATGAATTAAGTGCTTGAAAATCACTAAAGGTCTTGGCTTAGTTGGCTGAATTGCTATTTAGTTTAAACTTCAGCACAACGGTAACTCTAATACACCACGCTAAGTAGTTCCTGGTTCTTATTTGGAGGGGAGTATGCAGTTATCATCCTTACTTGGTGAAGTTGCTTTTGATGTGGAGAACCAGGACAAAGCTCACTCAGCAGAGTTAGGCAGCGGCTGTGCTGTATTTCACACTGTCATCCATTTAACTAGAACTGGGATTGCATGGAATTTTATATATCCAAACTTAAAGCATGGTGGAAATGGGTCACAGTCTAACACAGTAGGTTTCAATCACACTGCAACAGCAAAAGTACAGCTCCTGCACTGTACATTGTCATTTAAAAAGGTACACATAAAAACCTTTTCCCTTTTGGTCAGACAAATTTTCTGAGGTGTCACTTTCTGCAACGTCTCTTTTTCATTTAAATGTACCCTTTTTCTAATAGATATATGGTATATGTTTGCAGTAATTACAGAAGATGTTGTCCTTTTCATTTATGCCTGCGCAATCCAGTTTGACATCATGTCATAAAAGTTTATGTGTTGTGTTCTCTGAGCTCCTTACTAATATCCCTGGCATTCTCCCTGACTATCCAAAATCAATACCATTGCTCCTCTCTCAATAAAAAATGGAGCATTGAACGGGGTCCAAATGTGCTCACTGACAATTTCCAGCAATTAGATGCTGTGCTAACAAATGACCTCCCCATGGGGTGATAAAGTAGGACCAGAAGAATCACCAATGTCTTTCTCAGGGAGCTTGCAAATAACTGGGACCTTTAAGAAGTGGATTCAGTATCTGTCCCTGTTTCTTCCATTGAAAATTCACAGAAATATTGAAATCAAGACAGAGAGGCATTCATATTAGGAACCTTAGCAATCAATTTTTACTTGCAGATGGTGGATTGTAATCAATGTTAATTAACCAGACTCCTTTTCAGACCAGGCTACGCTGAGAGACAACTGTGTACGTTTTTGACCAAGACAACTAATTTTGCTGGCCTTCAGAAAAAGATAGGGATGACTTTGTGAGCCATAACAGAATACAAGACTAGAGAAAACAAAACAAAGAGACAGTAAGTCCTTTATGGCAATATGCCTTCTGTACCTTCAGAGGTAGAAGCAGCAGCAAACCACAGAATCACAGAATATTCTGAGGTAAAAGTAATCCTCAACGACCATCAAGTCCAACTCTTAAGTGAAAGACCCATATGGAGACTGAATCTGAAACCCTGGGATTTGTGGAGGCGTCAGTGGGAGAGTGCAGGGCTGACCCTGTGGCTCTTAGTTCAAATTCAATCCTAGATGTGAAGAACTAAAGTTCTTAATTTTTCTTTTCTCTTTCTTTTTTTTTTTCCTCCAATGAAATATGCAAAATAGATTTTGTTCTCAGGTCAAGTTCAGGAGAAAAAGTGCTGAATCAGAAGTGTCAGCCAAAATGTTACAATCTTCACAGATTTGTCTTGTGAATTTCTTGCTATTCATAAAGCCTTGTTTCTTTTAAGGATTAGGCAAGGCAATTTTAAATTTCTGTATTAAAAAAAAAGTTCTAATTTTCACTGCTGCAGAAATTCCATGCATTTTCTGAAAAAATGGAACCCTGCAAATTACTGTAAGCCTATTTCCTTTTCCATTTTTAATAAAGAGTGAGAGAACAGTAGTACAAGGGCTGCACAATAAACTACCAGAAAGATAGCCAAGGCCTGAACATACAGGCTGAGTTATCTTCTGTTATCCGGAAGTTCTTGCTGCCAGGTAGGTGGATGAAGTCAAAGGAAGCTGATACTGCTTCTTGGTCTATACCTGTTCTTCAGAAAAGCAAAGGAGCACATTTTCTAGTGCTGTCAGACAGTTGCCTCTTCTTAACACAGGATTCTTTAAAACTTTACAGTTCAAGGAAAGGAAAACATACTGCAAACCAGGATTTATATACTCACGTGTATGCAAATCTTCTTTCACTGATCTGTGAATTTTGTAAAGATTTCTTTTGAGGCACCTTTGACTGGAATGAAGATTGAGGCTTTCAGTGATCGCTAAGTGGCACAAGAATGAACACCAGATAGCACCAGAAAATATTATTATTCCTCAGGTTCAGCAGGGTACTTGGTTGCTAAATCACTCTGACAGGGACCTTTTCTGTTCTGTGTTTGTTCTCTGGAATTCATCAGACACAGTTTCCAATTAGTTCTTCTAAGTGCAGCAATGACACATTGGCATTAGCACAACACTGGTATGAGTGACTTGGTCTAAGAGAAAGCAAAAACATTAATACAGTGTGCTGTACTACATGTATGGTAGCAGGTTTGAACTCTGAAATTCTGGTTTCTTGGACACAGTTACCACAGGAAGCTGCTCAATGACTGTTGCTCAGTTTCTTTTATGTATAGTCATTGTAACAGTAGTTCCTTCTATCTGTCCTCTCTTTTATCACTTGAGATGTAGTCTTGCAAAAAGTCTTCATGGTTTTGCATAGCAAGAAAAAAGGTACAGAGAAGGAGATGTCTTGACTCAGCAGGGGTTTGCTTGGATTGCTTACATGTAAGCAGTGTTATCAACTAGGGGGAAAAATTTTAAAATTAAAATAATGTTGACTAGTGTATGAAGTTTTATAAAACACAGAATTTCTTTTTCATACTTCATATATTTAAGGGTAATTTTTTTTTTTCTAGGAAGCATAAGGAGTATGAGTGCATATGCAAGGAGTATCATTTAGTCCAGTTTTATTGCAGAGCTGTCTCGCTACTACTAAGAGAAAAAGGTATTCCCTGTCTAACACTACTAACACAGGAGGTAGCAGTATGGGATTTATGCAGTATGGCTACTCAAACACACAGCAGAATGATCTAGTGGAGAATTTGGTGCTACAGGAACAACAGTAAATGTAAATTGCCTTCTAGTGCAAGATCTGGAAAGCCATTCCTGCATCAAAAGAAGAGGGGAAAAAACCCCAGCCCCACACCTAAAAAAACCCATGCCAAAAAAAACACACCTAATTTTCTAAGAACACATTCACTGAGAATAATCATGAAATTTACCACTCCAAGTATTCCTAGTATAATCTGTATACAGAAAGATAGCCTCCTTTTCTCTTTCTCTCTCTCTCTCTTTAAAAGGAGCTGGTTTCTAGCATTCTTTATTCTATGAAGCAGAAACTTCAGTCTTAACTGAGGATGTGAATTGTAAGATGTGGTAAAATATATGTAACCCAGAACCATAAACATAAGTTTTATTAAGGAAGAAAGAAACAAAACTCACTTGGAAAAGAGATAATTCAGCTTGTGATTTTCCATACAGAATAAAAGTTTTCACATAGTACAATACTGTAAGTCTTGGCTGTCATCAACCCTCATTCTATCCTGAACTGTATACAGCTGGCCTTTAATGGGCATTAATAGGTTTATTATTCTCAGAGGCAGCAGTGAAACTGCAATGCAATTGAAGCTTCACTGCTTTTTTTCCACTACCTTTTTGCTCCTTCTGTTGGGGAGCTTTAGTAAACACTAAAGAGCTGAACTCTTGAAACTTCTCAGTCAAAAATACCTCAGCCAGTGGACACTGTGTAATAAATCCATAATGCATCAGCATTACCATAAAGACTTCTCTAGGTGACAAGTTACTTGCCAAGCACCATGTCAGCTGAAAGGCAACTTGCAGCAACAATAAAGGCAGGTGAAAGGACTGAATGCCCTACTGTATGCTAAAGGTCTTGCACCTGATGTAAAGAAATAATATCATAATTTTCAGAAAATTGAACAAAAATCTATCAGCAATAACTTTTGAAAAACTGTTTTTTTCCAGGCTGAACACTGAAGTGATATTCATCTCTAAAGTTTGAATTCTGACCTATTTCTAAGCAAACTTAAACGGGCTTCTGTGGCTAATATGAGGTTCAAGAACATACCTTCACATCGTTTGGTTAGAATTTGCTTAGAGATTTTGAATACATTTGGAAACAGCAGCAGTTAGAGAATGCCAGACTCCAGCAGGTCTGGACTAACAGTGGTTTTGAAGAAGAGCAATTTCAGATGGCATGAGCTATTCTATACTGTGCAATTCCAGGAGTCAGTTAAGCGAGAAGTGGATGAAAAGCACCATGAACCTTCCACACACAAGCATAGACTAACACCCCGTAAGTGCTAGAACAGCTGAAGCCTGTATCGAAATACTAGTGAAAGATTTACAAAGTACAGTGGAACTAGCCTTCAGAGCAGTCTGAAATATATCAAGTATTTAACAGACATTTGCAAAAATTTCTCATTTCTTACTTAGAAAAGACAGCATTCAGTATCTTGAAAGACTGAGGCAGTGGGTAACCTTCTACTATCTCATAAGTATCACTTTGCAGCATCTCCCGTGGTTCAATCTGTCCTGAAGAATACCTTGCTCAAGCAATTATTGTATTTCCTGGTCCCTTGAGCAGTTCCTAAAGAGAGTGGTTTTAAAGGATCCTTTTATCCAACAGTGAAATACAGCCCCCCTTATGGTGTAACTTGGCAATTATTTAATAGCAGACAGCAAAGTTGTACAAGAGGTTTAAAATGGAAAGTGAAGGCCATGAGAAGGAAACCCTTCTTTAGTAGCAGGTGGCTAAAGTACTTCTCTTCTTGTACTGAAAATACCCATTCTAAAATGAGTAAAT
Organism: Certhia americana; assembly: GCA_018697195.1. NCBI lineage: Eukaryota > Metazoa > Chordata > Aves > Passeriformes > Certhiidae > Certhia > Certhia americana. Next base: position 31,329,385 of record CM031878.1, on the reverse strand, counting down.
TCAACACCTAGATGGGTGAAACAATCTAGCAGAAACACTTTGCAGATTTAATTAATTCTAAACCATGGGGAATCATTGAGAATTGCCTACATAAATTCAGTCTCTAGAATTTGTGTTTCTAATTTTCAGGGCATAAGATATTTCTGGAGTTTAGCATCCAGAAGATGCATTCTAGAGAGCAGAGCAAGTAGGGCTCTGGATGAATACCATGTTACTTAAGCAAAAGACTCAGGCTTGCTTTTTGAAAGGTTACCAACAGGTAGATTAAGCTTCTTGTGTTTTTTCATGGAAGTGGTCTGTTCTATTTATTTGCATTTCAGTGCTAGTTTTCTAATGCCTTCACCAGTAAAAATTCTCCTGGGATGAATGTGTGTTATGTTCGCCATTGGATGAATTCATTGTCTTATATCTGTCCAAGCAGAATTCCAGTGATATTGGCAAAGACACAAAGCAATGCAAGAGACTTTTACTTTGCTGACACAGTATTTGGTGTTAACTGCAGGTTCTGTGGAATGGCAAACTTATTTAAGTGTAAAAAATGCAATAAATTTGGTTGTGTGACAGTTCTTTTTTTTAGAACTGACATGACAGTCATGCTTACCCACCAGCTAGCTTTCTTTCAAATAGCTCATTCAATGCTGGCTGGAAGAAAATGACTGATCAGTGCCAGACCATCTCCTCTACTTTTTTTTTAGTTGCTGCTTCACAGGTCTTGGTCATTGAACAGTACTGATGGCCAAAGCAAGGGATCAGAACCCTAGTATCAGTCCTTTAACTTTCAGAGAATTCAGAAGAGTCAGGAGATAGATATGAAATTGCTGAATAGACTTGGATCCTTTTAAAGGGCAGTTCAGATCTGACAGGGTCTCGGCTATGTTTTCACTGTATACTGCAGACATAACCCAATGTGAGGAAGCCTCTTAATTAGATACCTCTATATGAATGTTTTAAATTGGGTGAGGTGAACTAAGGCCAAATGTACGTTACCATTTCAGAACCTGGTCTGGCTTCCAGAAACTCAGAAGCCAGCTTTTCAACATTCATGTGTAAAACAGAAATAGTATTATCAATCACTGTAAAGCCATCAGTTTTCCAACATAATGAACAGCTTATTGAAATACATCTTTAGTATCTTATTTTTATTGTGTTGTGCTATAAGTAAAAAGCAGTCAAAGCAGACAGGGAAATACATACAGACATAGCTTCATCCAGAAGACTTAAACATTGACAGTATTGTCTGCACTCATGGATGGGAAGAATGAGGGAGATGTCAAAGAAAAAAAATTTCTGTCCCCAATATCTCTCCAAAAGTTTTCTGGAAGAAAACATACAGTAAGACAAGGAGAGTCTGTAAAAATGTTGGATGCAGATTTGAGGGGTAGAGTAATGGAAATGGAGATTTTCTGGAACACAAAAAAGATCTTCCTTGAAAAACAAAAGCAAGTGGAGTCTGGCAGCAACACAGGGTTTGGTTTGTAGGGAGGTGACAAAAACAAGACCAAAGAGACAAGTTAAAATTGACAGTGCAGAAAATTTATCTGCAGAAAGAAGTTAACGGCAAATATGGCCAAGTAAAGTAACCCCATAAAATTCCCTAACCATGAGCATTCTGAGGCTGAAATTTTATTTTCTCTTTAATTTACAAGATGTAAACTGGTCTTTCAGTTAGAAAACACATTAAATAAGTTCTTTCTAAAAAGACTAGCTACCTTATTAAAATTGCAGAGTGTTTCACAGTCCCTATGAACAGTTATTGTCTTTTTGTACTCTTGCCCTGAAGTAAGGGCCAATATCTGTGTTAATTACAAAGCAGATCCTGATATGCACATACAGTCCTGTGCAAAGTAATCACAGATTGTGCTGCTCACTATATCTAAAAACTAAAATGCAGATGTTGAGAAATTATAAACTAACTACAGTAGCCTGGAGTTAAATATTTATGTTAGTAAAGACTGGCCTAGCTCTTGAGTCCCTAGAAGATCAGAGTTAACTTTCAGCTTGTGACTCAGTTGTAAAACAATGCCATTTTCTATGCTCAAGCCAGCAGACAGCCCCGGACAACACCCTTGAGAAGGCACAATGCTTAAAATGAGAGATTTTCTTCATGAGTTTGAAGACCAAATTTTTCAGATATTTCTGTGTAGGTCTCTATTATTTACTGTTTCACTGATGAAAAACAGTAGGTGAGAAAGAGTAAAGAGAGTAAAGACAACCCGTCTACTACAAATTGTGTCTTGATTCATTATCTCACTTCGCTTCAATTTTTGGCTGGGTTATAGAAGAGAGTCATTGCTGTCAGGGTAGTCCTGCTCATACAGATACCAAAAAAAAAAAAAGCTTTAACAAGGCCAAGCACAGTATGCAGCAAAATAAAACAAAATAACCCCCCCAAACAAAGAAACCAAACTAAAGTGTCCAAGCAGATAAGAATTTCTGTCCCCCATACCAATTATATGTAATCAGAAGTAATCATATAGTTGTGTGAAATTTAAGTATTATTTTAATCAGAAAAGCTGAACTTTGTGCAACATAGCTGATGTAGAACAGGAGTCAGTATCATGAGTAAATGTATAAAGGGACCAAAAAGTTACTCTTATTTACACTTTCCTAGCAAATCAAAGAAAATATATTTGAGCTCTTATTAACAGAAAAGAGAAGTTATTAGACTTTGCTGAAAACAACACAGATATTCAAAGCTATATCAACTTTTAACCTCATTTACAGATATTAATTGTTAAATATTCTTTATGTTTGGGCAAGTCTAGGCTTAAGCTAGAAAGACCTTTCTAGAAGGCTAGAGGCCAAATGCTTGACTTGTTGGACTGCAAGTGTCACAAGAAGGCTTCATTTGGAAATATGTGCAGCCAACAGAACTCAAGAAAAATAACTCCACATCATCAGGGGGCAAGTTTTACACAAGGTTCCTTTTGCCTGTATGGCTCACTGGTGATAGTTAAGGACTAGTTTGGAAGTCACAGATTCTGGATCCAGAGCATATGTTGCAAGTGCTAGCACTAGTTTTCAATGATCATCAATTCATTTCAGTCCAATGTATCTCCTAAATTGTCTTTAATTTTCTAATTCCTATAAAAAGGTGAATCAGGAGTTATTTTCAAACCAGAATTGTTATTTTTTCAGGGTGAAGTCTACTTCTGAATAAATAGTTTTCCATTTTTAAATTAAATTCATAGAGTTTTGGGTGTTAGTGTTTAGAGACGAAACTTGCAAAAGAAAACAGAGAAAGGATTATGTCTTAGGTTTTGCAAATCACAAACATCACTTCTTTTATTTATAACTTGTTCATGAAAACTGGTTGCATCCAAAAGATTTATTCAGGCACAATTTTTGGTGAATACTTGTGGTGAGTTTCCCATTGAATGACCTCACTCCCAGAATTCTGTTTGTAATGAGTAATAACAACAATGAAGATGTCATCAAACAATAAAATCCTTAAAAAAACTGGAGCCTGTTCTCAGCTCATAGTGTATGTAAACACTGGAAATAAATATAGTATTGCAATATCCTATAGTCCTGCCTGTAAAAATGTAACAGGGTAATTTTTCCTCCATATAGAATCACATGAAATTGTGAGGACAATTGTACTTTACTTTCTTTGTCTTATCCTGCAGCACTGGAAATACTGGGCTAATGTCTAACCCTTCAGGCTCTAGCCAGTGTCCCTTGCCCATTTCAACAGTAAGACATGCTCTCTTCAAATGAATATGTGGAGGCTGCAAGTCAAAGACACTGATGAAAACCAAGTCTCTTATCTGTCCTGTGTTAAACACTAGTCTTTCTCCCTTTATTTAGCTTTCTGTAGAGATTACATTGCTGCAAGGGAACAGCGTGTGAATTGTCTTTTTTTTCCCTCAGCTTTCATTTCATAGCATATGTGTTCTCTGCATAAAGACATAGCTTTTTGCAGGGCCTAGAAATCCATGTACACTCATAACAACTAATTCTGGAAACAACATTTTGCCTAGAATCATGCTATCATCACAGCTTGCTCAAGCTGTCTGCTGTCTAAGGGATGATTGTGAAGGGGCAACAGGATCAGTTGAAACTCCTGCACTCTCTTTTTCATGCAGTTAGTGGCAGCAGTTTCACATTTTGTCGAAAAATTGTCCAAGCTAGTTTTATTGCAAGCTTATGGGCACCAGTGAGCTGAAGATCAGTGAGGTGCTAAGATAAGAAAACTTATTCATTCACTTAGCCCTGGCAAAGATGATAACAACTGTTCTGGGTGGGAATGCAATCCTGGTTTAGGAGTTCATGTTCCTGGCATCCTCACCCAAGTGTCTTGGCAAGGTTGATAGATTTCATAAAGGAGAAAAATAACACTCAATTCAACTTACTCCAGGAAGAGTAAAGAGTATTTGAGTTGAAAGATTTAGCTGCACCAAGCTCCTGGCAGAGGAAATCAGACAGGAAGAATGCAGCAGTCAGCCCATCAGATGACTGTGGCCATCCCAACCCATGACACCCAGTATTTCAAGCACCTGACAGGCAGAACTCACATGGGCAGCAGATGTGGAGATAAGTAGACAGGGCTGGTGGACATCAGAGTCCCACAGAAGCTTCCACACTGGTTGGAAGGTGGTATCTTTCCCTTCTCTTTTGTTGCTCATGCAGCGAAATTTTTTCTTTACGTCCTTAAAGAAGTGGTCATAGCAGTCTCTTTGTTTAAATTTTATTTTAAAAAATGAATCATAAAGACACAGCTCACGGCCTGTGTTTGTGGCTTATCATTTTCTTCTTTTTATTTGCACAGTTTGTGTGAGCACATTCTGGTTTTGCTGGGGTATCCTTTGTTTCTCAAGTGCTTACAGTGGTCAAGACCTGGCAAAAGTTGAAGTTCTCTGTAGTATTCTCAAGACTATAGTTTATCTGCAATTAATCTGCATGTAAGAGAATAACACCTTATTTCAGATACCTTAAGAAGGCCCAAACTGTATGTCATGTTCTCTCTCATTTTTTTGAGCAGATAATCTGTGCATGCCTTGAATTGTGGGCCACGTTTTTGAGATTTATCTTGCCAAGAGACTATTTCTGTGGCAGCAGTGCCATACACATGCACTTGAACACAGAAAGGATGTGTGTGCTGGACACTATTAAAATTCATTTTCACCTTGGTTTTACATATATGTATTCTCTCTACCCAATGATCTCTGGAAAGGTCATGATGTCCAATGGTCCCTCTCTCCTTGTTACTTCACATGACCCACAAAGGCAAACCACTTTGCAGTGTTTTCTAACATGCACAGTGGGGTGGGAACTGTTGCACATTTGAGGCTGTACAGGGAAAACCATCCAGGGTGGAAAGTGTCTCTGAACCAGATTCCAGAGAAAGGAAAAATTGTGGGACATGTTCTTGGATGAAGATGTCAGTTTAAGGAGGGAAGGAGTTACAACATTCAGGCTGGTCATAACGAGGGGTTTCATTGGAAAGGCAAGCAAGCTGAACCTAAGATTGTCTCTGTACCCTTTATGCTCATCAAGACCTATTGACAGAAGATAATGGCCTTTTCAAAAGAGAGTAGCGTATCCTTTGCAAGACTAGTGTGACCTGCTAGTGTTACACAGAGCTGAGAAGATAGCATCCTATTCTACAGTTTACACTGGTCACTGCACAACCAGGGAAAGAAAGAACCTGTCAGTGAGGTCATCCAGGTGCAGAGAGTCAGATAATTTGGCACTGGAGGCAGCCAGGGCTCCCAGATGTCCAGTATTTCTGCTGCTTGCTTAGCGGAGTGGCACAGTACACAGGCCGGCCCATGAAAGTCTCCCTTCCTGGGACCCAGACCACAAAGTGCCACAACACCTCTCTTTAGCATGAGAGGAACACCTCTCTCCTTATTGGGGATCTCTTGTTCCTTCTACTGCACCCTACACACACAAACCATAGTTTCTTACATGTGAAGACAGAACAAAAGAAACATCAGCCCTCTGGGGTGGCAAGGCACTATAGGGAGTACAAAGAGGAGGACTTGTCAAGCATACTGGAAGGATTTCCTCTTAGTGTGCATTGCAGGCAAAGTCAGGGTTCCTAGGAACTGCAGTTTGGACCCTTTCATGTTTGCCAACCTGACCTGTGGGCAGCATTGCTATTGACAGACAGAGTCAAGTAGCCACCTGATTGTAACATGATTTCAAATCTGAGAGACAAGCCATATGTCCCACTTCTGCAACCTGTTTTATTTGTCTATCAGTCACTGATCTAAAACTAGTAGAAAAGTCTTCAGTTCCTCTTTGGCTAGCCTCCCCAAGATGTGATGGAGGCTGTACTGAAAGACCAAATCAGGCATATGTCAGCATTTTTTATAATGTTCCTTCATCACCCCTAAAACTCTACTGAGAGTCTTTTAAATTAGGATTCACCTCTAAATTAAGTTCAAGCCTCACAAAGTGAGAGAGAGTGATGAATTTACAGACCATATTTGTTCATTCCTTAACATAAGAAAAGAGATTTCCAATCCTCTCAAGGAATGCCACTGTGAGTGCACAGCACAGTAGGCTTCCAGAGAAACACAGAAATACTGTGTCCCTCTGCTAATTTGTCACAAAGCAACTACTATTTCATGCAACCCAATCAATTACAATGGCAAAATATTTGCTTCATACAAATACATGAATGATTTCCAGGGATAAGGCATTTCTTATGAAGAAGATGAGCGAGTAGGGAAGAATAAACCAATTAGCATTAGAGAGAGGAAAGAGATTTTTTTCAATGTGAGACCAGAATTCATTAAAGCAACCGTAGGAGCCCATAGTGGGTGCATGAAGTGAGACCACAGATTGTGGTAGAGAGACGTCTGCCATCATCCTTCACTAACCTCACTGAATACTTGTGCTTCAGAGCAAGGTGTAATAACAGTGTAATGGACTAACCTAGAATAAACTGACCCCAAGAGAAGCTTGCACCTAGCCCCCTGCTCAATTAGTGAGTGGTTTTTGCTCTAGAGCTTTAGGGTTTATAAGACACATTTGTTTTTCTTGCCTAATAATGATGGATCTTGTAATTATCCCTGTGCCGTCTGATGCTTTGATAGAGCTCATTATGCTTTTAATCTCAGTGATACACTGCATTGGACCAGACGCTGGACAGTGTTCCATGTAAGGGTGCATGCTCTGATGTTTTACAGTGGAAATTTAAATTCCTATTCCACAAACCGACTCAATGTATTATCTTTAAGGAACAAAGCCTACAATAGCCCATTTCTCCAACCCTGTGCATAGCCCTGAAACCTCCCCTAAGCCTCATTACTTCCCTCCACTCCTTCCTAGGGTCCTGACACCTCTCATCCCATGTCATAGGCCCTGGGGTCTCCCATTTTCCCCTGTGACTTTAAGGTATCTTGCAGTTTGGCAGTGCCCCATGGCACCATGCACAACACCCAGCCAGCACCAGGAATGCAGATAAGTGAGGCTGGGCCAGCTGGCTCCCTGATCCAGAAAGCCTCTCAGGGACTCTCCCAGGATCACAGCATAGTCTATGAATCTGGAAAGGATTGCTTCAGGCCTTCATATCTGGAAAAAGAAACAATACCAACAAGAACAAATAACAGCAAAAGGAAGTTACCTATAAAGCATTGCCATCAGAACCTCCACCATGTAAAATTCTGTTTCATCACTATCTCATTCTTCATATCCATTGAAAAAAAAAAAATCCCCCTCCAAAAAAAAATTTTTTAAAGGGAAAGTTTAAAACGGCAATTTACTTTCTATATTCCTTACAATCTTCATGTATTTGGCTTGTGTTTTTGCATTGTGGGCCACTTTGTAACCTGTGTCATGGCCTTCTGCTGCTTTTTGCAGTGCATTTTTTTTCAGTTCATGTTGGCAGGTGTTATCCACATGCTTTGCAGACAACCCGCTGATCTCATGGAACTGTTTTAGTACCTTGCTTCCAGCTGCTTGGTCATGTTAAAGAGCAAAAGGTACATTTCCGAATACTCATTGACCGTGTAAGGAAATGCTGTAATGCTGAATGCTGTGGCAAGGATCCTGTCAGCTCAAGAACAGAAAAATTCTAATCAATGAAATATCCTATTTAAACCACAATCTGCCATATTTTTACAAAGAAAAGTGATTCAACCTGTTAAATGAAATAAAAGTGCAAGTGAAAAAGAAAAAGTAAGATAATGTTTCTTTTTGTTTTCATTAAATCTAGATAAGGGTTTTAGAGGGTTTACAGTGTTTATTTGCTAGGAAATTATTTGGAGTATTTCAAAAACATTTTAGAGCCATCAAAGCTATTTAGGAAGAGTTGTGAAATATTTTGAGTTTGTGCATGTCTTAATTGCTGTCTTACCATAAAAAAATTCTTTACTCTATCAAATTCAAGATAGTGGTCACACATGCTGCTGCATGGGTGCAACCTCCTGTTGAAACGCGGGTTACAGGATAAGGACCTTAACTTGATATGAAGGATAAGAAGATATTAAGAGATGTCTTTTTGGAGCAGACAGATAATTTCTATTCCTTTGACAGCATGTCAAATGACAGTGTGATCAGCTGAGAAGCAATGATTTTTCCTTGCGGCTGTCACATAATAATTTTTTTAGGTCTACAGTCTTAGTAATCTGTTTTCTCATCAAGTCCTGAAAATGTTAAAAATGTCTTTCAGGCTAACTCTCGGGTTAATAAAAAATATTTTTGTGTGTTTTTCTCTGTCAGCTGTTTACCATGACCCGAGAATGTAAAGTTTTGTTTCCCCAGCCCAGAGATCTTGAAGAACTGGGTCATGAGCCGTCTCTTCTTATGTTTACTTCTTTGTTTATTATTTCTTATCACTACATTCTGTTCCTGACCTATGGAAATCTGTGCAGCAGGTCACATTCAGGCACTCTCCCCAAAAACACCAAAATCCCACCCACACAGGGTGGTGTAGACATTTATACTACAATCCACGTAATTAGTATTTATAATACTTCTCCAATAACTATTGTTCACGTTAGAAGGTTAGACTCTACTATAAACCAACCATAACATGCCACCTCACAGCAGAACATGGAGGCAAATGAGGAAGAAGGAGGAAGCCCAAAAGCCACATGGACTTCTCCACCTTGTCTTCACCTGCTTACAATCCTAAAACCTCCATATATCTAAAATTCTCACCCTGTGATAAACCTACACACTATTCTACTATCTAGTACACACTTTTGAAAACTTTGCTTCATTCCAGAGCCTAAAAGCCCTTTTTCCATGAACAAAGGTTCATGGAAAAGAATCATATGCAAAGAAATATTTCTCAGAATTCCGGACTCCGACAACTACCAACATGTTCTTATCTTACCAAAACCAAGAACAAACTCATAAAATCTGCTTGCATTTCTAATTCTGATTCTAGTCAAGCTATTGTCAAATTAAAAGGCATCCACTTCACTCCTTTTTTCTATTCATAGATTTATTGTTAACTTTGACTCCTTTTTTTTTTGTTTTACATTATCCCACACTGCGCTGCTCTGAAACTAGCTGCAATTTTAGTACATACTATATATTTTGCTGCCATATCCTGGGAACAATCAATGACCTTTCTTAATAATGTATCACTTTAGTGAATGTTATACGTAATTAAAAAAAAAATGAACACACACTATATTTATATTTGGAAGTAAAAATCCCTGCTCAAATAATACTGCTATCAAGACAGCCATATAGACAGCCAATGCTATTCATGGTAATGTATGAACAAAGCCACAAAAGTCAAGATTCAAATGAACTTTTAGTAGTGCAATCATAGCAACGTGCACTTCCTTTTCTAGCTGATAGATTCCTACTCACAGGATTTTCCACTGCTTTGGATACAACCTGTTCTGGTGCTGCATCTTCACTGATTTCAACTGAATATTATCAGCCTGAAGATAACAAAGATTAGACTGAAGAACCACAGGTAAATGAGTCTATGTGTTGCAACACAATTTGGAAAGTGGTAGAGGACCTCTCAAGATCACTATGTTATGATATAAAAAGTAGCTTCTTTCATATAAGTAGTAGGGCAATTTACTGCAGAACCTGTTGGACAACAACTTTTTGTCACAGGTGATGAGCGAGGCCACCAGGGGAGGGACTATGTTAGAGTTGTTGTTTGCAAATAGAGATGGGTTAGTGTGAGATATGGTGGTTGGAGGCCACTTGGGGCACAGTGATCATGAAATTATAGAATTCTTGATATTTGGTGAAATCAGGAGGAACATCAATAAGACTTTTACACTGGACTTCTGGAGGGCAGGCTTTGGCCTATTTAGGAGACTTATTCAGAGAGTTCCTTGTGAAGCAGCCCTTAAAAATAAAGGAGTCCAGGAAAGGTGGGAGTGCTTCAAAACAGAGATCTCGAGAGCACAGAACAGACTGTCCCTGTGTGCTGAAAGACAAGTCGACAAGGCAAACATCCAGCCTGGATGGGCAATGAGCTTTTGAAGGAACTTAGGAATAAAAAGAGGATGTCTCATCTTTGGAAGGAGGGTCAGGTCTCTCAGGAAGTATTTAAGGAGGCTGCTAGGGCATGTAGGAAAAAAATCAGGGAGGCCAAAGCTCAGCTTGAACTTAGATTGCAACGTTTTGTTATTGTATCCTTTGTAAAGGATAATAAAAAATGTTTTTACAAATATATTCATTGTATAAGGAAGTTAAGACCAACCTTTGTTCTTTATTGGACAAGGGAGGGAACTTAGTAACTACAGATGAGGAGAAGGTGGAAGTGCTTAATGCCTTTTTTGCCTCAGTCTTTAGTGGGAAAACAATTTGCTTTCCGGACAGCTGTCCTCCTGGGTTGGTAGATGGTGTCAGGGAGCAGAATGGTTCCCCTGTTATCCAGGAGGAGGCAGTCAGAGAACTGCTGAGCCACTTGGATGTTCACAAATCTATGGGACCAGATGGGATCCATCCCAGGGTGATGAGGGAGCTGGCAGAGGAACTTGTGAAGCTGTTCTCCATCATTTACCACAGTCCTGGCTCACAGGTGAGGTTCCAGATGACTGGAAGCTGGCCAGTGTCACATCCATTTATAAAAAGGGTGGGAAGGAGTATCCTGGTAATTACAGACCAGTCAGCCTGACCTCAGTACCTGGTAAGGTGATGGAACAGTTTATACTGAGTGTCATCACACAGCACTTACAGGATGGCCAGGGTATCAGACCCAGCCAGTGTGGGTTTAGGAGGGGTAGGTCATGTGTGAGCAACCTGGTCTCCTTTTATGACCAGGTGACCCATCTGGTGGATGCAGGAAAGGCTGTGGATGTTGTCTCTTTGGGCTCCAGCAAGGCCTTTGTCTCCCACAGCACACTCCTGGAAAAGCTGGCAGCCCAGGGCTTTTTGCAGAGATGCATGGGCAGAGTCCAACAAGATGAAGTTTAATAAGTCCAAGTGCTAGGTCCTGCATTTTGGCCACAGTAACCCCCTGCAGTGTTACAGGCTGGGGATGGTGTGGCTGCACAGTGCCCAGGCAGAAAGGGACCTGGGGGTGCTGGTCCACAGCCAGCTGAACACGAGCCAGCTCTGTGCCCCAGTGGGCAAGAAGGCCAAGGGCATCCTGGTCTGGATCAGGAATGGTGTGGGCAGCAGGAGCAGGGAGGTCGTTCTGCCCCTGTCCTGGGCACTGGTGAGGCCACACCTTGAGTGCTGTGTCCAGTTCTGGCCCCTCAGTTTGGGAAGGACGTTGAGATGCTGGAGTGCATCCAGAGGAGACAACGAGGCTGGTGAGGGGCTGGGAGCACAAACCTTGTGAGGAACGGCTGAGGGAGCTGGGGCTGTTTATCCTGGAGAAAAGGAGAGTCAGGGGTAACCTTACCACTCTCTACAACTCCCTGAAGGGAGTTTCCTTACAATAGGCACTCCATTTTCAACAGTGATGCCAGAGATCTCATTCAAGAAACAACAAGATGCCTCCTTTACTTAGTGTAGAAAGGGCCCAGTGACAGCCATGAAGTAAAGTGAATTTAGAAATATGCAGGTCTTTGTAACGGGTAGCCTGTGGTAGTGCACTGTCTGTGTTTCTATGTATCCCTTCCCCCATTTGTGACGTATTTATCCCTTCCCCTCCCTGTCCCTGGAATGTTATCCCATTGGCTGATGCTACATGCCTCCCCGCCACTTTCCCGAGGTTTGAAATACCTGGTAAAGTTTCCTCTAATTCTCTTTTTTCCTCCCAGATCCCAGCCAAAAACAGACGTCCAGCACCATCCCGGAGGAAAAGCAGCCCTTGGTCTTTTATCTTGGTCATGAAGAGCACCCCTTCCCTCCCCATGACTTTTATGTTCTCCTGCAGGCCCCCTCCAAAGTAGCCTTCATTTTTCTGCTAGTAATTCTGGGTTAGAAAGCAAGCAGTAAGAAGTGGCCAGTTCAAAATGTCCCTGCTTTATCAGCTTGGATGAGCACTCACTTCTGCCTTTGGTAGAAGGGCTTGGAGTTCCCACGCATCTCGGAGGATCCCTTGGGCACATGCAGGTTATTAGACCTGACAGTAGCCACCCCTCTCTTGTGACATGTAGCCTGCACACAGAGATGCCTTGCACCACCAGAAATGTCAGCCTGGGCAGATGATCCAGGTATCTTCTGAAGTTTACTGCTGCCTCTTTTTAGTTCTACCATAAGTACATCACACTTATCTGTGATCTGGTGATGTGTTATACCTCTTTCTAGACACAAATCAACCTACATTTAACCAAGAGGCTATGTAAGTTAGCTACCATTTCTTCCCCCTTCCTTGGCAGTAGGACTTCATCATAGGCTCTTGCCTCTGAGCCATGCTTTCTCAGGACGCTAAATAACTGCATGCATTGCAAAGGAAACAGAAGTATGGTGTTTCTAGGGAGTAATGTAAGAGTATTACTGGAGAAAGCAAGGCATCATCTTATCTGCATAAATTTTACTGTTCAAGATTCGGGGTTACAGGGTTTTGTGGGTTTTGGGGTTTTTTTCCCAATAAACACAAGCTTGCAGTAAAAGTTGTTGGTTTGAAATTAAATAATTTGCCATCTGTATGATGTTACTGATACTGTCTGTGGAGCTACTGTTACTGAATATGTTCTGTCTAACACTGAGTGTGGTGACAGGGCTCAACACATAATAAATGATAATAGAAAGTTTGCTTGATCACTTTCCGACCAGAAGAATGAGTTCAATCTGATTTGAGATTGTACCATATGTGATCTCCTTTTTTTTTTTTTTTTTTTTTTTTTAAACTGGTGGGAGTGATCCATTGTTTCTAAAATCAAGCTGCTCTTTGCAGTTGACTTCCCACTGACATGTGGAACAAGCAGTGATTTTGCTTGCAGATGAAACCTAAGGAGAACAAACATCTGTGAAGAATGGAGAATGGCGGCAGCACAGCGAAGTGCCTGGGAGCAAAGTGTTCAGCATGCCCACTAATAAGTGTCAGCTTGATTTGAATCACTTGCTAAGGTGCAGTCTAGCTGAAGTCAAAAGAACATACCTTTCCTCAATGAAATAGAATCCCAAGGCATAAATAAAATATTTCACCTGGGAAGAGTGATTTATTATCTCCATCCCAAGAAAGATGCCTGTGATTTACCACACCTCCTTGTTTTAAAGCAGAAGCAAAAACAATCCCTTCTCCCAAAATCACCAGCACTATGTGCATTAGCTGGAAGAGAAGTCTAAGATGCATTTGTACCAGTGATTTAGTTGAGGTCAACAATGAGTCATTCAGATGGTATAGCAGACCAAGAGACCAAGAAAGGGACAAACTGGGGCTATGGTTACAAAAATATTGAGCAGTACAGTAATATTATTAAAAAAAAAAACAAAAAAACAACAAAAAAACCAAACCTAAAAATAAAGGCTGTATCATGGCGGCTTCTGTCCAGTCTAAGACTCTGATTGCATATCCCAGTCAAAGGAGCCAACTAATTCATTCCTGACCATATGGATTTTGTAAAGCTGTAGGGATCAAATCCCTCCCTGACAGAATCTTGGATCAACGAATGAAAACATTTCTGCTCCCTCTTGAGGAGCCATTTCGGGTTTTACGGGGAGCCTGATCCTTGTTGGGACAATGGTTTGAATGGTTTAGTCAATGCTAAAGAACATTCACAAAGCAGACACAATCAATAAAGCTTATCATTTATTTACTTCATTCCTGAGTCTGAAGGGTTTGATTTAAGGAGCTGACATGGGATCTCAAAGTGAGTAGCAGCTTTCTAGTGTGAGTGGCAGGTTTTAAGTACTGTCTTAGTAGATCCTGTTGCTCAGGACTCCACTGAAAGTAAGACTATTCATACACACTCTCAGCAGATCACTACACAACCTGTGTCTGCTGCTATCTGTTTCCATAAATTACATACATAATACCAAAAACCACCAGGCAGGGACGAGTGGGCCCCTTTTGATTCCACTCAGTCATGAAACTTGAGCTTCTGTGGATTCTACAAGGTGGAGGCACAAAAAATGATAATTGCATACAGTCTCTACTTCCATCTTCCATCCTTCAACTAACAGAAGTTGCAAAAAGGAAATGGTAGAGAATCTGAGGTGGTTGCAAATTAATAATAACTGGGAGTACTTTTCTTTTTCAGGTATGTACTCCCATTTTTTCCCAAATAGAAAATTAGTGGGAATGACCCCCAAAAAATTTTATCAGGGTCAGTCAGAAAACTATATGTTTCTCTCAAGCAGACAAGTTTACTCAGTTCGTCTACAACTTTACCCTTCTTTCCAGAATGAAGTAAATTATCTGTGCTACTTGCAGTGTTGGATTGCAGAGCACTTGCTGAGACAGTAAAACATTCTTGGGTGAAACAGTTCTTTACTGAAAAGACTGTGCTTTAATTTCCTCAATCTTTAAACCAAAAAATGGAAGCCACTTCTGCCACAGGAAATGCTTAGTATTTTTTTCTTTTCAGTCCTCAGTGAAGTGTTGGCCAGATTTAGCACAAACTGATCAAGGGTAGGGACAGTTGTGAATGCATGGAAAGGCTTGAAAATTATCATGCTGCAGTAAAGAAGTTGAAGACACTGCAAGAAAATATCATTGACTTGCCCTTTGTTGTCTCCTTCCACATCTTAGTGACCTCTAGTAAAGATGAATACAGGGTGACTGCATAACACGCTTGTTATACATTTTTATTTACACAATGCTAGCTATTGCCTAGACCTCTAGTCCCATTTACACTAGAAGACATAAACAAACACCTTAAATTCAGGGCAAGAAATGTGAGCTTTTGTATGTGCTGCATTTGTACCTGTGTTGCACTAAGTTAATTTCTTCGGATTCCCTGATGATGGGAAAAATTCCATGGGGGTGTAACAATGAAGGACTGGGAACATCCCTTAGTCCAGGGAGCAGTGTCCTCAGCCCTATGGCTACATTGTCACAGATCAGAGCACACTGCTGGTATTCAGCCAGAGAAAGCCTGCCCACAGTGAACTAGAGTGATAAGGCAAGGGAAAATGAATGATCCCAAGTCATCCCTACTTTCCATAACAGAACAAGGGCTACACCAGAGCATAGGAAGCAGGTGTCATTGACACTTCTCTGAGACCCTCAGAAGATTCTGAGTATCTTCTAAAAAAATCACAGCAGGTTTTTCAGTGTCTAGGTGAAGCCCACACCACTGTGCAGCATTCTTTTCTCCCCATGTGCTGCACAGCAAGGGCCATTATTGGTAGTTGTAAAAGCAGTAGAGAAGTAAGTTTATTGTTGGAGTTCATTGGCCCTCTGCTTCTGCAGCTTTTCTACATTTCTCATGTCCTGCAAGAACTCAGCACAGAAATTATCTCTCCTCAAGGTGAACAAGGTCAAATTTTCTTCTTAATGAACTCAGAAAGCACATTGTCCACCCCAAGTACTTGGCAGGGACTGTACAGTACATGTACATCAAAACCATAAGCAAATTTTGCACTCAGAAAGAAATGTTAGCGTTGGCTGCCGTACAAAAGGGATTATAAAACAACAAAGAGAAGCAGATACCATTTGGGATATTCCCAAATGGCAGAAAATACAAATGTCAGGGGTAAGGTAGATAAAAGATTCATGCATCAGACCAAAAATATACTTTTTCTGTTCATAAAATTATACTTAAAAGGTATACTTTGTGTTTTACAACTCAAGCCCACATTGATAAAAATGCCATCTCCCAGCCATCTCTTTGTCTAAAAGGTGCTCTTTGGTCCTTCCTGAGTGAGATGAAGGATGATTTATTTGTCAGTCAGAGCACGATCTCAAAAAGAAATTTTGCTCTTCTATTTTTTTTTTTCTGGAAGAACAAGGAATAAAAGCACCACTCTTCAGCCTAATGTACCTGTCAATAACATGGTCACCAGTCACTATCATCTTTTCTAGTATCCAGCATCAGAGACGTTGAAATTTCTGAAGAAACTGAAAATTGCAATGAATTTCCAATTTCTGGTACCAATACAGCATGAAGAAAAAAATGCTGCCACTCTGCATGACTCAGTGCTGATTCTATGTGGAAAAACTGTGATTGACTTTAAGAATAAATTTTCCTTTTTCTGAGTAGTTTTACTTTGCAATAAGATCTCTGCCTGCTTAAGTAAAATGAATGTTATTCTGTTCTTGAATGAAATTTATTTCACCCTTGAAGAGAAGTCACCAGTTTATTTTGGGGGATGTAAAGTTCTGTTTACAGAAACGTGATGGGCAGAAAAAAAGAATATCTGCCCTCTTTTTGGAAGCTTTGGAATTTTTGGAACTACTTTCCATTGGAGAGAAGTTCTGAAAATCCCACCACCATGAGTCTGATAAGCTAATATAATGCAGGTCTGCTTGTTGCTTTTTACATTGTGTTGGGTGGGTATTGCATTATTGCTGGATTGCTTCCAAAAATCATCAGCATAATAATAAAAGAACTTGTTCAGAAGATATTTATCCAAATACCTAACCAGTTTTTTGAGGAGAAAATCCATATTGAGCAGAGATATCATTTGCAGCAATAATGTCTGGAAGAAAAGAAAAATGAAATGTGTCAGTCAAAGTAAACAGACTCTATAATGCAGCCCCCAGGAGGCTGTGTTACAGTGTATAATATATTCAGTTGCATACACCTAGCCCTATTTTCAAAGTCATAAACTGGGGTGGATTTGTCAGAGTTTCAACAATATAATTGTTTAGCTGTAAATTTTCCTGCTGGCAAGTTCCAGAGTTTTCAGATAATCCCAGGCAGGGATTCAAGCTTGCCATCACATACACAATAGATTGTTCGCAAGCAGCATACAGAGCCTGCAAACCATGCTGCCACAGAAGTATGCTGGGGATCACGAGCTCCCTCAAGCACACAATTTAATTTGAATATATGATACACAGATACTTCCAACGTGGTGCACAAAGAGAGTGCCATTGCTTTGGATTATGTATGATTAACAGTGGAAGTGCATAGTAGGTTTAGAAGAGTGTAAATCACTCAGTTTTTTAGCATCTTGAGCAATAAGATGCATTCCCACTTGAAGCCATGTGGAGAGGGCTTGGCTGAGGCCTTTTTTTAAAATAGTCAGGGGAAACACCTGTGTCTCTGCTAACATGAGGCATGGCCCATAGCTTCTTATTTTGGCTATTTTTCTCCTGACTACACAACTTATGTCCTGGCAGCAAGACCTCCTGAGGTTTTCTGTTTCATTTGAATGCTTATTTGCTTCCATCTCAGTTATACAATGGGGCTTGAAGTGTTTATAGAAAAAGCTACAAAGATAGCAGTCCTACTGAAACCTCTTCTTCACGGGTAAACATGATGGGAGCTGATGTACATAAACTAATGAAGAGGAAGGGAAAGAGAAGAGCATTTCCATTTCTCACTAGATTAGGAAGTCAAAGACTATTTGCCTGATTGAACTGGAGCTTTCTCTAAAAACACCATACACAGAGGCATTTATTTATCCTTAGATGGAAGCAAAGCAGTGCTGGAAGACTCCAGAGAATGGTACTGTGTCCCATCTCTCACATAGTTCCCTTTCTCTTATTTGAAGGGTAGCTCAAATACTGCCAACACAGACTTTTCACCCCTAAAATTCACTGCAAGTAACATTCACCCATTCCCAGGACCTATTGCAAAAGCTATAACAAACTATGTCCCTTAAATTACTTTATAGTGTGAGAGCAAGACAGTGAAACTCTTTCCTCTTTTCCTTTTTTGATCTACTGCTGATCCACCCAAATGGACCTCCTAACCCATTCACAATGAGTTGCTACAGCTGCTGTTGTGGAATTTATGCATCTTAAAGGACTACATGTTTTTGGCCCACTGTGCTATGGCACAGGATCTGCCACTTTACCTCCATGACTTTCTCTCCCTAGCCATATCTGATCACTGCAGTTCAAAGAAATATGTCTCATAGGAGGTCATCCAGAACATCCTCGAGAGCTCCCCTCTGAAATTACTAATTCTCCATGTTCAGCTCAGCTTGGGGAAAAAAAATAAAAGAGAAAATGTGGAACTATTTTCACAGTATTTTGAATAGGAAAAATATGTCAAACTATATTCCCTCCACATTACAAGGCATTATGCAGAAATCAGGAAAAGCTGTGAGGAGACTGGGTAGCTTGAAGGGCCAGCATAAATCATAGAACAAAGAAAGCTGAGGTTGAATCAGGCTTGCAGGCACTTTCCTCAGGCGGTCCAGCACTTCCACAGCATCCTGCAGAACCAGATTGCTACTGACCTCAGCAGTGCAGGGAGACAAAGCTCAACAGGACAGAGACACACAAGGCCTGTCATGATATTTACTCTGCCCTTTTCCACTTCTACCTCATTTAGATGTGACAGGATATTTTGCAAACACCTAACATAGTGGCACAGTTCATGTGCTGTGATTTGGCAATGTTAAATGCAGCCAGTTCTTTTTGCTGAAAACTTCCATAGTTCTTCAGAAGTAATTAGAATACAGCATTAGAGCATAATACTGAATGCTACAGACAGATATATGTTTAAAATATATATTTTAAAACAAAATACTATGTTTTAGTATTTCCTGTCTCTTTCTCTTAATAACACATCGAAAGAATTGTCTTATCTCTCTTTTCTTTGAATACTCCTGAAGATCAAGGGGCTGATGCTCAAAGGTATTAGAAATTCCTCTATAACACAGTTATCTAGCTGGTATCTGTAGCTCTGTGCTTGCCCCAAGCATTATCCAAAAATTAATCATATTGCCTTTGTCACACATACTTGGACTGTAAAATTTCTCTGCAATAAACACACACAACCAGTCCTGATTCCACAAACACAAGGCTCTGATTCATACACCCATTTGGTCAGACTAGAAGCAAAGCTATTGTTTTTCACCTGGGGTGTGATCCAGCACTTGTTGTCAAAGGCAGCACTCCCATTAACTCCCATGGGACAGGATCAAAGTTTTTGCCCACCAGCAAGTGAGAGTAAGCCATGATGGTAAGGAGGACAAGATTCTCAAAGGCAATTTAGAGTGAAACAGATTGTGTGCTAGATTACAGAAGATGATCCTTATAATCAAGCCACCTAGCCTCATCATTTAATACCTGTGCTGAAGAGCCATGCCACACCAGTTTGGAAACTCCCAGACTTTCATTTCAGCCCCTGTTAAATTCAATGTCAAACTCTGAGATAATTTCCTTCTGCGCCTTCCGCGCCTTCCTTCCACGCCTTCCTTCCTTCCGCGCCTTCCTTCCTTCCGCGCCTTCCACGCCTTCCACGCCTTCCACGCCTTCCGCACCTTCCGCACCTTCCTTCTTTCCGCACCTTCCGTGCCTTCCGCGCCTTCCTTCCTTCCGTGCCTTCCACGCCTTCTGTGCCTTCCACACCTTCCTTCCTTCTGCGCCTTCCGTGCCTTCCTGCCTTCCGCACCTTCCGCGCCTTCCGTGCCTTCCTGCCTTCCGCGCCTTCCGCGCCTTCCGCACCTTCCTTCCACACCTTCCTTCCGCACCTTCCTTCCGCACCTTCCACGCCTTCCTGCCTTCCACGCCTTCCTTCCTTCCGCACCTTCCTTCCACGCCTTCCTTCCACGCCTTCCTTCCGCGCCTTCCTTCCACGCCTTCCTTCCACGCCTTCCTTCCTTCCGCACCTTCCTTCCGCGCCTTCCTTCCGCGCCTTCCTTCCGCGCCTTCCGTGCCTTGCTCGCCTTCCGCGCCTTCCGAGCTTTCCGCACCTTCCTTCCTTCCTTCCTTCCTTCCGTGCCTTCCTTCCTTCCCTCCCGCCTGCCTGCCTGCCTGCCTGCCTTCCGCACCTTCTGCACCTTCCTTCCCCCCTCATGACCTTCCTAATTTCCTTCCTTTTCTAGAATACCTATCTTCTTTTCATTTTTTTATCTTTCCCTTTCTTCAACTTCCATAACTTTATTATTATCTTTCTTCTTCCACATTCCTTCTCCTTATTTTTTCTCCTTCTCATTCTACCATTTCTCTGACCCTGTCTCTCTTTCATCTTCTTCTTTTCCTAGTTTGTTTCATAATTTTCTTGTTCTTCTCAATTTTTCTTCAAAATACTATAACTTTGGTTATGCTCTCTCTAACAGCTGAAAAAATGTGTTCATACAATATGAGTGAAAGTACAGGTTCTAGAATATCACATATGCAGCAGCTGGACCCTTCATTCAGACTCCCTTGCTGCTCTCCAGAGTATGTTGGGGGCAAGTAGTGTAGAGAGGCAGTCTGCCAGGCAGATGGACATTTTTCTTGGTACTGGACAGGAGCTCACATTTATAAGATAAACTTCTTCATTTAATGTTAGAGTTCTTTACGATTTACAATAACTAATTTGAGAGCAGAATTACTCCTCATGTAGGAAAATAGCTTTACCTAATTACTTTAAACTGGCTTTTCATCTTTAAACCTGGCTTAACACCTTAATTGTTAGTAATTTCTTCAATGAAAATTTGATATTGTTTCTTCCACACATTCCTTAGGGCTAACTATTCCTATTTCTGCCTTTTCTTCTTTTTGCTTGGCCCTAAATGCACTAAAATGTCCCATCTCCCATCATCTGAAGGTTAGGGGTGACTGGTTTATCCAGAGTTCACTTCAGTTGTATTGACATATGAATGCAGCATACTTGGGCCTTTGGGCTCCAGCTCTGAAAGCCATTTCCACACTGTAAGAGGACAGGGTGCAGGCTGTGACCCATCAGTAGGCTGTCTGTATGCTAAAATAATGGAGATAGTGATAAACTGTCACCAGAATACAGTCTCAGTTCCCCAACTCTTAATGGTAGAACAACACAATAGGGTCAGACTAAAAAGGTTTCCTTATGAAAATTTTATCAGCAACTTTGGTAAATTGCTGTGGGAAAGGTGCTTTGCTCTCAGGCAGACCTGGAACCTGTTTTTACAAGGTACAGCTCTCATGCATTGCCTCACTCCCACAAGATATTAAGGGCACTCAAATTGAATTAACACCAAATCAGGCCGGTGCACTTAACAATACAAATGCACTTAAGGGACGCCTCAGGATGATTTGTGACTAAAGAAAGCAAAGAAGAAATCAGCCTTGAAGACCACAGGGGTGGTGTTGTATGTCATATACAGGAAAAGCCATAAGTAGAACTTAGAATACCGGAAAACCATGAACTTCAAGGGCTCTCAGATACCTTAGACCCAGCTGTAAAGTAGATGGTCTCTTTTTGTGGTATGCAGAAACAATTGATAAATAAATTACAGCCAATTTTCTTAGCGGCATGCTCTCCATTACCTCTGACAGCAGTGTAACTACTTTGCTAAAATGATAAGAGGTGAATAATGGTATATCAGGTAGCAGCAAAGGAAATTCTCCGAGTTGCCTGTTCTCTCCATGAGAGCAATGACACAATGCAGAAGTGAATGAAATGTGACGTGGCAACTGACAGGGAGCTCCGTGTAGACTGATGCTAAGGCCAAAGCAGCTGAACCATAACCTAGTAAGAGCAGGGAAGCAGTGGGGTTTTGTTTTTCTGTTAAACTGTCAGAGTCATCCTTTTCAGGAAGCCACCTCTCTTCACCACCATTTTTCATCAAGTTACTTAATTCTCTCTCTCTCTGACCCTTCAGGCTGTATTCTCCCACAAGCTAGAGGACCAATCCTGCAAAGTTTAGCTCAAATAAAGTCCACTAAGATCATTCCACACTTCAAGATTTCTTTCGAATTGAGGTTTAGAGAGGGATAAGTACATTAAAGGAAAATTGTTTCATAACTCCCTTCTGGTCAAAGACTAGTATTGGATTGGAAGTATCATGCATTAAAGCTGTCTGTTACATGGATATTCTCTTCAGCAAGCATGATGTTGGAAGCACTATTACTGAAAGCAACATTAGTCTTCCTTCTTGGTTTGGCAAAATAGTGGACTTGGAGTCTTAAGTGACTGGAAATATAGTGAAAAGGAAAGTGAAAGAGTCAAGACATTTCTCTAAGTCCAGGATCTCAAACTAAAATGGTGTGCTGGTTTTGGCTGAGAGAAAATTAATTTTCTTCACAGTTGCTGGTATGGGACTGTGTTTTGGATCTGTGCTGGAAGCCGTGTTGATAACAGAGGGATGTTGTTGTTACTGCTGAGCAGCCCTTACAGAGAGTCAAGGGCTCTTCTTCTCCTCACACAGCCTCAACAGCAAGTAAGCTGGGAATGCACAAGGAGTGGGGATGGGACACAGCTGGGAAAGGTGACCCTGACTGACCAAAGCAATATTCTGTATCATATGGCATCATGCTCAGCATATATACCTGGGGGCAGGAGAAGGAACCAGGGAATGTTCAGAGCGACAGGTTTTGTCTTCCCAAGTCACTGTTATTCAGGCTAGAGACCTGCTTTCCTGCAGTGGCTGAACACTTAATTGACCATAGGAAGCAGTGAATAAATTCTTTGTTTTGCTTTGCTTGTGTCTGTGGCTTTTGTTTTATTTGTTATACTGTCTGTATCTCAACCCAAGGGCGCACTCACTTTTTTATTCTTCCAATTTTTGCTCCCATCCCACCAAGGGAAGGGAAGTCAGCAGGTGCCTTGGTGGGGCTTAGTCCTCATCTGGAATTAAACCATGCAAAACAGGTTGTGGAGGATTTCTGCCTAACAATTCTACAGTTGCTGCTTTTGCTGCTGTTATGAAAATTAGCCAGCTCGATCAGACCTTCAGATTTTGGTATACAGGAATTTCCTTGTCCTAGAAAGATGCTTTATACCAACCATCGAAACAAGACTCTTTTAAACTCATCACAGTGCTGTGTAAAAGCAGGGCAAAGCTTGGGTTTATGTTCATGGCAGCCACATCAGGACACTGTGAACTAATGAGGAGTTTCTATGAGCTACACTATAACTGCAGAGCAACATGCTTATATACTGCAGAATTTACTGTCAAAGGAAATGTGATACAGGGCTATTTATTTGAGCCTGCAGTGGCAGAACTCAAACTCCACTTGCTGTGGAGTGGACACTCATCTTCCATGAGTGCTAAGTAGGGAAGAAATATCCTACATGCCTGCAAAGCCTGGTGAGGATTCTTGTTGACAGAGAAAGATATGAAACCCCCATCATGAACAGTAGGAGCTGCAAAGGAGAGAATGCTTCACACATATATCATTGCAAACAGTCCATGTGCATTTCACCCAAATGGAAAAGGTCTCCTTCCTAATGGCCCAAAAATCAAGACCTAAAGGGGAGCCAGTGGGAGACACTCAGGGTAGAACAGACCTTTACTGCATCCCAGAATAGAGCAGTGCAGCCAGGACAGAGGATGACAACCTCACAGTCAAGCTCCTGCCATAGGATGACAGCTCTTGACTCTGGCAGAAAGACCTTCTCCTTCCCCAAATATTCATCCAGGCCTTAGTCTGGCCAACTGAAGATATTTCTATAATTCTGTTTATTATACTGTGGAAGGAGAATGAGTTAAAGATTTTTTCACTTTATACTATTGCTACCTGAATAGCATCAAATGGAAAGCAAATTATTACCGAGTCTATGTCTCTACTTCTGAGACTGAATCAATGTCATCCAAAGCACTCTGAACAGAGAAGAGCTTCGGGATGAAGGACATGTTTGCAAGCAAATATTTGTGCCCACAACAGCAGAGCTGGAGAAGGAGAAGGGTTATGATGGGCAAGCAGTTCAGCCTCACCTCTGTGTCTTTTGTCCTTCAACCCTTCCACCCTTCAAGCCAGTAGGAATTCAACACGAATAACTACACTGTAGCTGCTGAACCAGATGACCCACTAGATGTCCTTCTTAACAAATGTTTTTATAAAGTTAACAAAAGAATTGTACAGCCGCTTCCCATTAAATCAGGCCCAGCAACACTTTGTGCTCTTAGTGTGCTTATAAACAACTTCTCTTAGAGCAGTAATCAAACATACTTGATTAAATAGCAAAGCTTTTTTTTTTCCTAACTTCTGAAATATTTTTCTTACCATTTGAAGAAAAGAATCACACCCTAGATTCTTAACCAAGTTTTTATTGCTGGGGAGAATTCCTTAATTCCCTCATAAAATTAGATTCTTGAAAATTTTCAGGGGGCAATTTAAATTTCATAAATTAAAAAAACCTGAAATGTGCTTGTTTACCTAATAAGTATTTGTGTGAGTCAAAATGTATCAGCCTACGCATCTTGGTACAGTAAGACTGAGACACAAATAAAGAATAATTAAAACTCAATAATTTCATACATTAGCCAGACTCTAATATTCTACACTTACCTTGGTTTCTTTGTTTTCATTGGAGGTATGATTTTATATCAAATTTCAGTTTAAAAACAGAATATGGAAAGTTATTAAATTCTTAGTAAAACAAACTATTTATAGAAGTTGTAATAAAATCAATAGTTTTAAAATCTAGTCAGTCAATAGGTTGCTAGCTACTATTAAAAACTGCATTACACCTTATTTTGACATGCTTATAAGCTTTGATATCACTTGTTGCTGCAAGGCTTATTCTTCTTTTTCACCTCTAGTGAGCATTTATTAACCCTTTATAAGCTGTCTAAGAATAAAATCATATTGTAGAATGCAAAATAAAATACTTTGTGTTCAGAAGTCCATTAAAAAAAATGTGAGTCCAGGTGCAACTGACCCTTCTTATTAAGATAGTAAATTATTTGGAGGCAGTTGAACTAGATTTTCTATTGTGCAAGAAATAAATAGCCTTCCAGGAATCTCTCACAAATATCAGAATTACAGACTGAATGAGGTTGGAAGGGGTGCCTAAATATCGACTGGTGCAGTCTCCCCTGAAGACACCCAGAGGTGGGTAGCCAAGACCATAGCCAGACAGCTTGTGAATATCCCAAGGATGGAGACTCCGTAACTTCTCCAGAGATCAGTCACACTCACAGTGAAGTACTGTTTCCAGATGTATGGACAGAACCTCCTGTGTTTCAGGTCACACTTACTTCCTCTTGTCCTGCCTCTGGGTACCACTGAAAACAGCCTGTCTGTGCATCTCCTTTTTTAAGGATAAGATCCCCCTGAGCCTGCTCATCCTCATGCTGAACAGTGCCAGCTCTTTCAGCCTTCCCTACAGGACAGACGTTCCACTCCCATCATCACCTTTGTGGCCCTTTGCTGGACTCTCTTCAGTATGTCCATGACTCTCTTGGACTAGGGAGTCCAGAAGTGACCACAGTGCTTCTGGTGTGCGCTAGGCGTGGCCTCACCAGCACAGAGGAGAGGGAAGGAATGACCTCCCTCAACCTCCCAGCAGCAGTCCATCTAGCACAGCCTAGAATATCATCGGCTTTCTTTGCAGTAAAGGTATGTTGTTGTTTCATGTTCAGCTTTTTGTCCCTCAGGATAAATAAGTCCTTTTCTGCAAAGATGAGCAATACATAGCTTTAGCAAACACCTGACCCAAATTTGATGTAATGCAGCCTGTTTTTCAGTATGTTTTAGATTAACTTGAATTCACAGTAGAAAAGCATCCTCTCATGATGCTCTCATCCTCATGAGAAAGTTCAAAATTTGGTCTAGGGAAAATGAGTGAGAACTTCAAGAATCTAGCTGCTCCCTCGGATCTCTCCCTTAATTGAGAGTTGCTTCATTTTATGCCTAAACACAATTCTGTTACTCAGAATTTATCAGAAAATTAGAATATAGCAATAGATCCCAGTAACTTTCTCTTCCTGAACCAACTTCAATGAACACAGCTAAGGAGGCAGATGTTGGCTTTGCCCACCCTAAGGTTTAGCAAACATTAATAATACTAAAACTTAATAATTGCCAAACAAGGAGACAAACGGTTCTTTGGTTTGAAGTCAGTCCGCTTACATATCCCCCGACAATTTAAATGAGTTCATTGTATTTTATGAGCATTAAAGCTTCCCTCTTCAACAGACAACTCATTCGCTTGATTTAATTTTAATACATGCTGTGAAGTTATGTCCCTTGAAATTATTGCGTTGTTTGAGGGTCCCCAGATGCTCCTTCCTCAGTTCTCTCTTTCAGTCCCACTTGCTCCTCTCCATGCACCTCTTATGTCTTTGCTCAGCTGATGCTAGCCTACACACATATATTCATCACAACAGGAGAGTTTTCTCTCTCAGAGATTCCTACTCAGCAGAACAATATAGAATAAATTCCCCCTACTTACATATATATATATATATATATGTCTATCATAACCTACAGTCTTCAGTAATTATAACTACCTGACTTAGGACTTCCATTGAACTATGAGGAGATATTTTCTTTTCTTATTTTACTGCCTTAAGTTCCTATTCTGGCCTAGAAACAGAAAGTACAGTTTTCTGTATATCAGTCTCTCCCATCCCTGAACACATAGCTGGGCAAGAGCTACCCATTACATTCCTCACACTATGTTAGTTAGTTAGTTAGTTAGTTAGTTAGTTAGTTAGTTAGTTAGTTAGTTAGTTAGTTAGTTAGTTAGTTAGTTAGGTTTCCCATTACATCCATAATGTGATCAGCCACTGGGTACCCTTGCATAGACTGCTATTCTTTCATAAAGCCCACTAAAACTGAAGCATAACTACCAATGCCACCAGAAATGCTTGTGATTGCAGTGGTCTAATTCAAAAACTGCAGCCATGGTGTCGAGAAGATCAGTCAAGATCCTCTTGTGACAAGAGGAAAGGCACATCCACCTTTCTGTTACATACAGTTTCTATCTGCAGGTCCAAAAAAGAAGTGGTGGGTTACATTCAGTTACCTCGTTCTGGCAAAAGAAGAGGGATGCCTAAATGTGACACTTGTATACAAAACTGTAAGAAAGACTTGACTTTCACTCTATTTCAGATAAAAAGCATTGGAATGTTTTTGTGTTCTCAGACTGTGGAGAATAACAGGGAAAAATGGTCATGGAAAAAACAGAGTTCCATTGACTAAATCATTGCTAAAGCAGTGGGGTTTTGTCATGTTTCCTGAGAGAGTCAAGGAGTCCATGTTTTTCAGAAAATAATCTGTGACTGATGATACTTTTTACATGTGAGTGTGTGAATGCAATGCTAATTTCAGATAAATTTTTTGCTGCTGTCAGGTCCCAGACTGCAATGGAGTATGACAAAGAGCAGAAACTTAGCAATGCCACAGCAATGTTATGGTAGAAATGTGTCCTGGAATAGCAAATTCTCCCAGAAACTGTCTGGAGCAGTAAGCCTTCTCTCTTCTGCAAACGAAACAAAAGATCTTTTATTCTTTTTCTCTCTTACCATCCCCCTTACACTGTGTCTTTCCCCCTGCCCCCCCCCCCCCCCCCCCCAGTTTCCCATGTTTAAACCATAGCCTGCTTCAAAGGTTTCTTCTGGCATAGTGACCAATTGGATCTCCATATGGTATTTATTTATTTATTCTTTGTCTCAAATGCTTTTGGCACAACATATTTGCATGAGTTAGTGTTTATAGAAAACTTGAATACCAGAGTTCATATAAAAGGTCATTGGCTCATTTCTTCTCTTATTTTAATTGAATTTTCCCCGCTGTTGTTTCTGCTGCTACTCAATTTATTTTTAATAAATATTGATTTTTTTTTCCAGATTTTTGCTTATTTGTTTGCTTGCTTTTTGCTGTGGTGGTGGTATTTTTATCAGCTTGACCACTCATGAGTCTCTGAGTCCTCAGCATAAAAGGCTTCCCTTCAGTTTCTCTGAAAATTTATTCTGATTCAGTTTTCATATGAAGAACAGCATCATCAAAGGTTGACATCCTATTCACTTCTTTTAACAACCTATTTCCTACCTTTAGCATGGCTGTTTAGTGAACAACCATGCTAAAACTGCTCCCATTTTACCTGCTTGAAGTATTTGTGGAAAACCTCACTTAACACATCCTCCAGCTCAACAGAGGGCTGTGGCAAAGCTCCAATTCAGAAAAAGCATTAGCTCTCTGTTTCCTCCTTAAGTGACTCAGGCTGTGTTCAACTGAGTAGGAAGCTTCTTCTCATATCCACTTCTAAATAGTGCCAAATAGTGCTTAGGTTTAATTGCTCAGTTGCTCTACAGTCTTGGTCTTCAACTAGTTATGTGAAGAAATAATTTTTATTGGCCATCTTCAAATTTTAAGACTAAGATTAGAAAGTTTATTTATTTATTTATTTATTTATTTCAATAAAATATTATATACGTAAGATACTACATGTATCTTGTACCATTTGAAGCCATTGTTGGTTAGCATTAAAAAAAACTGGCTGAACAACCAATCCCAGAATGTTGGCAAAGGCTTTTGTTGGAGGCCTGTCACTAGAGGTGACTCCCCAGATTCAAGAGTGAGCCTGGTGTTGTTTAACTTCTCCACCAGTGACTCGGATGAAGGGGCAGGTGCCTCCTCAGCAAGTTCATTGATGACACAGAGCTGGGAGCAGTGGCCAATACCCCAAGGGCAGTGCAGCCCTTCAGAAGGGCCTGGACAGCATGGAGAGATGGGCAGAGAACTGTCTGGAATTGAAGAAAGGCAAAAGCAGGGTCCTGCACTTGGGGAGGGACAACCCCATCCAGCAGCACAGGCTGGGGCTGATCTGCTGGAAAGCAGCTCTGAGGAGAAGGACCTGGGGGTCCTGGTGGACAGCAAGCTGTCCATGAGCCAGCAGTGTGTCCTGGTGGCCAAGAAGGCCAATGGTGTCCTGGGGTGCATTGGGAAGAGCACTGCCAGCAGGTTGGGGAGGTGATCCTGCCTCTCTACTTATCCCTAGGGAGGCACATCTGGAGGGCTGTGTCCAGTTCTGGGCTCCTCAGGACCAGAGAGACAGGGAGATGCTGGAACAGGTCCAGCAGAGTGTGACAAAGATGATGGGGGACAGGATTATCACTTATGTAAGCAGTCAGCTTAACAGTCAGCAGTCAGGAAAGGGG
>CM031878.1:31245293-31271644 GCA_018697195.1 Certhia americana | reverse complement strand
AAAAAAAAAAAAAAAAAAAAAAAAAAAAAATTAAAAGTCATAACTCATGAGCATTTGGATACTCATTTCCAAGACAGAATTCTAATGACTTCCAGAAACCACCCTGCAGTCATGAGAAAAATCCTGGAAAGCTCTGAGTCCAAATGTGTAATAATGTCCTACAGGACTAGACAAAGAGCATGCAGATTTCTCCAGCCAAAATAAGGAAGTATAAAGCAGCTGTACACATGACGGCAGTTACTTTGGAATTGCTACTCCATCGTGCAAAAGCACAACAAATATAACCTACCTAGTGCATACACAAGGTCTTGTAAACTCACTAGTCTTTGTTCCTTTCTTCCTCTTCAAAAGCTTTTGAGTTCACAATTTGCACTATATTCTACATCAGCTTGAATTGCCAAGCTAGCATCTATTCCCTCTTGGGGGTTTTAAGCTGGCAGGAAGAGGAAGTGTTAACACTGAGAAGTATTCAGAGAAATAACACGAACTTACTTTTTCCAAACTTAGACAAAGTCAAGCTGAAAAGCCATTGGTGTGTCCTAAGGCCAGATTATTAAAGCTGTCAGAAGGTTCTTCTATAACAAAATTTCTTCAGGAGTTGGGTTTGTACTTTCCAACTTTACTAACTTGTGACACACCCAACAAAAAAACCCTTGAGATTAATTTCTATAGACTCAATAATTCTCACTAGTTCTCTCAAGAGGCAGTCTGAAAACTTATACAACAAAAGCAAACCTACTTCACATTTCCTGTCAGTACATAATGGATATTGCCACCATTTAGACAGTACAGTATTCCCATGCCAGCAGAGTATGACTATTCTGTCTTGCACACTGTTTTTTCTATAGCAGTATGATATGTCAGTGTATACTTTGCTTAAAAGAACTTTCTGTCAACAATCAGTGTTTCATTGGCATTAATGTGCAGTAAAAGACAACGAAGCATGACTCAATTAAACCACCACATACTGCATTTAAATAACATTAACCCCTGACATTTTAAAAGAACAGTGCAGGATTTTAGCTGCATGACTCTTGTTAAGGTCAGTGCTTTAATATATACAGCTTCACACCCCAAATGTCTGACATAAATTTGTTTCAGTAAGCCAATTGAGAATGAAGCCTGAAACCAGGATTTATCTACTACTGCAAACATTACAACTAAGATTTCTCCCATGCTATTGTTTATGGGAACAAATTTTATTAACCTTCACATGGTGCTGAGGTAGAAAAGGATTTAATATTTTATTCACAATACTCACGCTTTTGTTTTGGAAATTACCTTGTGGACTGAGGTTTGCAAAGTATTTTCAAAAGCTTTTTAGTCAACCAAAATCTCAAATGCTATATATACATATTTATGTCACAGGATGGAGTGTAGCTTTGGGTTTCTCCCCATATGTACCAGTAGAATCCCATGCACTAGAAGGACTTTATGTATGAAGTTCTGATGGCAAGTCAACATAGCACACACTGAAAGTTACTGAAACTCTTGCCTGATTCATACAGAAGTTGCCCCCACTTATTTTGCTATGCACATGTGCCAGATTTTTAAGCCTAACAGCATTTTTCCTGTTTTGTGCAGAAGGTAAATTCCTTTCTTAACTTGCTCACAAGTACAGCACCTATGATGCTTGTTTCCACAACTTTTAGGACTATAACATTGATGTGAACTAACCTATTCAGATATCTACAATTCAACAGTTAGTGGGGCTGTTATGTGTGTTAGCTGTATATCACACAAAAAGAAATGTAATCATTTAAACATAATTAGCACTGCTTTATTTTTGAACAATCTTCATGCAGTGGAAGAAACACTGCATGTTTCAACAAACAACAAAAAAAATTTGTTTACCAAGAAAAAGAAAGGATACTTATACAATAATAGTAACAATACTTGTGCTTAAAATCTAATCTTTAAATCTAATGTTATCTAATTTTTAATTACTGACTTCATGAAATTAGTTGAAATGAAGTCCAACCACTTATGAAACTTTAACTGGGCACAGTAGAGCCATGAGAAGGCAATCTGGTATCAGTAATAATTATTAGTACTATTAGCCTATAAAGAGGCAGGGAGCATGGTATATAGTAGAGGTGGTAAATAAAGAGCTGAAGAAAAATTATTCAGTGGATCTCCCTATCTCCTGCTAAGTATTCCATGGAAACAATTTAGTTTTCAGACACTTTCTCATATTTTGCTTTGTCCTTGTTCAATTTTATTCATCAGTCACTGGACACCAGAATAGCAGACAAAGATTCAGTTTCATATGCACTGCTGAATGGCTGGTTTATAAAGCACTGAACTGCAATACATAAAATTATATAAATTGCCCAAAATTCCTAATGATGCTCCCTGTGACAGCGATCAGATCCATGTTAGCATGACAAAGAGCATGTCACCTTCCATCTCCCACTGAAGGATAATTTGCAGAGACCTAATTGAAAGTCACGTCTAAATCTGTAGACCTGAAGTCATAGTAGAGTCAGAGTACCCATAAGAAAATGTAATTTTTCCAGTTTAAACTTTGTACATACAGATGTTAAATAATTTATTTAAAAATCATTGTAGGTTACACTGGTTTAGTTGAATACTCATCAAAGAGGAAAGAAGACACTTAAAACACTGAGTAAATACTAAGGTACATTTTTAGGACATAATGGAGAGTATGATGCAAAATCATTGTCCAAAAATGATCAGATTATGAAGACCAAAGTGAAGTCAGGTTAGACAAAATCTAGTAATTTCATACTGGGCAAGATTAAAAGATAGGAAAGAATATCCTAATAGAATCCTTTGTTAGTTTGCATTTCAAGGCCAACAAGTAACAGAATGGATAGAGAAGTGCTGAGTAAGCTTGGTATTCCATCACCAGCAGTAGGAGAGGTGCTCTTCACATATAGATTTCATCCAAACTCTGAAGCTGCCAGGGGCTTTTTGGGGTTATTTCACTAGAGAATAATCAAAGAACTACAAAAAACATCAGGAGAAAAATGCTACTAAAGCAATTTTGTATATCAGAAAAAAGTTTAAATATTTTCCAGGAGCTTAGTTATAGTGCATGCAAATTTATCTTAAATTTAAAGCATTGGAAAACCTTTCAAGTACAGAATGACAGCAGAATGATCAGATGCTCTTGTAAGTGATCAAATGATCAGACTGACCTAATTGACTAAGAGGTTATATAAAATATCGCCTTTCACTTAATCCAGGGCTTTAGCAGTGTTTGGAAACTTGGAAGCCCTTTACAAAGTAAAATGTCCCACTTGTTGAATAAGGAATTATGGACTAGATACATGGACACTAAGCTGCAAAATTGCCTGAACTGGTGAACCCAAAGGATGGCTAGTGATCAGTGGCATGAAGTCAACCTGGAGGCCAGTCAGTAGCGGTGTACCCCAGGGGTCAGTACGGGGATCAATACAGACTCATAACATTGCTAATGGGCCGGATGATGGCACCCAATGCAAAGTCCGCAAATTTGTTGCAGATGATGCTAAACTGAGAGAAGTGTTTGCCAGATCAGAAGGATTTGCTGCCATCCAGAGGGGCTTTTGACAGACTGGAGAAGGGCTGGTAGGAATTTGATGAAATTCAAGTAAAGAAAAGAAAGGCTGCTCTGCCTGGGGAGAACTACCTCTGGCACCAGGATAGGATGGGTACCCAAGACTGACTGGGGACCAACTACCTGGGGAGCAGTTTGACAGAAAAGTACCTTAGTCTTCCTGTTTGCCATGAGGCAGTTATGTGCCCTGGAAGCAAAGCAGGCCAACAGCCTCTCTGGGCTGCATCAGGAAGAGAGCCAGCAAGTCAAGGGAGGCAATCTTTCCCCTCTATCCAGCATTGGTGACTCTGTATCTGGAGTAATGGCTCCAGAGCTCCCTAGCACATGACAGAGATGGAAATATTCAAGTCCAGTGAAGGACCAAAAGACGACTAATAAAATGACTGAAGCATAATCTCTTCTCATAAGAGAAGAGGCTGAGAGAGCTGTGATATTTTTAGCTTGTAGAAGAGAAGGCTCAGGGAGATCTTAGCAACTTGTGTAAATACCTGTAAAGAATACAGAGCCATACTATCCTCTGTGGTGCCTAGTGACAGGACAAAAGGCAGTGTTCGCATGTTGTTGCTGACTGTTTTCTAAGCAGGGGTGCTGGAATACATGATCTTCAGAGACTTAAAACCTCAGCTCCCTTGGTTTAACTTGGTAAAGACATTCAAGATCTTTTACAATGGAGGATACTCCCATAAATGTCTATCCAACTTGACAGGCATTGAACTCTTCTGAATTTTCAAATAGTTGTGGGAGACAGGAGCCAAAAACCCTCTCTGTACTACTAGTGTAGTAAGAATTGCTTAGAGTATGTGGAGTGATAATACAGTAAGTCCAATAATGAAAATCTTTGCTAAGAAAGATATTCATATGTGTGCACACAGGCACAACACAACTTGTACTAACAGCTATAAAACCTAGTGCAGGGAAAAAATAATGTATTACACAGTCTATTTTCAGAGGTGTGTTACTTGGTGGGTAAATAAATTCGTATTAATTTTGAAACTGACCAAAAAGCAAATCATTTATTGTACCACATACAAAAACCATGGAGAGTATTTTAGCCCCACCA
This sequence comes from Certhia americana, assembly GCA_018697195.1. Taxonomy (NCBI): domain Eukaryota; kingdom Metazoa; phylum Chordata; class Aves; order Passeriformes; family Certhiidae; genus Certhia; species Certhia americana. The sequence continues at coordinate 31,267,019 of CM031878.1, read as the reverse complement.
AATATGGTCTTTCTTCTAAGGAAACTAGTTTTCCTGGAGAATTGCTGAGATGAAGCTGAGATTATACAAGTAAAAGTAGTCCTCTTCAAATTCCAGGCCCTAAAAATTAAAAGCTTTGAAAGCAAGGATTAAGGTCTCAAGCTCTGTAATTTCCACAGCAGACAGAGTAGATGGTATAAAACAAGATGCTCTTTTGAGAGCAGTGTTACTGTACCGTCTTGCCACATTCTACACAAGCATAACTTTTATTGTGTCCCTAAAAGAGAGGGAAAAATATGCTCTGGTAAGCTACAAACTACACTGGTAAACTACTAACGGGATCTTCTACTTACCTGGAATTTATCTCAAATTTCACTTTATCAAATGCAAGGAAAACCAACTCAGGCGTATCATACAAAAGATAACCCAGTTTACTACTCTCAGCTTCTTCACAATGCAAGAAAGAGGAGATTTTGATTACAAATGTGACATCTGACAGCCAAATAAAAGATATTTCAAAGTCCTTTCCAAGTGGATAGCTTTAAGAAAAATAGTATGTAACTCACAGTTAGTCAATATTTAAATAGAGTGAACGAGGCAGATGTTCTCCTTCAATGAAAACTTACAAACTAATTCTTGTGAGAAATGATAGCTTATTAGATCATTCCTATTAACTACAGTCAGTTTGCCATTGTTATGGTCCCTGTGAAATCACATAAACTTGGAGCTGTAACTGGAGTAACTGTAGGAGATACTCCTACTCTCAGTAAGACATGGTTTTCAGAAAGAAATCCTTTTTCTGTCTCTACATCACAATACCACATTGACTGGCAATGATAGGAAAGGGACAAACAGGCTGCAAATCTTCAGCAGTTTGAGACCACATAGCAAAAAATAGGTACTTTCTTTGTCAAATTCTAGAGTAGCATGAAGATATACTTTAAAAAATGCTTAAATTCATCTATACACAGTAGAGAGGGAGATGATCAGTGAGATATATTCTTTAATTTTTAATATTAATATAATAGATCTTTGACATTAAATTTGGAAGAGCAGAATACAAGTACTTGTAGTGCCTTCAAAAATGGTTGCTAACATGAAAGAGTGGAGCCAAGATACTTGGAGGAAAACGAAAACTTTCTTCAGTATTCAAGACTAAATACATAAATAAAAGGGATGTTCTTCTTCTGTCAGCTGACTCTTACATGCAAGAGTTCTTCAGGATTTATTATTTGGCATTCCATCGCTCTGTATTATTATATACACATATATGCACATCAAGGCTGTGAGCAATGGACTGTACAATAGAGAATACCTGAAAATTTGAAGCTACCTTAGATTAAAGGTCTTCTGTTGAAAATTTAAAGGCATATCAGGAGTGGCTTGGTTAGTTCTGCCTGGAGAAGAGAAGACTGAGGGGAGACCTCATTGCAGTCTATAAATTCCTCAAGAGGAAAAGAGGAGGGGGCAGACATTGATGTCTTCTCTGTAGTGACCAGTGACAGGACCCAAAAGAATGGCTTGAAGTTGTGCCAAGAGAGATTTAGGTTGGATATCAAAGAAAGGATTTTCCTCCAGAAGGTGGTTGGGCACTGGAACAGTCTCTCCTGGGAAGCAGTTGGAGCACCAGCCTGAAAGACTATAAGAAGCATTTGGACAGTACTCTCAGGCACATGGCATGACTCATGGGATTGTACTGTGCACGGCTAGGATTTGGACTTGATGGTCATTGTGGGTCTCTTCAAACTCACGATTTTCTATGATTCTAGAGTACCTGAAAACAACTTTTGTTCATTTTAAGTGATATATCATTTATGCAAAATATTCTTTTCCATCAAAATGGAATGGATGGAAAGTAATAGTCATGAAGCTTTAAAATCAAATCCTACATTTGACACACTAGAAGAAATTACAAATTCCATAATGCATAATATTATTTTTCTAATGTATCACTTGCTCATACTGAGAAACAATCTATTATATAGATTTTGCATTCAATTTTTTTTCAAAAACTATACACCACATCAAAAGTTAATAGCACTAAGAAGTTCTGTGATTAATATGAGAACAAATGGTATATTAAAAAATTTCTTTTGTTCTTCATTCACAATGATGAAAATGCTAGGATTTAACCTTTAAGGGTTAAAGAGTTTAATCAATGTCAATGTCTGATCTTCTGAAGGCGATAAAGAACAGTCTGTCTAGAGATACTCAACAGAACATCACTTTGTCAAGCCACAAAGCACCCAAAAGCTTGTCAAGTAAGTTACCAGAAACCTCTTTGTGGTTAGAACTCAGCTCCTTCCTGCTTGACCTATTATTTGATATTTGACCACTTGGTTGCAAGACACTTGCTCTTTCCAGCTGAAATGTCACTGGGGCATCTTGTCAGCTCCCCGACATCTCGGCCTGACATACAATTTTACTTTTGTGTGCTACAAGGCAGAAAATGCAGGGCAATGGCCTTGCTTTAAATTCTGTCAGCATCAAAGATGGGCGTCACTCTTGGGTCCTACCAACAACAACAAAAAAGGAGTCTATTTGAAGGTCAAAACAGCCATTACTTTTTAGTCTTTCAGTTTAAACTAAATACATTACCTGCAACACTGGTTTGGGAACTGTCCTTATAAAGTATATAAACATATCATCGGAAATCCTTCCTCCACAATTGTTCTTCTTTCTTATGAAATGCAGACTTGATAAAAGGGTGAGTTTTCAGCGCCTGCAGGGACCAGATTCAGTGGTTAACTTAACTTGTTCAAATAGGCAAGTGGTATCATGTAGCTTTACAAGGAGCAACCTGACCTTCTCACATTGACCAGCAGTGACATTATTGTGCAGGAAGAGAAGCAGTCACATCATTTCTGTTTTGCACAACCTGCTTAAAGTTTGCAACTAAATGCTTGTCTTCAGTTGAGCTGACAAGAGAAAAGAGGGGGCTCAGTGAACCATGGCAGGGCTGCCATGAAATGACAGGAATCATTGGCATACATTTCAAATAGCTCTCTCAATCCTATTAAAGTATTGCAGTCCTGCTTTAAAATAGACAAGTATGAAACAACTTTGATAGATAGAGACTAAAATGGCTTATTGATTTTTTTTTTAAGTCTGAGGAAAATTACCCAAAATGTGTCATTCTTTAACATTTAAAAATATACTACATAAAAAATGAACAAATGCAATAAATAAGTGTAAAGAAATAACTGCTTCAGTATGCAAAACTAACAAGTGCAGAAATGTGAACATACAAATGCACATTATCATAAAACCATAAAATTAATGTCAAAAAATACAAACAATGAAATACAATTCAAAGATAGCAAAAAATTACACTTTAATTGCATCATTTTACATTAATATAATTTTTCCCTTTTAGAAGATTATTGATAATAATAACTAAGAATCTGAAAATCCATTTTCCATTGTTCTTCAGGGATTGGATGTGACATCCAGGCTGAAGAAACAGATTGAAGACAGAGAACTGCCTCTGTTTTGCATAACACTGTAGGATGTGTCAGGTTCAGCTTGCAATGCCAAAAAGTCTGGGGTAGAACTCTGGTCAGGCTGAATTTCTAGCTTGGAGCCACGCTGACATTTGAACTACCTCTTGTTTCCTGTAATGATAAATAAAGAATAAAAAACCAAAGCAAAAAGAGAATCTACATTTACTGTTAAATTCCTTTTACAAAGGTATGTATATGAAGTATTTGCATGTGTTTGTTTCTTTTTTTTCTCAGGTACTTTGGTACCTGAGAACCGATAGTCATATTTAATAAAAAGAAATAAAGGATGTTTTCTCAGGTATTCTGCTCGAGTAAGTGATAGAAAAAAATAACCTGCTGAATTTGAAGTGCTACAAATACTTAGAGAAAACTTTTGTCCTTTCTTTATTACAATTATCAGATTTCTTTTTTGTCAAGTAAACAAACTTTTTCTACAGTCTCCCTGTCACTGTTACTAGAAAACACATGCCACGCTAATCATGGAAGGTATTTGTTTATTTTTAAATATATTTGATCTTCAATTGAAATCAAACGCTTAAAACTCTTCAAATGTTAGCCTGTAAGAAAATGCACAGAAAATATACACTGAATGCACATTGATGGAGCATGATTCATACTTCAATGCATCTCAACATTCAGTCAAACAGATATAAAGGTTAGACTAGTTAAAATTCAACATTAAAAAACTTCCAGCACCAAAACATCAGGCATCATACTTTAAAAGATTATGGATGATATCAGTATATCAGTATTCATAATTCTTTAAAAAATGCTAAAAAAGACATTCTGTATTCCCCTAAACAAATAAAAGAATACTCAGTGCTATGTGGCTCTTCTGCCCTATACCAATGCATAGTGTGAAAATAACAAAAATTTCATCAGGGCTTATAATACATGAAAGCATCACATGCAAAGCATAATTATGAAATAAAAAAATTAACACACTGAATGATCATTACAGTACCTTTGAGGTTTAGAACACTAACTCTTCAGCATTTAAGGAAGAGTATACATTGCATATATAAACACACACAAATTGAGGAATAAACCCATATATGCAGACACACAAACTAATATATATCTGGAGAGATGCTGAAGGGTGTGTGTATATTCATATTTCAACAAATCCAGTCTCAATCATATGTATAAAGACACATTCACAATGATTTCCCTTTCCTCTGTTACCATTGCTGAAGAAAAATCAATTGTTGCCTCTAACACCTACTTCAACAGTTTCCTTTGATATGGACTCTTTTGATTTCCTCATTCACCACAAGCTATATTGCAGCCACTGTAAACTACTAGGTTATGTTAGATCTTCATTAAGAACTCATGCAGTAGCAAAATTAGATGACTGTTTCAAGCAGGTAGTTAAAATTAGTTAGTGAGTTTTTCTAAATTACAGGTCTGACAAGAATGAGATAACCAGGAGGACTAGCAAGCAAGATCTGTAACACTAGTTTTTCAGTCCTTCTGGGCTCAACTCTTTACCAAATGAGAACCATTAGAGAGCCAATGCACAAATGAGATCCAGTGTACCAGCAGACCTGAAATGAGATCTCAGTGAAGGCTAATATACCAATTAACAGCCTAGTTTTTGTACACTTTAATTAGCTGACCACATACAAAATTCTCTCTAAAATCAAAATCATTCATTAAAGCCATTACAACAGTATTGAAATATGCAAACAACTTGTGACGTTCTAAAAAACTTCCACATGTAAAAAAAATTAAATCAATAAGCTGCAAGCTACAAATGGGTTTCACTCTGGATAACAAATATTGAGGAAAAATTTAAACATATTGGTTTGTACTTCTTTCAACACCTCAATTAATCAGCATACCCCAATGAATGAAAAATCTCATGCTATGATTACACTCTCATATTACTCTTTTCCAAGCTGCTGTGAGGTGATTTTTTTTTTTTTTTTAAATATGGCATCAAAATCCCAGTAAAGAGATAAGAAATCAGATTTCCTTTGAGAGTTGCAAAAAAAAAAATTTATGAAACCTAATGATTGGCAGCAAGTCAATAGACTATGTTACAGTAAAAGCTTCACTGTTAGGGGAAAAATAAAAAAGCTCTGGTTTAGTTATCTGGAGTCTGTGCTGTACAAAGAACAGAATACTAGTCATTGAACAGAAGGGAAATCATATTTAATAGCAATGTGATTGATGTAAAAAAAATTTTTTGGCTCTTATTCCTAAGAACTGTTTTGATTCAATATATACCCTCATGATGAATTAAAAAATAGTATTCTATAGGTTAGAAGAAAATATACTCAGAACTGTTATAACATCCATTTTCTGAATGCATACCTTTACAGAGGACTTTTAAAGGCAGTTATAATTTCCCCCAACAGACCTCTTTTATCCTTATTGTATTTAGACACCTTTCTAAAACAACTGACAAACTCAAATGACTATGCCAGAGCTATGGTAATAATACATCATATAAATATGCATTTAGGTGATTTTTAAAAGAGGAATTATTTATCTGAAATAAAGTGTCTGCTCAGGTAAATCTTTAGCACAGCACTTGCTTTTACACTGTAAGCCGTACATCACTCCATCTGAACTGTAACACTTCACCAGGTAAATAGGTATCTAGGACATATATGTCTAGCAAAAACATGCTTTCAAAATATTTATATAATATAGTAATTGGTCATGCCTTGTGCATTTTTCAAAGTTTGATCGCCTAACTTTATAAAACATATTTTCTTGAAGACAAAATTTGAAAAGTTAGTCTATATTATGAAATAATTACCTTCTAAACCTTAGTTAACTCAAGCAATTTTCTATTAGACGTGAAAAAGATTTCTAAACCAGTTCTTCTTTATGGTTGCTCGGTGACTAACCTACAGTCAAATTTAAGAACTAGTTTAAGGGTAGTCTCATGATATATGAGCTGTTTTACCACAGTTAAATCTCATTTATTGTGGGTTGCTTTAGTGTGATGATATTGTGATGGAATATTTTCATACCATCATTTATTATATCCTTATATTATGTTTTTATTGCAATAGATAAAAATATACAACCCTACTCAAAAGCGTCATGTCGCAATCAAATATGCCCATTTTCCTATTGTATATCATATTTGTGGAATAATATGCACAGTTGGACACTTGAAATTAGAAGACTATGCACGTGTTACGACAGTGGTGCAGATAATTACACAAGGAAATAAACTGTTACAAGTATACTGTTTATCTTCAACTGGAGGAGAAAAATCTACAGATGAAGCTGCAAATTAGTCAGAACAGTTTCAGCCTTCAAAATCTACACAAAGGTAATATTCCTGGACAATTTTCACCGCTTTTTAATTTCCCTCAGCTATGCATATTATTACAAAAACTTCTTCCTCTTCTCAGGTTTCCCACCACTAATTTTTTGTCACTTCAAACTGCTTTCAAATACTCAATTTCAAAAGACAGTAGCCCAAGCTTCTCTTCTGTTTTTTTCTGACATGTAACATGCTACCTTATTAAAAAATAAATAAAAATAATAAATAGTGATAAGATTTTTGTGTATTAAGGCCTCTGGATTATTATACATGCAATAACAACTGGCTTCAGCTGAGGTAAGAAAGCCATGAAACTGCTTAGAATCAGATGAGATCAAATAAGAGACAAAAGGGCATAAAGATTAATACTGAATACAAGTTATGACAGTTCCCTATCTGTGTGATGATGTAGGTGTAATAACAAATTCAGTGTTATATCAATGTAAATGAAACAAAATTGTTGAATTACAAGGCCAAAACGTGATCTGTATATATTTGTGTATATGTATCCAGAATACAGGACACTTAGGTGTGTAAGGATGCCTGTCAGTAAACAGAAAAGCAGAGGGAGGAGTAAGCTGTAGTTTCTTCAAAATCCTAGCGACCCCTAAAATCTTTGAAAAGGCAGTACACAGTTTCTCAAGACCAAAAAGAATTTTAAGTTAAGCACAGATGCAGAGAATGGTGGGGGGAAAGTGAGAAACCGTCAATATATTTCTCCTCAATTGATTTCTGATACTCACTCCTTTCAGCCCAACTCCAGAACATACAAATACACAGTATTACTAGTAGACAGCAAATCAAATGGCCAATAATATTGTTTCAGCTTCCTCCACCTATGCTAGCCTTGCAGCTTGCATCATTTCACTGCTGCAATATCAATTCCAGTAAGTGTTAAAAAAAGAATCACTGTCTTCAATAACCATTTTGCAGCACTTATGTGGAAACCCTATTTCCCTGCAGAGAATGATGTACATTGTCAGATAATTCACAACCTCCTATTCAGACTGCTATTTCCAAAACTGAGTTGCCTTTTGCCAGATAATGCCAAGGGACTTCCAGTATGCTGCTCTTTTTTTCTGTTTTTTTTTTATTTTGTTTTGTTTGTTTGGTAGGTTGGGGTTATTTTTTTTTTGGGGGTGGGGGGAGAATCTGTTAAAAGTAGCTCCAAGAGCCATTTCTTACTCCCAGTGAAACAATCAAATAAAATACTACAAACTGGCATTTAAAATGGCAAGTATTACTTGTGGATGAACATCAGTGCAATACAATGCTAGTTACAAACTTCTTCAAAGAAGGAATTGTACAACCAAAACTGGAAAGTTTGCTTCCCATGTCAGTGATCTTACAATTCTGTATGCTGAGGCAGTAGGACTAAATTGGTGCTCTGACACAATGTAAGAAAATGGTAACGATCAGTATAAATTTTAATTGTCAGCACTCCTGCCTGGATTGTACAAACAATTTGCTATCAGAGAATAATTCAGTGGGCTGCCAACTCATTCCATATTAAGTCAGAAAGGCAGACACACAACACACTTTGGGTGCTGCTCGCCAACAATACTAATGGCTTTTTGCATTATCAAGAATTCCCTCTTCCAGTTTCAGGAGTTTCTAAACAAATATGAGTCTGTAATATTGGGAAATTGCAATTTTTTTCTTACTTTCCTAGTGCTCTTGCATTTAATTCATTCAGTGAAATCACACTCCAGAGGCTCAATTAAAAGCAATTAAGAGAAATATTTCATTATATATTGTATTTGTTTTTCTAAAAGAAAATCCTCTTTCATTCAAATGCACTTAAACCTGGTATGTTTGAAGAACACACAGGATTGGCTGGATTATCGCACCAGACGAACACTTCATCTTCAATATTTTGTTGGCTTAAAGACAAATAACTTGGTTCTGAATTGCTAGTTTTGATGTTTTCTAGAAGTTTTGGCCAAATTCCACACACAGCCTGTACCGTAAGCCTTTGTTCCAAATGCTTCATTGGAATACACAGGTTAAGTTTCCCATTTTTAGGTGAAATTCTCTGCACAGCACTGTTAATACCAAAACATTAGATAAACAAAGCTGTGCTCCTTTTTTCATGGTGAAATGATTGGTCTGTTTGATTTCAATCCAAGTTTCCAAATTCTCGAGTACTTAGTACTTTTAGAACTTTTAGTACTTTGGACTTTTTAGTACTTTTTGCCCATGATACCTACGACTTTCCACTTTCTCAAGTGCTCTCTTTTTAGTACTTTTTTGCCCATACCTTCCACTTTCTCAAGAATGGAAGCAACTTTAATGTATTTATTTATTTTGAATCTGAATGGCCAACCTGAAGAATGACTATTGCTTTACTTTGTGCTGCATGCTACAAACAATACTGAAAGGTAACTTACTATTATGACACCACTCCATGTTTCACAGCAGTGTGTAAGATCACCCCTGCCTTTAACTGATGCCTTTCTTGCTTCCAAGGAAGGCTTTCCTAATATGTGACCTTTCCCTCAACTTCTCATTACCTTAGCTCAGTATGTCATTTATGGTTCCCTCTCAGCTCTCCATTTCTTTCTAGCAAGAAGGGGAGAAGAGGACTACAATGAGAGACTAAAAATCTGTCACAGTGCCATGCTAAGGCACCACCAGCACACAAAATAGTCTTTCCCTGCTTAGCCTTTTCTTCTGGGAAAACAGTCCCTATTCCACTAGTTAAAGTGTCAAACTTCATATTCTCGTGAGATATGTATTCAGCCATCATCCAAATTCCTATCCATTGTGACTGTCTGATGTAAGCCTTCAAAGTTTCATCTGAGTTGTATGTATACTGCTGCTCTAGCAGAAAAAGGAAAGAAGTATATTTACATTCATTTTGCCAAACATTAGCATCTTCTGTCCAATCATTTGAATGCAGAAGTGTTAGGAGAAAACAGCTTAGAGAACAAGGGTTGACACATACAGTGTGAAATCTTAAGGTGCTTGAATGCAATGAGGGAGAAAGTGAGACAGAACCACGTTTCATCTCCCTAACTGTGCTACAGTCCACATGAACTTTGTGACAGGTCTCTGTCTCTCAGCCACACTTCACTAGCTTCTGCTGACATTCAGCTGTCAGACAGCAACCCTTTACCATGCCCCTAACATGCTCTACAGCTTCACCCAATTAACTCGCTTTCACTTGACGTTGCAGCAAAAAGCTTCATAATAGGTGGTCAAGGTGCATGGTGTTTGCTTGCCCTCTAACTGCTCACGCACAGCAAAATGCTACCTTCCTTTCTGTCTGTCTGCGACGAACCAGTGCAACTACAATTTAGGCATTCTGCTGCTAAATGGAACAAGGACAGTGGACCTTTGCTAGCAGGGTATTTATTTATCTCTTACCAAAAACTATCCTAGTTAGTAATCACAGAAATTTTGGAAAAAAAAAATAAAATTACACTGATTCAGTATAATACTTCAATCACTTTATACTTAACAAAAATATACTGTAACAGCAATTTGCTTTCAAGGGGAAAGAGAGAAAAAAGTAATTTATTTACAATAGTAGCACTTAACAACATAGGGGGGAAGGTCTGCAAACATTGAAAGTGTCTTTATGAATCAGCTTTCTTGCATTAAAAACCTTTAGGTATTCAGAAGATTAATTTTTTCTATGCAGTTCTGCCAAATACACAGTATTTTTTAGGAATATTTTTTGAAATACAGATCTATGTAGTGAATAAAACAAATGCTCTATGAAAAATATGGAAATCGACATTTTAGCATTCACTTGATAGCTTATAAAATAATAAGACCAAACACGCAACTCCCTGTGACTTTGCTGTCAGATGCCTTGAGAGTACTTCAATTTGCTCACTAGTTCTCTCAAGCATATTTCTATATAAATATACGGAGTAGGTTAAAAAAGTTCCTTAAAAAGTCGATATGTATAAAATAAGTATTGACGATGCTCAAGTGCTCTTTGCTCAAGTGGGTGGAAGAGTCTGGACTGAGTCTTGATTGGTGTCTGGACAGTGAAATTATGAAAGCCACTATAGCAAATACCTTCTAGTGGCCTTAGGAGTTTAAACTACCACAGTTCCAACAAGACAGGGCTCAAAAGATTATCTACATACCTCTTTAAGATTCTGCTTTGCTAAACTACAGCAAGCTCACATAGCTTATGTAAATCTATTTCCTTTCCAAGCATATCTACAGGGAAAAGTCCCCCTGCAGTTCTCTTAAAAAAATCTTCGAAAGGGTAATTTTTCCACATAAGAAATTTTAATTTCACAAAGAGAAGCAGACTTTGAGACTGTAGATAGAAGCTCAAGAGAAGTCCTAAGCATCTAGTAAGGAAAACAGGAAAGGAAATAAATTGATTAAGATACAAAGCAGACTCCTCTCATGACAGGAAGTTATGGGAAGAATATAGAACCAATTTGCCTTTATGAAAGGTGGTGAAAAGCTTCAAATCATAAGGAATTGGAACTCACACACTTCTGGAAGAGGCTGCTAATGCAGAAGTGGATAGTTTTGCAGCAACGAAAAAAATATAGTGAACACCTCACTTAGATCCCATGTAGGAGATGGCATTATTCAGAATTAAAATGAAGCGTCAGGGACATGCATGGCCTCATAGTGAATAATATTACTATATATCTTTGTAGTGGTTTTGGTTTGCCGATCTTAGATTTCCCAACCAAGAGCAGAGCAGGCTTAAACTTTGAAAGGTATAAAGGAAATTTATTAACAGAACTAAAAGAATAATAATAAAAATCAGAATAAAACCTTCAGAACACTTTTCCTCCCTTCCCCCACACCTTCTTCCCACTGACAACATACAGAAACAACACCAAGAATTCTCAATCAGTTTTCCACCTCTAGAATAGTCTTTCTTCAGTTAACTTAGGGAGAGAAGCATTTCTCACTGCTATGGAGAATTCTCCCACAAGAAAACCATTCTCTCATGGCTTCAATTTCCACAAACAGCAACCACCCAGAAATCTGCACTCGTGAAGTTCCTCCCTGTACTTTCTGGGCCATGTCAACATATGGGGATTTTTATTTTAAGGATAAACTGTCCAAAAGCAAAGGTTTTCATCTTCAGGGCAAAAGAGGTCTTCATCACTCATTTCTGTCTGTTCAACTTCTCATAGGATCATAGCTACTTCAACACTTACTTATTCAGCATAGATGCCTTTGCTCAGATCTACAATGTGAATATTCCACTTCCCTATACATTTTTCCATAATTTAAAGGGAATATCTAAATATATTTATAGTCCATCACCATAGCTTACAAGAGAATTTCAGCCTGAAAAATAAGGCAATTCCTCATTCTCCTTAGATTTAGGACCTTACTCTTTCTTGACTGACTTTAGTGCCTTTATGTTGATTTTTTACTTGTTTTCACTCTGTCCTTTTCTCTCAGTCAAGAGAGGATTTGAGCCTAGAGGTCTCTCCTGTGCACTGAAAGAGTTAACATATCACCCGTGGTGTCCAAAGCAAAGGGCAGCAGCCCGGCTAAAGCAGTCACATGATGAATTGCAGGCTGTTCTGGAGCTGTGCCAGAATCTCAAGGGGGCCCCTACTGCATTCAGTTTCAGCTGCAGGCCATTCTCTGTGTGGGATGCTGGGCTGCTTCTGGCCTCAGCCACTTGTGGTTGAAGCAGCTGTGCTGGAGGGGGAAGAAAGGCTAGGATCTTATCAGCCCGATCCAATTACTTCCCCTCCCCCTGCTCAGAAGCTGCCGGGCCTGGCCTGGCCAGCACTGGGGCGGGTTTTATTTCAGCTAGATGTCAGCAGCTACAGACACCAGCCTTGGCTGGGGCCTCACAGTTTCTCCTCCCCCCACAACCCAGCCACTGGGAGACATAGGGAAGGGAGCCTGCCTGGCCTGGCTGCACAGAGAAACTGGGCTAGCCTCTTACCTCTCCCAAACCAGAAACCAGAAAGAAATATTCCAGGGATTCTCATTTTAAAATGTGAATCCACAAAGGCATATCCACCCTTTTCATTGGTTTAATCGTGTGTCAATATTAAAAATTGGCCAATCAAGGCCAAACCTTGATGATCTTGTAAATGAACAAATGTTGTCTTGCTTCTAGGTACTGAGATGATAATCTGGTGTTGTTCTTAATCCTGAAGTGACAAGGGAAATGTTCATGTCAAAATTTGACTGCCTTTACCATCTGCTACTGAGGTAGATTAAAGTTCACTCTTTGGAGACAACAGAACTAGGACCCTAAACTGGATAGACATGTTTTATGCAACTTATCTGCATCTATTTGAAAAACAGACTGATTGGAATCTCATATACAAAATACAGACACTTGCACTTTGAGTCAAAACACCTGCACAGCTGCATTAGTCTACAGGCTATTCTGAATCTCAGTTAATCTAAATAACTGTTTTAAACTAAGTAGTCTCTTTAAAAAGATCCTCTAGTCACGGTGCAAAGAATGACTGACTTATAACTCATGTTTAGAAGTGAACCAGTGTTACTGCCAAGTTAATTTTCTCGAAATGAAGGTTTATTATTAAAATCATCACAGTATTAGGAGAACAAAGAATTCCATTCTTTTAGCACTGGCCAATGTGTGGAGATTTTCTGGACAACCCACTGCAGATGTGTAGGCTTCTGCCTTCTAGCTAAAATCCTGATGAGGGCTCCGTCCCACTCCACTGTAAATTAGATTACAGAAAGATTCACCTCTATTCTTCTCAAAAGGAAGAGGTACCATTGGCTCCCTGTGTGTTTAGTATAGTTTTCTAAGTTCTGTTTTCTTATTCAAGGCAGGTACTTTAATGTTGATTGATCCCCAGGAAAACTTAGCTGAAGTAACTTCAGGAGGGAATTATTCTTTCTCCCACAGATTACATGTAATAATTGAAGAAGTGTATCTTCAACTGAGTTCTAAAGGGAAGTTTTATGACAGTGATGGTCAGGGGAAACAGTTGGCTTTCCAGCGGTATTGCTTATGAAGTCTCAGTTGATATCTGAATAGCCTAGGAAAAGTATTTTAGACTCTGTTTCCGTTGATGGCTAATACGTAAGTCTTCTATAAATTCAAGATCCAAATTTCATTAACTGGGCAAGGAATCAAGCTTATCAGTTGTAAACAACATGAGTGTAGGTGAGCTAGGTTTACTGTCTCTGTTGGTTTTGGCCAAATCTATATATACAATTATATTTCAGACTGAAATTAAGTTTAAAAATCTAGTAATTACTTGAACAGAACTTTTTATACTTACTAGATTCCTGAGCATAGCCTCCAAGAATTGTTCTTAGCTCAGGTACTAGATTATCTCTTTCTGTGAGGTTGAATATGCAGCTCAAGTGAGTCCACTAGGCAAACAGAACTAATATTTTCTGCATACCAATCGTATTTTAGATGAATAAATATTTAAAAACTGCTAACAGAATTTCATCCTTTCATATATATTAAGCCAAATGTGTGTTCTGAAAGCCAAGTTAAAAACAAAAAAAAAAAACAAACCCCAAACAAACAAAAACAGACATCACTAACACATACTACAAACAAACAAATAAAACCAGCCCAAAACTCAGAAACCACCAACATATACAATACTCCAAACTTTTATCGGGTATTTAAAACTTCTATCAAAAGAGTCATGAAGAACGTTGAGGAAGATTTGGGAATGTGTTTTTCAGTTTTTTGGTTAGTAAACCAGAAAGGTAAAATGCAAACTTAAAGAATTAGGTTTTCTAAAACAACTCAACCAAAACCCCAAAACAGGGATATTTCAGTAATTTGGTGAGACTTGTACATTCCAGAATTACACCTTAAATTCCTTTACTCAGAGCTCCCATTGAGATTACAGTCATCTAAAACATCTCATAGTTAAAGCACAGTAAATTGCAGTAAGTTATTAAATTAAACTCAAAATACTTAAAGCAATAGGATGTTTTGACATACACAAATTAAAATTAAACTGTATGACTTGATGTGTCAGGAAACTTTGTAAAGCCCTGGTTAAGTTACAATGTTTAATGCTCAGACTCACAGATGAATGCAATGGATTTAATAGACCTTGTGAAAGGAAACTTGATGTCACACAGGCTTTGAAAGACTATCAGGCCCCTGACCATAAGCATATAAGTGCCATACAAGATGATCTTTCTGTGACCAAGGAGACCCTCAGTACTAACAAAAGCTGAAAAATTAGTGAATTACTTCATTTTTGTGGTTCTGGCCTTCAGAAACTCTATGTGTCAAATCATCTACATCACCTAGATAATATAAGTCTTGCAAAGTACTGGTGAAGATACAAATTTAAGAGAGGCAAGTGTTGCAATGTCAGCTTTGTGGCAACATTTACTGAGTCAGTTATGAGTTTATGGGCTAGTTTTGCTTGAGACCCAGATCCAAAAATGCAGTATCTTAAATTAGTGTGGCGTTAAGAATTGCCTCTCTGAAAATTAACCACATTATTTGTGATCATATTTTTATATATTTTATTACTCACTGTTCATTTTAAAGGTACACTCCCTTCCACCACAAGGAAGAAAAAAAACAAATTACTTGATTCCTTGAGAAAAAGAGGTTCCTATCTTTCCAAAAGGTGGCATTTCTAAACTAAATAAAAAAAAAACAAAACAAAACAAAACAAAACAAAAAAACCCAAAAAACCCCCAAAAACCCCCAAATTCTTGTAAAATAGGGAAGTGAATTTACAATTTAAGAAGTACATTTCTTTCTAAATCCCTTTCTTTAACTAAACTGTTAAATAAACTCAAGAAAACAAATGTTATTTGAATAATCAAGATCATTATTATAATAACATACATCCTTTTAGCTGACAGTAAAGCTCTTTACCCTACGGAGTACCCATTTCCCATTTTAAAAATTTGTTCAATGGTTAGTTTATTCAACAGGTCATACTGCTTCACAGAGTTCAGTCTCTCGAGAAAACAGGTCCTCACTATGATCAACTAGAAAAACTATCCCTTCTCTACATAACGTGGGTTTCACAGAATTCAATGAAAAAATTTATATATAACTTAGGAACAACAATAATTAAATCAATAAACATAACCCTGATGGGTAAATATTAAACAGTGTTTCTTAAATATATAAGACCCAACAAAAAGAAAGATGAGGATGTATCTTGCTGTCTGTATTCCTTTAAATCATGCCAACATTACAGGAATAAAATTATGTGTTAAGTACAATGTTATGCTTTGTGCACTAATTGAATTTCCTGTCTTTCTATCTCTCCAAATCACACTCTCTAATATATTTCAAAGGTGTGTTTTTTCTTTATTTCTCACATTAACTTTTATGCTTGAAGTGCAAAATGCAAGCATCTAGAAATAGGCAAATACATTTATTTTTACAAGAAATATGTTACTCTGTTGCAAACATGTCATAGAAAGGAATACATAGGTTTTTTGCACAGTTGAAAAGGATGGAAACATGCACAATTATAAGAGAAGGCAGGGGAATAGAGCTTTAACAAGCCTACAGGAAGACAATCTGATTTCATAAATCTAGAAAGGCTCAAAATAAAGTAGACTGCTGTGGTTTGCAGCTACCTTCTTTACCACATTCACTATCTCCCTTTGGCCTGAAGAGGATCCACCCTCCCCTGTGTGGATTAGTGAAGTTAGTCCTGACAGTTAATTCGGCTGGGGGATGTAGGATAGAGGCAATACCCAGCCTTATGATCCCATGACCTTACCCCAGTCTGTGCACCAAAAGCAGAAACCAAGAGGAGACAGAGCAGCAGAGAGAGCTGTCTCCTGTGGAGGCAAAGTTGACTGCTATCTGGCACCGAATGATCTGGTGGTGGGACTATGACTGCCCTCTGCCATCCAGAGGGAAACACAAACCTTTTTAACATCAGATTTTGCTTTGCAAAACTTATAGTGTGTGTGTGTTATATTCAGTTTTTTTAATTATTATCATTATTACTGGGTGCATGAAGTATTAGCCATGCTACATTACAAGCGCATGCTGCACATACATGCATTTCTGAGGCTAACTGAGAAAGAGACAGGCTCCTGGCAACACTGCCCTAGGTCATGCTCTAATCTTTTTTTCCCCTGTGATCTAGGCAGTGAGCTAGTAGTATAAAGTAAACAAGAACAGCAAAAAGACAAAAAATTGTCTTTCTATTATCTCTCATCCTGATCAAGTGAACTGCAATCCACAGGGTGCATCTGCACATCTTGCACTCTTCGAAGTTAATATGAAGATCAGCACTGAATTTTCTCCTTATAAACAGTGCTTTACATACTTAGCTTGAAACATAAGACCAAACAGGTGTGAGAACAAAAAAAAAAAAAAATTATTCACAACAGCATAACTTGTAGAATCTAAATTTAAAATGTCAAGAAAATATCAGGAAGATGACAGACTGGATTGCATGGATTCACCCACCATTTAAGCATCTATGCTAGACTCATTCAGGTACAGCTATGCTTTAATCCCGTCCAAAAATTTCTCAGCAAATTCAGTGTCTCAGAACAAACAGACATTCCATTTATGTTTAACCCACAGTTTAACAGGGAATAATAGAAGCTTCCCGGCTCTCTTTCTTGAAATAACTTCTTCAAAAGGGAGGAGGAAGCACCTTCTGGCCTGAGTAAAAGTCCTTGAGTCTGGAAAGAACTGAATTTGTCTGCCTTTGTAGAGAATATTCCTTTTCTTCTATAAAGACGTAAAATTGTGTCCTTGGCTCTGTTCTTTTGTAAAAAATTTTTCCCAGGGTTAAATGTCCTGGTCTATAATATCCAGTTCTCGAAATAACAACCTGTCTAGCACCCCCAATACTTTTCATTTCTACTGCAGCATTAACAATATGTGTAATAATACGCAGATGTCTCTTTTAATTTGATGTCCTGGAAATGCTCCTTTGATAGGTGTAGGAAGGGGCAAAAGAAACAGCAGTGTGTAGCCAACAGGAAGCAAACATATGTGGCTGATGAATAAAACTCATTGCATATTACCAATGAAACACATTGCAAAAGAATAGTGCAAAGGTGTATAATAAGGAAAAGCCATCACATGGTTGTCTCCTGACTTACAGTAGCCCTCCACAGCAACTGGGGTATTTCTGAAACATTCTTTTTCAAGAAACCCCACCTAGTATTTGCAAAGAAAATTGAAGACTAGTTAATTCCAGTATTCCTCCTTTGAAAACTGAACAAAATAAAGTGTAGGCATCCACTACCTTGCTCTCCACTAATCTGCTGCATGCAGAAAATGAATGCATGATGATTCTTTACAGGACAGACTTGAACCTACACATCAGACTTGCTTCCTTATTCAAATCATTAGTTTCTCAAAATCCACTTCCAATTAGTTGCTCCTGAAGGTACAGCTGTTGCACTGGCCTGCATTTAGGGTAAGAGATGAATACAGCTTTAGCTTCCAAGTGTGTTGTTTTCAGTCTGGGGAACTGAGGATCCTTGTTTGTGAGCTGGTAGTTCCAGTACCTCACTAGAAACATATTTCTAATGCCATAGAAATGCAAACCATGAAGGAAAAAAAAAAGGAAAGGAGATACCTTCCTGAAAACATGACCCTCCTTTTTTGTGACTTAGCCAATGACTTAAAAGATTTGTTTTTGCTTAACATCGGAACAAACCTGCGGTCATTTAGGAACTTCATGGTTTCCATTAAACCACACAGCATGGACATTTGTAATTTCATAGCAACATTGAAGTGAGAATGTAGATCTTACTTTTCCAAAGTAGGGACCTCTGCTGAGAGTTAACACCCACACACATTCTCTCACATTCCTAAACCATTCATGTCATTAAGGAGAGCTGAAGAATAGACAAAACAAAGGAAAAAAACCAAACCAAACCAAACCAAACAAAATCCCCCAAAACTCAAACCACTCAACTTAAGCTTCTTTCTTAAGCACTTGAAAGTTAAATGCTACAAGTGGAAATGTAATGTTTAAACGCAGCACTCTTTCTGTCCATCTACAGTGTTTACAGCATTAACCCTGCAACTGAAAAACTGAATTATTGGAAACCACCTAATTACCCAAACATTTACCTCTCTGCAGGTGTAAATACATGGGCCTAATAGGCCTTCCCACTGTGAAAGCAGTTACTTAAATTATATTAAAATATTAAAAACTATTTAATGAGCTTTTTTCCCCTAAAGTAAATTGAGTGTGTGCCTTAACCTGCTTCAGGCAAAGGAAGTTTCAAACATATTGGTTTTGAAACTAGCCATTATTTCCCATGTTGCAAAAATGGCAATTTTATTTCCCAACAGCAAATGAAACTGTCAGGAAAATTTAGATGCAATAAAATTGGGTGGTTAAACCAACATGCTGGATTTGGAATAAAACTGAATTAAAGGAATTAAAATTAAGCATTATGTCAGTCAAACTTTAGAAAAAACTATTTGAAATGGGGGAAGGGGATGTGTTGGCATAGCGGTTTTTTGCAAAAATTAAGTTTTGGACTTGGTGAGGTCCAGCCATAACTACCCATTTTATGTCCATCAACTGTGTCACATTTGAAATTTGCGCAATGAAAAATATTTTGCATAAAATGTGTTGCTTCTGGCAACATTTCTGCCTAAATAAAAAGTTGTCAGGCAGTGTGTGACTTTAGTGGTACAGAGTTTTAAAATGGTGGCTTCAGTCCAAGGCTAGCTAATAACGGCTGACATGCACTGGAATCTTGAGGCCTAAATCAACATTGTTTTCACAGCTGTAATTAAGCCACCTAATCAGAAGCACATTTTGACGGGACAGTTTCTGGAAGCCAGACATTACAATTTCTTATGCCTGGAGCGCAGTGGCTCATGAGAGGTCCTCATTTAATTTCAGATTTAAAAAAAAAAAAAAAAAAAAAAAAAAAAGGCTGTAAAATGAAAAGAGTATAAAAAAAAGCAGTATACAGCTGTTGAAATGAAGCAGGCCTATGTGTTCATGCCTTGACCAACCCTGAATCCCACCCTCCTTCGGCTCTCTGCCGAGTTGAGTCCCCAGCTCTCAAGTGGCAGCTACACACAGTGAGATTAAGGACTTCTGCCAAAGTCAACAGATGAGCTGGTCTGAACTGGCTCTCTGTGTGTTCTGATTGTAAATTGTGCTGGTGATGATTAGAGAACTCTAACACAGGATGTCAACTCTTAAAACTGTCCAGAGAAAATATTTTATTTTTTTTTAAAGTTCAGGAAATTTTTTTAAACTTCTTTTGTGGCTTGATACATAGTGTTTTGTCTATAACTTTCAGATGATTCAAACATGAATTCACACAAATCAAGCAACTATATTATTAAAAAAATACACCGTTACTTGCTCTCATTGGGCATACTTCCCTCATTGAGGAATGTTTACATAGCAGTACTGCTGCAGAATGCAACTCCCTGACTAGTACAGCACAGCAGTCTTGTGCTTCTTCCACCTGCCAAGTGGAAGATAGCCCCAAAACTCAGACCATCAACTACTTTTGTGGTATGATTATCAGTTTGGGACACTGTCTTGTTGTTTTTATGGAGCACAACTACATTGGTAACTTTAACATAAACTTTCAACCCCAGAGGCCACTGTAAAACTATCAATATGAAGGCACCAGTCACTGGGGTCTGATTACATTTGGTTCTGCACTTTAATTACATATGGATTCTATTAACTGAACCTTCTGCCTTGTAGGCAACATTTTAATCAAATTACTATAATTTTCAAATATGTTACAACAGTCAGACAAGTTTAAAGTTCACATACCTAGAATATTGAGTATCAAAAAATTTTTGCATAGAAAAGGAAGCATTCTTTTCATAATAGAAAGTGTGTTGTTGGATTACTGCTCTTTACGTTATCCTAAGTTGCAGAATGTGATTTATAATATAGGAGGTTATTGTTGTTGTTGTTGTTATTATTGTTCTAAATGATATGATTTATACTATTCGGTTTCCACTATTACTTGTGCAAGCAATACCACCTGATCAAGTGATCATTTGCATTAGGATATGTGCATTCCTTGGCTACACAGTAAAGCCTGGCAAGTGATGCCCAATTACTTAAAGCCAGGAAAGAAATGCAAATATTGCAATAAAAACATAATTTCAGGGAAATATTACTTCTTGGTGGATTCAGTCTTACAGAGACATTAAACTTAGTAAATCTTATGAATAGAGTTTCCTATTTTCACTTGTCTGATATTTCCACACTTTCATGTCTATGCCATCTCAATAGTTGGAAATTTTTCTTGTGGGCCTATCAGATTTTTCTTTACTTACTATCACTTCAGGAACATTCACATGTTCCACAGCAACTAAACACCAGTAAGTAACAATAAGGAGCAGAGTAATCATTATTGAGGTCCATATTTACTGAATTCTGCCCAAGACTGTTCCCAGGAAAACACATCAAGACAGAGAGTAACAATAAAAATAGCAAGTCTAATTACTTTTTGCAAGGCAATTTAAGAACCAGTACCTCCAGCTCTTTCACAAAACAAATTAAAATGTGCATAAGACTGCATGAGGTAGTGAAAATGCCAAGGAGAGTATGTTGGTTTGGCACAGCCTGGGTTTTTGGTAGCGGGGGCACCAGAGAGGTGGCTTCTGCGGGAAGGTGCTGAAGTTTTCACCATGTCTGGCAGAGTCAACGGATAATGAATCTAAGGATGGACATGCTGCTGGCCAAAACTGTGCCAGTGAGAGAGGTTGGTAATGCCTCTGTGATAACATACTTAGGAAGAAAATCAAAACATAGTGAGGCACAGGGGGTTTTTTGTAGTTAGAGAAGAGAAGGAGTTGAGAAGATGTGAGGGAAACAACATGGAGACACCAAGGTCAGTAAATGAGGGGAGGAGGTGTTCCAAGATTCCTTCAGGCTGTGGTGAGAGCATGGTGAAGCTGCTGTGCCCCTGCAGCCATGGGGATCCACACGCAGCATGGAGGATGCAGAGATCCACCCACAGCCCCTGGGGGTCCACAGGGGATGCAGAGATCCACCCACAGCCCCTGGGGGTCCACGGGGGATG
>CM031878.1:31218137-31245283 GCA_018697195.1 Certhia americana | reverse complement strand
CACAGCCCCTGGGGGTCCACGGGGGATGCAGAGATCCACCCACAGCCTGTGGGGGAGGTGTTCATGCTGGAGCTGGAGGAGGATCCAGTGTTCTTGAGAACAAAGATCCAGTGGGGGACCTGGTGGAGAGAGGGTCCCTGCTGCCAGGGGGAGGGCTGCACCCCGTGGAAGAGTGACCCACACCACAGCAGCTTTGGGAGGACTGTGTGCCTGTGAGAGGGACTCACTATGCTGCAGCTTTTGTAGGGCTGCTGCTCGTGAGATTGGAGCCACGTTGGAGAAGTTCATGGACAACTGTCTCCTGTGGGAGGACCCTCAGGGGAAGGACTCCTCTCCCTGAACAGTGGAAGATCTTGGGTGACAAACTGACCAAAACCCCCAAGCCCCCCGCACTCTCAGTGGGAAGGAAGGTGAGGCTGGAGAATAAAAGTGTGTTTTTAAGGGCTTATTTCACTTTTCATCATCTTCCCCTGACTCTGTTAGTAAAAAAATCACAGTTTACCTTCAAGTTGAGGCTGTTTTGCCCTTGGAGTTTTCTCCCAGTTCTTATCTCAACTCATGAAGCCTTCATGAAATTTTTTTCTCCTCTGCCTAGCTGCAGTAGGGGAGAGTGAGTGAGTGATTTTCATGGGTGCCTGGCATTTGGCCAGTGTCCAGCCACAACAGAGAGTTTTTGTTCAGGACATACCTGCTACTTGCAACATCTGGGAAGAATTCCTTCAGCTACATCAGAGATATGGCTCTGGCCCATGAAAGACACCCGCTGACATTAAATTTCACCAACAAATGCCTTTCACTTACACAGCAAAAGAACAGGAAAATAGCTAGTATTTTTTCTTTCTCTCTAGTTCCATCCTCACAACTCTAAGTTTAGGACAATGCATACCTGTTAGATGCAGGTCTTCACCATAAAACACAGATTGAACTGGTGACAAGGAAACAAAATGTATGGGAGAAAAACATGTAAAACCACTGCCCTTAACAGCCTGGTTAAGTAGGAAGAAAATGTCAGTGAAATAGTTAACTGATAAGTCTGAGTTTTAAATATTTCTCTTCTCTCTACCCCCTATGAATGGGTTTCATGTAGATCATGGGAACTGAGAGCTGACTGCTTTGAGTAGAGAGAAAAGCGTATATCTTGCTTAATGCAGTTTTTCAACAAAGAAGTATGAAACCACATGCCAATCACTAGGATCTCAAGAACAAATACATAATTTTCATGCAAAAGACCATTCTGCTTTCTTCTCTCACCTCAACAAAACTTACCATTTCTGTTTTCAATACTTTAAGTGATATCACTAGGCATTTCCAAAGGACAAACACAGCCACAACTGTGGTGAAAAAGATATGACACAAAGCCACATAAACCAATGGGTGACTACTTTCACCTCAGCTAGGAGAACCATCAAAAGACAACAGTAGTTTTCATGGTTAGAGATTCTGCTACACTTACAGACCTCTTTTCTTCACCTGTCTAATGCATCTGAAACTTACTTTCTCCCCCTTTCAGATAAAGTTGTCCTTTTGGGTCCCCCATTTCTCCAGTACACACAAAGCTTTTCTCTCTTCATAATCTTTAGAAATAAAAGAATTAAAAAAATAAAAAGAAAAGGACATTTTAGAAATGTAAGGCAAATTTCAGAAGCAGTTGGTAAAGAACAAAAAACCAGAAATTAAAGAAACTGAAATCAGCCAACCAGGAACCCACCAAATCAACTGAAAAGAAATACAGGAACAGAGGACAATAGAAAAGGGGGAATAGGGGAAAGTTCAGGAAAGTTCAGGGAAGTTCAGGGAAGTTCAGGGGAGGGGGAGGGGAGGGGAGGGGAGGGGAGGGGAAGGGGAAGGGGAAGGGGAAGGGGAAGGGGAAGGGAAAGGGAAAGGGAAAGGGAAAGGGAAAGGGAAAGGGGAAGGGGAAGGGGAAGGGAAGCAGAAGGAAGGAAAGAAGAAGAAAGAAGACAGGTAGAAAACCTGAGTTGTTTTTCAGCCGTACTGAATTTTACAGATTTGCAAGAATTATAAATGCACAGAGCCTTTCTCTCCACAGAGTAAGAATCGTAAGAGACAAGTACGACAAGATAGATAGCTGGGCACTAATGAAGACTACAGAGACATTCTGCCACTGATTTCACTTCTGCCCATGTAATTCTCTTCTGTATAAGCAGTGCTTCCAGTGTTCAACTCGCCTCAGTCCATCATAATCATATCCCTTCCTGTTTTTCTCTGTTGGCATTCGCATGACCACATATAGCAAGCAATCTCAGAATCTAAACTCTATTGACTAGAAGGTAAGTGCCTGGCTAGAAATAAACTGGAGGATGGAGATGTTAATTCAGAGTCTGAGATACAATAGAAGGACTTAAAGTCACCAATTTTGCCTCATGGCATCAGTTTTGGTTTTAGAATTATTAGCGAAACCTAAAGCAGAAGAGAGAAGTGGTGTGAATAGAAAGAAAGGTGACATAGTTATGAAATTTTAGTAGAAACAGGACAATTAGGAAAGCAATACCATCTAAACAAGTTAATTAGGAAAGCAATACCATCTAAACATGGAAAATATCAATACTGAATGGCCCAAACTTGCATGCAATGGGCTGTTGGCAGGGCAAGATCCTTAAGCAACTGGCATAGAAGACATAAAGAAACAGCCACAACATTGTGAGATAAAACCCAATTTTGTAAGGTAGGAGTCCACAAACGATACACAACTGAAAGACTTCAAAAACTAATTTCAGGTGAGCAGCATTTAGTGTTCGGGAAGCACAAACAGATGAAGGCCTGTATCTGATACAGTCCAAATACTGTGTTTGTCACCTCCATGTAAAATTTTGGCTGCAATTGATACATGATTGAAGACAGTGAATTAAAACTTAACAAAGCTTATAATTTTGAAACCAAATCCGTACTCAGGAAGTCATTGCTCTCATTTAAAATATGCAAAAAAAAAATCTGTTCTACCATTTTTACTAGAGAAAGCAAGTCAGTGTAGAACTTCTTTCTCAAAATCAAACCAAAACATTATTAATTATAATGTTAAAATCTAAGTCATACTATGATGCCTGAAATTATTAAAATTCATGCTTAATACAAATTTTACAAATATTAAGGAAAAATTTACAGAAAACCCATACCATAATCATTTTTTCATGGCAACTTGAGACTCTCATTATGAATGTTTTCATTTTTACATTAAAATTTTAATACACTTCATATTAATGCTTAGGTCTGGACTCAAAATAAACTGCATCTAAAGGAAGAACTACTGTTCTCCCCAGAGAGCTAAGAGATCCCTCCACAATGTAAATAGTATCATCTTGACATTGACACTGCACACAGATACAAACTAGTTTAAATATATAGAATTTAATCACAACCATTGGAGTGCTGGTTTTTCACTGTAATGTATCAGGCCACTGCATAGCCCTTCACAGACTGGACTAGCATAATCTTAGCTAAAAGCTCTCTCAATCCAAATGAAAGCAAACCTTGCTGCAAGTTTCGGCAGACTTCACAATCTTTAGTAAATGAGTAGTCATCTTGATTTAAACAACAAAAACAATCATACTAGACAAAGGAGTCCAATTACATTGAACACAGGCTCATGAGGAGCCTAGCAGAAGACATCAAAAACGTCTGGTTGGAGGATGAGAAAAAAGTAATTTCAGTGAAGAAATTTCATTTCTTAGAAAGGTTGTGTAATTACAAACAAAACAAGGTTTTCATTCAACAACTGTCACCTCAAGATGTTAAAACTCAAATTCAGCACTGATTAATATAGTTTATTTGCACAAATTTTCTATTGTGCTGTTAGAAGCAGGATAAAAAATTCATGTAATTCTGCTGGAGAAAACCAAGCCAAAGCCATAGTCACAGCCTTTGAACATTTGTTTACTAGTGTGTTCATGTCATTTGCATTGTAACAGCTCTCTTCTTACAGATCTTCTGTTTCAAAAAGAATGACAAACAATACTTACATCCTTTATGGTCATTTACTACACAAGACTAAAGGAAAATACAGTTGGAAGGGAAGAAAGAAGAAGAACAACAACCACCATCACCACCAATAAAACGAACTCCAAAGCTTCCTTCTTTATCCTCTTTGGAAAAGTAAGAAAAGATGAGGGAGACATACACTGAGTGTGTATGCAAGTTGCACATCCCACATAGTCTCATTCCAGAGATACTTAGTTACATATTTATGATGGTTTATGTGTCTGGCCTCCTGCCTGTGTGACCCAAATAAATCTGCACTTAGTAATTCCCCTAGAGAGAGTGATCTCAAATCTGAAGACTCACCTTATTACCCTTAAACAAATCCAAGTACCTTTGCAGGCAACAATATTTTTAGACCAGAAATTATTCCTGAAATTGAATTTTAACCTTCAAAGTTTACAACTCATAACCACAATTGTCTAAAAATAATTCAGACCTCCTAAGAAACACTTCTTTTACATGAAGCTAGTAACGTTCAGGTTTAACATACAACATATCTAGATGTAAAATTCTTCAGATCCAAATTCTTCAGGTCTTCTACTGTACTGGTAAAACTAAAAAATTCACAATGTATACTTTTCCAGCAGCAATGAACAGGTTCTTGTAGAAGATACAGTAGTAAAAATTAAACCCTGTGTTAACTTTAACCATTCCTTTCCTCTTCAGAAAAGGTTTCTGTTGACACTGGTTTTATTGCTCTGTTCCATTCATAGATAAATATTATTGTATTTCCCTACAGAAACTATACAGCATGGAGGGAGATGCTGGGTAAGAAACCACATTCAAATGACAAAAACTACTTGAAAAGCAGACTTACCATTTGTAAAGCCACTTTCATGAAGACTAGCTGTTTGGAGCCTGGATTTTCAGGGCTGCAATGTGAAACTGAGGAGATTCTGTTCCCCTCACCAATATTTCAACTCTGGAAACTGCAAGTTGGTAGACTTCCATGAAACTTTGAATCACAGCCTTTAAAAAGTACAGTAAATCATCAGTGCCAGACAAGCTATACTTAAATGCCAAGTAGCATACATCATTACAGAAGATCTAATTTTTATAAATTGAAAAAATCAAACAAAAGTTGTAAACCAGGCACTTAGGTTGTAAGTCAGGACTTAACCAAAGGTCTAACATAAGATTTTGTACTTCTTCAAAAATCTGAAATATTAATAGCCTCGAGGCAAATAGGCAATAGGCACAGCAAATGACTGTGCAACCCAATTACAAAGTGAACTGTTTTCAAACATGCAGTACTGCATAGAACAGTTGATACTATTTTTTATTTTATTTAACTACAAAATTCAGTGCACATTCAGTTGATGTTTATAAAGAATCACTACACAATTTTAGGTACATTTTCAAATAACTTCAAAATGAGTCCTCCTGCTTCATGTTAAGAAAATTAATTTGTCAGAAACAAAAGAAATACGGTAAAGCTACAGATCTCTGGAAGTAAATAATCTGATTAAAGTATAGCTGGGGAAATATAATTGTTTTCATGTATGTAGTGTAAGAATATCCCAGGCATGTAATATCGATTAGACTGATAATAAAGTTAGCAGCACAAGAGAGAACAAATTATTTGACATTAGTGGTAACTTTATATATATCCTAAATAGTCTAACACTTTTGAGATTATTGGTCTTCTTTACAACTGGTTAATCACATTTTATAAGTTACAGTTTTCCCCTTTGAAATGAGCTATAGCAAGCTGCAACTGTAAGAACATGTTACAGATAATATGAAACTGATGTTCTGAATATGTCTGTAGTACAGACTTATACACTTAGTACCACAAACAGGCATTCACTAAGGTTTTAACTGTTTTCCTGTCTTTGTTCTCAAACACACTGCTGCTTTTCAGAATAACAGTAACATCATTGAAATCAGTCAGGTTATTTTATTGCGAAGTGTAGAAAACTGCCATGGAAATTCAACAACATATCTTTTCTTACCAGAAAAAATATCCAGAATGTTTTAAATACTATGGTATACTACGGCTAACCCTAATAGTGTATTAGTGCATTAGCTCTGTAAGCCTGCCACTGTCAGCTCTAATCTGCTTTTAATTTTTTTTATTTCACATTCAACATGACTAAAATGATGCACCTATTCAGAAACAACAACAAGCAGGAATGGGGATATATCTCATACTCCACATAATACTGCCTGAGAGTCTTTAAATGGCAACAGCCCACATGTTAAAGATGAGACAGGTTGAAATGTTAAAGATGAGACATGTTGAAATAGAACTCTTACCTGGGCCTGTGACCCATAAACAAGGGCTGTATCATAATACACAAGCTGTGTCTCAAATCTCACAGAAAAGAAATCTCATGTGTTCCTTTAATTATTTCATACATGATATTTAAAATTTTCACCGAACTAGAACATAAAGAGACTTCTTCCTTTTACCCCTGCTACTGGAAAGCTACTGAAGCCACTATTCTATACAGCTTCATCCTATGTCTCCATAGGCACACTCAAGTCCATGCAGTTACCTGAAACAACATTTTCTAATTCCTTGCTGACCTACTCACATATTTTCTTTAATGACTTTAAAAGTTCATGAAGACATTTTTCCTAGATTTAAAATTTTCATTTTCAGATATAGCAATTATTTTTTTTTAATAATTTAGATTTCTTTTTAGTCCAGAAAAGAGTAGTTTTGCAGTTACTAATGGTTCCTTATGAATGTGGAAGATGGCATTTTTGCACTCATATGTTCATATTCTTTCCAGTATATTCCAACTCCCCAGGAAAGAGGGTCAGTTTAGGTCTCTCTTGCTTAGGAACAGGTTAGGGCAAACATTATTTTTGGTTCTTCCAGGGGCTGGCATGAGTGTGAGGAATACTTATTCTAAGTGACATCTGGGGAAGGGCAAATACATTGGGTTTTCAGATGTTCCACTAGAAAGCACAAATGATTTTAAGAAACTTATGCCAGTCACAGATTGAATGACGGATCTGTCTTCAACAATACAAAAGTTCCACTTACTGGAAAGCCTGATACACAAGGAATGGACATAGAATCTACCCACTTGCAAATTATAACACCTGTCACCTAATGATTAAATGCATCTGTAAAGGAGTTCAGAAGTTCAATTTAGATCCCTAATTGAACATTACAGATACAAATATATCTTCAGGTCTGGACACTGTTCTGTGATCAAGAAAGTCAGTTGGCAGAATTTTCCAGAATGCAAATCTAGGTCTGCAGGAATTTTTTCCACTCCTGCTAATGAGTGCTTTCAATAATACAATAATAACACATTAATACAATAAACAATAATACGTTTCAGCAACACTCCTGATTAATTTTTATAACATAAATTTGGCATTTGTACGCAAGTGCATGATCTCCATTTAAGCAAGCATTTGTTTTGAATATGCTGTAATAGTGTGACATTAAAACTGGGAACAGATCATGAAACAATAAAAATTTCTCTTCAGTTACACACAAAATGTTTCAAGAATACACACTAGAAAATTACTGTTCAGAAAGGCAAGATGTAGTGATCCCAAACCTTACAGGAACCAATATTGTTGCAACTTATTTTGAAAATCTAAAACATTTTAAGACAGATGAGTATTGTAGGAAAGTTAGTGGGGAGAAGACTTAATCAAGGAGGCCACAGAAAAAGTGGAGTTGAAGACTACTGATTTTAATATTACTGGCTCTAGGTGTTCCTCCCTGCTTTCTGGCAGGGGCTTGGACCATCAGAGGTGCCTTCTAACCATCCTCAACCTAATTCAGTGCTTACAAAGTCATCCTAGGGATGGAACACAAATCCAGTGGTTGAAATTTACCTAGGATTGTCAATTTTAAGAGCACAAATTGTAAATAATTGCTCCACATTAATCAAAAACAGAAAGAAAAAATAATCCAATGCTGAATGTGTTTTCTTACAGCAATCTCTTTCTTGTCACTAACACAATGCTTTAATGTATAGAGGATATCACCATTATTTATGACATCAACATCCTACATCACATACTACAGATATGGCAGAAGCAAATGTTAGGACTGCTTTCAATCCAAAAGTGTCTGTGAGAGCAGACCCCTGCTCCTGTACCAAGGCAGCTTCACAAAAACTTCAGATGCATAAATTCCCAGTTATCTGGGAATTCCCAGTTATCACAACTCACAATTCTTACAGTTGACATGGAAAAGAATGCTTTTAGGCTGAAGTTGTTGGACTAGGAAGAAAATGTGCAAGTGTGCTCAGATTCTATTTTCAAATATAACCTTCAATAGACATATTATTTTAAGCCTAAATACTTCTATCAATCTCTTTTTTTACAACTATTGAACATTTAAAACAGTATCCCTCCCCAGAAAATCCCTAAGAGCACTTTAACTGTCTTTGAGTGCAAAATCAGATTTTTTTTTTAAATCAGGTGTTAGTCACATCATAAGGGAACTAAGTATTTTAAACTTTAGATCTTTATTCAATTAGAAAAGTGGCCTCTGAAGATTTTGAGTGGAAGAAGACCTTTATGACCTCTTCAGAGATGTCTCATCTGTAGTATGGGGGCATGCATAAAAAATTTTTGCTTTGGCTACAGGTTGGTGAAGATGAGAAACAAAGTTGAGAATAAAAAATAAAATTAACTGTTGTTTTTAAACTACAAACCAGTGAACATCAGAGCAAAAGAGGAACATCTAAACCATATTTTCTTTCTCCATATTAATCTTTAAAAGGACTGAGAATACTTAAGCTTAGGACAGTTCTCTAGGGGACATGTAAAACCATTTTTTTCTTACATTCTGTGCACTTTTGAATAACCAGTCATTGATTAGTTCTGTAACCATTTCTATAACCATTCATTTTCACGTGGACAGTGCTACAGATGCCGTAAAACTGCAATTGCATGTATTGCTGCCTGTAAATCTACAAGACTGAAGACTGCAGGGGTACTTTGTTTAAAGTGAAAAATGGCAAATAATGACAAATTACATAACAATCTTCATGAAATTTGAATCACAAAATGAAAACCAATCTTTTAAAAAAATTAATTTATGAAATTCAAAGGTTATTCAAACTTCAGCTGTTCTCATTGAAGTTATAGTAGAAACATACAAGAAATATACAGATCAGCATATGCAAATTAGGAGACCTCTCATCAAAGTGTTTATGTATGTATTATACCTTATAAAAAAAGGTCTTTTAAATTCCGACCTAAAACACTATGCATATTGTCTTCCTTGTCCTTAGTGTTTGGCCACTGAGAACACAGTTTTAAAAAATCATTTGGATTTTGAGTTACAATTTGTAGTGAATGAAAATTTCCATCTAAAGTTTTACACTATTCTAAAGTTACAAATAAAATACCAAATTATTAAAAATCAGGTTCTTTGCAACAATGCTATTACATTATCTCAGGACTTACTTGGCTGGCTGTTATCGAAGAATTGCATCTCATGTTTGAAAGGAATAAATCCAAAGGAAGGAGACTTTACGCTGAAATGATGCTTATTAGCAGATGTCAAAAAGACTAACAGCCTGACATTGATTGTGTAATATCAGATTGAGCAGTCAGAATAACAAGACCATCTAATTTACACAACATATTTCAAAATCCGAAGATGTATAGAAAAGTTGAAATTCATGTTTGACTGCTTGGTTCTTCCTTCAGGAATTCTTCAACTAAACACAGTGCTAGCATGTAGCAAATTACCCCAGGAACTACATATAAGATAAAAAAAAGATAAAAAAACAAGAGAAGGAATAATGAATGAACTTCAGATGAATGAAAGATTAATACTGATTTACTAAATTAACAAACTGCTTACCTGAGAATCTGAAAAGACTGAGAATTTCACTTATGCTACAGAGTTTGGCTGAAGTGAAATTCAGGCAAAAACAACTGGTGTGAAAGCAAAACTCCATGGAGTGGAGTACTGTATGCATGTCATTACTGCCTTGCTTTGAACTGACATAAATAAGATTCATTAAAATGACTCCAGAAAACAAAACATGCATCAATTACTTTTTGTTTTCAGAAACAAGATTTCAGGATGATTGTTTTATTTTTAAAAGAGCTATTTTTGGAGAAGAAATTATTACAACTAATTTCCCCTATACATTTGAGCATTTGAAAACCCATCCTGGTTGCCTTGACCCATAGTGCAAAATGTCTGTGGCATCAGTGAAGGATATAAATACAGCAGCTTCTCTGGCATGGGGGAAAAAACCTCAAGGGAAACCGCATTCAGCAAAATTGCACTTTTGCAGCTGTTTGGCACTTCTTTAATGATCTATTCTCCTTGTATCTCATTTCAACACTAAACTTTTTGTTCAGTTCCATTCAAGCGTGGCATGCACAATTTAAATGTGCCAAAAAGCAGGTCAGTTTTGTTACAACTTTTTTTTTTCCCCAACGAAAGCTGACTCAGTGCCACACACGGGGCCTAACTCTATCCCCTTCGCTTCAATAACAATTACTTTACCCTGTAGGTCTCAGCAGATAGCCCAAGGGAATGAAGCTCTAAATAAAAGGCTAGATTCTCTGCAAGAGGTAATGACATGACTTCCTACAAGAAAATTGAAAAGGGAGCATTGAAATTGACAGCGACGGAAGGGAAAGTGCTTCTACTGGCAACCACAGTGGATGGGCATAACAACAATTGCCATGAAAATTATTACAAAGGGTAAGACTTTTAGAAATTACCTCAATCTTCTAGAAACTGATAAATTAAGACAAATGTGTTTAGTTGGTATGACCAGGAAGAAAGCATTCTGAGAATTCTATAGCAAAGTAGCTAGCTACCTGCAGCCTTGACTATTTAGACATAGCTCTGAACTATGGAAGAAAAATGTCACTTAACAAAATTAAGGAAACACAGATTTTATAGGCAAAGTTTATATGCGAAGACCATTCTCACTGTCTATAGCACAAAGTCAAGGACAGCTGCATACAGAATGTAAAGGAGAAACAATTCCTGCCCTAAAAAATTTGTACTTTAAGCTACAAATGAGGAAAATGTTACCACTGCATTGTACTCTTCCCATCCTCTTACACAGTCTTGATTCAAAACGAGTATTTGTGAGGAAGTGATTTTAGTGAGAAAGAAATGGAAACTGAAAGAAGTTTCAGGCTGGTATCCTGTCCTCTTTTCAGTGCAAATCAGCTTTCTTTGCAGCATATATTCTAGACAGGGGTGAAAGAGAGTGAGAAGGGTAGTCACTGACACTACTATAAAGCCTACATTTAAATGAGAGTGAAAATCTACCTAATACAAACATAATGCATTACCACTGATGAGAAGAGACAAACAGCAGCAGTCAGTACAGAAAAGTCAGGATGCAGCCTTACTACAAACATGATAGTATCCTGTAACAGTCTTGAGGAGAAAGAAGAGAGCAAAACTTCTCATCAAAATTCAGGTGAAATGTCAAGTGAAGTACAAGTTGTCTGAATCTTGATGATACTGCCTTTGGCCTATTGAAGTGACATCTTGGAACCAGAAAAAACATACAAATGTTGAAGTACAGAATTTTGTTTTCCACAACCAAATATATGTCAGTAAAATAAATTTTAAAAAGCATAGTCTTTCTCATTTTCTCATTCCTTAAAATGAGATACTATTCTCTATATCTCACATATGGATATCTTATATAAACAAAACATTTTTTTATAAATAAATGCTTCCTAAACACTAAGTCTTAATTTCCTAAAATTTATTGATTTACTATAGCTGAACATGTAGGAGAACAATTTAAGGAGGGGAGAAAAGCAGACATTAATCTATCAGATTACTAAATTGAAAAATCTAAAGCAACTTCACATGGAATGTAAATGTGAGGTAAATGTGAGATCTGAAAAACTTTTCTGCTCTTGGAAATGCTGTCCATAAACTGTCGAACATAAGTAACTAATTTAACTATTTACCAACATAGTAGTTTACTAAAAATTAGAGTATTATTTTTCATTGGTTGTAAATAGTATTCTCTTAACTATGACTAATTTCGATTACTTTTAGAAAAGAAATATGTTTTACCTGTGAAAAAAATAATTACTTAGTTTTAACTGCTGTAGAAAACCTCTGTTGCTGACTCCAAGAGAAAAAAAATGACCACCCCACAAAATCTGGGCCTCAGTATAGACAGTTCCTTAAATATTTCCACAGGAGATATGAAGTGGCATAGATTATTCCCTTCTGACCACAAGAAACAGCTTTCTAATTGTATATTAAAACATTTTCAAACTGAACTAAATATTTTACATATGGATAGAAGGGGGAAATGTGTCCACTTTTTATTTTCCATGCAAAAAGCTGAGCATAGTCTATACTGTAATTGCCATTTACTAGGAGAGATGAAGTTCTCTCTCTTCTGGTAGATTTAGTCAATATAATAACTGTGACTATGTGACTCACACATTAGTATTCACTATTGAGTCCTAATCCTTGTATTAGATTTTAGGTGAACGCTCAAGTCTAAAGAGCGTAGGGGCTGGAAAGCTGCAAAGTTTTGTGAAACACTTGTTTCATTTCTTCTGTTTGTCTTAAGAATGCTCATGATGGCACTGCATTTTATGTCAACATAAGTGTTTAATCCTACATAGAGCAATATTTTGTAGTTTTACAAGGAAATTCTGAAGTGTATCTGTTTGGTTGTATTGCAAATTGATTTTTTCACTTTGTCTTCCAATTAATTACACAAATTCATGATGCCATACAGGAAAAAGCAGTAGTCACTTCCTCTAGAGCACATAATTATCATGAAAAGTTGAATTGCATTCCTCAAATTCATTGACACACCCTTAATCTAATGTTAACTCCCACATATGGGATGGACAGGTATCTTCCCTACATTCTGCCTAAACTCAAAAATTAATGAAATAACTAATTTGCTTCATAATTCTTAAACAACATTAACAAAAAACCCCAACAACATGCAAATGGCCAGATTTTCAATCAGACTTGCTTTCAAGACTTAAATTATGCTATGAAAATGTTTTATGAGAAATTTCAGTGACAACAGCTTTTGTTCCAAAATATGAGGAGGAAACTTAAAGAACACAGTACACTTAATACCATATCTCCCAATGAACACATACATTAGAATCCCTCTTTCCAAAACAAAAGGTCTGACAGAAGTGATATCATCACTTAGCTTGACAATTTGCTATCCTTAAAGGTTAGGGTTATATAAATAAAATATCTTTTTCAAGAAGTTTGCTTTTAGCCACCATAATCTGTGGAAGCTCAAATAAAATGATCCCTATCGTCTCTGAATACTTAGTTCTAAAACAATGGATTTACAGCTGAAGAAAAACTCCTGTTGGGAAAAAACAATTGTGTTTGTCTGTCTTTTGGCATTTGTCATATAAGAGATTAGCTCAGCTCAGAAAGATATAGATCCCAACCAATACAAGCTAAAAATTGGTGGATAAGTGAGACTCCACTATACTGAAGTCTGGCCTGCTCTGTGCAACAAGTCAAGAAGCTAAGTGAGAATGCTGTTCACTTGGAACAACAGCTTGAAAGAGTTGAGTAATACATCTGGACAGGCAAGTTGATGACTGAGATGCAATCTGAGCTCTAGGTGGAAGCCTGAGACAAGAGCTGTGAACTGCCAAACTTTAGGATAACAAAAGGCATGAATATGGGTGACAGCAGCCAGGTGAATGCACAGACACATCAGGAGCTGGGAATTGCCCACCTTTTGGATAACAAAGGGGATGAAAACTGGTGACACCACCGAGGTGGATGGACACAGAGTGGGAACACAAGCTGAAGACTCAGGAGGAAGAGCAGGATTTGCATGTGGAGAGACTGAGGATGTAAAAGATCCAGGGTTCCTTTGCTCAAGTAATGCTCAAAGGCACCAGCTCGAGCTGTTTCTGTGTTACTGCAGTGTGAATAAATGGCTTTATGGACTGAGACATCTGAGACACCTCCATGGGAAACCTGGGGTTGAACCTGTAAGGAAACCTGGTCTGACTGCATGTGAGTGTGGGCCGTGTAAGGAGTCAAGCAGGGCACCTGTCAGCTCACTGGAGTCACCCACTGTCAAGGGGCTCCACTTCAACAGTGAAAGCTTCTGACCTTGGTGTGATAAACAAAATTCCCTGTTTGTTCTTATTCAGTAAGAGTTAGTTGTTAATGTGTTGTGGTTATTTGTTACCAATCATTGTTAAAAGTTGTTTTCCCAATTGTTCCCTTTTTACCCTAGTCTGTGTTTACTAGTTTCATGTTTGTATCCCCATGTTCCCAGAATCCTCCCGTCGGAAGCTACATTTGTTGCACCCCGACTGCTGCTCCCAGACGTCCTTGCGCACTGACTATATGCAAATAAGGGGCATTTGGCCTAAATCGGACTCCTAAAACCACAAAACAACGTATCATAGAACAATAAAAACAGCAGCACTACTCTGAGAAAACCTCAAGGAAGCATACACCAAGAGCTGAGTTCGGCCGTGTGGCCCTAAGTGCAATAGTACCCAGGCAGAGAGAGACACCCTAGACCGACGAGCCCTCATTGTCTTCTGGTGCTCTCCTGAGGATAGAAGCCCCAGCTCTGCCTGCATTCCTGCGGACAAAGCTGCTTTCCTCCTCCTGTGTGCCACCTCTGGGAGCAGCGGCGGTGTGTGCGCGACCCGTCGGGCCCCCACCTCGAGCTGATCACTAATAAAGGCATTAAAAAGGAGAAAAAGCTCCTGCCCTTTTTCTTCACTTGGCAAGGTCACTGCCAGAGAGTCTCATGAATGGCCAGACTGGGAAATTGCCTTAGCAAAAGAGGAAAAGAAAAAAACATTTCTGATGGCAGACTTACTGTTGTCCTCACTCAGACTAACAATTCAAAGATATGTTGCTACCAGATGAGCCTTCTAGATAATATTTTGAAAGACATGACTTTCTGCTTTGTCTTCAGCAGATGCACCAACTGCCTTTTCAGTAAGTGGGAATTTACAATAAGATTGCAGAATGTGATTCGGATTATTAGGTTGGGAGCCTGGCAAGTAAAGGTGGTCTTTTCCCTGGTCTGGCCAACAGTCAACAACCAAATCCAAGTCCTTAGAAGTATAAGAGATAAAGTAACTTTCTGAATTCTGTTTATAAAACTGGATGCTTAGAGCAACCATGAAAGGATAAAACTAAGGAGGATAGGCACTGTTGAGATAAATTCGCCTAGAAAGCATAAAGTATTCTTCACTTATAGAATTAGAAGTAAAACATCCCATATCATGGGTTTTTGTAATGAGATTGAGAAAGCCCTTTCTAATCTTTCTATTGAATTTGGTAACGACTGCAGGCATCGCAGTATCATGTACTTGAGTGATGACCTTAACGGTGGATCAACAAAAGCAGCTGGTTCTTATCAATGAATCCTAACTGAAAGGCCTAAATTAACTTAGGCCATCCTAACGTAAAAAGACCCAAGAGAGTAGCATTTTTCAAACTACCTCTGATGTTAATTTGTTACTATTTCCTTTATCCATTTTTTGGAGTTGGACCAGTACTTGCAGTTAGGTAATTTATGAGTAATTGTGCCTATGAATTTTGGTAACAGAGAAATCACTTCCACAGCCTACAAACTCTACAAACTAGAAACTACACATAATTTCTACTGTTCTCAGAAGATCTGTCAATTAAAATGGAGAAAGGAAAACTTCTGGAGAATTTTTAGCATTGTTTCTACAAAATACTCTTTTTTTTTTTCCTTTCCCCTGCCTAGTCTGTTTTTAAGCAGGGACAACCAGTTTACTGCTACTCTATGTGCCCTCTAGGTATTAAATGCTTATTCAGTCCCCTAGTCTGTTTCCCAAAGGAATAAAATTTGCAGTAAGTCTTATATGGAAAAAGGCAGAAAATATCAAGCATCTAGGATAGTGACCTTTGCCAAGGTACATGCAAACATCACATTATGACATGGAGGGGAATCTCTGCTCAAAACCCAATCCTATGGTCTTTGCAATCACATAAAAACTTGAGAATTTAAACTTCAACTTGTAAGTTTTTGCTTGCACAATATTAACCAAAAACCAAAAATATTTGAGATTGGAAAACTGGATGGAGGGAAAGTCTGGCACTATACATTGTGGCAATGACAGGAGGCTTTGCTCTCTGATGTCTCCCTTTAGTATTTGTTAAATGAGATGAAGCAGAAAGAGGTGGATCCACCAATGGGTGCTTGTACTGGAAAAGAACAAACTATCTGCCTCTTAACAGAGAGAAATCAGAACTAAAATACAATCTTCAAGCATTAAATGTAGATCGTAAGTTTGCCTACACAGGTAGAAGGGATTACTCTTCCCTCCTGATCTTTAGTTTAGAACTGCTTTTTTATCAAAAAAGATCCTGATGTTGAGGTAATCCAGAAGAATCTCAAATTTTATCAAAGTTCCAGGAGGATAAACAAATTTTTGTCATTCTATGGATATTATCTTCTAAAAAGCCATAGAAGATCCAATCCTTTGAATGTAAACTTGCTGACATGCAGGCTATGTATCCTTACTACTCAGGTTTACACAACAGTTCCACATTCATCCTATTTCCATTAATTAGAGCACACTCCAGCTCACACCCTATTTTCTGATCACCTTTTTGCATTTGACAGGGAGAGATCAAAAATGATCATAATGAAGGGAGAGTTCTGAAATATTATAATGAAATTTGGAACTGCAATGGATTAAAGACTATTAGTCCTGGGACACCTATAGCAAAGATTTTATGAGTCTCAGGAATTTGTGCTTTCCACAGTCCAATAAAATGTTGGAATTCATGATCCTAGAATACTAGAATCACAAGTCACTAGACAAGCAATCAATTCAGTAAATGATAAATCAAGACAACAGCTTAAAAATAGCTTCCTATGATTCCTGCAAATTAACATTAACCATGTAAAAAACAAAATTTGCAGGAAATAACATATATGGATTTATAAGTCAAAATTTATACAATCCTTTCCACGAAAAAAAAAATTGAAAAAAAACCCTAATAACAAAACACCCTTAACCAAAACAACCCCAACAAACCCCCTCAGTAAAATTAATTAGTGACCAATTGCTAGAATCTGGTAAAACAAAACAGTTTAATTTTTAATCCTTTCAAAACTTATCCTCTTTGAATTTCACCTCAGTAGGATAGCATTTGGGATGTTATCCCAGTCTACTTCTTCAACATATGATAAGTGTGGAAAGAAGAGAACAGCCTGGTTTTTATGCCTAGTTTTATATTTGGAAAGGTTTACTGTATTTTTCTTAATCCTAAAGTTGCATATTCATTGCTATATTTTTGTCTAACTGCTGTCAATTATATTGTCATGCAGAAGGGTAAATCAGGGTCAGTTTATGTAAGCAGCATCAGTCTGAAAAATCTTCATCAGTCCTTATTTGAAAGCATTATGCAAAGAAAGCTTGACATTAAGAGAGCCTTAACTGACAGCAAATGAAATCAATCAGCAAATCACTAAGCCATAATAAACTCACTCAAGTTGTAGATAACCCTTC
The DNA here is from genome assembly GCA_018697195.1 of Certhia americana. NCBI lineage: Eukaryota > Metazoa > Chordata > Aves > Passeriformes > Certhiidae > Certhia > Certhia americana. Next base: position 31,227,829 of record CM031878.1, on the reverse strand, counting down.
CTCTTTCAGCTCTTCAACTACAAGGCCCTCCAAAATGCAGTATCTGGGCAGTAATGTCTCCCATGATTCCATTACAAAATTCTTTTACTAATATAGTGGAATATTTAAAATTTTTTTCTTACCTGTAAGCAATTGATAAGAACAACAAGGAGACGTGTTTTATAATAATAGACTACTAAGCAGTTAAACAAAAAAAAAAAAAACAAAACAAGTGAACAAAAGTTTCAGCATTTGAAGAAGATTTTTTTTTAATATAATAGAAAATAGTCTGATTTCTACTACTTAAACATTTGTGTAATAAAGTCTGTTGCCTTATTAACTTCTATTGCTTAGGCTCACTTGCTCAGCATTTTTTAGTTTTTGAAATTAAAAGACCCAGTACAAAAAGTGTAAGACTGCAAAGACTGCAGATAATTTCAATCATTCATGGTTTTCACTTTGTGAATTTAATTTGTAAACCACATTCTTACCAACAATTAAACATCTATGCTTCTTAATGGACTTGTCTTTGTTACAATGGTACACACAGCACGCTCTAAAAAAATAGTCACAAATTTACACAATTGCTGTCTGTGAAAGCTTCTGCTTTTCTGAAGATGCTGTGCACAGATAAACCCATGTAGTTCTGAAAGATAGGATTTCTGAATTAAAAATATCTCCTAACAAGGTGCTGTTAGAACTATGTTTTATATCTTCTGTGATTAAATGATGCTTTATTTTTCAATTACAGCTATTAGGAGTCTGCACTTATTGACTGAGGCAGCTTTGGATACATATTGAGATCACCATGACTCTAGAGTAATTTTTCTCATTAAAGGATAGTGAGTAGCAAACAGGAAAGATGCTTCCTGATATAAGATGCAGCAACCTGGTAACCAGGTGAAAAAAACCACCCAAGATTACAAGCAGAAGCAAAACTAAATAAATAAACTTAGTGAATTAAGATTCTATTTTACAGTTCTTAAAGAGCTTTCTTGCATATTAGCACAGGTAATTCCTAACACATCACCCACATGCAACAGATACAAATATATGAAAAAGTCTAAGTGGACAAAGACAAATAGTTACATGACTGCTTGATAGGGCCAAAAAAGAAAACTTTCCATTGAGAAAGGTTACTGATTATATATAAAATGATATATTAAATGGTTATATAGTAACTTTGGCATTCAAGATAACCAAAGATAATCATCATATTAGCCGGCAAGTTTTTACAAAAACAATTTTTACAAACAGCTCCTACTTATGAAGGAGCTGGACAAGAGTTAGCAGTGTCACAGGGAGAGAGAGCTTACAGTAATTGATTAATTGGTGATTACAGACGCTGACTTTGATATTTAAGGTCCATAAAGACAAGACTTTGCATGGCTGGAGTACAAGAGTGTCCCAGTTAACTAAAATACCCTGTGAGAAGGTTCTTCATATAACGTGTCCTAATTTAGTAGGATGAAGAAAGGCCAGTGAAGAAATAAAGAAGTGCAAGGGTGTCTGAAAAAGTAAGGGAAGGAGGTTAATGAAAAGGAACAGAGAAATGAGGAGAGAGCAGTATAGGGGAGAAGGAGAAGCAGACTGCTAACAGAAACGCTGTGAAGAGGAAAGGAAGTTGAGCAGTTAAATGGCAGAAAGGAGAAGCAGTGTGAAATTCAAATTATAGAAGGCAAACTTCCATCACTGTCATTTAGAAGATGTCTCATTTTTAATGCTTTAAACAATATTTTCCTAATATACATTAATCTTATGCTTTGAAGTTTTTGAATTATGCTAAAATGGCTTCTAAATATTTAGCATCATGTACAACATATCTGGAGACATGACTCCAGATACCAGCTGAACATTTTTAGGATTAAATTAGAGTTCTCCACTTTACAACTCTTCAGTCTGGTGACTCAGACTTTACCTAGTTGTAAATCATTGCTTCAGTCCTACACCAACTTTATATTTGATAGACTGAAGTTCGCAAAAGGTCAGGTTTGCAAGAGGTGTTGCCCCACTCTAATGCTTTTGAAACATTTACTTATTCATTGAGTATTTGAACTCACAATGCAAGTGTAAAGTAGCAGTAGAGTAATAAAGAATCTCTTCTCTCTTTAAACTGTATATTTTAGACAGGCTTGTGGTCAGTCCACCGTATTTTGACACTAGGTAGGAAAACAGTCCTTTTGGAGAGCAGAAGAAATTAGTTCTTTTGGAAGTGGCAGGGCAGCCCAGTTACTGTTGATAGCATCTGCTGAACTCCTGAACAATGAAGACCCAGTTTTACCTGACAAAAAACAGCAATCTGATTCCAGAGGAAGCAGCATTCTGGCCTTTCTAAAACAACTGAAAGTTCCTTCTCTGGTGAAACAGTGCAAGTAAAAAAAAAAAAAAAAAAAAAAACCGAAACAGTACTAGAGTGTATTACGCATCTTTGAGACTCTGTAAATAACATTTCTTCTTTCTGAAGTATTAAGAGAAAAAATTATTTTTCTTTTAACAGACATATTAATAAAAGAAAAAAGCTTTAAAACTGAAGTACAAGATTTTAAATACTAAGTTTTTAATCAGCTTAATTCATCTCATCAAGTCCTCTTACTAGAACTGACTTATGTTTGAAAGACAAGCCCTATGCAGAGGATAACATCTGATGACAGAATGATAATGCTACCTTTGAAATCACTTGCTTCCTCAATTTAGTAAGAACTTTTTTATTGACAAGTGAACACAGAAATGAGAAATTGTTTATTATTTTGAGGAAAATTATCAGTAGAATTATGCATATTTTTCACCATCTAATCTATCAAGCATAAATCTAAAATTAATAAACAAGTGAAAATAAATACAAATTAGGAAGCTCCTAAAACTACATTTATGTTTTTCCAATTAATTAGAAAAAGTAGACCTACAGCACAATTAGATAATGCATGACTAAATCATGCATGAATGCATAAATGGTAAAAACCTACTTCTTTGTAAATTTATAACGATTATATGCTAACACTGACGATATGTCAGTACTTCACTATATTACTACTAAAACTATAAATCTTCATTTTTTATTGCTGCACTTTTCATTTTAAATTACCTCAAAACACCTAAGAACGGCAAAGAAGTACATGTAAATCCCATATGGACTTCCTAAACCTCCATGAACAGATGGATACATGCTGAAGATATAGGGAGCAAGATGGGGCAGGTGGAAGGGAGAGGCAGAGGGACAGCAGGGACCGAAAGACTGATTCGGAGCGAGCAAAATAGAGTGGGAAAGAGGCACAGGAAGCAGAAAGAGAGAGCGAGACCCAGGCATAGTGGCAGGCAGAGACTGACTGAAGGAAAGCTCAAGAGTATGTAGGGCAGAGAGAGCAGGCATGCAGGGAGAGGGAAAGCAAGAGCACCAGAGAGTGGGTGCACGTGGTCAGTGCACACACAGCAGCAAGTGCACAGCCAGGAGGGCACGTGTGCAGTGGAGAGTGTGCAGAGAGGACATATGGACAGGCAGTAGAACACGAGAGTGTGTGGCAGAGAGACAAAAACGGAGGCAGGCAAGACAAAATGAAAATTTAACTATCTCAAATCTACCTGGAGGAAAGAATCACAGAATCATTATTGCTGGAAAAGACCTCCAAGATCATTAACCCTTGACTGAACACCATCACACCAACAAACCATAGCACTAAGTGCCACATCCAGTTGTTCACTGAATACTTCCAAGGATGGTAACTTCACCATATTCCTGGTAAGTCCATTCCAATGCCTTATCAGCTTTCTGGTGTCCAACATGAAACTCCCCAGGCACAGAGCTTATGTCCTCTTGTCCTGTTGCTAGTTGCCTGGGAGAAGAGATGGACTACAACCTGACTACAACCTCCTTTCAGTTCGCTGTGGAGAGCAATGAGGTGTTGTTGGAGGTTGGGATTTTTTGGGTTTTTTCTTTCTCTCAGGAAATTTTCTATTTGTTCCCTAAGAGATGGTAACAATGATAGTTTTGAGACAAAGGATGTGTCTGGGAGGAGGAGGAGGGGAAGGGTGCAATTTGCTGCTCTCTTGGCTGAGGGGCTTTCTCTTGGGAAGTGCGGAGATACCGTGAGGTTTTGGATGGGGTGAGGGGCTGTGCCTTGCTCCCACTGGCTCTCTCCTGGGATCCAACTGGCCAGGTGTGGTTTTGGTGCCGGACTGTTGAGACCAGAGGATTTGCTGCCATTGCAGAACTTTTGTCCTTCACTGCATCTCCATGTCAGGGTGTCTGCTCGCAAGAGCAGCTGCTGAACTGGGACCTTTCCAACATCCAACCTCACTGGGAAGGGGATCCCAACTCCTGGATGGAGCCTTTCCTGGCTGCTTACGACAGCTGCCTGTGACAGCCAGCCTGCCGCTGCCCAGCCCCGCTGTTCTCTGCCACTGACTTTGGGCTTTTTGCTGTATTTCAACCTGACACCCCGTGCCGGCCTGGACTCCCATGGCTCCTGGCACGGCTCTTTGTTGGACAGCCTGAGTGTGCCCACCTCTACCGTTCCAGCCATCTTCTCCGGGGCTCCTGCTGCAGTCCATTTCGCCATCCAGAGGGGCACCGGGATGAGCTGCACTGGGTGTTTGTAAAGGCAGCCCTTTCCCATGGCTCCCGCCGGCCCTGCCGCCATTCCCCACCTGAGGGAGGCGGTCGGACTCAGCACAGCGCCCCCTGCAGGCGCAGGGCCATGGCCGCCCCCGCCGTGAGCCCGCAGCGCCCCTGCGGGCCGTGCCCGGAACTGCAGCGCAGGGGGAGCGCGGGCGGCCGGCAGAGGCTGGCACGGCATTCCCGGTCCCTTGGCTGATAACGCCGCGCTCGGCGGTGGCGGCTCGTCCTGGAACACATGGACACACATGGAATACAGAACTGACAGCCCTGCCCTCCTATCTTCGCCTGACAGCCCTGGAAATTCAAACTTCTAATAATTTGGAGGGAGAGGGGGTTACAGTTCCCATTCAAAGAGAGGTTCCTGCCTTCCTTGGCAGACACCTGTCCTTTAAACCGGACATGTGCCCCCTGAGCCTCCTTTTCCCCAGGCTAAACACCACCAGCTCCTTCAACCGTTCCTCACAGGACGTGTGCTCCAGACCCTTCCCCAGCGCTATTGCCGTTCTCTGGATATTCTCCAGACCATCAATGTCTGTCCTGTAGTGAGTGAGGGTGGGACCAGAACTGGATACAGCACTTGAGGTGTGGCTCCACCAGTGCTGAGTACAGGGTGACAATTCCTGCCCTGCTCCTGCTGCCCACACTACTTACTGCTGGTACAGGCCAGGGTGCCACTGGCCTTCTTGGCCACCTGGGCACAGCTGGCTCACGTGAAGCCACTGTCAACCAGCACTCTCAGATTGGTTTTGGGTTTCTTTTCTGTGTTCAACTAGTATCAGGAGTCATGTTTTCACATAGGTTGGATCATGCCAACAAATATTTATAAGTCATTTTAGCATAAATCAACTGTAAGTCCTTTAAAACATAGCATTAACATATGTTTCTGAAGTACTTCAATTTGCTTCAAGAAGTTTTTTTCATACCATTTTCTACCCTTCTGTGTCTACCTCTCCAAACAGAAGAAACCTAAACTGATAATATAACAATGCTTAATTATTTGTACATAAACATTTAAATCTCATCAGATTTATTTGGAGGCTTTATGAATTGTCTTTAGGTAAAAATGCTTGGCATTAGTATCAATTACATATCTGATGTCAAAGTTCTTGAAACAATTGAGAATTAGCTTTCTGAATGCCCACTTTTTCTGTGATCCAAAAGCTATTTCAGAAGAAAGTGTTAAGATTATTAAGCAACTTTATCCTCGTTCTAAAGATGTAACACAGCTTAACTCTGTACTTTATAAAGAGCTGATAACACACACACTGGTTAATTTAAATAGTCATCTGCCAAGCAAGAATACTAGAATTGGCAATACTATATCATTTTAGTTGCCTATTGAACCCTGTATCCTGTAGGAGGCTTCACATATGGTTCCACTTCTTGTGTCCAGTAGGAACATCAGGGCATGACCAGAACAGCACACCTTAAATGCTGTGCTCATTGCATTCCATGTGCTTGAAAACAATAATACTGCAAATTTCCTCTTTCAAACTTAAGTAACAAACAGCATAATTTTGTGAAATAACATTCTTCTCAGCAATCAATATCAGGTGACATTTTTTCCAAGCTATAACAATCATATTTTAATCTTAGAGATATTACACTTTTTTCATTGTTTATCCAACTGAAGTGACATTTTCAAACTACTATAGTAATTCTGCTGCAGTCCTCAAGAATTTAACAAATACCTACAAATTAAGTCATACTTTCACTACTTGCATGGGGCTTTAGAAGATGCTTAGTGCAAGGATATGCTTGTTAAATAACTTAATATTCCAATCTACGACATAACTTTGCAATTTAGGAGCCATTTCATAAAGTGCAGGCTTTGGAGAAGACACACAGAATGGTGTGTCCAGATATTTCACTTCATTACCTAAAGGACAAAACTAGAGGATACAGTTCTTTAAAAGATGCACACTATTTTCCTATGATGAAAAAGTGATATGCTCAGACAAATGGATATATAATTAATTACTGATCTCAGCCTTCTACTACAAACTGGATGCATGAATAATAAAAATTGAACAATGTCATCTTCCATCAGTACTCAACATACTGATCGCCAGTGCTTCATCCCTATCACACTTTTTTAATTTATGATCTTAATTTTTCATGCAATTTTTAAAAAATATACCATCAAATACCAATAAATTTAGACTTGGGAAAAAAATCCTGATATCTAACACTTGCAGATAATAAGGCCTTTAACTGAATCATACTTACCACAGACTAACTATAGCAGTAACATGCAGGCAAACAATTCCACTGGTTTTAAAAAGAAGTGTCCACAAAGTGATTACTCACAGTTTACCTCATTCAAGATCATAGGATTGTGTTAAATGTAGTTTTGCATGAAATTAACATTGATTAGCTGACTCCCCACTATAAAAAGAAAATTTTATAATAAAATCTCTATTAAAAAAACCCACTATGTAAATAGACATAGGGAGAGGAAGTGGGAGAGAAGGGGAAGGAAGAGAAGCAGAAGGGAAAAGGAGAAAGGGAAGGAAGAAAGGAACTTCACAGTGATACAAACCAAACCATTGGAGCTGTTTGTGCACACACAGAGTAACCAAGTGTAACTGAAGCTGTCAGGTAAATAAAAAGTAGGTTTACATCACTGCACTAGCAGTGCAGCACATACATTTCTATGGGTTAGCTATAGCAGGGGTAAGTACTCTGTTCAAACGTGAAATGCAACTTTTTATACTACTGTTTTATTCTTAGAAACAATGACAGACTAGGCTGTCTTGGAAATTCTTCTGCAATCATTGGAAGGTTAAAAGAGAATGGAAATTGGGATGAGACAAAGAAACAGACGCAAGTATCACTGAACAAGCTCAAGAATTAGAAGAGTAGTATTTAAAAGCTGATGATTTCAATTACAGCTTCTTAGAAAAAAGATGCACCTGTGGAGTTTTTGTGCAGCTTTAGAAGTGATGATCACTGTATGGGGAAGCATTTGCAACCTACTGTCTGCCAGAGACATACAGCTGTGCTTACTAAGGTGCACGGGAATCTCACAGTGTAACATATTACTTCTTTATTATGGAAACATGATAATACATACATAATTTAAATATTTTTTGTATTGAAAGACATGCCTGCAAAAGGGCAACAGTGAGAATTTTCCAGTTTAGAGTCTGCCTTTCTTGAATGTTTGGTTTTGTGATGCTGTTCCTGCAATTATATACTGTATCTAGAAGTGAAAATCTGCAATAAATTAAAAAGGTTACTACAGAAAAGTATACATATTATGCAATATTTGCATTTCCTAACATCGTTTTACTTTATTTGACTACCTTTACTCTCTCTGATTCAGATAGAAGAGTACAATGAAAGAACTATGTACTCGCTCTGCCTTTTGTTCTCTCTTTGGGAAAACAAAATATTCTGCTTTTAACAATAATGTATTCTGCACAGCTATAAAGACTAAAGCATAGGTTGTAGAGAAGAAGACATAACAAACTTAGAAACAATAAGGAGGCATTATACAAAATCCATTTTCACAGCTGAAGAAATGTGCATTTTCAGTTAATTTCTTTTCCCCAGTTTCCTCCTAATAAAATTAGTATTTTGAAACATATAAGAATTTAAGCCTACATAAACAAAACAGCTCCTATACTAAAGTATTCCAAATAGCAGTTTCTTTTAAATTATAAGTGCTAAAGATCATTGTTAATTCTAAAACTGAAATATGAAAAAATCTGATACTGACCAAGTAGCAGCATAAAAATCGTGTCTTTCCTCCCCCCACCCCCCCTTTTTAATTTATTTGTCTTGCTTAAATTAAGCAGAGGAAAGGGGGGCAGAGCAGCGTGATATTAATTTTCAAATATAGAATTTGTGTTTTTCCATGGTCATATCACTGTCGTTAATTTAACATATTACCTGCAAAATTGAAAGTTCACATTATCTCTGAAATACCACATCCAACAGTATATGTGAAAATGATTTCTCTTTCAACTGTTTACTGCAATAGTTTTGAAGCATTTTCTTCTCCACACATTCAGAGTAGTCTAGCTTCTTGTTCTCAGTTGCAAAAAATGAAAACAAGAAACAGGATTATTTTAGACTCTAACCTGAAATGCTGCAGCCTCTGGCCTGCCCTTCAGCCCTTCCTCTGAAAAGGTCTCCAGGTGCAGTTTGGGTAGCTCCAGGGTGAAGTCATTCGTGGCTGCTGCAGTACACGGCAGCAAGGCCTGATCTCTGACCTAAAGGGAAAAAAACAGCATCAATGGTAATTCCCCTTCAGACACATTAACTGGGATGAACTGGGTCCCCTTGAGCCCACTGAGTGGACTTGCATTGATCGCTGGACCTGAAATCCATGAATAAATTTAGGACTAATTGATTTTTCGTTGCAAATAAATCTCTAATTCAGAGTGCTGGGAGAGAATGTTAAGAAGAAAAAGCATCTTCCCCGGGTCTGAAATGAGAAGAAAAGACACTAAGGGCTCTGTAGCCCAGCTGGCATATAACATTTCACAGATCTGTCGCCTGTAAAAAGCTCCTAAGAAAAGAAACAGTAATTGTACTTCTAACCGAAACAAACATGAGCTGTGGAATTAAAAAGTTCATGTGATCACATTAATGAGAAACTGGCATGTGAGTTCTGTCTACTCTGGTATCAGTCCTCCAGAATAAGGTTCATTTAGAAACAACTCAGTCGAAAGTCAGAGTGAAATGAACAATCCACCAATAAAGCAGAATGAACTAACCTGTAGCTTTCCAGTTATCAAGGGGGGTGGGGGGGTTAGAACGGTGGGAAGAAAGAAGTGCTTGCTTTTTGCGGACTCTGAGTAAGCCCTGCGGCAGTGGTTGCAGTGTGTGAGGGGCGGGCAGGCCGTGTCGCACAGCGCGCCCGCAGCGCCCTCCGGCCGCTCGGACCGAGCCGCGCCGTTGGTGTCGCAGTGCCACCTGCCGGCCGCGCGCGGCAGCGCCGCCCGCGCTTTTGTGCCCCGGTGCCGGCGGGAAGGCCGGAGCGCTCCGGGAAGGGCTGCCCGGCCGGCGTGTACCGCCACAGGTGTGTGTCTGTCTGTCTGTCTGCACCGGTGTGTACCGCCACAGGTGTGTGTCTGTCTGTCTGTCTGCA
>CM031878.1:31103688-31218127 GCA_018697195.1 Certhia americana | reverse complement strand
CTGCCAGCACCGGTGTGTACCGCCACAGGTGTGTGTCTGTCTGTCTGCCAGCACCGACAGGCCACTGAGCGTCTTCAACGCGCACCTTCCGCAGCCACACCGCTTATGTTCACACACCGTAGGATGCCACACACCCATTTCTCATTCTGTTTAATACGAAATTTACAATGTCCGCCTCCAGGAGATCCCAGTAGTCAGATTATATTCTAATACAGATGGATAGACACACATACAAATATATGTTAGCACAAACGAATAGATTAAATCCATTCATTTGGCATACACTGTATCTGTTGAGTAGCAATAGTGAGTCTGCAAAAATAATTTACTGTTTTAATAACCTAATACACAGTCTACTATTAAAACATATACTGAATATATACTAAAATATATACTGGAAATGTTCTAAATACATATTAATCAATAGGTATACCATTTACTAAGTGCTATTTTAATAAATTTCAGGTTTTATTAGAGGCTGCCTTGCACAGAAGAATGCACTGAACATGATATACAAAATATAAATCTATTAATTTTAAATCCCAGATTACTTTTTTGTAACCGCTTACAAAATTAGATTCTTGTAAAATGTTGATAATGAGTGAACACATTTCAAATAATATCAGAGCCTTTGAAATATGCTCTGATTGAAAGAAGCATGTGCAAATCCACTGATACAAAGAAGAGATTTTATTTTATTCGTTCCTCTGTTCTGTGGGAATAGGGAGCCCTACATTTCCCAAGTTGACCTAAAGAATTCCTGTCAATACCTGTGGCTGCCAAACATATGCACTATGATGCAATTTTTATAACAGGAAAGGTCCTCTACACATTTTTTGCACACATAGTGCACTAGGTTCAAGATATACAGTCCTATGGAACAAATATACTCTCTAGAGTGTTCTGTTAGCATGTGTAATTCTGGTCAGATGTTAACCTTGCTGAATATAACAAAATACATTGCTTTAAATATACACACATGCACGCGCACACACACACACACGCACACACTTGATTTACATTTTTATAGCTTACATATACACCAACTTTTCAATGTATTTGCTGCCAGTATGCACACAGATAAAAGAAAACATTAATGTGGATTAAGGTACTAAGAATTTATCAACATCAAACCACCAGTGTTTTGCCTTCTACCCTTCTGAACCGTAGTCAATAGATCTAAATATTTTACTGCACCCTGGCCAATTCATTGTTTGATGTTTAAAAACTCAAACAGAATCAAAGAAAATTTATTAAATTTCAGCCCCCAAATGAGATACTATTAGCTTTGAAAGTCAAGTTTAACTGCGATATTGATGATTCTCTTTTTTCTGTGACAAAATTCACAAGGGAAATCCCTATGTCAAAGTACAAAAGCAGATTGCTAATACTAGGGGGAAAAAACAATGTATAAGCAATGTAGGTATAATATATACACAATACAGACAGTAGAAGTCCTTTTAACCCTATTAGTTTCAAAGTCTCTATTTCAGTATTGGGGTCTGACACTCACTGAACAATAAAATATACACCCCATTTTTTTAAATGGCTGCATTGTGGTAAATAAATGTTTGTAAGAGCGCCACATCAGAAAAGTATGTATTAGCTTATTAAAGAGTATGATTTTTGATATGAGGATTCACAATTAAAAAAACAAAACAAACATCTTTGTGTTTGTAAATACTTATATTGTAGAGAGTACATCTCATTATCGGTATGCATACTGAGAAACTGAAAATTAAGATAGTTTTTTCCTTTGAAAATACTCATGAGGGTTCAGGAAAAATTGTAAGAACAAAAGACTGGGTTGTTTCTATACAACCAAAACAAAAGACTATATTGTATCACCAGAAGTGAAAACATTCCAAGTTGCCAACCCATTCAAGGACTGGAAATCTATAATGGCCATGCCTGCATGGAATCATGTTGGAGATACAAGATTTGTATGAATCTTAGTAAAGAACTAATTTAATAACTTCTGTCTGTTAGCTTTTTGAGATCCAGACACAAAACAACAGGAGTTGGGAAACTGTATTTATTTCCTCATTCTCTAATGCAATAAAAACAATATGCACATACAAACTTTACAGAACCACGAGACCAAGATAAAATGGGTAATTTCATTTCTGTTTTTAAAGAGGGGTTTTTTTTGAAGCTCAACAGGCAGAAGAACCATCCTAAGCAGTTAAGCTTTAAAATGCAATTTTCAGAGCTTTTTTGTATTAAATGACTTTTTTTTTTCTCCGTATCAAATCTAAAGCAAGACCATTTTGTCTAAAAGGTCTCCCGAGGGTAGAGAGCTTTATGTTAAAATCTAAAACACCTAATCAACTAATCAGGCTTATTGCAATGATTAAAAATGTCTAAAACCAGTCTCACTTCTCTACACTCTAAAATTAACATAGAGAAAAAAATATATAAATTTATATTCATCCAATGTTAGTGAAGGTTTTGGCCATTTCTGATTTTAGTAAACATAATTTTAGCTCAGACTCTGAAAAGTTGCATTTATACAGAGTATAGTTAAGTACCCTGACAGCATGCTTCTAAATATGATCATTACATTTTTCAGTTTAGACATATATAAATACTATTTGAAAACAGGAAAAATCACAAATGGATCACATTCTACTGCAATACTCATAGCATTTTAAATTAAAAGAGAAGACTGACTTATGACAGTGTTTAACTTTTTAATTAATTAGGAGAGCAACAAAGAAGACAACACTATAGCCACTCAATTTAAAATCAATAAAGTACTCATTAATTCAGATCAAAGCTGAAACTGAATAATAAACTGAAGTTACGTTATTGACCGAACCAAGGTGTAGAATTTGATGGGCTAATTCTACATGTCCAAAATTGAATTTTAAAATTTTTTTGATGCTCAAGATAATAATAGTTTTGTCTACAGTCCGCTCCAGTCCTCACTTTAGTTTCTCTATGCACAGTTTGATGTGGTATATCTAGTTATGCCAATAGAGACATGGTACTAAATGCTAGCAAGCTGTAAATGCTATTAGAATGTGTTCAGCTTGGAAAATGTCTTTTCCCAGTTGCTATCTGACTGGTGCAACAAACTTGAGATTCCAGTTTTTATTTTGTTCCTAATGCAATGCTTTCTTGAAAAGGAAACTGTTTATGGATATAAACTTCACAATGTAAGCTATATATGAGAACATTTTATAAGTTCAAAGTTCACCAACTCTACATTTAAAAAAATACTTATTTTGGGGATTATTTTTCTTTAATTTACTACTACTTTTTAAATAGCATATCATCTGCAATTTAAAGAGCAGAACAAGATCTACAGTGATTTGGTGATAAGCAAATGGAAGGCAGTGATTTAATCTGTTTGTCTTTGAGATGACTTTATTGCTGATATAACAGAAGCTGCAAATACAGAAGTCATTCTAAATGAGTAAAAGCAAAATGGTTTCTACTACACTGCTAGGTGTTCTGCATGCGACATACAGCAGACAAAAATGTGTTTAGAACTTTTTAAAGTAGAAGAAAGGAAAAATTTGAATGCATGTCTTAGTCTTAATCACAGTCTTGCAAGCATGTGGCTGATTTAGCTGCAAAGTGTCTGTACATCCAGAGCAGCATGTAGAGTGGGGCCATATTACACAGGATAAGAACACACACATCTACCAGACACAGTCCTTTGCCATGGGAAGCATTTTAACAGAAATAAGATACTTTGTAACTGCTTTGAATGGACAAGTCTTCTTTATTATAGTGTTATACAAAAATGATCATAGAACTAAGAAGAATAATAAAAAATTATATACATTGTTGGATAGAATTAAACCTTCATGAACACTTCCTATTTTTTCATGTTTAACATGAGTTGCTGAAGTTTTCTTACTCTATATTAAAAATACAAGTGAATATAAAGGAAGGAAGTTGCATCAACAATAATATTGAATAGTCTTGATAACAGTAGTTCTTCAAGTAAATTGCTGATACAGATTATTTTCCTCATGATACATTCATTTCCTTTGGGCTTTCTAGAAAACAGTGATCAACCTAAGTGTTACCTATTTAAGGGAATATAGACCCCAACTTATTTTCTGCAGGATTTGGCATAAGTAATATCCAAAGAAGCACATCCTACAGCACCCTGTCACACCACAGAGCCAATCTGTTAATATTGGTTTCTCTTAACACCAGTCTGAGTCTGCTCTGAAAGTAAGGAAATTACTACAAAAAGTGTATATTCCTCTTATTGAATGAGGCCCTATATAATTTCAGATCCAATATTTTCCATCAGGATGTTTCAGCAATCAAGGATCATTCCAGAAGTAAAGAGACAGACTGTGGCAAGTCAGCATATCTTAAACTGAAGGCTCTTTAAATGAAGCACCTAAAACTGTAAAGTAATAGACACAATAAGAAAGAAAATGAGGTGAGGAATGGTACTTGGAACCAAATTAGTCAATTGAACTGCAAAAACACCCCATCAAACCTTTATTTTTTTTTCTCCTGAGAGGGATAAAAAACAAACTACACCAGATCAAGATGTATTTTGCTTAGACAAGAGTGTCTTATAGGAGGGAAAGAGGGAAAGGAAAAGAAAAAGAGTTGAAATGGATACTTGTTACATGGCCATCACAGTTAGGTTTGAGTAGTCATTAAAAGTCATCAGAACATTGCACATTTATTCATCTAAAGAAATACATCCTCAAACCCAAGGGTCTGACTTCTGTTGATAGTGGATGTTTAAGTAGCAAGCATTTTGACATACCTTAGTGTAGACCATACATTATCGCAATTAGTTATACTGAATATTTACCTCAATAGAATAACTACTGAAAACTTCTGTATTAGCATACTGATTCAATGACTATGCTTTCTGATTACTGTCATACAAATCTGTTTTCAATTACAAAACAAGCCATTTCACAGGTGGTTCCTAAGAGAGCATTAATTACTGCATAACAGTGTTTGTGTAAGGAGACACATCTCAAAACTGATGTTTTGGGTGTGCTTAGCGGGTTTTTTGGGGGGCTTTTTTTTTTTTCCCCTTTCAAGACTACTCAAGATTATGGAAATTAATTTTCAGAGCAGAGCACCATCCCAGACTTACCTATTAGATTAATTCAAGCTTTCTCACATTACTACATGCACACACTACATGGTCTGTTGAATAAGATATTAATTTGTTCCAGAGATGTTTTTTTGTAAATGTTGACCATGGCACCTAAGCTTCTCTGTAGCTGCAAGATGTGCACTATAATACATCCCCTATAAAAAGATTTCAGTGACCTTGGGCTGAAAATGAACCTATGTCTGGGGAAAATAATAGTTAATGTATTCAATAATTCTGCAATTCCCCAAACAAGGATTTTTCCTTACTGAAGGCAAACTATACACAAGTATTCAGCTTTTAAAAAAAACCCAAAACCCAAAAACCCAACAAAACCCTACTTCAACCAACCAAAACAAACAACCCCCCTCAAAACACACAAAAAAACCCCCCAAAACCAAAACCAAAACAAAATGAACATTAAAAAAAAAAAACCAACAAAAAACCCCCACCCTAAAACCAGCAAAGAAAACCAAAAGATAAAGACAAATGCATCCTGAAAATATCTATTTAGATATGTCCAAACTGAAAACAGTTAAACACACAGATATGACATTCGGCAATGTCTTATCTTTACTTTGTGAAGGTTTTTAAATCCCTCTTGAGCTGGAGTACCATTTTTAGCTTGGCTAGGTCAGAATGACACTGAACAATATGAGTGATGACACACTAGACAGCTATATGGACAGAGTTGTCATCAGCAAGCCAGCTGTGCTAACACCTGTATGTCCTGCACAACTGATCTTTAGGAACACAGATCAAGAAAGTCAGATTGCTAAGAGGGGAACCAAAAGTCATTCATCAAACACTGAAATTAAGAAACACTCATCTGAAATTGAAGAGGAGAAAAAGTAATATTTTACTGCATTTTTTCCTTACCAGAGAAGTAATAGCTGGTTTCCAATTGTAAACTTCTTACAAGAGTTATTTAGGATTTTAGCAATCTAATTTGGTTTCCTTTGTGATTTTTTTTTTGCATGAACACATACTCAGTGTTTCAATTGGCTTGTGATAGGGCCAGTTGAGAACAACTCAGTGATGGACAGACTTTGAGCACACATACAAGAAGGCTCCACTCTTAATATTAATGTGCTTGACACACAGGAAAACCATCTTGGGAGTAGGTTAGGCAAAAAACATTAAGTTGAGATCTCTAAAACAAGGGCTTTTAAATCATTATCGAGATTATTAAACAATATGATGGCCTATAGATCCCAGTAAGCTGAGAGAAATGTGGTTGATCAGTATACCTGAATGTGTCAGGTCATATCTGCTGAAGTATGACTGAGACAGCTAACTTTAGTCTCATAACTGTTTTCTTCTTCCAGGACATGATCAATTTGTGGTCTCCTTGCTGCAACTAACAATTATTGCCACTTACACTGAGTGTTTTTACCAATATAGTTGCTTGTATATGGACTTAAACCTATTGTAAATTAATTCCTTGCAGGTCATAAAACTGTCAACATAAGGAAATGCATTTGATTACTATGGACCACATCAGAAATAACAATCTACTGCTACAACATTACTAATTTTCAAGTATTCAATGTCCCCATCCCATCTCCAACTGTATTATAAAACTGTATTATATGTGCTGTATTATAAAAGTCCAAACCATTAAATTAGATGAAAAAAGATACTTCTGTCCTTTTATTTTTATAAATATATAATGAGATAGATGATACAGTGTTTACATTTTTTTTCAGCTGATAGAATCATGGGACCCAGATCTCGTAAACAGACAGTTTAGGGGCATTTCAGAGAAGACAAAAGGGGTGGCAGCAGGGCAATGAAACACAACATTGTAAGGATTTCAAGGTATGACTGCTGACAGGTCTGCATGGAAGTTATTCTGCTAGCTAGCATATGAACCTTTCAATTAGCAGAAATAAAGCGCACTTACAGAAGTGGATGAAGAGCCATTTTTCTGACCAAGTGCCGGAAGGAAAGAAGCACACTGAATAGCTTCTTTTATCCGTGCCATGTCCCAAAGTCTCAGAATGAGTAGGTTGCTAACTGGTATTGGGAAAAACAGTGAGCATACTGTATTTTACTAACCTGCTAAAACAGCCAAATCCTAAGCAACCAGGACAGGCTGAAAACTGATAGACTAAGTGTGTCAAGATTTTGAGAGTTAAGAGTAAAAGGAGAAACAATTTTCTGTCACTGTGAAGGCTGGCTCGCAAGAATGACTTCCCATGGTGGTGAGTAGCACGGGTTAACATACAGAAAAGGGATTTATGCTGGCTGAAAAGGTGGCAGCTATAGCAGTGTACCAGGTGTACCCTGTGTGAGGGCAGATGAGTGCAGGAGAAAGCTGGCTCCAGACACTTCTGGTTCTAGACCCACCACAGGTCATAACTAAGCCCCACAGCCCTGCTGGCAGCCTCTCTGTGAAAATGAATTTAAGAACGAGAAAACCTCACCACACAGGGAGAGGAGGGAAGAAAAAGACCGATTATCAAAATCAGAGTAGTGGGGAAGAAACACTTAAGGCACTGGATTAGGTATTTCCCCATAGCACAGAGAGAGGACTATGCTGGCGCATATATCCACACTCCATAAGGATCCCATGCCAGAGCAGGTCCAGGAAATACTTCATGATAGTTCCAGAAGGAATTGAAGTCCATAGGGACTATCATG
Organism: Certhia americana; assembly: GCA_018697195.1. NCBI lineage: Eukaryota > Metazoa > Chordata > Aves > Passeriformes > Certhiidae > Certhia > Certhia americana. Next base: position 31,210,389 of record CM031878.1, on the reverse strand, counting down.
CTAAAGCAGATATTCTTGAAAGATGGCATGTCTTTCCATGTGCAGAGCCCACAGTCATGCAGGGAAACAGCATGAGGAGGTAGGAGCAACAAAGAATTGCTGTGGACTGACTGCAAACCCCTGTGCCTCACAGCATGAGCAGAGCAGTCACAAGTGAAGCTCAGATAAAAAGGCAGGGTAATGCTAATTTTTTAATTGTTTCTATCTCCACAAATCTACTTCAAAAAAGAAATTAAAATAATTTGCTCAAGTCAGCTGTTTTACCTGTGATGATAACTACTATGTAATGTTTTTATCTAGATCTCAACACATGAGCTTTTTCATCCTGTTTTGTTCCCCTGTTCTCTTGAGGAAGATTGAGAGAGCATCTGGGTGGGCATCTGGCTGCTGGCAAAGCCTAACCCAAAAAAAGCACTCAAACTGAGGAGCAATACAAGGGGAAGGCTGAAGGTTTTAGCAGAGAGAGTGTAAAATTATTCCTTCCTCTGATGTGTTTACAAGATCACGGAATCACAGAATATTCTGGCTTATACAACCAGAATATTAAGAAATAAAGAAGAAATTAATAATGGAATACAGTTTACCAGCAAGCATAACAAGGGTTTATTTATAACAAAAATAATGTCAACTCTTTGAGCAGAAAGTGTTTCAAGAAATAACTTATTTTTCATACATAAAAAAAGGACTGCCCATGGGTTTTGAAATAAGACATATTCTTAAATGATTTTTCTTTTTATTAGAAGACAAAAATAAATAACTTGCTAAACAACATCTTGCTCTTTAGAAGAAGAATATGAAGCTAGTTGCTAAAACTGTTTTCTCTATCAGCATATCCAGTGCTCAAATTCTTCAACTTCAGAAGTTATGCTTCTTAAATACTCATGAAGATTAAAAAGGTAGCTCCACAATGGTTTTGAAAGAACTCTGGGCACAAGCATGCCCAAGCACTTTTTGGCAAGTCAAATGTATGATACTAGATGTTCAATCACAGTGCAGGACAGAAAGTGGTGTAAATGATCCCTGGTCTAGTGGAGGCAGAGGTCATTTCCCTCAGCTCTAATTTCTCTTACTTTTGTTTGCTGAATGTTACCCTCATATATCCAAAGACAGATAATCTAGTACCTACATTGGTGACTTTTCAAATTCTTGTAGGGATAGAATATGGAGAGGAATGAGGCCACTTTAATGGATCAGAGTACACTGTCTTATCCTGAATCTAACTAAGATTACTAAGGATATCTGTAAAATCCCTCTGTGATCTATAGGTAAAAATTTAGCATTATGCATTAATAATACAGATCCTGAAGCGATGCAGCGGAATTTTGTGGATATTTGCTCATGAATACATCAACACAGAAATATCAAAACCTTCAATTCCAAACTCCCTTAAGTAAAGCTGCAGTTAATAGTAGTACTTGTCCAACTTCAGTTTATTCTGAACTTTACCTGTTTTCTTTTGATTTCTTTTCTTAAAACAAAAGTAATTCCCAGAATTTCTAGTGGAGAAAGAAAGGCTTATGGTTCCTTTACCAGTATGTAATCCATTTCTTCATGTTCTGATTTTTTACTGTGTGAGAAACCCTTTAAGAATAACAGTGTAAACTTTATAGTTTAGACATAAGTCATGTTCACTAATGCTAAGTAATTAGCTACCATTATGATGTAGGGTTTACATTTCAGATACTTCCCAAACAAAATCAATAATTTCCCTTTGTTCTTCTAGGAGAATTAGTATGTCAAATTTTGAATGATTTACAATCAATTTTTTTTTTTTTTATTTCCTGCTGAAAGGATCACCCTGACATTTCTAATTGTTATGTTTTCCTCATTTTTTACATTGACAAACCGGAAAGGATATATTATTTTCATACTCACTAACGTGCTATGTGGGCTAACAACTATGTAAATCAAGTATTAAGAAGCAATATGGTAACTAAAATTTTCAATAAAAAGATGGCTGTTTCTCAGTCAATTCACTGCATCAGGTTAATCAGTACTAAGCATGAGACCTTCTCGACAGCCTTTCCTCAAACAGTTCAATCCTTGTGCATGAAACAACATTGCTTTCAAAACCAAAATATAACCTTGCAATCCAGAACAATAAATTCTGAATGCCAAGGACATTGCATGTATCTCTTACTGCAAAAACTCAACACTTTATGTATGACATGAATTTTTAAGCTTAAAAGAAGGCAGTATGAAAAAGGCAGGGGCAAAAAGCAAGACAGTCTCTACCAGCACAGCTCGCTACAGCTAAAACACACAATTTTAGGTTCTGTCACTTCCTTGAATATTAAAGGAAAGAAAGATTTGAAAAAAGTATCTGAAAATTAAATTAGTTTTGGTGAACACAGAAACTAAAATGAAGAATAGATTCCCATGTTGCTGAGAATTCAAGATGCGATAAGGGAAATTAACACTCCAAGGTAATAAACCCACTTATTTTGTTCTTTGTTGCTCTAGACGAAAAGCAGTTATAAAACAATCAACAACTAGAGCTACAGTTAAAAACAGTCCTTTTTCTGAATTAATTAATATACAAGCTTTGTTGGACTTTCAAATAATGCTATGCCAGGGCAAACTTGTGCAAGTCAAAGAGACTACTTACTACTCAATTTTTAAAATGTCCTAAAAATATCATGACAGTTTCTGACTACAGGTTACAACTTATAACTTTTCCTTATGTTTTATCATGTATGAAAGACTAAAGTAGCATACACAAAGCTGTATGTTTTATGCCACCAGGCATGTGACATCACTAAATGACCTCTGACTTCCATGGCACAGACGCAATTCCATAGAAATTGTCAGCTATTTGGATGTTCAATAGTCTTCACTTGGTAACCAGAAATAGTGCTCTCAGTGGTTAAGGGAAGGAAAGTGGATTTTGTAATAAGTTTTGTCCTAAGAAATAAGAAGTTCATGTACCATGAAATTGTATCTTAATTCACTAAAAATGAACAGGCTTTTTAGGATAAAAGAAGATAAAGGTGGAAATAAACTCTAAGAAAAGGAAGCCACCTTACAATTTCTACTCCTCTACTTCCCTGAGCAAAATCAGTGGTAAATCTTTGATATTTAGAAATACAAATCAGAGGAATCCTTTTAAATTCTTACCTTATGAAGAATGTCTGTCACAGCTTTCATATGACTAATGATCAAGTCTCTGTCTCTATTACAAAAGAAAGAAAAAAGGTAGATCATAGAACTGAAACTTACCTGATCTAGAAATTAATTTTCTGCTACTTTTTAACTGTCATGTCTTTTCAAATAATTGCTAACTCGAAGTATTATGGTTTTTGTCTCTCCTTTTTATATCCCCTATGCAAACCTTAAAAAACAGTTCATGTACCACTATTTAACCTATTTCCATATGAAATTTGTATCTGCTGTAAACTATCAATTAAGCTAGCTGTATATGGCCATAATAATGAACAACTATCGTATTCTTAGAGAGTTTTAGATGTAAAAGGCATGTTAAATGGAGTCTTCTAGCAGGAGGAGAATATATTCTCATACATTTCCAAAAGATGTTCAGCCAAGGATTCTATCCTTATAATAGGGAGTTTTGAAGAATGAAACAAATCTCTAATGCCCTTCTGGGCATTATGTGAGCCTATGTTACTGAGCCTAATGGGCTTCAGTAACAAAGACAGGTCTCATCAGCTCTACTGTTGTGAAGAACCTTAGCCTCAACTCATGATTGACAGAAATAAAATTGAAGTTGCATAATACCTTATGACCAAGGAGAAAGGACAGCATGACCAACAAAATACCATAAAAGTCAAATGGAATCAATGCCAGAAAAGTTAATACACCTCAATATTCCTGGACTGTCTCTTATTTTGCCAGCTGTGTATATATTTTGTTTGGGCTCTTACCATACATAAACCAGAACCCATAAAAATCAATATGATTTAGGTTGGAAAAGACCCTTAAGATCACTGATTCCAACTATTGTCCCAGCACTGCCCAGCCCACCACTAAACCGTGTCTCCGAGGGCCACATCTACACATCTTTTAAATACCTCTAGATCTACAAATTCTCTGGGCAGCCTGTTCCAATGCTTGACAACACTTTCAGGAGAGAATCTTTTCCTAATATCCAATATAAACCTCTCTTGGCACAACCTGAGGCTGTTTCCTCTTGTCCTATCACTTGTTACTTGGGAGAACAGACCAAGCCCTACTTCACTACAACCTCCTTTCGGGCAGATATAGAGAGGAACAAGGTCTTCCCTCAGCCTCTTCTTCTCCAGTTAAAATCATGGCATTCTTCCCCATGGAATGATGCCTGCTTTCTCATTTCTTGATTCTATATTAACAGAATATACAGGAAGGTGGCCAGAAGAGCAGAATTGGCTTTTACAGTCCAAATAAAGCCACATAGACTTCTCTTTTTCAAGGATCTTGACTTTCTTTGGACTAGATTGACAGGGTACTTGGTTACTGACTGGGGTTAAATCACAACACAGAGAACAACAGAGAAATTACCAAAAGACTACTGTATTTTTGTCTGTTCCAGACACTTTTATTAATACTCCTTCTTACTTAGGAGTAAATGGAAACAACTGCCAGCCACCACTAAAACAAATCCAAGAACAATCCATTCTCAGAACAAGCTAGACATCTTGCTATCTTTTACAGTTCTACAAAAATTTAAGAAAAAAATTGAAAGACACCCATGCATTGCCTACAATCACTTAGGTCATAGAATAGATATTAAAATAAGAGTTTCTGGATAAGAGCAAAGTCTATTTACCTCCATTGCTTACATGTTCCAAAGGAAGAAAAAGGCACTTGCACTTGTTATGAAGAGTTGGTAGAACAATGACTGGTTTGGGAGCTTTTACATTAAAAAAACCTTTTCTGAATATAAGAATAGCCATAGGAGTGCATAAAATAGATTGGGGCAGGGTAAAAAGAAGAATTTTGAGAACAAATCCTTCTTTGGGTCATAATCTGCTTTGATACACTTATACCAAATAATATTTGTCATTTTAACTAGCTTGTTAAATATAGCACTGATAACTATATTAATTACATTATTTTGCTGGTGCATAAGCCCCTTAAAGCTTCTAGGCTATTGTTCTTCAGAGGTCAAATCTACCCCAGGTATAATGAGAAATTTTAATTTTAAATTGAACTTTTTTTAGATCTTGGCCACGGACCAATAATATTCAAAGTGCATACTACTGTAATAGTAATAGATAACAAAGTCTGAAAGGATTTATAATTTTATCTAACTATATAACTCTAAGAGGTTAGTAATAATCTCATTCAAGTCAATGGAACAGCTTTTGACTACCAATACTTTCAAATATGTATTTTGAACATTTTCCCTGAACATTCCCTTCCACTCTTCAAGTTATAGTATAAAAAGGCATGGGGCTTACATATAAATCCAAAGCTCTCTGAAATCAGCAGAAATATCTGTACTATTCTACAGGTAAGCCTAGGTCCAAAATGGGTTTCAGCTCCTTTAGAACAAATAATTGTTTCTGAAACAAGCAGAATGTAAAGGATCTACCAAAGAGATGTTGTCAATCACTAAGGTAATTGGCAGGCAAAATGCTTATGCAATTTGGACCAAGAATTTGTAGCACTTTTATGGGATAACTACAGAAAACTTAACATGTAGTATCTTGAACAGTTTTCTTTTTCCAAGACTATCACTGAATTTCAAAGAGAGGCAGATGTACTTGTGTTTTCCAGCATTACATTAGCCAAGGCTAAAACCCTGTGCATGAAAGTAAGAATTGATCTTTTGTCCGTTTTAAGTGATCTCCCCAAGGTCCCAGTGCTCACTTCGCTGCCGCACAGAGGGCACTCTCTGCATCATGGATGCTCTCGCTCAGTCGACGCTTGTCCTGCTCCAGCTGGGTAAGAAGTCTATTTTGCTGACGCAGAAATCGATCTCTTCTTCTCAGCTCCATCGTTGCCTCGGAGAGACTCTGCAAGCAGACAGAAAGCAGAGTTACTTGTCAGCCCAAATAATTAACTTCAGTTTATGCCATAGGCTATTAAACAAAGTGGAAAACAGACTGACTGTGTAGTAGATTTGGACCATTGCATACTAAGGTTTTATGAATTCTCTAGCAAAAACATTACTGACTCAGAACCCCCCAGTTTTTAGTATATTGACTGTGTACAAATATAAAACAAAATGATTTTTTGATCAAGCAGGGACATACACTATGCTACAAGTATTTATATTTACAAATAACAGACCTAAACGCAAAGGAAATAATCAAGAGTACAGCTTTAAAGAACACAGAATATTCTCAAAACATAATTTAAAATAAACATTAAAGAAAGAATTCACAAAGAAAGTGAATAAACAGAGAAGCATTTATTTAAATATTCTGTACTGTTCAGAAATTTCAGTAGAATAAATAATCTCATATTCTCTGCCAGTATATCAAGTACAATCTATTTTATGGTGCTTTCACTATTTTAACATTAGTTTCCCAATATGCAAAATAGTATGTGTATTTTTAAAACATTTCTCTCTGGCTTAGAATTAACACAACATGCTTTAATCAATTCAGATTAATCCAATAGATGAAAAATAGCACACAGGACTAATTAATACAGAACCTGTCTGGTTGCTACTCTTTTCTTCTGGGATAAATCAATACATTTATAGACTGGAGTATTAATAATTTGATTTCATACTTTGTTACATGTTACATTTTACTTACAGCTGTTAATTGCCTTTTTAGAAAGAAATTATAATAGGTGATTATAAACATTCTTTTACACATAGTGTATTTCCTGACAGATTCTAAAATATGGCTGCATAGTTGCAAGACTGAGCTCTTGCACACCTTTTTTTTTTTTTTTTCAAAATTTATGGGTATATTTTCTGCTTAAATTCTAAGAATGTTCTGCATAATTTGTACCCAACAGTTTTCCTGGACTGTGGAACATAGAGATTTACTAGGCTGTGGATGAGTATGAAGAATAGTACATACAAAATGCTGATAAAAATCTGGAGGGTGCTGAAAACTCAGCTAATCTGAGGAAGTTTCAAACCTCTTTAAGGGTCAGAGGCATTTCAAAAAAGCACTATGATAGAGAAAAATTCTATAAAATAGCAATCTACAGCAAAGGACTGCATAGTTCCTGCAAAATAAACTGCAATCTGTAGACTGGCATAAATCTTCTTCTAACATTCCTAAAGAGAAAAGGCAATCAGTTACTTAAACGGTGGTGTATTTTGAAGGTACAGCACCATTGCTTGAACTCTTGCTCAGGAGTTTAGAAAATATAGGTGAAATTAATCACAACTGTAAGAAAAAAACCCTGAAGTTTATTTAAGAAACCCTGAACTCAGAAATGTTAATATTGTTCTTGTTCAAATGACTGTAGGTTGAATAATTATATTTTGACTCGTATGTTCTTATTTTCAATAAACAATTGATCTATTTCCCCTAACAAAAGATAAACACACAGATAGCATTCATCCACTGCACAAAAGCATTCAAAACCAGAAGTCTTGCTTTCAAAAATTCTACCCTAAAGCCACTGGCAGCTATCAAAGCCCTGTCTAAATAGATGACTTTATGAATTATCAGATTTTCAGAAATTTTATTTCCAAGAACCCAAATGTGGATTAGCATGAATAAAAGGATCCATCTCTAATTCAAAAACAAAGCATTATCTTCTTCCAATTATTGTGTTTACTGTTTGCCTTCAACATTGAGGAAAGAGTTCTGAAAACCAAGTCAATTAACCCCCCACTTTTATTCCCACCTTTGACAAATAGACTATATTTGAACACAGAACGAGGTCTCTGTCACCAATGTTTGGTCCAACCCAGTTCCCCACCTGACTGAAAAGCCTGGTTTTAAGTAGTTTCTGCTAGTATTTTAATGCAAGAAATTTTTGATGTAGATGCTGCTGAATGGATTTTGGCCCCAAGATCCTAGCAGTCTAAAAGAGTAGAGAAAGACAGGATAATAAGAACATTATGCATATTGATTTCAATTTTATTATAGCTATCCCATCTGCAGGGGTTGAAGAGTTGTCGGCTCCCACATAAGTCTTTCATTACTGACCACAAACAGTGAAAACCCCCACTAGTCAAAATCTTCTGTGAGCTGCTAACTAATCTAGGTTACTCATTGCATGCACATGCCTATTAATGAGGCAATAGCACGACCTAACTTTTTTACGGGGCATGGTCAGCAATCCATGCTAGCTGGTGATGAAGCAATATAGAAATGGTTAAATCCAGTATCTCACTGAAGAGATGCTCTATTATATTCAAAAAGAACCCCATTATTTACAGAAATCTCTAAAGGATTCAGACTTTATCTACTAGTAATATTGCAATATCTAAGCAAAATTGAAACTGATTTTAATACTTCAAAAGCAGTTTCAGCAATTACTTGAAGCTTCTTGCTACTGTGGGTTAAAGCCAAGCCTTGAAAATTTTCAAATACAGTGTTGTGTATTATAAAATAATGGCTGGTAAGCCTCTTTTTTTGCTTCTTCAGATTGATCTAATTAAAACCCTTGATAAACTTTATGGACTCTAATATTTCCAGCTGAGTGACTGAAATCAAGAGGGTGTGCCTCAAGGCAGCAAGGCAACAATGATAAGCAGCAGGTTAGCCACTAATTTCTCAGCTAGGGTAGATTGTGAAAGTGTGATGTTCTGATATCCAAGAAAGTGTTCAGGAGAGAATAGGATAAATCAAGTTTAATAACTCTGCTCCTAATTGTTCCCTCAATGCTCCACTCTAATTACTTGGAGAACTCTCCTGACTGTCACCTGATATTAAGTTGTTGGAGGCTGAGTGTGGAGCAGTGAGATAATCAATAAACATTTAGTGGGGAGAAGAATGAAGATCCCGTTAAGCAGTGGGAACCTGCAGCACCCAAAGCCCTTCTGCTCATGAGAAAACCTATGGGAGAGCCATAGTGATTGCAAAGCAATAATCCAAAGCACTGGTTTTAGGCTTTGAGGCCTTTAGGCAACAGTACATTTGAGAAAAAAAGGTTAACACGGTCACCCTAATTACAGCCCATTTTCACATTCTTCATATATAAGCAAAGACAAGCCAATTAGGTAGAAAGGAAGATAAGGGAAGTTTTATTTGTATACTAATTAAACCCCTGATGAAATTAAAGGAAAAACATACAGCTCTGTAATTGTGTCTGAGAAAGGTCACTTCAGGTTCAGTTATCAGAAAAGCACAGCCTTGAGATATTTCACTTAATCCACAATATAGCCCTTATTTTGCCCCCCAGGTCTTAGTATTTACAAAAATAAGAAAATTTCAAAACCTGATAATGCATTTATCTTGAAATGTTTTCTGTGGACAATTACAACTGTTAGAAAGTTGAGGCTAACTATGATAAGAAGAATGAAGGTTTTAAAAACCTAGTATGTTTGCACATAGTTCTGTGAAGATGCTGAGCTTTCACTTTCAAGTACAAGTGATTCTGAACCAACTTAGAAGCTAAACTCCAAATTAAATTATTATTATTCTGTAAAATGCCAGTTATCTGTCTTTCTCAGGATTTTAGGCATTGGAGTGCTAATTCAGACATCACTGCATGCTTTCCTCTCCAGTCTGCCAAAATCTCATAGATCAGTTTTCATCAGAATCTTTAGAAGGAGTTTTCTTTAGAGACATTTAGATTTAGACCTTTTCCCCCCCCACAAATTAAGCATGAAAAAACATTTCTTGGAGACAATAGAAAGCAACTGATAGCACTGAAGAAATATCTCATTGGCTGTCTTTTGGTTTGGGGCTTCCACAAGCTTCCTTTAACAACTTTAGGTTTTGCGGTGAGGAATCTTTTTATTCAAAACCCATTACAAAAAGAAATCAAAGTTTGATATTGTCATTCTTTACACATAAAAAGGACTCTATTCAAAAGATAACAGATGGACAATCACTCTAGATGAACAATAACAGTCATACAGTTTAAATTCATGCAAAGCATGTGTGACACATTTATACTGAGACTGCATTTTCCAAGATCAACTAAAGCTAGATCAAACTGCTTAGTAAATTAGATTTAAATTACGCAGACACAACACAGCAGTACAAAATATGCAAATACACTTGCAGTATGTGTATAATGAACTAATTTGTGAAACTGAAGACTTTCTATTTCAGATGAAGTTTTATATGTATATTCTCTATTTAGATGCAAAATATTACTTTTAAAAAATGCATTCTGAAAGCAGTACTACACCCACAATTAATAAAATTTCACAATTAAAAAAGTGCAGAAAGTTTAGCCAGCATCCATTCCTTCACCAGTTTAAACACATTTCCCATTATCCGTGTTGGCAAACATAGTGATCTTTGAGTATCCCTCAGAAGTCTACAATCAACCTAGAAAAGTCTGCAATTTCAAATGGTTCAAATCCAACAGGTACAACAAGCTACATTAATATTTAATGTTTACCATATTTTTAGTGTGCACCATTTCAAACCAATTGGTTTGCACCAATGTAAACCAAATACATCAGCTCAAACTATACAGCTGAAATTCTACAGGATGTTTTTTGAAAGGAAACTTTATTTATCAAGAAGAAATAAAAAATTATGCTTCTTCTATCAAAAGTGTGGATTAAAAATCCCAGGGAAGAAAAGTTTTGTGATAAAAATAAAAATCATAACGTAATTCATGGGACTTTTCATAGATACTTAAGAAGAACAAACACATCTAAGAAGTATGTTGAGATCTATGTCAAGAAATAAGATGGACTTATACTTCTCAAATAGAAACTATCAAGATACTATACCTATGTATATATCTATACTTCACTGTGACTCACTGTGTATTTCACAGTGTCTGCAGTAGTGTCTCAAAACAGTTTGATATTAACTCCATGTGGCTCATCTGCTCTTGCAAATCAGAACTGAGGCTGACCACCCATCACATCCATTCAAAAACAAATTCTTTCCTATGCCCTTTAAATTTTGCTAGGAAAAAAATTAAGAGTGCTCAAAAGGGTACTTGAATGAGCTGATTCTGCATTGCAGAAAAAAAAACAGTGATCTTGTCAACCTCTTTGCTACTGGACCTTCATCCTGACATCAACAATTTTTCATATCTGGTATTGAGAGAAAGAACACACCTTATGACTCATCCCTGAAGTATATGATACAGCATGGAAGCAGTTAAAAATAGTTTACAGATCTCCATGTGTCTAACAAGTTGCAAAATGCTCTTCATGTCTTTGTTTGAGCCTTATGTAGAGCTCACAGAGCATGAGTGGGTCTACTCAGCAAAACAAATACCAACCAGCACAATCATTCTAATAAATAACCAACAAAATACTGGTGAATGACAAGATACTTGGAGGCATGTTTCACATTTCTAACACAATGTCAGATACAATTGCTTGTGATTGTTTTATACGGAAAACTCTCATAATATTGGAGTACAAACTATGGTTTATCCAAATTGGTACCAAAAATGTCAAGCAAATATCTAAAGATGATTTTGAGTTAAATGACAGTACATGTAGCTCTAAAAACAGTTGTGATATATGGTTACTGTAAAAGATCCAGAGCCCAAGTATTAAGAAACATTTTAATGAAATTTTGAGAGTCATTCAATACATGGGGTAGGGAAAATGCACACACAATTTGCAAGAGAGTTTTCTTACAAAAGTCACTTGAAACTAGAGGCACTCATGTCATGAAAGCAAATTACATTCATTAACAACATATGTGTAGACAACAGTTCATTTATTGACAGAAACAGAGCCCTTAGACATCCAAGCAAGCTTAGGTACCTCAAACGTCTCACCTGCAGTAATTCAGGCTGGACTACAGTGCCTCAAAGACTTAAAAGCTATGTTTAGTATCTCTTTGCTATAGTGCAAATATTTCTCAATAGAAAATCTATTCTGATCAACAACAAAGGAATCTATTTTTCAACTGCATTACCTCAAGATGTTTAGCAAAGTATGCCTGAAAATGTTTTGTGAAGTTGAGTTGTATTTGTTTTAAAGTAATTGTGAATTACAAGAGTTTAGTAATTTAAACATGGTAGCTTTTTCTGAATAATTTCACACAATAAAATCTCTTGTAGAGGAATGCTTATTCAGCTTCAAAGTACAACTAATCAAAACTTTTAAAGTCAAGTAATTACAAAATAAAAACTGCTCACACATAGCCTAGATCCTCATGGACTATTGAGGGAGACCCTTTTGAATAAGAAAATGCACTGGACCTTTTAGACATACACTAATCCAAACAGAATAATTGAGACTTACTTTTAAACTTTGTTTTGGAAAATGATGAAGTGCATGATAAAATTTATGCACATTATAATTTAGAAATTTTAATAATCTTCTAAGCTAAGTGAATTATGTTAATATTACTGGAAAGCTGCAGAGAGGGATTATACCACTTAATAGAACAAATACAATTTTATATAACCTCAGGATTTTATCACTATGAGTTTTAAGAACAATCCTTGAAGTTAAGTGAGAATAAATTTTTGGAATCACATGCATGGTGGCATGAGTACATGAACATTCATTCCTTATTCAATTTCTGACATACTACCTCAGGACTGATGTTCCTTTTTTTTCCTTAGAAATGTAAATTTCGCTCCCACCACAACATTTAGCCCTTTACAGTCACTGAGTAGAAAAGACCAAGCCCTGCATATGTAGCAGATTTTCTGTGGTTTGGCAGTGTCGTGCCTTTAAATGAGATACTTAAGTGCCACCAAAAAGGAATAATCTTGGGGTTTTCCACTGTTACAGTTTTTATCCTGATAGACTCTCAGCCTTACAGTTGGTACAGTTCCAAGTTTTCAAATAGATTGTTTACACCTGGATTACATTGCAAAAGATGATTTTTTGTAACCATGTACCTGTAAATGAGGCACTAATATTACAAGCAAACTCTGATGCTGCTCTGTAGCACTGCTGTGTGTAACACTAATAATTTTGCTACACATTATATACTTGTGCACATTTGCACACACTATGCAAGACAAAACCACAACTAGCACTTAGATTTCATCTTCACTTTAAAAGTGATAATCTATCACATGAACATACATAAAAATATTTACTTGTGTACCTATGAGAATACCACTTATTGAACCAATTTCTTTCATTTCATTTGTAGCCTCTCTCATCTGTCACAGCCTCAAACCATCTGTCTCTGATCATGTCCTATGGGTCTTAATGATCTTGCATTACCAGTGACATTTCTAAGCCCTGGAAGAGACTATTTTAAGTTCTCAAGAAATACTCTTCTACATTAGATTTGTATCAGAAATTTGCTTAGAATATTTCTTAATGGTAACAGTCAGTTAAAACAATTCAGGAAAAAGAAGAAATAGCAGCAATAAAATATTAACAATTACAACAATATATTTACAAAGTAAATAACTACAATTTAATTTCCATTGTTTATTTAGAAAGGAATACAATCTGAAATTAGGGGACATCTTGACACAGACAAAAAGTCATCTGAGTCAGGTTAAATTACACAGCATTCTGCTTCAGAACTAAATTTGAGAAACAAATATTATGGTATGGTACCCTGTCTCTGTCTCCTCTTCAGACTGGTTCAAAAAATGGGAATATGAGGAATCTTCAGAAAAGTTTCAAGGAAATTTCTAAATGGAACTTAAAAGTTCAGTTCTGAGTACGAAAATATACTTTATACTGTCCATAACCTCAACATACTGGTAGTCCCAGCTACATTTTTTTTACTGCTGCAGGTTATTTTGCAGATCTTTCTTGGAAGAGACTGCTGCACAATTTCACCAGACACAAGTGCATTAATATGAGCCATCACATTGAGGAGTTAGAGGCAATGCCAAGAATGTCAATTAGTGCCACCCAAAGGTTTGATCTTGCTTCATAAAGAGCTTTTGATTTTCTTTAATTAATTAATTAATTAGACAAATCTCTTTTTTTTTAGCATGGCACTAACATTAATGTGGTCTTCACAAGATTTATCATTTTATATAGTTTACATTCAAATACTGCATTCCCCTTCAGAAGAGTTCTGACCAAACCATACGTGCAAGGTATGTGTGTTTCCACAGAGCCCCAAATGTTATTTAGTGCATGAATATTTTATTTGAATATCAGGCCAGCCACAATTCTGCATGATGTACCTGCAGGGAGAAAACACGCATACTTGATTATCCCTTTCACTTTTTAAACCTCAATAAAATCAGAAAGAATTAATAAATATGTAATTTTATATTAAAAAGTCTATTCTTCAATACAGGTAACCCTATCCTTCCATTCATTAAAAACTGGAGAGTAGTCAGCTTAGCAGAAAAAAAACAGATACAGCAAAACAAAATTTAACTTACATAAAAGGCAACTTTTAAATCATTCTATTGAAAAGGCATCAAAGATATATTACATCCCAATATTCAGTAAAGAGATCAAAGTACTATAAAGACATATTGATTAGATGTCTCAGTTCCTTCTGGATATGCTTTGAGTCATACCAAGTGCCAAACAAGAATACAAAGCTTAAACAAGGAGCAAGTTTCCCTGAGCATAGCAAATACAGATCCTGAAACAGGGAAGTTAAACAGTGACAGTGATAAATCACTGCAACTGTAAAACTGAATTGTTTATCTTTTTCTCTTTGGTATATTTCTTAACTATAAGACAAAATGGCACCATGATGGTACAAAACTTGGAAAGTTACTGACTTCACTTACCTATGGAAATGATAGCAACAAACATGCCTATCTAGGTGATACCACACAACCAGTTATTTTAGTAAATTATGGTTAACTTTTTCTAAGAACACTTATTTCTTTATTCTCACACCTGAAAAAATTTCTTGTACAACAATGAAATACTATTTAGAACTTAAATATTGTGACTGCTACTTAGAATTAAGAATCTTAATAATCATAATTCTAAAATCTGTTTCTTATTGAAAAGTCCACAGACAAAAAAACCAAAACAAAATACTAACAAACAAGACCCCCAAAATATAACACTTAAGATGGCTTTCTTTACAGTAAAGAGATAGAAATTTGAAACATTTTGAAGTCTCTTTAACTGAGAAGTAAAAAGATACAGCAGCAAGAACCTCACTGGATTTTTCATAAATATGTATTATAATTGACAATACTAAAAATTAGGCAGCATAAAATATAATTTCTGTCTTGAGTCTGTTGCCCTGCTATAATCTTGAAGAGCTTCCATGCTTTAATAGAGGACAGCATAGGTACAGATTTTAGAAGCTGAAATTCGTATAAATTTTGAAAAACCTTCCCCTTGAAAGTCATTGAATACCTAATGGAGTGTCAAATTAAATTAAAAGATCAAATTATATGAAGGATAGGCCTGGCTGCTGTCATGCAAACAAGGGAATACAGGTGCAAAGGAATGCATTTCTTGTTTTAGTCTTATGACAGTTAGATACATATTCAATTATATTCCAACAGTTTAACTATATTTCAATAGCTATTTGAAAGATTTTACTTATGGTTTGACAAGAAGATATAAAGATATTTGCAGAATTAGTTGCACACAAAGAGGAAAAGAGAACATGGGAAAACATGACTAAGGTAAAAAATGATGAGGCCCCTGGAGATATCTAGATAACAGCAGCAAAAAGCAAATCTACATAAAAAGGACTTCTGTATCAAGAAGATACAGAACGTGCATAGTAGAAAGTCCTACGCATTGATATCTATACTACCAGGAAAAATAGGTATAAAACACCTTTTTTAAAAAATCACATGCTGTTTTAAAGATCTATTGATCCCCTCTGCACATCTCAAGGTAACACAGTTACTTTGTAGTTGATCCAATACTATAACAAAGATCTCCCAGGCACTGAATTTACCACGAAGCCTTTCAGTATTTTTGAGTGAGAACTGAAAGATAGTTGAAGGTCTTGAAATAACAGGGATAAATGGTACGTAAGTACATATGCTTAATAACCACATGCTGTAATTACACAATAATCCCATTTTTCTTCCAAATTACTTGTCAATAAATCTTTCTCACTGCACTATAAATTCCAAGGTCATGGACAGAGGTATTTATTAGTGTAATTACAATGCAGAAATAAAACCATTAAGCTTTTAGATCCTGATATTGTTCCATTTATTCTCTCCTTTCCCCACGGGGGAGACGAATAGTTCCTACAAATGGAATACCCAGAAAATATTGGAAGCTACTTTTAAAAGGCTGAAAATGTGCTGGTTCATCCAATTACTTTGTTTAAGGCGTTTTTTTTCCTCTTTATCTAAATTTTGACAGAATGTCAGATTTATCTTTTACTACAGTTCAGCAAAGAGACTCAGGATCAAAAGTATTCTCTGAAATAGACATGTTACTACACTATTCATTAACAATATTAACACTAAAGCACTCTGGATTTCACTGTGAACCAGTCAGTCATATATTGGAACAAAAATCCCAAGGTCTCAACCATCTGTTGAGAAGTAACTTGCAGTCCAAATTTGTGGACTCTTATTTCCACAATTTCATTATTCCTAGGCACTAATCTATCTGTCTTGGTTACTCACTTTCTTCCACAAACTGCCAGAAGGGCACCTAAGTGCATGACTCATAAAGTGACAGTCAGAATGAGACTACTGAATCAGACTAGCATGAACAAACTTATTCCAGAATTTTCTGGAGAAGGGTAAACGTCTTCTTACCTGGAACTTAACTCCTGGTCATAATTAGCTTTCAAAGATTAACTAAAATGATGTTACATAATTATGACTTATTCCAATGCTCTATCTCATTGTCTAAGCTACATACAAATTGATTTACTGGTGAGAACATTTTCTCAGTGTTATCTTAAACTCTTCAGCAAGTTCAAAATAAAATATGAATTTTTCTTACTTAAGGACATTTTTTCTAATTTATTAGATAAATAATGTTTACATCTGATTAGATTGAACATAAATGTAATAAATTGCCAATTACTTTCATTCTTTTTAAAATGTAAAGTAGCAGCAATTATGGTTGTGTGACTTATACTACAATATTTTGCATTATTGCATTGATATTCATGTTAATGTAAACATATAATGAGTTCAAAATCACAAATTTTAACTTTATTCTTCCTCCTATTCTGGTCATTGCTTACGTACTTTCCAGAAAGCCTGACTCAGAAAAGTTAAGGCAGACCTTCAACAACTTGGTTGATAGTTGCTTGGCTGCTTCATTGATGACCACAGCACAAAACCAAATCTAATAGCCATGTACTGACTTTAGTCCCTCCAGACTAATGCTAATACTGATGAATGTTCTAGCCACAGAACAGAGGAAATATACAGATGTAAAAACCTATCTAGGAAAAAGTTCTTCACCCAGAGCGTGGTTAGGCACTGGAACAGCTCCCCAGGGTACTGGTCACAGCACCAGCCTGACAGAGCTGAAGAAATGTTTAGACAGTGCTCTCAGACACATGGTGTGACTCAGGGATGGTACTGTGCAGGGGCAGGAGTTGGACTTTGATGATCACTGTGGGTCTTTGCAAACTCAGGATTTCCTATGATTCAATTAATCTAACTCCCTGGACAAACCAGAGAAGCATAAAATTTAAAGGGACGTTTTAGTTCAGATAGCTAAACTACAGATTCGTCAATAATAACAGAATGAAGATTTTAACTAGGTTGTGTTCTCTTATCTTTTGCAAAAAAGAGCTCTCAGTTCTAGCCCAAAACTGTGTGCTATCTGTGTCCTCCTATTATGTAAAGACAGCAGCTGCTAGAAGAAAGACACTCCCTTCCCATAAACCTAACTTCCACATAAAATGCATTGCAACATACAAACAAAAAAGCACAAAGGACCAGCTCTATGACAAGTTTCTAGTTAACCTAAATCTTTGAAGACTAAGAAGTTAGCAGTAGTGAGCAGAATTAACAGTTCTTATTTTACAGTGTTAACACAAATCGAAGTACCTGACAAATCTCTTTAATCTGCAATTTATTGTACTAAGAAAACATATTACCTCTTTTGACTAAGAACAGAGCAGATGACAATACTAAGCCGTTCTTACCTACTTTATAAGTTATTTAGGTGTTCAGAACATAGACAGTATGGAAACTAAAAAAAAAAACCCAACAATCCCCACATTTAATTAATGAATTATGAATTTTAGTTTCTAACCTATTCAGAAGGGAGCTTGCTTCTCTTTAACATGATAAACTTCATTAATACAAATTCTCTGTAAAGTTAGATGCTAGCGGTAATCAGCTATACTGCTTTCACTAAGGAACAGCCTTACAATTAATCAGGCAATGCACAGAAATGTAGTTTCTTGACAAAGAGACAAACAACTTTTTAGAATCAACAGTATCCCTCAGTGCATTGAAATTCTAGCAATCTTTTCAACTTAAGATGTCCAAGGGAAAAAAAAAAACTGAAATCCTATTTCTGTTCTTACTGTTACTGCAATTTTTCTGGGAAGCATGAAAATCACTTGTATTCCTCATGTAAGTGAAGTCTTTTAAGTTTTGTCCAAGTTAGAATACTGCACCATTTTCAGAAATAACTGTAAAACTCACTCATAAAGTACGTGCAGTGGTATTAGAAAAAGAAATTGTATAAATATTTGAAATAGTCTTTCAGAGAAAATGCATGGCTATAAATATATGAAGAAGAAAAGCAATGAAAAGCAGAAAATTTTTTATCACCTTCACCTCAAATTCACCCAAGAACTGAGAGCCTGCTGAGGGAAAACATCCACTTCAAACAAACAGAGAAATCCCAATCTTCATCTGAATCTAATGAATTTAGATATGCCTATTTAGTGAAGGATACTCAGGACAGAGAATATGTATGTATGATTTGAATGGCATAGGCATTGAAATAAAACATGCCAAATCTTCCCACCAGCAAACATCTTTTTGTGAGTGTTATCAAAGCATTTGGATGAGATTTTTTTTCCTCACTTATTCTGTCATAAATTAATGGCAGCTTCACTAAACTCAGAAGATTAAACAAACCCAAAATATAGGATAACTTCTTCTAAAGCAAGTATTGAAGTCTATGTTGAAGCATATCAGTATCAAGTTATATGATTTATCATCTATTTCACTGGAACTATTAATTAACAATGTGTAGAACTTGTTCCATAAATAGAACCTTAAAAATATAGAGGCACTAACCTATCTAAAAGGAAGTAAATATATAGACTGTGCGTATCAATAGAAAGTAAAAATACTTTACTTAAGACCAGCTTGTATCAGGAATTAAAAATATGTCTGTTATTGATACCTGTTCAGCATTTGTGTAAAAGTTTCTCTTCAAAGAATAAGGAATCCGAGCAAATGATTCACCTCATCTAATAGAAAGAAGTGGTGTTAAAGAGTTGCTTAGTTCCAGCTGACCTTGAATGTAATTGGCTACTTTGGATGTCTCTATGGTATATGCCACTAAGAAGATAAAAATATACAGGATTAAAATCTGAACTGATAAAGCTAAGAAATTAAGTATTACTCCTTTAATAAGCCTACTTTATGAAAGTACGTGAATACCAAAATACCTCCTTACTGATTGCTGTTGAACTGTGAATAAGTGTAAAAATAAGCTATCAAAAGTGAAAGTATCTAATATTTTAATTTTCTTCTTCTTCTTACCTGTTTAAACATTATGAACAAAGAATTCAAAGCATGCCAATTTCTTTTCACTCCATGTCACTGTACTCTACCTGACCTTACTTGTATGCCACCACACCAAATTTTTATATACACTTAAGTCTATACAAGCAAAATTATTTTGTATCCTAAGATGAAGATGGATGCATATTTATTTGTATTTTATTGCTTACAGTACAACAGTAATTTTTTCTTTTTTTTTTCTGTATTATTTAAGCATTTAAAAACCTATAAAATTGTAAGAACACTATTTTACAAGGGCAAGGTTGATTATTACAAGGATGAGATTGTTTCACTGTACTTCAAAATGAGAGCTACAAGAAGACCCACAAAACCCCCAAACACTTAAAATCACAAAACCCAGTTAAGCAAAAGAAAAGGGTCTGTCAATTAAGATGCCAGGGTGAAAGGCAGAGACCATTTCTTCCTGTTGTGAATAAAAGCATGAACAAGGTTGACAAGGTTGGATTGTGGTTAACTGTACGAGAGAAAAGAGACCTTTTCTTAAATTTTAAAAACCAATTTAAGAAGCACTTTTACTCCTTGGTATCAAAGTATTATATTAGACTGCCACTTGAATTTCCAAAGTACTTATTCAACACTGGTTTGGAACTGTAAAAACAATGATAAAAAGTAAAGGTGAAATGATAATTTAGGATGTATACATTATAAAATTGTATCTGCATGACTAGAAAAAAACAAGAACACTAGATCACTAACATGCATTGACATGTTACCACAACTGTTCTTGTCTCCTTTTTTGATACAGTCACAGATATATGCTCTTACAACCAAAATGCAATTTTGTGCTACCTTTTGTAGTAAATACCATGAAGAAATTAAGATATCAGTTAATCTAAGTTGAGGGACAGTACACAGCAACAATCCCACAACTTAAATTTAGTTTAAAACTCCTCAGTGGGAAGGATTGAAACTTACAAAGAAATAAATCAAATGTGTACCTGTAAGTAGCAACCTTCAGCCCTAAGGTTTATTCTGTCAATGTTCTTTGCCTCCATTCCATCCCGTATATTATTACATTGCATTGTATCTTTTCAGCAATAACCAAGCATTTTACACTAAATGAAGTTGTTCCAGTAGCAAACAATTGTTAAAGTACTGCAGAATTAGGATGCATTTTAGGATCATGACTGTCTCAAAAAAATTGTATGTAGCCTTCAATTAATAAAAACCAGAATCTGTGAAATGTAATTCAGCATCAAATAATCTATGCAATATTTGCTTAAAAGTTCCATCTGTGTTTTAATTGCCTACAATTTACCTTTCTCTTTATTTTCGCTGAATAAATGAGAAGTTGTGTTTTAGACAAAGCAAAACATGTTGTGAAAACATGTATTAATGTACAAAAAAGTAGACAGAAATTAAGGTTTCAAATAGGATTTGTCTTCTAGTCCTTCCCTTCTTTATACTCCTAATAGCCATTTAAAAATCTTGAATCAAGCATTTCTCAAAGAAATAAAACACAAGACTAACAGCTTATATATAAACTGCAGTTATATCAGAAAGAAAATAGCAATAGTATTAACAAGCAACCTGACTGAAAACACTAGCAAGTTTATTCTTTCATTTAAATGAAACACCCAAAACTAGTGAATTGTGAAGGATTAAAAAACCCCACAAAAACCAAGAGGTAAACTGGAAATGTAACTGTCTTTTATCTTTAGTGAGGCAAGGCATTTTTAGTAAATAATATCATAGTGAAAACCCTCCTTAATAAATTTAAAAACATCCTTCAGCATCCTCCACTATATAGTGCTTCAAATCTCTACTCTGCTGCAACTTGTCCTCCTTGACAATTGTTTTCATTGTTATATTTTCAATATTTCCAACATTCTACTAGTTCTGTAGCTCAAATCATTTTGGTTCTTCTCCTGCTCGACACTTCTCTCAGAATTACAAGTTCTTCTATTTCTCAAAATACTGGTGAAGCAGTCTCTTTTGCTCAGTTGTCAATTCATGGAAGAATACTGGGAGATGGAAAGACAGCAGTAGGGCTGAAGAACAGACACAAGCAGCAAAGCCTGCTTTAAATAGAAAATAAATAAAAGCTGCAGAGCTCAGGTCACCACCCATTACTGGCTTGCCATCATAAAGTTTTCTCCCTTCCCATGTTAGATATCTACCTGGTTTCAAACCTCTAATACTCTCTCCATCTCTTTGTTTGTTATCAGAGAGTCTAGTAACATCATCTTTTCCCTCATTACTCATTAAGTCAGCAGAAAATTCTAAATTCTGATGAAAATGGGTTTCCCCTATCATCATCTTGCATATTCCAAACTGACAAATGTTTTTTCCACCCTAAGATTACATTCAGGAAACAGACAACCCAGGTTTTAAAATATGATTGTGACCTCTAACAAAAATAAAAGTATCCCTGTACTTTATTTCTCTGTACTACATTTTATTTTTACTTCATTTATTTTTTCTATAAATATCACCTTGTGATAGCTCGATCTGCTGTCACTTATGTCCCTATAAATTTCAGACACTTCACTACTATTAGTGTACACCACCCAGTTCCAAGAGCAGAAAAGCAACGTTAAACCTTGAAGAATCTTGAAAGTGCTCCTGAGTACCCTAAAATTTCAAAGGGCTATGTAGTATGCATTCATTTACATTTTATTTACAAGAACTATGACATTTGGCTTATTTACCAAAAAATAAATTTCAGCTGCCTATATTGCAAGAGCAATAATTGTCTTACCTTTACAGATTCACTTAAGACTTGGGTTTTATCTGCTTCTTCACTGGATTGCAATTCTAGTTTATTATTTAACTCCTGTAGCTGTTGCGCTTGTTCATTCAAAAGCAATTGTGCCTGATGTTCCCGATGTAATGCATTATTTAATTCTTCACTTACACTTTCAAACCTCTCAAGGGTGATTAATTTCTGATAAGAGAAATAAATTGTGTTTGATTATGTAACTATACTTACCTGTTTACACACTTGACTTCCCAAGATGTACTTGTGAACATATTAAATTCTAAAACAAAAGCATGCTAAAGGTTATTATTTAGTTAGTTTTTTTGACTCAAAGACAGACCACCAAGCAATAAAATGGCCAGACAACTTTACTGTATTTTTTCAAAACAGCATTCAGGCTACTGTAAACAGTATGTTTCTACTACGCTATTCAAATTAACACCCTAGATTGAAAAGAACCAATAGTTAGAAGTAAATACACAAATCAATGTCCACATTTTAGTGCATAACCCTTGTAAACATCTTCCTGAACTCTTTCTCCCTTTCCAAAAGTGTTCCAGAAAGACAAAACAGTTCTTCAAGGAAAACAATTGTCTACATTTGAGTGGCAATATAAACTGTGATAATTTCTTCCAATTTTCCCAGAACTGTAAGCAATAAAACACAGTACTAACAAAACTCAAGATAAGCAAAAAAGTCTAAGTAAAAAAAACCCAGGATTTTACCAGCTAGTAACAGGAAAAAAGACTGGATTTAACACCATCTGTTAAACAGTCTCTGCTTGGAACCTTCTTGATTGGGACACACTGACAAGCCTAGACTACAGTATCAATGTTGGTCACAGCTACAGAAAACACTGCTTTTTCTGGGCCAAAACTGTTTTAGTTTTACTGTGTACCTGTTAGCATGTATAAGAATTCTTAACCATTCACTATCTCAAACAGTTCAAACATATGTGACAGAGGTCTAACTGAGAATGCACCTAATGGCACCAACCACTCAAACACCATGTCTATTAGTCACAATACTGTGATTTCAAGCAGTTAAGGAACCTTTTTGTTTGTGTCTTCTTGTTCCTGTCTGGCAATGCTGTTTACAGGTTAGTGAATGCACAGTGTTTAAGTAAATCGATCAGTAATAGCTAGGAGTCAGAGGAATTTGGTGCATGTATGCTAGCAAGAATGTAGCAGAGGGCCTTTTTTTCCCCTTCCATAAACTTAGTCCTTCAGGGGAACAGACACACTAAAATTTGCATTGACTAACTCAGGTTATAACTCAGCATCAAAGATACAGTAAAATGTCTATCATAATATCCAGCAATACCCACACAGAGTTTATACTTCTTGAAGTTCTCATTAATATACTTATTCAATGCCCTCATGGCACCTGACTTGGCTGAAGTGAAATCTATAAATGCTTTTTGGGTATATAAATCACATCAACACTTTCAATTTCTTTCATTTCAATTTCACTTCCATTTCTTTCCTACAAAAGAAAACCTGGTTGCTGAAGACCAAACATGTAATTTACAAGAACAACTCATTCTACAAATCAAAAAGAAACTCTTCTGGAAGGGAAGCCTTTTTAAACACATCTGACTTACAGCTTAGTGACATTTACAACACAAATCTTCTGAAAATTCTTTTAGTATTGCCATGATTTCATACTTATTTTTCAAAAGAACACACAAAATGCATATTATAAGCAGTCACCTCTAAATCAAATACACTTACTTGCTTAAGCCTACTTAATTGCTCTTGCAGATGCTGGGCTTTGTCTGCTTCTTTTTTCATCTCACTGAAATTCGATTTGAATTCTGCAAGTTGTAGGCGCAGTGAGCGGCGTTCCACTTCTGCTGTATGAAGTCTTTGTGTAAATTCAAATATATGCTTCTGCAAGGATTCCATGTTTTTCTATTAATAATCAGAAACAAATTTTTTTGCTTTAACATGAACTATTTTAGCAATAAGAGTCACCTGTAATACCCAGCCAAAGTAGACAAAATGAGTAGACTCTCATTTTTTCCATCATCTCTTAAATGCATGAGTGAAAAAAAGTGAACCTCTTTCACCTACTCTTGAGGGTAAATGAAAATTCTGTTTTCAAGGAAGTACCATTTTAATGTAATGCCCACAAAATAAGACCAATTATTTCAGAAGGTTTTTCCTTTTCCTCTGATAATAGGGTAGAAGGCTATCCTTACTGAAAGATAGAACACAAAGCATGAGAGAACAGAAAGAAAAAACCACAACAACCCCCCCCCCCCCAAAAAAAAGCCCAAAAAAACCCCAAAATATTTCATTGAAGCCAAAAGCAAGTTAGTTCTTACAAAACAAATACAACTTTGACAGAACCTTTAAAAACCATTTTTCTTGGATGCATCAAATTTCTTCTTAAAATTCTTTGACATAAAAGAAAAAATATATTCACACTCTAATGCTTCTGGGTGTTAGGAATCAACTCTGATGTCTACACAGTTGATTTCAATGTAACAGTCTTATAAACTGAAACAAAATTAATGGTACTATCAAGAGAGCTTCATCCTAACACTCAGGCCATGAACCTACTGCTTACATGAAGTCGGACTATAATTATGCATACCATACTGGATACTCTGTCACACAATCCAGCTTCCAGGGCCTGGGTATTTATTTTATTAAGTCCATGAGCCAGGCTCTGTACTAAGGAGTCTTTCTCCAGATAAGTAATGTACTTGCTGTGGTCCAATGGAACCGTCTCCATTATAACATTCAGCTTGTCCATAAGTTTTGAAAATGAATTCCTGGCTGCATTTAAAAGTAACTTTCCAGAAAGCCAGGGCTTTGTACCTTTAAAAAAAAAAAAAAAAAAAAAAAAAAATAAAAACAAACACAACTCCCAAAGAAACAATCAAACCAAAAAAAACCCCACAACAACAACAAAACCCAAACCAAAACAAGAAAAAGAAAAATGAAAAGAAACATCAAGTAGGGTGTTAGTTTCAGTTTCTTTCAGCAAAAAACAACACAACAAACAACACCTTTAAGATACTCAGTAGAAATTTCCCATTAAAGATTGCAAGACCCAGTTCACAGGAATATCTCAGATAGAGACTTTAAGACAAATTGTGTATTTAGCAATGAAAATTCTGCTCCTATCAATTTGTGAGTGGTAGGGCAGGATAAGATTCTAAAGAAGAGGATTTGTTTGTCAAAGACTACTTGTTCAGCTGTTATCATGTTATCCAAAACCATACTTTCTAAAGACTCTTTAGTATTCTAATTTTGTAACTCAGAAAACATGCAAGTTGGATGCAAGCAAATGGAAGTCAAGTCAAGTAAGCAAGAAGTGATAGCACATGGAAATTCACCTTTTTGTAACATTTACAATGCAAATTTCTGACGATTTCCTGATTTCTCTTCCCTCCCCTCTACAGATGTCTAAATCATTTGCTGTTCAAAATTAGTGAGGCTTAGTACCTTAATGCCATAATATTTATATTCTGAGACAAGAGAATATAATTTACCTTATTCCAAGGCAATTAAAATTTTACAGCTACAATTACGTATTTCCCCAAAGGATTTTGGTAATCATCCTTCTCATATAATGGACTTAAGGCCCCAGCACACCCAACATGTCCTGCTTACTGCTAGATTCGTCAGGTCTGTAATTAATAATTGTGTTTAATGTTGATAAATAAAATTGTCAGTGCTCCTTCCACTAATTGGTATTTCAGATAACAGTTAATAGGTTTATTTATGCCTTAATAAAAGTCTTGTAATTTAGTTTTCCCTCTGCTAGGCAGGTCTTAATCTGTCATTACTTGTCTTATGATACTATCAGTGTAAGATGACAAGCATGGAAGAGCTTATTTACATTCAGTAGTACAGCAGATCTCCTGTTGCTGCAGTGAACTAAAATATTTACTTAAGAGTATAAACAGAAAAAAATAACCCTGGCTTAAGTTAAAGAATTTCTGTTTATAGGCTGTGAAGGAAAAAGCTAGAGGTAAAAGGGAAACAGAACATGGTTATTGATATACTTTCATTACAATTCTCACTGTAAAGATCATTTACATGGGAAGTTGAGACTTATCTGTAAGCAATAACAAAAAAGAGCACACAATAAAATCGAAGATTTTATTTTCAAAGCCATTTCCTGCTTGGTTTTGAAATAGCATTACTGCAATGATTCCAGTGCTTAACTGGAGTATCATTTCTGAGTTCTCCATAAACTCAGCAACTAGTAGATCTGCCTTTTCTTCATGATTAAGACAGCATCCTTCAAGTTTAAAATCTTGTCAGGCATTTTTATCTTGCACTTCAACTAACTAAACATCCTTTACAATAAAAAAAAAAAAAAAATGCTTTTCATACCTAGGAAAAATTGCTATTGCAATGCTCTGTCTACTTTGGCAAAGGATCCTCTCTTTTCTTTTCCTGATTCTCTACTACTGATCACATAAAAGAAAAATCTACATTCATCAATTTAACTCCTACCACAGATTATCCTGTGATACTTGTCTTCCAGCTTCAAAGACCCTCTCTTTTCTCCAGCCAGAATGCATTTGCCAGTTGAATGCTTAGTTAAATTAATCTAAAACTAAAACTAGAATGTTTTTATGGCCTTCCATATCATGTAAGATGATGCCAAAACCTTCTCAAACACTGGCCTTTGCCATGATTTTTGGTATATATCATAAAAAAGGATATATATATATATGAGCTACTCTATGAGCTTCCCAGTATTTCCACTTGCTATCTCAGCTTATGAGGTAGATTGCCTGTCAGAAGACATTGTTTCTCTATATTTGCAGTACCTATAGTGGCAGCCCCTTTCCCTACATCTAGAATCTCATGAATAACTATAGCAAAAGTAAATTTAAAATAATTATTCAAACAATTGTGTTGTAGCATTTTCAAATGATCCTTCACCTCACAACAAGCACACCCCTCAACCAGTACAGCTCAACATCAACAACTTAAGGCATTTTCTTGGGATAGGGACAAATAGTCACATCTTCCATTGTTGTTATGAAGAGTAGCTTTGAATAAATAGACAGAAATATTTTGAAATAAGTTACTGATTGCTTTAAAAGATGAATGAAAACACATATCAATTTCACAAGGAACTGTATCTATAATAACTGAGAGGAGATTAGACTGTTTAAGTATATATATCTTAAGTACCTACCATGAAGGAAGAAAGAATTACAATAAAAGCCCTAATTTTTGTACATTATGATGTGTCTAAGAAATTATTAACATAAATACAGGTACACAACAAAGAGCAATTAAATCTTACATTAAGCAAATGAAAAATAAAGTGTCAAATATTACTTCACTTAAAGATGATAAAACAATTTTTGCTTATTCTCTTTTGGTGAAATTGAACACCGAGTTAGCAGGATTAACTTTGTACTATGCAAGACTAAAAATTTTCATGTCAAATGTTTAAAGCTTTGTATATTTAACAGTTGGTGATATTTATATTGAAAACATTGGCTGTTACCGTCTCCGGTTTATCACAGTACAGATGTTGTTCAAACAAACCTAAAACCTAGCCTTACAAAAAAAACCCTAAAGCAAACAAAAAAACTCCAGCATTGGAATGAACTTGCATTGAAACTGAAGCAAAGAGATCATTCCAAGACATGCTGGAATGATACCCAAACTAACTAATATTTTGAAGGGAAACAATCATCAATCTCAAAACACAACAACTTATTTAAAAAGATCAAGAAAGGTGCCTCAAATCAGAGTGTACAAACACAAATGTTCCAGAGTCATCTGAGTGATCTGGATTTGTTTTTCTTCAGCTGCCTCAAATGGTTCCCCAGAACCTAGACATCTGTAAACGTAGTTTCTAAGTCACTGAATCGTTCAATCTTGATCCAGTCAGCACCTTCTTGTAGTAATCTCTCCTGTGACATGCAGTCTAATTCGGAACTGCCATTATTTAAAGATATGAAAAGATTGCCTATTAACAGCTTTTTAATAAATTCAACATCATTGAAGTCAGTTTGAAGATTTAAGTCCTATTTAAAAAGTTTACTTTTTATCATTTTATTTTTATTATATTTATTATTATTATTATTATTAAATAAACTTTATTAAGTTTATTTATCTATAAACTTAGAGAACATAATGTAATTTTCTAAGTGTGGAAGCTTTCAAATATATTCCTTTAGAGCCTAATTACTTCAATACTTCCAGAAATTTCATATCAAACTTTAAATGATTTATTACTATTTTTTGAACCAAAGATTCTTAGGAGACTTGATCTCATGAGCAACAGAATTCCAAGTAATACATGAGCAGTTAGACCTTGAAGTTCTGTGGAAATTACTTAAAATAGAGATATGAAAGAATCACCAAACTGACTGTGGCCATGACATTTCCAGCATGGTTCTTCCTAATTCTCAAAATCAAGCCTGTGTTGAGTGCAGAGATATCTAGTTAATAGAGACCAGCAGAATTCTCATATACTTCAAACTGGCAAAATTTCATGACATTTAGGGTATTCTAACCAGTCACTTCAGCACATCTATGCTGCAACAGCTTTTCTCTCAATTCTTCTTCAATTTGCTGTTCCTACACAATACTCCATACAGAGGATCACTTGCAGTATAAGCCCTGTAAATACTCCAACATACAGTTCAAGCTTTGCTTTGTAAGGATGCAAATTTAAGTTACTGAAAACAGGATGACCAAAGAAGAGAGCTTCTGAAACTGAATCAAAACATTTTTGTTTCAACGTCTGGTATCAGTTTGCTATTTAAGCTTCTGGGAAATGTATCATCTTATCCCTGTCCTGCTACTTCCATTTATTCATATAAATTATCCCTCCTTAAATAGCCTTTTATCTGTGACAGAAGTGTTGGTATTTTACAACTAAAAGTTACTAAAGAACTAAGGATGGCAGTAATGCAGATGAACCAAGCAAAACCCTACATCAGTTCTCACTGCAAATAAATTAAGGAAAATAGTTAACAGCTGGGAATCATGAGGTGACATTTGCAGAGACTGACACTACAATTTTTCATAGACATAGTAGTAGAATTCTATACTAGTATAGACTGAGAAAATTAGGAAATCTAGACACAAACCTAATTAAGCATAAACTTAGAGAGGGAACACTGTAGAGACATATAATAAGGACTGTTATACATTGTGTAAGCTGAGAGCATTTTATTTCTCTCTCAAAAACTGTAAGATAGCCAGTAAAACACATGAAAATATTATCCATTAAATTCATTTTTTTCCAGATTTGGAACTACTAAATTCATCTCATATCAAACACAATAGTAGAAATTTTTTCCTTTCAGTCAGCAGCTGTAATGTCCCAAGTTGAATTTGTGCCAGTTTTAGAGCCTGCACTTACGAAAAACACAAATCAAGAAAAAAGAAAGACATTTCATAGATTTTTTTCTATGGAAAAATTTTATGTTGAGCTCCATGAAAACACTTCTTGAATATTAGACCAGTGGAACAAGATAACTAGGAACCATGTAAAAGTTACTTCATTGATAACATATTTTAAAAATAGGTTAGCCAAATATCTATTTGTGTGATGTAGACAATTTTTAATATCTCACAACCAAACAGGCAAAACAGTACATTCTTTCTAAAAGCACTCTCCAGTCTTCTGTTCCCATGACTCTATATACCAAAAGGATAAAGTATCATATTACCAATTAAAGAAAAGTCAATCTGTTCCAACAATACAGTTGTCAGGAGATTTGATCCAGAATAGTTTAAATAAATCCTGAAAATGGAGATGATGCAACCGCCCTGATTATTTTTTAATCTTCAACTACAAGGCTATACTTTTAGAATTACCTGGTTTGTTAACAGCATCCTGCAATTCAGTGACAGAACTGATTATTGCAGCAAGGAGATTGGAACTAGCAAACCAGCTGAGTGCTCCCACACCGTCAAGCTCTTCTTCTTCACAACCTGTGGAATAGAATTGTAGCTACCAATACAACTGAATAACTTAGATGAGGCACGCTATTTTCTTTTTCAGAAATTGACTGAGCCACAGACTATTTTCAGGACAATTTAGACTGTCTTAAATATGCTCCCACAAGCACTAAACCAGAAAAATAGATGAATCTTCTAGTGGAAACCATTTTTTCTACCATTTTAACTTGCAGGGGGACGCATGAACTGGTTTGGTAACTGAAAGGGACAAGAAAACTACATAACCTCTAAAGGAAATCCAGAAATCCTACATTAATATTTTACCTGAACCAGCAATAAACTTCTTTGCAATTTTTAGTTGGAAATAACTAATGCAAGTTATTAATAAAGAAGAAAATATACCTTTTCAAAAAATATGTTGGTGGCAAATAATGTAGGAATGTTTCAAGAAATTTTTTACATAGACCAGATGCAGTAGCACCTAGTTCTGAAATCTACAATGCAAATATTGAGGATATCAAACAGTGGGAGCTAATGTGCATAGTTGCAAATTTACATGCACTGCTAAATAAACTATGCATTTTATAGGGGAAATTACATTTATCAAGTTATATAAAAATTACAATTTCAGAAATTATATTTGTTAAAATGGCATTAAATTTGTATTTACATACTATTATAAATAATATTACTATATGCTATTCACTAACCATGTCATTTGACACAACATTTATCAAAGAAGAAAAAAATTTGCTTACTTAACAGATTACGCTTGCCTTTGGAGTCTCCTACACAAACTGGAATTCCAATGCATTCCTTTAAGCCATTTGTCCAGGTGAAGAGGGAACTAGAAGACTGTGCTAAAACTTTAAGTCTGTTGGCTGCCAAAATTGCAATCACAGCTCTCCGGAATACATAAATCAGGCCTTGGGATTTTCTCTTCTTTAGTTTTGCTTCATCTTGATTGTTTCCCTTATCATCAGAGAGAGCAAGAACTAGGGTCCTAATCCTCTGATTCACTAATTCATAAATATTTGCCTGATCCTGGAGAAGGTGTCTTTGGGAAGCCATAGCACACAATCGGCCATACAGAGGATACAGGGCACCTGCCAATAGTGCACAGGCGGCCAGGAGCGAGGAACGCTCCTTCTGAAACTGTGTTAACCTCTTTTTCACAGAAATGCTTTCAAGGGCAAATTTCTCTTGACTTTTTTCAAGGACATCAATTTTTTCCTTATTTTTCTCTGCTGCTTCTTGGTATTCCTGGGATGAGAGGAAAAAAAACCCAAACAAACAGAAACAGAAAAAATGTTAACAAGAAGCTTTTTATTTAACAAAATCATTTTTACTTCGACAAAAGATAAAAGAAAATACTTTTTTTCTTCACATTCAAGTAACACACTAAAGGAACAAATATTATTAGTAATGATGATGAAAGTATCTCTCCTAATAAACTAAACAAGAAGATACATGAAAACAACCAGTATTACTAAAGTTTGCACAGTCTTCAGTAACAAATGGATTCCTCGTCCCTGATGATAATCCTTAGCACTCCAGTAGCCTGCACCTGGTTGTCCACAATGCAGTTTTACAAGCTGACTTAACAGTAAGCAATTACATGCTCCAATATCAGAAAGAATATTGTTCTACAAAGCAGAAATAAAGTTAATATAAGGGAGAGGAAAAAAATAAGGAAGGCTCTGGAACATGAATGTAGACAGATTGGCAGCAGCTGGAAAAGGGGAAGCAAAGGTGAT
The DNA here is from genome assembly GCA_018697195.1 of Certhia americana. NCBI lineage: Eukaryota > Metazoa > Chordata > Aves > Passeriformes > Certhiidae > Certhia > Certhia americana. The sequence continues at coordinate 31,178,395 of CM031878.1, read as the reverse complement.
CTCTTAATTACTTTGTAATCAACCCCCTACTTATATATTCACAGATTAATTAGGTCTCATACAGAACTGAGTTTTCAAACAAACAGTGTAATACAGATATTTTTATTTTGCCTAGTGCCATTACAGGCTTTTTTAAGTTGCAGGAGATGTTTTTCCCTCTAAATGCCCTGAAACAGGGAAAGAGGGAGATTTGAAATAGCAGACTGGTACAGAGAAATAAACAGGGTAACTAGTCAGGAAATGCCAGGACTACATTTAGAGGATGCAGACTTGCAGTACTGGAATCAAGACACCTCGGTGGGAACTCTAAATGACCTCAGAGACTTAAACTAGATTCTTGATGCATGAGAGCCTATAGTGATTGAAACAGTGACTACCTTTAAAGGGGCTCCACTGGTATAGGGAGATAATAAATTTTAGGCACTGTTCACAAAGAATGTACAATCTCAGGTTAAATGCTTATGCTTCAGCTACGAAACATGGTCACAAAAAGGCAAACACGTATGGAATTACAAGCCCATATGATGAAGAAAACTGAGGATTTTCCTAAGTTTCAGACACTTCTCTTAGAGCTATAGACAATTTTGTTGAACATGGAGTGACATTATTTCTGTTAGCAGTGGTCTAAAAAGAAGCATAATGGTATCATCTACCCATATTCTCCTGTGTTCTATTTGATACAGGTCCCAAACAAGTACGGAGCAGGCCAACTTAGTTTCTTTTCCCTCCTCCATTCTGCAAGCACAAAAGGGAAAATATACACAGCTATCCCTAAAATGAAAGATGAAGATTCCATGCTTCTACAGAGATGTACCCTAGACAGTTCAAAATGTCTTTGACCAAATAAATATTTTATGATTTTTTAGGAAGGGAAAGAATTTGTAATTCTATTAAAATACTTCAAGTGATACAAAAATAGAGTAGGCCACTAAAAGATTTAATTTCAAAATGTGATTTACAGGCCACATATGTCACTTTACTCTGCTGAAATAAAGTATGAACATGGACAATACTTTCAGTGCTACTGCATTATTTAATGTGTTTGATTTTTATAGCTAAAAACCCTGATAGCATGACTGGAAGGAACCAAAAAGGTGAGCCAAATTTAGAAAACAACCTATGGTTTCTGGTCATCACAGGTGAAAGGCCAATATCTAAGTAAAAAACCTGTGATCCCTACAGGGCTGTTGGACAGCAATACCAACATCCAGTGTTCTTGCTAATTAAAGTGCTTCTTTTATGCTTTTTGTGATATGGTAATATGCAAAAGTAAATAAGACAACCTCTGACTTCAGAAACTTAAGTTTTGCTTCTTTCTTCTACTGGCTAATAATTTATTTTGCTATACCAGACATTGTTTCTAGAGTTTTCTTTAAAGCTTAAAAGCACAGTTCTTGAAAGAGACAGGGACTTTTCTTCCTAAACACTGGTTAGCTGGTTTTCTTTGGTGTTTGAGCTTTGAGGGGCATTTCACTGGGTTGCATATCTTCATCAATTCCAAGAAACTTAAACAAAAAAAGAGGTGTTACTAGCAAAACTATTTTATCCCACTTCTTACTACACCCTTAGCCTTTATTCTGGCAAGGAAACAGAACTGAAAACTAGAAATATATTGACACAGAGACTTCAAAATGTTTTTCCTTTGGAGCTCTGAGCATAGATGGCAGAAGAGACAGGGCCCAGTACCACATGTACTAAAGCTGCCCCTAAGGAGGGCAAGCAAGCAGGAACACAATGAACAGAGAGGTCAAAGAGGGCATGAGCCATGGCACCATGACACTGTTTACACAGGCAGGACAAGAGGAAGGGCACTGAGGCATGGCCAACTCAAGTACTTAGATGGTGATCTTCACTCTCAGTGAGAGAGCTCAGGTGTGGTGTTTGTTTGGACATAAGTTACTTCCTCTGCGCACACCAGAAAGGATAGGGCAACCCAGATTGAGTGTCCATGAAACCATTCAAGAGTCTGGGTCTCAGGCTGCTGGAAATGACAAGAGCCTGGCACTGCTCTCAGGGCAGCAGAGACAACAGCTGTGTGAGTAGTGACCAGGTGAATGACTTACAAAGCCTAATGCTGGAGCTGAGAGACAAAGTACAAAAAGGCACTGTCCACTTCACATGAAGCAATGGACTCCCTACCATCTCACCACCAGGCAGCCGGGGACCTTAGAGACAGAGGTGAGTGGAATCAGGTTTCTCCTTGAGGGGAGCAGGTAAATCCCCTCCAAAACTACCTCACCTTCCCTGGTGCCCTTATACAACAGGTATGGGGCCCTGGAATCTCACAATCAGGGAAATGAGAACATGGATGAAAGTTCATCTGGACTGATTGTCTAGGACAGGGAAGCCTACCACCGACATAATGACCTCCTCAACTAAGAAAAAAAGAACAGCAGTAGTAATTGGTGACTCCCTTTTTAGAGAAATGGAGAGCCCAATATGGTGACCAGAATTAACCTATACAGAAGAATGTTACCTCCATGCAACTCAGATAAGATACATCATAAAGAAATAGTGATACAGCCAACTGTTGATCAATACCCATTACCTGTTTACCAGGTGGGTAGCAACAAAGTCCCAACAAAAAGGCTATGAATGACCAAGAGGGACCTCAGAGCCTTGGAATAAGTGGTCAAGGGATCTGGAGCACAAGTTGTGTTCTCTTCTGTCCTTCCAGTTGCAGTGAATTATGGGGAAAACCCCAGGAAAATCCCACAGAGGAACACATGGCTTCAAGAGTGGTGTTACCATCAGAATTTGTGGGGTTTTGATCATGGGTCAGTTTATATGACACTGTGTCTGCTGACAACAACTGAGATCCTCCTGTCTCAAAGAGGGAAAAGGATCTTAGCAGAGTTCACTGAAAGAGCTTTAAACCAAATTTAAAGGGGGTCAGGGCCAGGGCCAGGCTTGACAGAGAAAAGGTGTGGGTAGGGGAGAACTACAATGACAAACCATGCAGCAAAAAGAGGCTTAAGAGGGGATGCCTTCAGTGTGTACAAGCATCCAAACATGTAACCAGAAGACAAACTATGCATCCCTACTGTGATATTGACACAATCAAATACTTCAATGAAGTGCCTGTACACTAGGGCACTCCAAATGGGGAACAGTCAGGGGGAACTAGAGATCTGTGCAGTAAAAGGACTCTGACCTTTGCAATTAGAGATGTGGTGGGAGAGCTCACATGACTGGAATGCCGTAATAAAGCAAATGCTGTTTAGCAGACCACAAAGGCGAGCTGATGGAGTTACTCTCTCTTGAGGCAACACCTGGAATGCATAGATCTCTGTCTTGGGGTGGATGATGAGTGAGCCAAGAGCTTATGGGTCAGAATAGAAAGGCAGATCAGTAGGATGTTTGCTACAGGCAACCTGAGCAGCAGGAGAAGGTTGATTGAATCTTCCACAGGCAGCACAAAAGCAGCCTCAGAGTCACAGAACCTGGTTCTTGTGGGGGTCTTTAACTACCCTGACATCTGCTGCAGAACCAGCACCACGAAACAGGTGGCATACAGGAGGTTCTTGAGAAGCAGTGATGACAACTTACTGTCACAGGTAGGGGAGGATCCCACAAGGAATATTGTGCTGCTTGACCTCACACTAATAGGGAAGGCCTTGTTGGGGATGTGCAGGTTGGGGGCTTCAGCATCAGGGGAGGAGGGAGCAGAGCAGCAAGTAAAATGGTCACCAGGGTCTTCATGAGAGCTAACTTTAGCCTCTTTGGGGATCTTCTTGGAAGAATCCCACAGGAAGAGCCCCTGTGACAAGGGGTGCAAGGGAGTTGGTTGATAATCAAGGCTAAGTTCCTCCAGGCCCAAGAACAACACATCCCAATGCAAAGAAGTCAGGCAAAGGTGGTAACGGACTTGCATGACCAAATGAAGAACTGTCATTACCCAGGCAGGAAATACATAGGAGATGGAAAAAAAGGGTCAGGCCACTTGGAATGAAGATAGAGAGGTTGTCAGAGTAAGTAGAAACGAGGCAAGGAAGGTCAAGGTTCATTTGGAATTAAATGTGGTTGAGCATGACAATGACAACAAGGGAGGTGATCCTGCCCCTGTACTCAGCCTTAGTAAGGCTGTGTCTGGAGTGCTTTCTCCAGTTCTGGGCTTCGCATTACAAAAGAGACAAAACAGACCTGGCCAAGAGGGTGACAAAAGACTGAAGCGCCTTTCTTACAATAGGATGAGGGAGCTGGGCCTGTTCAGCCTCAAGAAGAAATGACTGAGAGAAGACCTCATATATATTGTCTCCACAACATTCTTGCAGGTTAGGGCAGGAAATGTGGGTTAGATGGACCCTGGGGTTAATCAATCTATTTTAAGCAGTTGCCACAAAAAAATGGGGACAGATTAATAAATGTCTATATAATAAACAAACAACAACTGGTAGTTCAAATTCAGAGGACATTTCCTATGAGACTATAAATAATAAATAATTTGTGGGAGGCTAAGGAACAGGCATAGTAACATTTTCAAAATGGCATACTATCAAATCAAAAGGACTAGACTCCTGTTGCAAAACGCAAAGAAAAAGGATATGTATTTTAAGCTCCATTGACTCTCCAAACATGGAGACCAGTGACAAAGAGTGGTATCTACAGATTGCCTTGTTTATTGCTTATATGTGATAAGGCTACTCTGGGAATTTCTGTTCTATAGAAAAACAGTAAAACTGCTTTTTGATTACACTATCCATCTGACCTACAGTACTAGTTGTGAAGTAGTACCTATTAACATCCATAGATCCTGTAGTGGAACCAGGGACCCTGAACAGTACTGGCAGGGGAACAGAGACAGGTGTCACTACCACTAAAACATCCAGTCTTACAGCGTTTTAATTATACGGAGACCATTCTGAAAAACCCTAACTCTCTACTGCAGTTCTAATAAAAAAAAACCAAAATTTTCAAGATACATTACTCATAGAGCTGTGCAGTTAAGCTCTCTGTTAACACTTGAGAGTGTGAATTGACATTCTGTGGTTTGCTTTCACACACATGTCAACAATTTGAAAAACTAAAGTCTCAACACAGGACATGTGAGGAGAAAATAAACAGAAGCAGTCATGGAACACTGGTTGAAGACAAAGCTAGAAATGAAAGGAAGCATCCTATGATGTACCATTAGGCTGGTGCAGGACAGCAAAAATCATTCAGCTTCCTTTCTCAGAATGGAACTAAATCCTACAAGAGGTTATTTCACTAAAGTGATTGCAGTTAACACCCAGATCTTTGGAAGGAAAATGTAGCAAATTGCTACAGTTTCTTTGTAGTGCTAGAGTAAGTGTCCTAGAGTGAGCAGACCCCCAGCTGTACAATGAAATACTGGCAAATTATATTCCACTTGCACTGATTATATGTTTCCTATAAAATTTAATGAATAAAGCTTGAAAAAAATAATTAAATTCAAATACTGCATTCTGCATCTTTATGTAATTGCTGGTAGTTGGTCAATCTTAAAGATCCTTTGAAGATGTACTGTAACTTGTGGGACATTTTCCTTGCTTCCTTTGGAAACAAGGATATGATATTAGTCTGTCTCCACACCTCTGATCAAACAAAGCATTGATCTTACAGACAAATATGGCTAACTGACTCAAAATGCAATAGGTAAAATGCAGTGAAGCCAGAAAAAAATGGGCAATCAGGACTAGGACAGCCTTAACATTAGACATTTATGGACCATATGGATGCCAGGAAAGGAAAGGTATAATTTTTTATTTGTGAATTGAAAGTCAGCCACAAATTAGAAATCAAGAAGAAATTAGACTGTGTTCTTAACAGTTTGACACTGAATGGTAAGGAAGACATCTTGGAACATAAGATGGAAAAGAGATTGTTGAATCATCTACATGTATACAGACATTGCCCTACCAAGATTACAAAACTACCAGCTCCCACTCCAACATTACATAACCTGTGTTAGAAAACATGCCTAGATGTGTCTAAGAAAAAATATTTCACTTTCAGCAATTCAGTAGTCCTGTACAGCAAAATGACAGATGATGTTTTTCCAAAAGACATGCCTAGGGCGAACTCCACAGAAGAGAGATACATTTTCAGTACTTGCTTTACATGCTGTCTGGACAATTCAGCTTCAGAGACTGGGAGGTTCAGCAACATCCCAAAGAATGATGCAGTACTGCAGAGCACCTATTCTTCACAAAACACTAGAGTTCTTAAAGACATGACCATCATCCATAGGAGGAAGAAATCTAAATTGTGTAACTCAATTTTTTCTTTAGGAAGGAAACGTAATTTTAAAAATTAAACTTAAGCTTCCTTATTCCACCATTCTTTTTGTTGCCAAATGAAAGCCATAAGCTGAAGCTACACAATGTGGGAAAATTTAATACATTTTTAATTAATACATAATTTAATAATTATTTCAACTAACAGTAGTGTTCTTAGCCTTGTCAATATCCAATGTGAAATGTAAATATCAAGCAAAAAAAAAAAAATCTAAAAAAATTATAACTCAATCCTAAGAACTCACCATAAATTGCTTTGTAAAAATAATGCTTCATAAATGTATTTTTCAGAATACAAAGACTTCCAAGACTAAAATCCGAGTCAACTATAGCATTCTTCAGATGAAGTAAGTCGCAGGTGGCAGTCACAATTAACAAGGCATACCTTATTTACTCAATTTCACAATGCTTTTAATTGAAACTAATTAAAAATTAATGTGATTGAAAAGATAGTGAATGGTGGTTGTAGAATAATAGTGGACATTTTAAATTGCAAATAACTTGTCTAACAATCAGTGCCAACAGTTTAACATTTTTGACCCACTGCATGCTGTATCATCTGTGTAACAGCATCCTCTAATACTGTTGAAATCTATCACTGCTAATTGTTTTCTAGGGTCAGAATGTATATATCTAAATTTATCTCCAGATGATACCATTTTACTGTAACTCTACATACTCTTTGCAAAGCATGACACTGAAAAAAAGCACTGCTGCCCTATATAATTCTTAAATCAAGCCAATTCAATCTTACAGCCTTAACATTCTTAAAAAAAAAAAAAAAAAATTAGTAGCAACTGTAAGCCAAATGAGGCAATTCACTTCTAGAAGGTTTTAGCAAAGACATTTATTTCTTATTGTAATTGAAGTTAATACGAACATGGAGTTTGCAGGGGTTTTTTTTTAAATTTTAAACAACCTTAAACTGGTTAGGGGTTCAAACTACTGAAATAATCCATTAAATATTTACAAGAAAAAACCCCAAAAGTTCATAGCACCATACCTGTGCCCTTGCATGAACTTCCCCAAGCAGACCTGAGTACTGCTGTTCCAGATACTTTTTTTCATTCTGCCAGCAGCTTGCTTGTGCTTTCATCTGTTCAGCCATTTTGTTAAAAGCATCTTCCTGGCTCTGCTGAAACTGCTTCATAGCATTGGACTTGTTTTTACAAATATATTCCAGGTGAGATATCTGTATGACAAGAAATTAAAAAGATATTCTCCTACTTCTCTAAACACTTATTTTATTGTGCATATCAGTTTAACCATAGACAATTCCAGTATAAAATTTAAACAACAATTTCTTCAATATTTTCATTAGAACTAAGTAAAAGTCTTTCATGACAGATTATTAACTTGAGTTATGCAACAATGAACAAAAACTTGGAGTCAGTTTTGCCATTGCTGTACCATACTGCAGATATTTGTTGTTTTCTCTGTTGAAAATGTGAACTGGACACTTCTCGTATTTTTTTTTTTTTTTTTTTTTAACACAAGTGCATTAAATCTTGTGTTGCTAAAGTACCAATGATACCAATCCCTTAGAAGTTTGCAAGAATTGCAAATAATATGTAAAAAACAGTCCTTAATTTAATTTTTGTTTTTGTGGAAACCCAAAACATTCCAGATACTATCAAGCATTAAAAGAACTTCAAGACATTTTAGCATACAGAAGTTGTTTTCAACAAGCACAAATGGATTCACTCTGTGGATAACTTTGGATAACTCCCATGCAAACTAAATGGGAGAATGAATCAGGGTAACAATAATCTTTAAATACACACACTTATACTTTATTACTAGAGACTATCAGCAAGCAACTTTTCCACTACGTCACACAGAAATGCAAGAGAAAAAATTTTGTTTGCATGAATGCAGGTACAACATAAGTGACATACTGTTCAAAATCCCTGAAAAGCTGGTAAGTACATGAAAAGAGCCTTAGAGACCTCACAGTCAATATCAATAACCATATTAAATTAAAAAGCAAGAAACAATAATCAACATCCTCAAACACTGCCAATAATGTTTATTCCCTTCTCTTCCTCTCTTTTTCTTCCTTTACTTTGAACATAAAATAGAAATATACGTCAAATGTTCATAATCCAGATTTTATCCTACACCTTTAGTAAGGGGCTAGGTCCCATTGACTGCTAGGGTATTTATTAAATGATGGGCAGAAATAAAACAATTCACTATAACTAGCCCTGCATCTTACTCAGGGCCAGAAGAGTGGTCATTCCTGAAGATGAGAAATGTCAAAGAAGATTTTCCCTTACTATATTTCAAAAAACATCAGCACAGACAAGTTCTGGAGTTGCTGTATTAATATCAGGACTGATCTGATCAATGGAGCTAGAAAATGAACTGAAATTCTAAAGATTGTCATATGTTAGTCTGTGGAGTCAGTTTAATTTACTTAAAAGGAGGTCTTTTCTTTCCTAAAAATGTAGGGATTTCTGGAGAGAAAGGCCACATAAGCTTACTTACATTCCAAAAAGTACAGCTCCTCCCTACAGCAAATATTGAAATGTTTTATAAAAACAGGTATTTTCTATTTATGTTTCTGAATATAATTCTAGAATTCATGTGTTACAATTAAATGAAAAAAATACACTGTCATTCTTTCAAATAGTACCTCTGAATAATAAACATATAATTTAAAGATGATATTCCTTGAGTAAGGGTATTTTGTTTCAGTTTTATGGTAAAATAAAGACTTGCTTTATTAGTGTAAATGACTAAGTTCTTTGAATTGCTTCATCAGTAAGATTAATTTATTTTCTTTTAATTAGGTCCCTGTGGCTAATATTGGCTAGTACTATTAGCATGTCCTGCACTGAAAGTGGAGCTTAGAGACTTCATACAGACTTCAGTCACATTTACATGCCCACAGCAATGGCATCAAACTGAGTTGTAGACAAGCCATAATTAATGGTATTGAATTATTAACGTCCAAATTCTTTTTGAAATAAGATGAATGTCAGTCCTTTTTAATGATACTGCGATGTGGACAAATGTCACTGAATTTAATAGAGGTAGCTGGTGCCTAAGGACACTTACCTTCTCATTAGCCCTGTTGAGGTCTGAGATCAGGGCATCAACATTCTCCTGCAAGACTACACAAAGCTCAGGCCAAGAGAATCTATCTAGGATGCCTTCTGGTTGTTTTATAAGCACACAGCCTGCTATCAAATGCTGGTATAAGCTATGAAGGAAGGTTAGTTTCTCCTGAAACAAAAGGAAAAATTACATGTTGTATCTGAACAGTGTTAGAATTGGAAGGTGTGCATCACACAGGCAGAAATACGAACTACATGCAAGCAAAAAAAAGCCCACACAGCTCATTCTCAAGCCTTTTTCAAAATTCCACAATTGGTAGTATTTGCATGAAGCGAATGTAAGAAAACAGTTTTTACAAATGTGACTATTCAGACATAATATATAAACAACTTATATAAATACAGAACAGTCCTGGTGTCATCACAACCACTGTCTGATACAGATAAAAAGTTCCATGCTATTAGTAAATGAAACGTATTTATTTCTTTATTTATTTATTGTAAAACTTCCAGTTATATTCAAACTGTACCCATTTGCAACAACTGCAGAGCACGCAGAAAGTTCTCTGATTGGCTTGGCAGCACAACACACCATTTATACTGTGTTTAAAAAGACTAAAATATTTTTTAAATTGTTTTTGCATGGATTATATATGGGACTAAAAGACCAGACAAAATAGACTTACAGCTTCATCAGTTAAATTCCACAAGTCATGCCTCATTCATTTACACTGATTTTAGTCAGTAATACAGTAATTTGGTGCAAGATATAAATAAACTTTAGCAACAGTATGCGATAGCATGCCATAGAAATTCATCCTTAATGCTTTAATACATATATGCAACTTAGCAACTTTGATTAAGACAGCAATAACAAGCTGTACCTCAAAAGTCACAAGAACAAAGTCTGCAAACTATTGCAAAGGTTCCCCTTGTTTTCCAGGGGCCTTGGTCGAAGTTTTACATTACAAAGTTATGGATGGCCAAGATGGGAAACTAGGGTTTTTCTGAGCACTTTCCATTACATTTAGGTGCATTTTCTCACAACTATTTCATGGCATTTTAGGCAATTAAAAAGAAATTGTGGTTTACTTTAGTTTAACTTTGTTTCTAACAGATCTACAAATTCCCCAAGTAAAATCCAGTGTGCCACCATCATTACATTTTTGTTCGAGCTGTGATAAAACAAGGATGATAATTATCCATTTGGCATGAGAAACAGAATTCCAAGACTCCAAATCAATTCACACATGTTGAATGCAACCACAGGGTTGTAGACATGCTGACTTTACAATATAGCTAGACTTCTAGTTTCCTCCCCTTTAATCATTATCTGATGTGTGTAACAATTCCAGCTGCTTCATGTGGACCCCATTTAAATACCAGACTGTAAAAGAGGTGGAAAGAATGTTTCCTTTTTACTTAGTTGGCATCTATGTCCAAATTTGTGGAAGTAATGAGCTCAATATGCACAACAATTACAAGTGCCATTGCTAGTACAGAACAGCTTTATTGGGTGGAAAAAGCTACAAAATTAACGTTTGTTAATCCATATAAGGAGAGAGAGATAATAGTTCAGATATAAGACATCATGGACCTATTCCCACATACAGCACACCCCAATTAGCTAATAGATAAAAAAATAAGAATTTCTAGGTTTTGTGGCATGCATGCAAAACTGCCTCAATTCCATACTTCTATCTATCAATTACCATGTAGATCAGTAATTAACACATGATAACGACAGTATTACATGTTTCAATTGTAAAACATTTCTGTTAACTTTTGATTTGAAAGAAAGAAATAATTGTTTGTCAGGCATAGCTTTTTAAATAAACTTTCTTTTTCAAAAAATCAAAATACTGGAATGATTAAGCTATTAGTTCTGATACAGAAGAAAGGAGAACCAATATGTCCTGAAATCCTGTAGATATTAAACACATATTTCAAAATACGTATCTTAAAATCATATTTTAAGGATAAATCTGTTAAGACTAAGAGTAACCATCAGATGTATGTAAATGTATAAAGCTGAGATTAAATAAAGACTCTTTGACAGTCATCTTGTCTCTAGTAATACCTCCATATCCTTCTGGTAAGCCCTGGTAAGCTTCTGGATTTCATTTTCAGATTCTGTGGCACGTACTTGCTCTTTCTCCCAGCATTGTTGTACATCCTGTAGTTCCATTTTTAAAGTTTCTATTAAAGTCTCTCTGTCTGCACACTTAGCATGCAGATGGTTTAACTCTTTATTAGCATCAGCCATGGTATCCTGAGCTTCCTGTAAAACAGAGGAACATAACAGAAAGGCTAGTATAAATTTTACTCTATAAAATGCCACCTTAGTCATTCAAGTGCTCATCACCTGAGGAAAGAAACAGTCATATAAATACATATATTCACAAGACTCCAGGCTAGGTGGACTTTATCTTTCAAGAGCACTATTTCAAAACTGACAATAGGCCTCTTCCACAGCTTGCAACTAGCAAGCATTTCCAGCATTGGAAATCCATTTTTGACAGGTAAAGGCTCCATGATGCTGTGATCTTCACAGTCCCCTCTTACCCCCACAAATGAGATGCAGAACACAGGGATGCAACTTATCCTTTGCACAGTACAAAGCTCTCAGAGCTATTGAAAAGATACACTATTTTCTTAAGTGAATCGCTGACCTATTAGAGCTGAGTCTGCAAGCAACACAGCTGCTGTTATCCATTGTATTCTTTACGTGCCAGATGAAAAAAAGAAAAAAAAGAGGACTCTCTTTGGAGGCTTGACCATGGGAATTAAGCAATAATCAGAAATGGTCACAAATACCACTAGGTTACTAGCACCAAAATCTCACCAGGTAAACATAGAACTTAACACACTGTCCCTTTTGAGCCAAAATATTCTGCAGTTACACTGGATTTCCAGCACTGCTAAAGACTGCAAGAGGTCAAACTGAAACCATTGCTTATATTTCATAAAATCATAGACTCATAGACTATAAAATCATACAAAAGATACAACCAAATTCATCAGAAAATGACAAGTTTTATTCTTCTAAATAAAAGCATTGAAATATTAAAGTAATTTTAAATGTAAAATAAATAAATTCTAATATAAATGCTTTCAGATTGGATCTAGATTTCGACCATCTACACAATATTATTACCAAAAATTTAGAGAGATTGAAAACCGGTATATTGCATAAAAAGCTCAGTTTGTGCGTGAAGAATACAAGTATCTCTTGTAAAAGGCTGCAAAATTTCTAGGTGACTTAAAATGGTGCTGTAACAGAAGCAGAAGTCCTAAATCTTCTGAACATAAATTAGTAAAGAAAGTTTCTAACAGGTGACAACACATCATGTGCAAGTATCCATTAATGTGAAGATTCAATGAATGTTACAGAAAAACACTGCATAAAACATAAAGCAGCACATCCTCAGCAAAAGAATCTGAAAAAATCTGGGTTTACAGACATTCTATTTTGGCAGTAATACAATACACAGCTAGTGGGGAGATTAAGCTAAAACACAACCTCAGGACTTGCTCACTCCCTTGGCTATTGATTTAACCAGACAGGACATTAAAAAAATGGTGTCAGCCAAAAGCAGAATAAAAAATTTTTGTTCCAAAACTGAAGGAAAGATCTCTCAAGTGTTTTTATCTCAGGTAACTTTTACTCCAAGAGATTTTAGGTTGCACACTTAACAGATGTTAAAGACAACTTGATGCATCACATGCATTGACCTTTTTGATAAACACAAACAAAAAAATTAACAAAAGAATGGACATCTTTAATAAAATATATATGCATTGAGGTAATTAAATTCTCTTTCCTTTTTCTTGAGAAAAACAGTTAAACAAAAGGGATTACTGATTCCCATTCAATCTAAATTAAATTTTCAATAATTTGAAAATTTATAAATGTATTTTAATTATTTCCCAAGTGCAATCATTGAAGTTATGTACTTTATAGTGGTAACCAAAATAAAGCAGCATGATTTCACACAAACTTGCAAGGTAAACTAGTTTGATCAATAGAATACAATGATATAGAGATTTACTCTGATAAGTGAAAAATATACTTTTAATCCAGAAAGATACCTTTTACAGAACGTTCAAATTTTATGCTAAATTCATTAAACCATACCTTAAGGTCTTGTCTTAAAGCACACATGTTCTCCTCAGATACCTGAAGTTCTTTTGTCATCTTTTTACACAAAGCCTTCATTTTCTCAAGCTGTGAAAAACATGAAAGTCAAAAAGGCTCTTACAGAAAGGCTGCAATGAGTTATTCAATATAATATAAAGGAAGAATTTTGTATATGAAAGTAAAAAAACGAAATTTATTTCAATTCCTTGAAGAGCTTTTGTACTCCACACAATCTAAATAATATGCCATTACAAAAACACTAGATACCTCTTTTATAATGAATCCCAAACTGAGTCCACTCTTACCTGTCCTATTAACTCTCAAAATATCTGACAAAAACATAGATTCTGAAATGCACTTGAAAGCATAGTAAATTCAGATAATGATCTGGGGAGTAGTTGGAGAAAACTAATTTTCAAGTCAGTGGTGATTTGCAGAAGTTGTCCAGCTACAAGTGTGATTGTTTACAGAGCACTGGATAGTACTCACATAGTGTAAAAAGCAGCAATGTTCCAAAGAGGCACAGTGACTACTGTAGGGTTAAAAGCAACCATTTCAGAGTTTGCTTAATGTGTACTGAGGTACCATCATGTGTACCTGCTTCACTTTCCACCTTCAAAAAGGATAACAACCTATCAAAATAATCTGTATCTTTGTTTATATGATGATACTGCTAACACCTGACATTTAGGGAGCAACTCAGAAACAGAATACCTCATTTACAAAATCTATGAATTATTTTTAAAATGTTTATTTTTATATTTTGATGTCAGGAAACCTGGCAGAACCCTTAGAAATAATTAAAGTAAATTAAAGAATGCTACTGGAATATTTCCAGTTTTTTTATTGGTTTAGTAGTCTTTTCCCTCTCCCCAAACATATTCCGGTGTCTGCACTTCACAGAAAGTCAGAAACTAGTTATCTACAAAACCCAAAACACTTCCACACCTTTCAGTCTCGCATACTAACTAGATCTTTTAATCTAATGTTTAATACAGTAAGTTAAAGATGACACATGACAAGCTTACCTGCATATTTCCCATAAACAAACAGGGGTACACATACATTAATAAATTCATCAATATGTGGGATCTTGTTGAAAATCTTTTTATAAAGAGAACCACTAAAATTTGCTTACTGTTGTGCTGCTTACTAAAACCCTTCCTTATTGTGTATTAAAACATCCTAGTTTTATTGCACAATGCCCTTCATAGTCCCCTTGTGATTACTGTATTATTAAAAAGTTTTATTATTAAACATTTCTCACACATAAAAAGCCAAAAGCAGCATTCTCTGTGGGGGCAGGGGTAATCAAGAAGGACAGAGCACTGCCCTTTCTGTGCACCACAAAGGTGCTCAGTGATCTCTGGCTCCATATGACAACTTCAGGGTCAGTCACACACAGTCCTACTGGGAAGTCTTGTGGCAGGTCATCTGTTGGTCCTGCTCTGCTTGCGATTTATTTTCCTTGACAGTTCATTCTTCTTTCTGTCAGAACACTCTCTTTGCTTTCTTAGAAGCCACCCCCTTGGTCTCCCCACTGCTGTCTCTGGCACAGTTTCACAACAAAGCACATCACTAAGCCAAAGCCTGCTGAGTCGACTTTTCAACTGTGCTGCCTATCACGTGATGCTCCTCCTCCCAAATAACAATTCGCTGTGGGTAATATGTTCCTAGTTACTCTTCAGCTCCCAGACTTGGGTCTCAGAAGAGTTTCATAATGACTATACACATCAGTTCTCTTATCTCTCTGGGAAAGACTTAACAGTGCTTGCTGTTTAAAAAGTATAATTGTTTCCATGGTCACTTGTTTTTGTGCCCCTTGAACAAACTCAAAGGTCTTGTGGGAGACCATTCTTTTCCCAATAAAGGGGGCAAAGCTGATATATTTTTCTTTTTTTTTTTTACTTTTTAATTTTTTTAACATGTTGAATGACTAGCTACACTCTACATTTGTAAAAACAAAAGACAAAATCTAGAAATGAAATGGAGTGCTGGCACCTGTATAATCTTATCATACCTTGCCTTTCTGTATTTGACAATTTTATTCAAACACTAATCCCAAGTTTATACAAAAAGTTTTAATGGTGCAGTTAAATTCTTTCTACAGCCTATAAAGCCACAAATTAATAAAACATTTACACCCAAGAGGAGTAATTTAGTGAGACTAGCAAAACACACAACAAAATAAATGCAAAACCCTAACTTCTCAGTCAGTGATATAAAAGGACAGTAGGACTGCATGGAAAACATCTGATTTTTTTAAAGGGTAAGAATCCCAAAATTTAAGTATTTCCATTATTTCCTTAGATAACTTAAAAGTCAGTATTCTAACACTCCTTTTTTAAGTGATATTACAACAAAATTGCTCCTGAAGAGAATCCATTGAACACCAACTCTCCTCAGAAAATTATACCAGTTTTAGAAGTACATAGGAGCATGATCATTTACATAACTGATAGCAGTGAACTACTGAGGCTCAATCATTGTGTATTTAGAAACACTGCAGTATATGCAGCCACCTTCTTAGATAATTATCTTTTAACTAAAATCCTGTGTATGAACGGCTTATTATCATAAATGTGTTTGAAAATAACCCCAAAAGATTCAACAAGAAAACCAAATTAAACTAGAAATACAAAAACTGTTCTCCCTGTCCCCACAAATGTGAAACTTCCCTGTAGGGCAAGCTTAGAGAAATAGTAGCGACAGAGATTTTTTTCTTTGGGCATACTTGAAGCTGTCAACTTTCCCACTCTTCTGCCATTTTTTTACAAGCAAAGTGTATGTACTGCTGCAGGCCAAATGCAATACATATAGAACCAAACATTGCAAGTGTTACCTCATTAGACGTATCTTCCAGCTTGTTCTGGTAAGCTGTCAAGGTACACCTCAAAGTCTCAACGACAGACCAGCTCAGAGGTTTATCTTTGTCCTCACAAGTGCCTGAAGGAAAACACAGAATGAAAATTAAGCCTTAAAGCCACAGAGAGAAAACTACTCACCCTGGATGCGGGATATTAGAATTAGTTAGGGCTTCAGTGACAATACAGAACACTGAAGAGCAGCCTTGTTTGCCATGAGAGATACAGCTGTATAGCCATGCTTTCACAGCAAATACAGCTGAAAGATACTTGTACAAAAGCTTTAATACAAGATACAGAACTGTAAATTCCGGATCACATTTATACTTAATGCATTTGGTATGCAGTCTCACATATTATTTCTACCGTGGTCAAGCCTGTGTCATTCAGTCAGACAAGCCAACTTTGAAACCACACAATTATATACTTTGAAAAACATATTGTCTGAAAGTTAAGAATGTTATAATTTTCCTGATATTATTTTGCTGTTGTGACTAAGTATGCATATAGTAATGCAGTACTTCATTTACTTAAAGTCTTACAGAGCCAAAGATCACATGGTTATGTTATTATGCTTGGAGAGGACTTAAAAACATTTTAAATTATCTTGAATTTTATTCTAAAGGAAATGACAAAGAAAAAATTATGTCTGCAGAGTGCTACATAACAGTTCAATTATAAATCTGGTATATCCATTACATATGTTCTAAACTTATTTATTAAACCTTTAGATTGAGAATTCTGGTCTTGTTGCCTTAATTAGGGACATATGAACAAGTCTGACTATTCCAAAGTGCATAGAACAATGTGCCAAGAAAGCAAAACAACACTGTATTGATCGAGAGGTCACAAGATGTCAGCTGATATTCAGTTTCCAAGATAAAAATTTTTCGTTTTTTCCTGGAGTTACACCACAATATCAGGTTATTGACAGACCATTCTCCTCAGCATTGTTTATATTTCTAAGAAGCATTTATCACTTATTTTGTAGCTATTTATAGTATCAACTTTTCAACAAATTTTAACATGTTCTATAAGCAAAACTGTCTTTACTGACTCTAATAGAAGCCTTACTTTGCAAAAGTGAAAATATCTGTGGCATTTTAAATCCAGGAAGGCTAAATCATCATAACTCCCATCACAACTAAACAATGGTACAGGTGTTTATCACCAGTGTCATTAAGCAATTTACACAGACTGGTTCATAAAGTTCAAATCAGATACTTAAGTATAAGCCTTTTCTTTGGCTCTCCATAAAACTTCATCAGCTAGAGAAGGTGCACTTACATACTTGCAGAGTATTTTTTAAGAATTCTGTAAGTGTTATCTAATAAGTACAATATTCTACTAAGGCATTGTATAAAAATGGTGAAATTTCTCCCAGAGGCTACACATAATGCATCAATAGAACTCAGTGGAAAACTTACTTAACAAGTGCAAGTCCGACCATACTGCCACTGCCATTCAGCAAATTCTTTCAATTAGTTAGCCTCTTCTTTCCCAACTTTTGATATCACCGGAAAGTATAAAGTGCTATTCAGGATGGACTAGGTGTTACAGTCAAAGTCCCACCTAGTCAAAGCAACATGTTTTTGCAAGATTCCTTTCAGTAACAGGAGCAAGACCTGCTCTACAGCATGCACAACCCAGTGACAGACCCCTGCTCCATCTTATCAGCCACTCCACCCTACTTATCACAGTTTCTAAAAGTCACAGAGTCAGGGAAAAGCAAGAGTTTCATAATGACACTACAGAGCCCTGTGACTCCTAGAGATATCCCAAACAGTGTTACACTTAAAACAAATCTAAGAAGAATTCATAAAATCTGACCGGAGGAGTTAAGATTTCACATTGAAGAAAGTGACAAGTGTTACCTTACTATAATTTTTATCACATAACTACAGCTATAGCTATGCACAGAGCTCCAGTCCAGCCTTCTTAATTACAAGACCAACCTCTAACTACTACACATTTTAGGAACGTTCTACATTGATCTTTCTTGAAAAAAAAAAAAAAAAAAAATTATTTTTTTGTACTTGTAGCTCTCGCAGTTTAAAACAATACCTATTAAATCAATCCAAGACTTATCTTCCATGCCATAGTTTTTTATCAAACTTTTCGTATTTTAAGTCCCAGCCTGCAATGGTGTTATTAATATCATGTTTGCCAAAATTAGAATTTTGCTAGTAAACTTTCCATGCTGTCATTTCTTGTCTTTGCTGCAACACTATTTCTAGGCAGCTCAATTTGCAATAGAAATACCAGATTCAGCCTATCTGCAATAGCTGAAAACAAACCTATGGCTTTAATGCTGTCCAAATGTTGTCTGTCTTCATACAACTGTGGAGGAGATAGGCAACATAATCCAAATGCACTTTGTTGTGGCAGAAGCATCACATCAGCAATGAGATAAAAAACCCAACCCAATACTTGAAATGTATGCCCAGTATTGCCCAAGAGTTTGAGGGAAGAATTTGGGGAAAATGCCAAGTTCCATGTAAGTCTTAAAGAAGTATACAAGCAAATAAACTCTTAAACCTGCTCTTTCAGACATTCTGCTAGTTGTACTGGGCCTGGGTAGGAAAGAGTTAATTTTCTTCATAGCAGCTCATATGGTTCTGTGTTTTAGATTTTTGACCAAAATGGTACTGGTGGCCTGTATTAAATAGTGATGCTAACTAAAAGCAGCTAATACTCTTTGAATTTTCAACTCATTTCACCTTTTTTTACTACAATTTTATTTCACCTTTCAGATGACTATAACCACAGTTACTTTTTTCCTGAAGACAAACATCCCTAAGAACATACCCAGTTGCTGAATAACTGCCAAATGAGATAAACTGAAAAGATACAAAGTGAATTCATGCAAATGGACCACTAAGAATAATAATACTCTGGAAAATTTATAAAGGTCACTGGAAAAGAAGAAGACATGGATTTAAGCTTTTCATTTTGACCTGCATAAGGAAACAAAGCTTTCTAAAGCTGTTTAGGTTTTAATCTCTGTTGGGGGTTTGCATGGGCTGGTTTTTGATGGTGGGCTTCAGCGGTGGCTTCTGTGAAAGTTGCTAGAAGCTTCCACCATGTCCAGCAGAGGCAGGCCCTGGTGGCTCCAAAGATGGATGTGCCACTGGCCAAGGCTGGACCAATTAGAAATGGTGGTAATGATTCTGTGGTAACAGATTTAAGAACAAATCAAAACAAATGTTGTGGTGCAGTTTTAATTGTCATTACAGAGAAGCAGGAATGAGAAATAGTGGGAGGAACAACCCTGCAGACACCAAGTGGAGAAGAAGGGACAGGAGGTGCTCCAGCAGGCACCAGAGCTGAGATTCCCCTGCAGCCCCTGGTGCAGCCCATGGTGAAGCAGCTGTGCCCCTGCAGCACATGGAGGATCTCAGGGATGCAGAGATCCATCTGCAGCACATGGAGGAGACCCACACTGGAGTAGGGGGGTACCTTGGAGGAGGCTGTGACCCTGTAGGAGGCCAGTGGAAAGAGGGCCCCTGCTGCCAGGCTGGAGCAGCCTGTCCTTGGAGGACTGCACCCCATGGAAGAGTGACCCAGGCTGCAGCAGTTTTGGGGGGACTGTTGCCTGTGGGATGGACTCAGGTTGCAGCAGGCTGCAGGGAGCTGTTGCTCATGAGATGGAGCCATGTTGGAGAAGCTCTCAGTGAACTGTCTCGTGGGAGGGACCCTACAGAGCAACAGGGGAATGACTCCTCTCCCTGAGCAGTGGGAGAAGCCATGGATGATGAACTGACCTTAATCCCCTTTCCCTGCTTCCTTGTGCCATATGGGTAGGAGGCAGAGCTGGCAATGAGGGAAGGGTGGGGGGAAGGTGGTTTTTTTCAGGGTTTATTTTACTTCTCTTTATCCTGCTCTGATTTAGTTAGCAGTTAGCTCATCCCTAAGTTGAGGCTGTTTTGCCTGTGATAGTATTTGATGAGTAAACTCTCATGGTCCTAACCACAACCCATGAACCCTTCATTAAATTTTCTCTCCTCTGTCCATCAGCATGAGTTAGTAGCTTTCATGGGTCCCTGGCATCCTATGATATAATCTTAAAAATATAGTATTATCTTCTCTTTAGTGTATAGCCTAATAATCATAGACTAATCAGGACTTGAATTAAGGGGATGGATTTTTAGTGTTGGATCTTTAATACTGACAGATTTTTAAGTAGATCTCTGAATCCCTTGAGTTCAATGTTGACCACAAGAGCAAGAAAGACTTCCCCATCAGCTGGGGCTCATGTAGCCCTTCATCTAGTAATTAGACTACAAAGATTTACTTAAGATTTTTACGTTTATTGGAACCTAGGAATTCCCATTTCAAATATAATAACAATATCTTTTTTAAAAATTTGAATAAATTAGATACAAAAATTTGTAAGTACACCAGAGTAATAACACAATAATGCAAAGCATTAAAATTATGTTTCAAACTTTAAAGCATAGCAAATAAGTAGAACAAATGTTTTAGTCAATGTCTATTTTAATATTAAAAGACTGTAATTGACTGTAAAGACTCAGTCGATCCACTGCAAAATTAAATTCTACTCTCTGCCTCAATAACCTCTTCAGAGATGCTAAAGCTTGGAGAAAAAAAAAAGATCTATTTAAATTAGTTTAAAAGTTTACCTCAAACAAAGGTACTGTTATTGAATTTCTAATATTGTAGAAACAAATCAAAGCTCTTCTCAGCAAGGCTTACCGTCCAAAAGACAATTGCTGCTTTGGAAACTGTACTTTGGCACAGCATCCAGCTCCCCCCAGAGTTACTTAAGTCCTTCTGAGCATGTGCAACTTTGCAAAACTGTGGAAAATGTACAGTCTTAAAGAGCTTTTCAACTGTAAACCTACAGGCATTATTATGGTAATTACATTTATAATTACAGAATAAAACAGATACCAGTTCCAAAACAAAAAATCATATAGCCTGTGCAAGGAAATCAATGTAGCACAGCATCAAAGCTCACATGCTAAGGATAAGAGAAATCCCAAGAAGTTGTTTCTTTATTGAAATTTAACAGTAGCAGGCCTTAAAAAAATTATTTTGTGAAGATACAAAAAAAGTATCTTCATTTAAAACTGTCATTAAAGACCCATTTAGGTTTATCATTGCTAGAAAGCGCAAAAACATATCATGATATACATAAAATAAATCCATTTTCTCTGTAAGCCACATTTACTTGTTTTCTTCCAGTTTACTTTCACTGTAAATTGGAAGCACATTGTGTTTAGGATGTAATTTTTCTAACAAGAATTACAGTTTTAAATGAATATTTTAAAAAGCTTAAAAAAATCACTAGCTTGATGTTAAAGTTCATGTTGTTTATTTCAGCCACTATTTCAAATGTCTAACCAGGCAGCAGTTTGTTAAGTCTGATACAATAATTACATACAAAGCCAGGTAGCAGAGTGACAACCACTAACTTACAATTAATTTTAATGAAAACAGAGAAATATTTATTCTGTATCAGATTAAATGAATGCAACATAGTACTGGTCCACAATCAACTGTAAAAAGTATTGTGTTGCATCATGTGTCCTACACAACCTTTTTGAATATATGACCTTTAAGTTGCTGAAGGTTGCCTCAGAATTTGGCTCAGTTCAGGCAAAACATCTGTTCCCTTTGCAGGTATACTGTAAGGACTTTTTTCTCAGTTGGATTTAGAGCACAGCAAGTGAGCCCTTTTCTGACCGATCATATACACCCCAGCATTTGTAAATCAAGCTCTGGGCTGACAACAGCAGGTCCACAATCCGTCACCCTTTCTCAGCTAGCAAGGCCATTTGACTGCTGTGAGAACTGCTCTTATCATGTCATCAAATCAAAGCATGTTGAGAAGAGGGAATGCAAAAGGCATCTGCAGAATTCCCACAATGTAGTGACTTTGGAACATTGACAGATGCATCTGTCATTTTATACCTTCAACTAACCTGCTGTCCGCTGGCCTGACATAGCAAAGCTGTCCAAGAGTAACTCCAGCTCTCTCATGTTGTTTTCATACGTCTCTGTTAGAAAGACCTGGTGTTTCTTGGCCTTTATTTGACAGGAGGAACAGACAAGACAAGAGGGGGCAGGGAAAGAACACATTAAAATAAGTAAACAGAAGAAATACACATCACAATGATATACTTGTTCCTCTTTAAGTTTAAATATCTACTATAGTTCTTTTTATGTCTTTTGTCAAGCCAAGAGACCTAACATGACATAACAAACAAGAACCCTGTAACACACAACATAAAACTAAAGGATTTCAAAAGCAAAACAAAAGATAGTTGTACAAAAACTTAGTCTTCATCATCTTCTGCTTTAGAAGTATCTTAAAGAACATTAAATTCTGTCCATCTATGCAAGCAGTGAAATCTATTGTTACACCCCACAAGGGCATCCAGAAGACACCAAACTACTGGCAGGCAGGCTAGAAATCCATGATTTGGCACTCAGCCAAATCCCACACCTATTCTCATTGCAAACCTGCCCACTTCAATTGATAATAGGTTCCATGCTAGAGAGGGATTTCAATACCGAAAACTTTATGCATGGAACATAAAGCTACAGAGTTCTTAGCCCCTATCACTGAATTTTCTTAAAGGAAGATGTTCACTAAGTGCAGTCTATTGTTCAAATCAAGACACTATATTTTTCAAGGCCAGAAAAGTTAGAAGTTCTACAGCAGATTTTTTAAATCACTACAGTAGAAAGACTATACCAAATCATTCCTTCAATCTATATCTGATATTATAATCTGCAGTTTTCAAAGACATGCAACCATAATTCGTGACAAGACTAAGGTCCTTTTGGGTATGCGTAGTTTTAACTTTTCAAGGAAATGTATGATTTTACTTGCTGACTGACAAAAAGTAATAAAAAGTAATACACCTCAGAAATTTAGACAACCTAAAACCAGCCAAAAATAAAAGGAAACCAAGCATCCCTACCCTCTCACCTTCAAGAGAAAACTAGATTTGAATAACTACGATTTTCTTATGACAAAAGTTATGGTCAAAAATGTCTCATGACCTCTAACTGCTCAATTTATTTCTATTCTAAATTGTAACATATGTTGCGTAATTTCCATTTCTACTTAGTAATGAAAAGTTAACCTTTTTTACTGAGCAAAATTCTACTGTTTTCTATCATATCTAGAAACTGTTATTTTAGTTATGCTTCACTGCATGTCAAAGAACCCAGGCAATTTCTTAAGTGTGGGAAACATCCTCCCCAGGAAAACTTCTACATACTGGTAGCAAATAACTATCAGGATAAAAAAAACAAGAAATGCATTTAATTCTCTGCAGTCTTCTTCACTATTCAGTTTAAATATTTTATAAATTTGCTTTACTCTTTCAATTTTAATTATATGTACTGTATATCAACTAATATATTATTCATATGTGTATTTCAGTGTTAGGTCCCCTGTAGCATTTACATGCTTTTCCTTGTGTGAGAGTTTGTACTACACTTCATAAAGAATTTCCAAGTCACTTTTATATATTGAAAAATAACCAAGGTTTAATTCCTACTCTATAAAATTATCTATATAAATAGAACTTGTAAATGTTGAGATCCAGTAAAAATATTTTGTAGGATGCAAGCACATTAAATTAATTTTCTCTCATGTACTGACATCATCTCAAGGACCTCACAAATTAAAAATAAGAAAATACAACAATATGAAAACATCACAATCAAATAAATACATTTTTTACATAAAATATTCCAGCACAGACAATGTGAGACTAAATCTTCCCAGAAAAACCTTTTCCTATGGAGAAGTAAAATGTGAGATTTTTTTTCAATATTCTCATCCAATTTTTCCATTTTATTTAGTTAATTTACCATAATTTAGTTAGTATGTTCCAGTCTATTCAGCCTTCACCACTTCTCTGTGCTTTTTTTACTAACTGCACCTTCACTTCCTAAGTCAATTTTAGTCCCTTTTTCAACAGCAATAAAGATCAGAAGGAAATTACTTAGATTTGCCAGTCTCTCTACACTTGAACTGCAAAATATTTAGTATCTTTCCTTTCTAACTCCTATTTTCAATCAATGTTCCCATTATCAGAAATTGAAGGAAAAAAATGCTGTAAATTACACTGCTAAAAATCCAGGCACAATCCAAAAGGATCTATTATTGATCTGATTTCTTCTGTCTCACTGACAGGTATCTAATAAGAATGTGTACAGTCATAAAACCATGAATTTAAGCTGGCAGGACCTGTGGAGGTCATCTAGTCCCATTCCCCACTCAGAGCACAGTATGGTCGAAGTCAGGTTAGGCAGCTCTGAACCTTGTTCCATCAAGTTTTGAGTATCCTCAAAGATGACATTTCAACAAAACCTCCAGGCAACCTGTTCCAATATCTCACAATCTGCACTGTGAAGTTATTTGTTTTCCCTTTACAGGTAATTACAACTTTCCTGTTTTCTCTTATAATTCTAATGCCCAGATCTAAGGATAGTGTAGCTCCATCTTCTCCAAAAGCACCTACTCGATAGTTTATGGCAGTAGCTATTATCTCCTTAGTTTTCTTCAGTCTGAACAAGCACAGGGAGTATGCATAATGCTTTACTTCGAAAAGGAAAATGGAGTGCATGAGTACTGAGTCAAACACAATCAATTGCAAATGATAGATTCAACAGTTCCAACACATGGAATTACAATCTTTCTCAATGACTCCATCCATCAACATGTTTTGCCATTCCTGTAGAACTACTGGAGAAGTACAGGTGTAATTACTTCATACGTTACACCTGTAATTATTTTGAAAGGGCAATCAGTTGACAAAATTGCTAAAGCCTTTACATAAAGACAGTTTGTTTCACAGACCACATTAATAGAAATAAGTGGAAGAATATTCGTAAAGTAAGTCTTCTGCTGACTTTCCTTGACTTCCTGTACACCAGAATAGCCCATTCTTGACCTAGACAGTCATCCTTGAAAACAACCTTGAAAAAAGGTGAGGTCTGTATGGATATGCAGGGACCTTCTGACTAAATTCAACTACTAATAGGAAGCATAAAGATGGTTGTTCAGACATAGCAAACTTGGAAAAATACAGATACATTGTTAAAGCCTAGAAGGATATGTTTAAGAATGCCAAAATCCACCTTAAATTCAATCTGGGATGGGACGTGAAGAGCAACAGAGAAAGATTTCTGAAGCACACTGCCTGCAAAAGAAGGACTAGGCAAAATGTGGACCAATTGCTAATGAGGCAGTGATCTGATGACTAGGAGAGAGAAAAAGCCCTCTCATTGCTTTTTTCATCTCAGTCTTCACTGGAAGAACATACCCTTGGGAATTCCAGGTCCCTGAGATGAGTGAAATTTCCATGAACATTTGAGAACTTAAAATTCTCAAAATAACTCAGAAGGATTTCCCATACTCCCCAAAGGCAATCCCACAATATATTCCAAACTGAAGGCTAAAACCTAATGACATGGGAGAAAAATCATACTTTCTGAACCCAGAACATATGCTGAATTTTAGCATATAAAATGCTTCCTTGAAACAAACCTCATATCCTTAAAAAAGGCTCCTATTATCATAAAACAACTCTTGAGGACAAAAACCTTTTAGCAGAAAATGTGCCTGGCAACATATTTATTTAATTACCAATTTCAAAACACAATCGAACTTTTAAAGAAATTAAAAGAGAAGCCAAGCATTTTTCATTAAAAACACTGTAGACTCCAACGAGAAAAAAATCTTTTTTTCCAAATACTTTCTATCCTTATCTATAAGGACAACATGAACTATTCAGAAAACTGAACTTATAAACTTCTTATAAACTGCTTATAAAATTCTTCCACTCACTGTCAGACTTGTGTTAAACTTCCAGAAGGATATTTTTATTTAACTGGACGAGTTCCTATTACCTTGGTTGTAGACATATTTTCCTTAACTATGAGTGTTTGATTTTTGTTCGTGTTCCCATACAGAAATGATGTCCCATTGTTTTTTCAGCATTTTGCAAAAGCCATGGTTGCCTAACATAAATGTAAACTCTATGCACAGTTCC
Source organism: Certhia americana (assembly GCA_018697195.1). Lineage (NCBI taxonomy): Eukaryota > Metazoa > Chordata > Aves > Passeriformes > Certhiidae > Certhia > Certhia americana. The sequence goes on along the minus strand of CM031878.1, from coordinate 31,152,031 downwards.
AGGACAGCCCACAGAACCTGATGCTGCAAATGTGCCTCGGTATCTCAAGTTCATTAACTTTTAAAAAATAAACGTGGGCAGGACTTTGAGGCCTTACCTTAACAAAACCACTGCAGTAATACACAGGGAATTGGTGTCCAATTGTACAATGAACTGCCTTAAGTCCTGAGGAACTTTCTCTACTTTGTTTAGTTACCAGGGGTTCCAGATGGGGCTCTCCTGCGCGTGGACTAATTCACCCACTCAGGTTACAATACAAATTGTAACTGGTGATGGCAGAGTAATAGCCAAATCCAGAACTATCCACAGGGCCAGCCACCAAGGAGCATGTTCAGATACTCCTTGAAAAGTGCTTATGTAAATTCTTTACGAAAGTATCAGAATGTTTACCAGGCATGACCTTGGGGGCAGCAAATCAAAGCATTTATAGAAATACAAAAGACTCCTCCACAGACTTCACAAAACACTGGTGATGCTCTGTAAAGCAGAAAAGTGGCACAAAGACAAAGTCTCTCCTTAGTCTACTATTTATTTTTGTTCAAGTTATTAAACTATTGAATGCTTCTTTTATTTTCTTGTATTAGCTGGAATATTCATAAATCTACAGAAGAGTCTGGCCACATGTAAATTAAATACAATCTCACAAGAAATTTAGTATCTCAATCTTAAAAATTATTCAAAATTATCAAGTTTTATTGAAACCATTCTTGTCCCATAAAAAGAGATTTACAACAACTTTTGGTGGGAGAGAATGTTAGGAAGTATCTCTTTGGGTTTTGGGGTTTATTTTTTTTTTCCAAGTCAGAGATTTTTTTGAGAACTGGAACTTTAAATTTTAGATGCCTGTCTTCCAACACCAGGACATCACAGCTTGCATGATCTCTGTGCTTCCCAAATGAATTACAAAATTGGTTTGTTTGCAGAAGATCATGTAAGCATATGCTTCAGACTAACTAGTCTTCTTACATTAGGACAGTAACAGAAGTAACACCTGGGAAGAAACACTCTCCCCTCATGTTAAGGCAAGGAAAAAACAACCAAGGTAAAACAACACAACAATCAGCACAAAATTAATAAAGAGTGTGTATCAGGACTGGGATTTTTTTTTAAAACTGAAGGAAACTGTCCGCATTAAATTGCCTAGATGACATTTACATCCTTGCCATTGTGTACCAGTCTCTACTCCACAGAAGTTGTAGAACAGAATCATAATCCTCAGGGTGTTCAGTCAATGCCAAGAAAACTTCTTCTAAAGAACAATGCTTAATGTCTATGTCCTGGAACTAGATTCTCAAACATTTCTGTTTTTACTTTTAGTGTACAATTACCTACAAGGCTTTTATGGACAACTGAGATGCAAACAGAGCATGACTTCATGCATGGCTATAAGAAAAATATTTACATGCCATGGGAAAAAAGACAAGCTGTGTGCAATATATTACACAACTTACATACAAATTATGCTAGTTCTGATAGACTCTATAAAAAGGGGTGGAAATGAATACACACGTCTTCCAAATTAACGGAATTTATACTAGATACAATATTTTAATTATTTCACTTTCCTAATATGCATTCTGGTGAACTGGTAAGTTACCCAAATTTCAGTTTGCATTACTCATAAAATAAAGATTTAACATCTCCTGCTTGTTCCATGCTAAGATCATCCACTAACAGGTACTAGAAATGTAAATATCCTGAGTAACTTAAAATTCCTTAAGCTACCTCTTATTCTTTCCATGGGGCAGGAATATAGCTGGAGCTCTTTCAATTTAAACCAAGTGCTAAATCACAATGGCCATTCTAAACTCCTATTCTTGATATTAAAAGTTTCTAGCAACTCTAGCTAGATAAAATGACAAGCTTGAGACCAATTTCCTCAAGCAAATATAATGTAAATATTGAGAGCTTTCCCATGCTGAGCATTCATAAGCAAATTTTTTTGATAGTAACAGATCATATCACATTTGACCCCAAATGCAAGTTTCTGGCAAATTTCTGCCACAAGCTGATATTTAAAATTATAAGCAGAATAACTACTTTACTGTACATTCAACTGATCCAGTAAGGGAAAAAAAAGCATTTTTTCATTTAGAGATCCAAAGTAATGTACTTCGTGTATCTTACAAATATTTTACAAACAAAAACATTAATTTGTATGTTAACAGTACCATGAGAAACTGACTTAAGATTACTAGACTAAGTGGAAAAGATGTATCCAGGATGTCTAATAATAGTACAAAATATAAGAAAGTAATTAACAGATCAAGAAAGCGGGAGGTGGAAAAAAGGGAAGAGAATGCACTGACAATTTCACACAGTTTTAGTAAAAGTAAAGGGAAGCCTAATAACAGTATATTGAATATTATTTTTACTTAATTTCTGCTATAGACTTCTGCTTTTTGATTTTGGGAAGAAAAATAACAAAAAAGCTGTCTATACTGAGTAAACAAGACCACACACAGGCACTTCTGCTTCCCAATCAAATAAAAAAGTCTTCAGGAAAAATACAAAGCCATCCAAGGTGATAAAAAACTAATCCCACAGGGAACACTAATACAACTCTTCAGAAAATGAGTATTTTTATTACCTGTTCAAGACAGTCTTGTGTCTTGAAATCATTCCAGTAAAACAATTAAAACAACCTGCTATATGAATAAGACAGTTCTTTCAAGTGGGGCAATCTATTTGCTTTTACTTTCAGTAACACAATGTTCATTTTGAGTACACCATTTAATACTGTTGTCATTACCAAAAAACCTTAAGCACGAATAGAATTTTGTCCTGAATCCTAGTCAGGTATACCATACATTTTACTATGGAATTTTTCTTTGTATATTTTTTGTGCCTGACAAAATAATTTTTTTCAGGTTCACTAAGGCAGCAAATGTCTTTTAATAATGTACTTTAGTACTTGCATTGAAGAAGCTGTGTCCTCCCAAAAGAAAAACAGTTTTTTAATTTTATTTTCCTTCAATTTATTGATTATGAATCTACCTGAGAAATAGATAACACTAAGAAAACGTATGGCATAACTATGTCAGCTGAGGAGTAGATACCAGCAAATCTGAAGAACTCTGACGCAGACCTCTGCTCCTATATACTGAATAGCATAACCTGCCAGTAGCAGGAAAGAGATCATGATAATCTCCTACACTCATAGGTCCAAGAGAAAGAAAGAACAGAAATTTAGAAGTTTAAAAAGAAATTTGATTAAGAATAGAAACACTGCAAATGCTACTATACAATGAAGAGAGATAAGGTTTTCTAGATGATAGAATAGCTTGGTTTGGAAGGAACCTTCAAGTTCATCTAGTTCTAATATTAGACCAGGTTGCTCAGAGCCCCATCCAACCTAGGCTTGAACTCTTCCAGGAGCAGGGCATCCACAACTTCTCTGTTATGAGAACAACCTGTTTAAGTACCTCACAACTCTCACAATAAAGAATTTTTTTCCTAATATCTAATGAAATCCTTCTTTCAGTTTATAGCCATTCCCATTGTCCTGTTACTACATACCCTTGTGAAAAGTCTCTATTCATCTTTCATGTAAGATCTCTTCAGGTACTGGAAGGTGACAATTAGGATACCCCAAAGCGTTCTCTTCTCCAGGCTGTCTCACAGCAGAGCTGCTCCATCCCTGTGATAACTTGGTGACCTCCTCTGGACTCCCTCAAACAGATCCATGTCCATCCTGTGCTGGGGACCCCAGACCTGGATGCAGCACAACAGTAGGGTCTCACCAGAGCAGAGCAGAGGAGAGCAAAGGAGAGCAGAGGAGAGGGCAGAATCCCTCCCCTGCCCTGATGGCCACACTATTTTAGATGCAGCCCAGGGTGCATTTGACTTTCTTTCTTTCAGCAGGGTCACATACAGTCTCTCACCCACCAGTACTCCTAATGAGTAATGGCTGCTCTGAATCTGTTCATTCCCTAGCCTGTGGGGTTGTTCATCCCCTACCCTACCAAGGGTTGCCCTGACACAGATCCAGCATCTTGCACTTGGTCTTGTCAAATAACATGAGATTTTCATGGGCCCATTTCTCCAGCTTATACATGTCTTTTTGGATGGCATCCTGTCCTTCAGGTGTGTCAACCACACCACTCAGCTTGGAGTCATCAGCAAATTTGCTGAGAGTACTCTCCCATCCCTTCATCTATGTCATTAATGTAGATATCATAAGCTTTTTGCTTTGACCCTCCTGCTATTAAAGAGGATAGCAAAATTGATACTCAAAGCTGGAGTGTGTAGACACAGAAAGAAGGCACTAACTGGTCATATATAAAAAAAAACGTATTTCAGAAAATAATCCTGTAAAATTCATACAATATGACAAATGCACACCAAACAAAAAACCCAAACAATCAACTAAAAAGTTTGTCACCTTCAAAGAAGACATTTCCAAACCATTTTTGCAGTCAAATACTTGCAGTAAGAATATTATGTGAAATAGAAATAAGCAAGTCTACAATGGTAACTAATCAAGGCTGAGAAAAAAAAGCTTGGAGAGGAAGACAGAACATTCTTCACACAAAATCATAATCTATATCTACAAATTGCCTTCTTCATTAGGAATGCAAAGGATGGTTACTCTTGTGACTCATAGCCACACTTTTGAAATAATTGTTTTCTGCAAGTAACTCCTCAATTAAATAATTGGTGTATCACTTAAAACGCATTTTGGAATTAGCTTCTACAGTACTTTATCTATACTTATTCTTGTTTCACAAAACAAAGTAATATAAATAAAAATCAGAGTAATGCAAAGTCAGATTTATTCCACAGCTCAGCACAGCAAATGCAGATTACGTTCAGAGTATGTTCAAAAAACCTAAACAATGAGTGTCATAAGTTTTTTGTCTTACCATTGCAAGTTCGTTCTGTAATTCTCTGCAACTTTTTTCAGCATTCCCTAGTCTCGCAGTGAGGTCTATAATTACTTTCTTCTTTTCCTCAAGCAGTTCTTTCATTTGATTGTTTGACGAGACACACTCTTTTTCTAATCTGGAAAGTTTCAACATTAGAACATTTTAACCAAAAATACTTGTGTCAAGTATTCTACATTTTTTAAAAGACAATCTGAGTATCACATCATGTTAGCACATCATACGACTTATGAAGCTGCTTACCTTATTTTTTTTTAAGTAAAGAAACTTACATATTCCTTCTAAGAAAAAACTTTCCAGTTATGGTTATGTTCTTTTCCATTACCAAGGCTTGTATTAGACTTTCAGTCATAAATTAATTTGATCATTTGGATACGGACTCCAGATTACGTGCAATAAACAGAAGCATTCATACTTTAATTAACACATTATTTCTCTTTAGAAAGGCATCACATCTTGCATCATCAACTGATTTCAAGTACAAAGCTTGCTCCTCAAGTTTCCACGTACCTGACTATATTCTTATCCTGGTTCTGGCCAGAACAGTGTTAATTTCTGCAGTAGCCAGGAGTGGGCACAGCTAGGACCTGGAGTTTATTCTATACCACCTCATTATCATTTTATGGGGACAGGGAAAGGGCTGTCTTGTGGGTAGCATGGCAGAGGGACTGCGTATGGTTGGGGATTTTCCAGTGTGCAATCATGAGTGAATCGACCACTTTTTTTCCTTTTGCATTAGTATTGTTGCTGTTACAGTTCCTTGTCTTATTTCATTGTTGTGTCCAATAAAGTATCCTTATCGCAGCCCATGATCTTTACTTTTTGTGACTCCAATTCTCCACTCCAGCCCATCACAGAAGGAGGAAGAAGAGGAGGGGGGAATGATAGAGCAGCACACGGTTGGGAGTCTTTCTGTAGGAAAACTAAATTGGCAAACACCATTCTTAAACCGTGACAATTCTACTCAGAATGGCATTTCAGTAGCAGAAAATTCAAAATTTCAAACAGTTTTTGTACTACATCAGTCCTCCTGGTATTCAAATAAGTACAAAGTCTGGCATGGATAAAAAGGTGGGCCATGGAAAAACTACTAGGCCAAACAACAGCAAACAGGAGACACAGACAGGGACAGGAAGCCAAGGAAAAATTTTGAAGGATTGCCTAAGTCTATAGGGATGGAAAGGAGATGCCTCAGGAAAGGCACTTAGAATTAACATTCACAAAAGATGACAAAGACAAAAAGGGATTTTATCACTGTTACAGCAGGAAAGAAAACACAAACAGACTTCTACACAAAACAGCTATTTTATCAACAGCAGAGAGAGAAGGTGACCATACTTCCTGCCTTTCTGTCCTCCATCTTCCCTGACTAGGTCTATTCCCAAGCCTCTATGGTAAGTAAAAGGACACAAGAAAGAGAACAATTGCTAGCAATAGGCAAGGATTGAATCTGAGATAACCTGGGAGAACTCAACCCATATTGGTCAGCTCACCTACACTGATAAAGGTTCTAATAAAGATGGCCAATGTCAAAGTGCCATTGCTCATAGAAGGCCACCAAAATTGGGGTAGGTCCCTGCCAAATGAAGAAAAGCAAATGTCAACTTATATTTGGCAAAGGTCAAAAGGAGAAGCCAAGGAATTGGCTGAGTGGTGTATTGAGCTTCATTTCAGCCCTGGAAGGTAACAAAGCAAATCCTTCTCAAACAAATTTTTGGGCTCATAAAAGAGACAAAGGTGATTGGGAATACTCAGGGAGGATTTACCAGAACTTAATCGTGTCAGACTAATCCAGTTATATTCCATGATAAAATGATCAGGGCTGTGGACAAAAGGAGGGTGACTAGATCAGACATAATTTTAGCAAGGACTTTAGCACTTTCCTCACACACTATTTTTACAGTTGTTACAACTTAAGTCTACATATGTGAATTACAACATTACTAGAAGTGGTTTGATAGGAAAGACGCGATGGTAGTAGCTGGAATGGCCATAACACTGTAGAGGTCTGCATAAGATCTGTTTAACAGCTTCATTCATCACCTGGAATAAGCCAAGAGTGCAATCTCACAATACCTGTAGCAACAGTAAACTGGGTTTGGGTAGATCATGACCCAATACAATTGATACACTCAACAGAAGAGCAGCCATTCCCCAGTCATAGAGAAAGAAGAAGCCAGAATGAACCTTCTGAGATTCAACAATGACATGTGCAAAGACCTGAATTTAGGAAGCAAGACCACCCTGAATTGATGTGGCTCATAACTGGCTGGATAGAAGCTATGTTCAAAAAGAACCTAGTATCCATGACACACAGCCACAAATCAGCAGCATGGTAAATGAGTGGAGATAACTAACAGCATCCTGGGCTCAGCATAGCCAGATCAAGAGAATCCTGATCACATTTTATTTGGCACTCATTACAAGACATCTAATCTAATGATAACTTTTAACTACTCGCATCCCTCACAAAAAATATTGGGGTGGGCTAAGGGAATGGTTACCACCATGGGCAGCAGCAGAAATATATGTAAGAACTGAGGAAACTTCGTATGTTCTAATGGGAGAAGAGATAAGTCCATGGTGTATAACAGGCCTCCCAGTATGTAAAAGCAGATTATCAAGGAAATGCAGTTGATCACTTCACAGCAATCTTTGTCTACAAGACAAGTACTGAATCCAAAGAAGTTCAGACAGGGAGAAGTGTTTTCCAACTTTATGGAACAGGTTCACAGAGAGGCTGTGCCATCCCTATTCTCCACATGTTCAAGACCTAGCTGGATGAAACCCTGAAGAGCCTGATCTCATAGCTTATATTGGTTTGAGCAGCCAGTTGGACTTTAGATCTCCAGTATTTCCTTTCAACATGAACTATTCTTTGATGTAGTTCTCAGCAGCAGAAACATCCAAGTGTTGCTCATCTCTTTGTTTCTCCTAGCACTCCTATCTCACTAGAACTGAAAGTAGTGCAAAGGGTTCAAAGTTCTTCCCATTTTGAATCTTTTGAATCAATATTATCACTTTTTGACATTAATTCATGCATTAAAGATTAATGTATCTTTTTAGCTGAAGGACTACTTCAGCTGTCCTCCAAATACCTATGAACTTCTGCATCAGCCTGGCTGCTTTTTTGCTGTAGCTGCAGATGTTTACTTCTTATTTTTCAAAACCTGCCTGTTTCAGTCCCCCAAAGTGGCTTCTACTCTCACAGGTTTTGGAAACACAGCAAAAACAGTTCCAAATTATTCTATGTCATGTTCTCACTCCTCAAGAAAAGTAAATTCACACAGAGACCCAAATCCCATGTCGCTTCCAATTTACATAGTGCTGCTGGGTTCAGAGCTAATTAATAAATTATGCAACCCAGAAAATCCTGTTAGCTTGGTTTTGGTTATTACAACTATGTTTTTTTCTGAGAAAACAAATTCTTACAGCATTACATAGCTTCCAACTTTGGCATTATTTACCTTCATCAAGTCCAGCTAAGGAGACATACAAGTGTTCCAGCACAACAAATGCAAGCCTCTAAGACTTTCATTCAGCTAAAGCTTAAAGACAAACTCATGCAAGTCCTCCAGAAAAAGAGAAAATATGTTTGGATGTCAAGCTATGTCTTAAAAGAAAAAGCCAAGATCCTGATGTTGTCTGAAGTCCAAGGACCCGACCCTTCAAAGGTAAATAGATCAAAGGCTGTTGTATTCTCTCAGAAGGTGTCCAGTGAAAGCAATCACTGATACTCACCAATGTTACTGATACTTGTATGCTTTAAAGAATAAAAAGGCACAGGAAACACATGAGGCCTGTGTTCCTGACACACCTGTCCTCCCCATGTTATTACCTCAAGGGAACTGAGTAGATTGATGCCCACCTCAGAAAAAACTTTACCTTCAATACTTATCTTAATAGATGTCTAGAAATTTAGGTATCTGGACTAACAAAATTGTGAGGACAGGCTGTTCATGTTTCTTCAACAGCTCTTAATAAAACCACCAACTGTTTTAACTGTATTTTAATTGTCTTAACTTTCATGGAAAGGTTTGCATTCTCTGAAATCATAGAAGACAATTCGGCTTCAAAAAACTCATCTGGCAGAAGCTTCTAGAAGTATTTGCCTGAATCAACACATGATTGCAAGCAGTGAAAAGTACTGGGAGGATATTAGACAATATTTATTCTCATATTCAATTAACACACAGAACAGATGCCTCAAGCAGGTATAAATTCAGTTTTATCAAAAAAAAAACCTTCTAGGATAGGGCAAATTGCCTTCCTGAAAAAGAATCATGGAACATAATTTTCCTGGTTTAGAGTAAAAAGGGAAGGCTATTTAGGGTTCATCTTGTATTTTAGTAAAACAAGTATTTTCTTCCCCATAAGCACTATTACTGAAATTCCTATATCTCTAAAACCTGTATTTCATAGTCTTAAGTACAAAAATTTTACTTATTCAGGTATTTCCTGCATTAATTCCAAACAAAGAAATATACTCTCTAAAAAAACTCTTATTATTCTTTTTTCTTGACAATAACATTTTTCGAAGATGTAACTTTTGTGGATCAAATATCCTAGACATAATCCTCTTCAATTGTCAAAGAAATATCTTCATACATCTAGATAAACGATACTCACAAGGAAAAAACCATTTATTGAATGCACAACGCAATTCAACATCTAACCATTATCATTATGTTGGGCCAAATAATCTAATATTAAAAAAAAGTCTAAGAGTTTCTCAGAGACCTAACTGGAAAGCTACTACTTATAGATGTTCATGTTTTTAACCAAATTTACTAATCCAAAAATTTAAAAACAGATCTCACAGTAAAACTTGTAAAATTGTAATAGTTTGGCAAATACCTAAACAGATGTTTAAGTTACATTAAAAATGCTGCTAATTAGCTAATATTTTATCACCATCTATTGGTTCACAGAACACAATCATACTAATAGCTCCCTGACTGATTACAGAAATCCATGTTATGGCAATCATATTGACAAGACAGGATAGCTTTTTCTAGATTGAAACCTACAACACTTTAATAAGCATTAGTTTAAAAAATTCCTCCAAATTAAAAAGCCCCATATTTTACTGAGGTTGATTAATTTTTCTGGTCTAATGTCAATACAAAGACGAACTTTGGAATATTAGGTCTTGGAACAAGTGAAAAAATGGTTCAAGAACAAACATTGGAGGAACACTAGTTCAAGAAAACTTTTGTAACATTAATTTTTCCATATTTTCTGGACTTCTCAAATGTGGGAACCTACCAGAGGGAAAAGAAAAAAAACTCATTACACCAACTTTAAACATAAGAAAACTAAACCAAGAAGAAAAAAAAAAGAACCATAGTCCATATGCTCTGTAAAAATAAAAAGTTACATTCAAGAAAAATTCAGACAGTACAAAGTAGCCTGCTTTGCAAAATTAATGATCAAACACTCCTCAAAAAAACACTGGTTTGCAAACAAAGGAGCTTTATTAAAACAAAACAATAAAAAATAAATATAATGTCAAATCAATGGTCTAGACCTTCTACAGTTCAAGGAAAGGAAAAGAACTTAGCATCAGTTTAGTGTCATGTATTTACTGACAGAGAACCCATGCTCACAGCAAAATAACCAGGCAGGATGAGATTCAGTTTAATTAACTGCTGTTATTATAGAACTAGAGAGTTTTGAAATATACTTACTCAGTTTCATAGCTGTGAAGACTACAGTCCTCCTGAAGAATCATTTCAGATTACTATCATAATGTATTGCACAAATTTTTAATCACAAAAATTATATACTTTTCTTTGAAAATAAAGTTTTCACTTTTTAATATGACTCTGGTTTACCCAAATGCACACCAGGCCTCTTTAGACATTTTTTTTAACGAAGAGTTCTAAGATGTTTATAACACAGCACAAGCTTTAACTATATTACTGAAAACATCTCTGTAAGCAGGAACACTCAGGCCACAAAATTCCTTTTTTTTAGAGAAACGAGTTCCTTTTTTCACCTCTACTGCTTGTATGAGCAAGTCACTACAACATACTTTTATGTACAGACCCCCATAATCCTAGATGGAGAGATGCAAACTCTGTCTTTTCCAACCCATTCTACAACCTTGAGTCTTTCCCCACAACCCCACTGTGTGCCACTCACTTTATGTCTTCTTACACCCCCTATTTCCTTATCTATGTATGTAGAACTACTATAAAGAACTACTATCTATGAAGAACTACTATGCTTTATTCTACCTACTTCTCAGTTCTCTGTCTTCCAACACCATTCTTCTTCCTGACATTTTCTCATCCCAATATAAACTTCATTCAGCCAAGGAAGAAGACTCAGTATAGTGTATCCTATATCTGCCCAGGGAATATAGCAAAACCCTTCTTCCAGAAAATATCTGTTACCACAGATAGAGTAGATTGTGAAGAGCAGGAAAGGAATCCCAGGTAATTTCATCTGCTCTCATACAGTTCATCACTTCTTCTATTTTCATTAGCTAGTTAACACTTTCCACAATTATTCAAAAGCTGAAAATGAAGATTCACCACTATAAATGATATACAACTTCTCAACAGGAGTCTTACAGATTGATCTAGCTCATAGAAGTGAAAAATAGTATTTTCATAATAATGTAAGTGTATACAGAAGAAAAAAATCTGTTGTAACCCTGCAATGTGTGCTTTCTTACACTTCCCCCAAATAGACAGGAGACAGGATCCTGCCATAACTGTAATTTCTAATATTTTTGCTTTGGCAACTAATCATAACAGATTAGTTATTTTCATAGGGTTACAGGTATGGACCTGTTATTAATGGAGCACCAGGTTCTGAACTTCAGCTTGGTTTGGGATCAGATTTAGTTGGTTTATGCTGACTGAAGACTATATAAATGTAAACTGTAAGTGATAATCAAGCTATCTATTGCCATTTCACAATGAATTTAAAGGGAAACTTACACATTGAGTTTTTCCAAGTTCTCTTGGGCATTGTGTTTTTCTCTCTCATATGCATATTCTAACCCTTTGAATTCTTTCTTGATCATTTCTAAATCTGAAAGAGCTTCTTCTCGTCTGTCCTTTTCCACATGCACAGCTTCTTCAAGTTCTTGAATTCTTAACTACACCAAGTGATAATAAAGCAAAGAAAGTTAGGAAACACTAGCATAATCTTTAGTGCTATTCTATGGTCTCTTCTGTCTTACAATAGATTATATTCTATTAATTCAGTATAAAAGCATGTACACATGCAAAAAACATTGAACACGTAAAATGTAAGAATACATAAAGTTCAAACTGAGAGACAAACAGATATGATAATGAAAAGTACCTTCTGTTCTCATTTGGAGGTGTCTGAACGTTTTTAGTTCTTATTGATACTGAAGCTTTCCAGGGAAATTCTAGTTTTTAAATAGACCATGAACTGTGGGACTGACAATAAAGGCTACACCTTCTGTCAGAACAAAGCACACGTCTAGCTTGTTCATACATATAAACAAGGAAAAAGACTTTAACAGTTATTCACCCATAAAACCCAAGTCTCTAAGTTTAAGGAATGTAATACCCTCAGTTCCTTTCTATGTTGTAGAAATTAAAGGAACTTAAGCAAACTTAATCTTTTCTACTAGTTTAATTCTCACTTTAAAATTTAAGTGCCTGCACATACAGAAAATCTTGAAAATAAGAGAATAACTGATTGAAGAATGGCAATGCTTATTTTTGTTACTCAGAAAATAGGGAAAAAAGATACCAAATTCCCTTCTTTTTTGCTTAGTATTTCAGAAGTCCAGTAAGTTTGTTAACTAATATAATATTATTAAGCAATCACAATTTAGTTTTTTCAAACTTTTTTTTAATAAACTGTAATTATTTTACTGAGTCCAATACTGTGTGATACAGTTTAAGAATACAAAAATTTAATGTTCAAGTATGTATACTAGATTTATTCATATAATCAACCTTTACTGGTAACTGCAAGTATCATAATTTTGGAGCTGAAATGTACTCTGAGAAATGGTATTTGAAACTGCAGTTTCAGGATGCATTATGCTCTCACTGCTAGACAAGTTGGATGTATGGACTGTGTCTTCAAATTGCTCTAAGTAGCCATTCAGAAGATATTTATTACAGCAGTACAGTGTTTAGTGTTTGACTATCGTGAAACATTTCCTTTTCCTTAGCTGTTTACATACTAGTGGAAATTCTCAAACTTACAAATGTGACATCTTATTTTATTATTTATTCTAAAAAATTTAAAGTTCCCTGAAAAGCAGATACTCTTCTATGCTGTCCTTTTATATATTTGTTTTTATGATTTTAACACTTACTATAATAAATCTATTTAGGTTTTTCTAAAAAAAGTCTTCTTCCTATTTTTTGGAACATTGTGCCTTCACAACTTCCTCAACTGTTGTACTGTAAACTTCTAAGAAATATTTAACAAAAAGTTTACCTGGATGATCTCTGCAGTGAAATTAGATTCTAAATGTGCTGCTCTCTCTGCTTCAATGTTTTCTTCCAGTTTCTGTGTTCTCTCTGCAGCTGCCTAAAAGTACATTTTGAGGATATTTAAGTTCAGAGAGATGACAATATGACACCAAGTTGATTCAACTCATTAAGTCTATTGGGACTCCATACACCAACCTGACATATCTAAGCTACTTTGGAACTGTAACAACTCATACCAAGAAATGCATATAACAACTTTTTTTTACATATATAGATTATTAAATTAATATTTTCTATTTCATTAAGTAAATTGATGTGGCATTATGTTATTTCTGCATTTTTTAGGATCAGATAGTAAATAAACAAAGTTATATATTCTTCCTGTTGCCCCACTATTTGCTCAGTTGTGGCAACATAACTATACTCTATGTTCTGAAATACACTGAGGTATCAATAGAGCACCTACAATTTCATAAATGAGACAAGATGCATAGAAAGGATTCTTCAAAAATTTATCTACTTAACATACTTAATTAAAAAAAAAAAAATCACAAACACTGCCACTGTACTTTCATATTGATAAGATTTTTCACTTAATTAAGAATGTCTTCAAAGAGGGTAAGAAGGACCCATGGTACCACTGGCCAGTCAGACCTCACCTCAGTCCCTGGAAAAGTAATGTAGTAAAGGTATCCTTCTGGATACCATCTCTATTAATATGGAGAATAAGAAAGTGATCAGAGAAGCTGGCATGCATTCAGCAAAGGGAAATCTAGTGCTTAGACAATCTGATTGCCTTCTATGATGGGACAACTAACTGGATGGATGAGGGAAGAGCAGTAGATACTGTCTACCTGGACTTCAGCAAGGCTTTCAACACTGTCTCCCACATCGAGGACAAACTAGAAAGTGTGGCCTGGATGAGGAGACTGAGAACTGTCTAAATGGGAGATCTCAGAGTTGTGACCAGAGGTTGGTGAGTCCCCAGATTCAAGAATGGGCCTGGTACTGATTAACTTCTCCACCAGTGACTCGGGTGGCAGGTGCCTCCTCAGCAAATTCATTGATGACACAGAGCTGGGAGCAGTGGCCAATACCCCAGGGGCAGTGCAGCCCTTCAGAAGGGCCTGGACAGCATGGAGAGATGGGCAGAGCACTGTCTGGAATTGAAGAAAGGCAAAAGCAGGGTCCTGCACTTGGGGAGGGACAACCCCATCCAGCAGCACAGGCTGGGGCTGATCTGCTGAAAAGCAGCTCTGAGGAGAAGGACCTGGGGGTCCTGGTGGACAGCAAGCTGTCCATGAGCCAGCAGTGTGTCCTGGTGGCCAAGAAGGCCAATGGTGTCCTGGGGTGCATTGGGAAGAGCACTGCCAGCAGGTTGGGGAGGTGATCCTGCCTCTCTGCTTATCCCTAGGGAGGCACATCTGGAGGGCTGTGTCCAGTTCTGGACTTCTCAGGACAAGCAAGATACAAAGCTGCTGGAGCTGGTCCAGCAGAAGGCTACAAGGATGATTAGGGGATTAAGAGGACTCTCCTCTTAGGAGCAGAGTCTTGAGACAGTTGGGCCTGTTCAGACCTGAGCAGAGATGACTGAGAGGAGACTTCATCAATGTCTGTGAGTATCTGAAGGGAGGGTGTCAGTGGATCCAGTGGATCTATGCTGTGCTAAGCAATAGCATAGAAAGCAATGAGCACAAACTTACACACAGGAAGTTCCATCTGAACATGAGGAAGAACATTTTACTGTGCAGTGACTGAGTGCTGGAACAAAGTGAAGTGAAAGGTGTGGAGTCTTCCTCACTGAAGACATTCAAGAGCCATCTGGACATGATCCTGTGCCATGTGCTCTGGGATGACCCTGCTTGAGCAGGGAGGTTGGACCAGATGACCCCTGCGGTCTCTTCCAACCTGACCCATTCTGTTACTCTGTGAAAAATAGCTTGATTAAGACACTTTATGTTCTCTACGTATTATTCCTTCCAAACATCAGCTCCTAATCCTCTTTGTCCTTAATAGAGAATTAGTAAACTATGCCCTGCTTCAGTTTCGAAGGACTTCTAAGCATCCTCCCACAGATGAACATCTGTTAGTAAGATACTTTTACTCAAAAATACTGCCAGCCTATTAAAAGTAAATAATAAATATAAGTGACATGGATTTCACTTCTTTTTTGAAAACATTTTAAAAGTCTGTCTGAAAATAATTATATATTAAGTTTGACAGAGGACAAAGGAAACAGTGAGGAAAGTATCTATTACAACATTCAGAGTGGAAAATGTAATTTTTAAAAAAAAATCAAATGAAGAAACGAAAACTTCACTGAGAATATTTCACTATATACCTTAAAGACAAAAAACACTTTTCTGGCTGGCTTAAGTGATTATTCTTACAGCAACACTGAAACACAGAAACTGATTCTGAGAGTAATGTTTTCAGGCACAACATACTAGTTCACAAGCTCAGTACTGAATTTTACTTCTAAGTCTTATTTTATTTCCTGAGCACCTTACTATGCCTTTATCTCAGCCTCACTCTAGCTGAAACCAGAGGTGTAAAACACCATCAAAATTGTTAACTTATCCTCTCAAATGGAATTCCCTAAAACTGTTAGATTTTGTCTGTCTCAAGATGAAAAATAAAAGCTGAAATAAATAATTGCTTGAATGATGGCATCTGCAAGAATTAAAAACTGGAGCAACAAGATTCTCCCCAAAAGAATATACAAGTATCAGTTTTTGGTATAGTTCTTTAAAAGAAAATTCTGTCCTCTTGAGATAACATGATGGACTATAAATGTAAAGACAAGCCATGTGGTCCAAAGAAAACACGAAGTCCAAGAAATATAGAAGCCTCAGTCCTAAGAAAATCCTGGGACAGTAAGTGAAGAAGGCAGGAGCAGGCAGATATTAGTAAGAAGTGCAAATATATATATTTCAGACTCTTTTGATGTCTGAAATAGGCACAATTCCACTTAAACAGTAACATTTGTAGATGTTGCCTTGGCTTGTCTTGCCACAAGTCACTGAAGAATTAACTTGTAGAATTAGCATGCCTAATAAAAAAACCCCAAAAAACACTGGTAAAAATTAGCATTTCAGCCACACACATCTCTGATGAACTCTGGAATAAGATAAACAGCTCATTTTTACAAACAGGACAGTGTATCTAGCCTACTGGAAAAGAATTATGATCTTCATAACCAAAGTAGAGGCAGATGTACCTCACAGGTATCCAATGTAAAGCATTCAAATAGATTCAAGATAGTATACACAGAAAAACTGAATTAGAAACTAGAAGTCAAACTTTGACACATAAGTATCATCTTACAGATCATATCCTTATATAAAGGCATGAAAAAAAGTGACTTTTTCAACACTGGTGTTTCTTCCCAAAATTAAACACATCAATGCCGTATTCTTGCTTTTGAACTTCCTCTTCTTCTAGAGTTTGATTCTTTAAAGCTTTGCCTCAGAAGTTTGTTATAATTTTGATTTTTACAATCTTGTTTAAATTAGTTCACTGTAACTCCAAAAACCAAAGAGCCAGGAAAAGAAGCAAATATTTTCATTCAAGGTAAGTCGCTGCCAGAACTACCAATAATTTTTTGTATTATTAGAAGCCAAAGATGAAGAGCAAACTGTGTTCTTTCCGAAGTCTCAGAAGATTACTCAGGCAAACATTAATCTTATTTTACCAGTCTATATACTATACCCAGAAGATTGGATGCTAAAAAAAGCTTGCAGAAAAACTACAGATGTGAACTGAGTAAGTCATGTAGATGCAGATTCTATGACTACCATGCTGAAACTTACGGTTCACCATACCTCAAACAAATTCAAACCAAGTCAGATGCCACCAAATCATTGAGAAATTAGTCAGGAAAAACCCTCAAACTTCATGAAAGACTTCAAACCAGCCACCACCCCTTAAGAATGGCTAATCAATACAGAATAAGAAGAAATTCAGATTTGCTCAGATTGCTCTAAGGAAAAGAATCTTGGTATTTCAGTCTATCAAACCACACATCAGCCATAGAACTTGCACCTGTATTCAAAGCAGAGTCTGAAGACTCAGTTGGGAGCAACACAAAATGCCATATAGAAAATCTATTCTATTTTGCTGATAAAGGTTCTAACAGGCTCTACAACACTTATATACACTTCTCTTCACAGTGAGATGCTGCATATTCCACCAGTGAGAAAAATCTATTACACATTCTGTGAGAAGAAGGAAAATGTCAGGGATGAGTGTAACCTGTAAAACCAAGGTAAAAGTTCCAAAAAGAGAAAGAGGAATGAGTTTTGTTTTCCTGTCTGACAAACAGAAGGACACTGGCATTAGAAACACATTAGACAGGCAAACTTCTATGAATCAAATTAAAAATGAGAATCAGTATCCTTACCGAGTCACATGCCTGAAAATTTTACAAACAAAGCTGTATTAAAACCATCTAGAGTAAGTTTGTAGGCCACAGATATCCATATCACAGGCTTGCATCTGGGAATCAAATGGGAATACACTTTGGTTTAACATGGAAAACTTCTTGTCAGGTCCAAATCCATCTCACAAACGAAAAAGCAAATTCTCCACTAATTACAAAGTGCTTGTTCATCCAACATAGAAAACATTGGTTATTCAGAAAGATTCAGTCACTTGTTACCTTCATGTGCACCTAACAAGACTTATGAAGGCAGACATCTTATTTAAGATAGCAGACACAAACTCATGGAATTTCTGAAGGTTCCTTAGCTAGTCAAGCTGATTGATTTCAGCCTTAATTTAAAGAACAAAGATAGCTGGAATCAGAGAGAATTTTGACTTTTGAAAACAGTAAATAAAAGCGATTAAGAAAAATTCAATGCCAGCATTTAAACTTGTGGGCAAAGATATTTCATGTTTAATCTCTTAAACTTCGGTCACTTTTTTCAGTGTCACATTGCATATCAATGCTAATGTGGATAAATTTTCTGCATTCTTACAGTTTGCGACCATCTTCCAAACTGTCCTTTGTGGCTTCCGCTTTTTTGTCCCTTATACTTGCCTGAAGTACTGCAGTATTTATGGGTACTGGCATACTCCAAACTGAAAGCCTTAATTTAGTATCCTACCTCACACATTGTGCAATATCATGTTTGCTGTTTGACATTTACATTTACAAAAAATACCCTTTATCAGATAAGCAAATAGCAGGGGAAAAAAAGAGAAAGATACATTTGCAACACTTACTCAGCTTAGATACAGTAATGGAAGTAATTTTCCTCTTTCCTGCTTCTATTTAAACCCCTTCTGCAAGATGTTTCAGTTGTTGGGATACTTAGACTTACAGAAGGCTTAGGTCCAACCACTATGTGAAATGGTCAGCCAAGACAGTTTTAAGTGAAGGGGACACATGTGTACCTCATATCTGGATCACCATTCATCCATTCTGTTTGTGTGTTTCTATATTCAGACTCAGAACTTTTTCCTATTTAAAAGCATTTTCCTATGGCTCAAAGCCCAAACCAGGGGGTCTAAACACTTCTATGGGAGTTGTGCTAACCGCTTCCACCTAGTGTTAGAAATGCTGATACCGCTTGATCATGGTAAGGTGGAGCCATCTCCTGTCCAGAAAATAAACAACCTTTAGTAACTATAAAGTCACTTAAATACAAACAACTCTTAACCACTGAAGTAAATGTTCTTTCAACCTGACAATGTGGCTAACCATAACTTATTAAGTATATATTTCCTGTACTTAAAGTATAGAGAATCATGCATCAGTGACAGAATAGCCATGCTTGTCTTGCATGACACTGGATAAACAATTACACTGGCATGGGATCTACAAGATAAGCCATACGCTTGACTTCAGGTTAAAGAAAGGGCAAAAACAACTAGGACTGCTAGACTGATACAGTTTGGTTGCCTTTGGATAAAGTCCAACGCCATTCCAATCTGCTACTGAGTTGCAGCTGGAAAAGTCATCTAAGCTGCACTCCCTTTCTAAAGTCCCTTGTGGGGGAAAGATGTCTCTTTGGGTTGTCATGCTCGGTAGATAGCAAAGACCTTAACATGAACTGATGCTGTTACTCTATACAAGCACATTGACAAGACTCATGTAACTTACTAACTCCTCATGAGGGCTACATTAAACACTATTGAAAAAACTTTGGTCTGAAAGTAAGATAACACTAACCAGTCATTAAACTGGATTTCAGTAATATCATGACACAAAAGATTATGAAGAGGAAGCTTCTCTCTGAGATGAAGTCCATTAGTATGAATCATAAAACAGTTTGTGTGAGAAAGAACACTAAAGATCACCTTCCACTAAGCCATCTCACTCAAGGGCTCCTTCAGCCTGGCCTTGAACCCTGCCAGGGATGGGGCACCTACAACTTCTATGGGCAACTAGTTCCAGTGCCTCACTACTCTCACAGTAGGAAAATTCCTCATAACAGCTAATCTAAACCTACTCTCAGTTTAAAGACATTACCCCTTGTTCTATTACTACATGACCTAGTAAAAAGTCTTTCTCCAGGTTTTTTGTAGGTCTTTTGGTACTGGAAGGCTGCTATAAGGTGTCACCAGAGACTTCTCTCCTTCAGGTGAACAGTTCCAACTCCTTCAGTTGCTCTTTACTGGACAGGTCCTCCAGTTCCCTGATCATTGTGGCTCTCCCTCCTATGGACTCACTCCAACAGGTCCATGTTCTTCTTATGTTGGGACCATAGTGCTGGATTCAGCACTGAAGATGGGTTCCCCCCAGAGCACAGCTGAAGGTCAAAATTCCCTCCCTGGTCCTGCTGCCCACACTGCTTTGGATGCAGCTCAGGATGCAGATCTTGGCTGCAGGTGGACATTGCTGGGTCCTGTCCAGCCTCTCATCCCCATCATCACCCCTCCGGTCTTTTCCCACACATCTCTTACTCCATTCTCTGCCCAGCCTGTATTTGTGCTTGGAATTTCCCTGGGACTGGTGCAGGACCCTGTACTTGGCTTTGCTGAGCTTCAAGAGATTTGCACAGACCCACCTCTCAAGTTTGTCAAGGTCCTCCTGAATGGCATCCCTGCCCTCCAGTGTGTCATCTACCCCACACAGCTCGATGTTGTCAGCAAACTTGCTGTGGGTGCACTTGATCCCACTGTACATGTCACTGACAAAGATGTTAAAATGCACTGGTCCCAGTATCAATCTCTGACTGATGACTACTCTCCACTTGGACATCAAGCCATCGACCATAACCCTTTGAGGGCAACCATCCAGCCAATTCCTTATGTACCAAGTGCTGCAGTGATCAAATCCATGCATTTCCATTTTAGGGATAAGGATGTTGTATGGGACACTGTCAAATGCTTTGCAGAAGTCATTGTGTCAGTGAGCCTGTCACGTGAGAAATACAACTTTTGAGCAACCAGAGAGTGCTCTTTACAAAACCTGTGGTGCTTAGAATCCTCCAAGTATGTGGTACTATATATTTTTATCTAGAGAAGGTATACCTCTTTAGATATATGTGTGTATATATTATATATATATACACATAATAAGTATGCTACATACTAAGCATGTACTAACTAATATATGACAGTCACAGCAGAGCAGCTGCAATTCCTGGATGACAGTTATGCATTGTGGAGACTTTTTGCATCAGAGCAGCATTTCCAACCTAATACAAGCATACATATTTAGCACCAAATGTCAATATACATAGTGGAGGGAAGGGAAGTAGAAAAGGCAGTGCAAAAGCTAAGGGAATAGTCTTTAAATGGAAACTAGAAGTCTCAGAAATATGACAATATACTCAGCCTCAGAAATGAAACAGACCAAGTCATGGAACATTTTTCAGGCCTCATAAGAAAGACTTAAAAACTTCGAGAGACTTAGAGCTTCAGCTTACTGAGAGTTGGCAGCCTCAAACACATTAAAAAACTGACAGAAAATCATTACATTTATAGGAACAAGGCAAAGAGTTTGAAATTTATAAAATAATAATTTTGTTTCTTGTGGTAAAGTCCACATTCTTATTGCAAAACCATTTTCCCACCCATCTTTTTGGGTGGATACATAACAAGAAACATTATTTTTCTATGACAAGTTTTCTTGTCTTGTCTTTTTCAAGTATTTCCCAGGAATCCTCATTAACAATTGAGCTAAAGGCTAAAATAAAAGACACTGGTTCTGGAAAATTGATTATCAAAAATAGTATATCTTGATGAGTTCAACATCAATAGATCAATAATATATTTGGCTACCGATTCTCCAGCTAAAGAGGCAGAATCATATCTGAGGTTCTCAATCTAAATTTCTCTGGCACAGTGTTTTCTACTTCAGAAGCACTCCAAATCTATGCAACATATTGGTATCATTGCAAACTGGAAAGCTAGCAAGTTAGACAGTGCAGCAACAGCTATCTTCCAACTGAAAAGTCAACAGAAACTTACCATTATTCTTTCTATTAATTTCTAACTCTGGGAACTAGAAATTTCATCTTTTCAACCATGATCACAGAAATCACTGAAGGATAAAACCAGACTAATATTTGAAGAAAAAAAAAAGAAGGGAAAAAAGAATCAAAACCCAAAATTGGGGGCAGGCAGGATTTTTGCACACTCCTTTCTTTGTAACAGTCTCTTGGATATAATTCTTCATATAAGTGTTACTGTACTAAAAGAAAAAAATTTATATTTAACATTTCCTTCCATTACCAAAGCCCAAGTATTTTCCCATGGATTTCTCCCTTATGCCCAGCAGAGGGTAGCAAAAGAACACATTTGTGAACTCCAGAAAATGTTCATCTCCATTGCTTTTCAAGAATTATCGTATAATGAAATATTTTAAGGTTGGGGTTTAAGTAGAATTACACTATTCCTCACACAAACACCTTAAGATGTTTCTTCTCATCATCAAGAATTTAAGTACACGTGTGCAAACCAAATGATCATTAATATGAGGTACTCATCATGGAAATTGAAGATATGCATCCTATATCCATCAACTTCAATCTATAAGTTATAAATTCTTTGGAGATAAAAAAAAATCCAGATCTACTTCAAGAAAAAATGTAGAACATTCTGTCTGGGATGTACTACTTTAACGCTTCTATATCTGAATGGAAATTCAGCTTGGATGCTGATATCATGATACACTTAGTGGATGAACAAAGTTGTGGAAGTTGTACATCTAGCCCCTAATAAAGGTTTTGACACCATTTCCCACAGTGCACTCCTGGAGAAACTTGCAGCTTATGGTGTGAATGGGTACACTGTTTGCTAGGTAAAGAACTGCTGGATGGCCAGGCCCAGAGAGTGGTGGGAATAGAGCTACATCCACCTGGCATCCATGAGGCTGCCCAGGGCTCATTGGGGCCAGTCTTGTTTACTATCTTTATTGGTGATCTGGATGAGGGGTTGAATGCATATGCATTTGCAGATGACACCAAGCTGGGAAGAAGTGCTGATCTGCTGTAGGGTGGGAAGGCTCTGCAGAGGGAGCTGGAATGGTTGGAGAGATGGGCCAAGACCAGTACCATGGCATTCAACAGGGCCAAGTGCTGGGTCCTGCCCTGTGGCCACAACAACCCCAGAAAGTGCCACAGGCTGGGGGCAGAGTGACTGCACAGTGGCCAGGCAGAAGAGGACCCGGGGGTGCTGGTAACATTGGCTGGACAGGAACCAATGGCACCCTGGCCTGGGTCAGCAACAGCGTGGTCAGTACAACCAGGGCAGGGATTGTCCCTCTGTGCTTGGCACTGGTGAGGCCACACCTCCAATCCTAAATCTGGTTCTGTGCCTCTCCATTCAGGAAGAACATTAAGGCTGGAGCATGTCCAGAGAAGGGCAACAAAACTAGTGAAGGGTCTGGAGCACAAGTTCTGTGAGGAGAGGCTGAGGGAGCTGGGGTTGTTTAGCCTGAAGAGAAGAAGGCTCAGTGGTGATGTTATTGCTCTCTGCAACTGCCTGAAAGGAGGGTGTAGCCAGGTGGAGGACAGTCTCTCTCCACAGATAACAAGTGACAGAATGAGAAGAAATGGCCTCAAATTGTACCAGCAGAAGTTTAGACTGGATATGAGGAAAAAATTCCTCATGGCAAGGGTTGCAAAGCAGAGGAGAAGGCTGCCTAGGGACATGGTAGAATCATCATCTACAAGGTTATTGTAGGCGCTTTCAGATAATTGCACATATGCAATTTACTTTTAAGATGGTAGAGTGAGAGCAAGCTGCCAACAGGAGTTTTGAAGATTGAAGTCTAACCTAGTTTGTTTATTTGATTCAAAGACTTGTGCTAATTTTCTTTAACTTTCAAATGCAAGAGATTTCATCACATACTTTTCCTTAGTTCACTGTTTAGCTATCCTTATCAATAAGTACCATGAAACTCATTTTTCTGTAGACTGAATGTTTTCTTACATTATTAAGATATTCAGAAAGTTAAAATAGTTTAAAAAAAATTTAGAAGAAAAAAAAATGCTTTTTCTGATTAGTGGTTTTCTGATTAGTAGGTAGCCTTTCCCTGATTAGACCATCATTAGGGTATAGCAATTGTATATTTTCAAGGAATAAATTTACAAATGGTGGGTATATTCAATCAAAATATTTAAAAAGATACATGATTTTTTGCCTTGCTTCTCCTTTCAGCTCATGACCTCTCTGTCAGTACAAAAAAAAAAAAGCTATGAAGTCACAAGAAGAGTCCTTAATCAAGTACTGGGAAGCAAAACTTGGTGTTTTTTTAAAAGGGCTATTGGAACTTCACAGTATGCAACACTTTCTAACTGAAGGCAATTCCACCTAGGCTGATAAGTGCAGCTCAAAATACATGACAATAGATTTCCTGTAGAATTCTTTGAGGGCACAAAGGTCTACCTTGTTGGTCAATAAGTCAGTGTTTTTAGTTGATGAGCTTTGATCTTCCCTGTAGGAATTTTCTTTTGTGCTTCACCTTTAATGCAGGACTCTACCTACCTAAAAATCAACACTTAAAACATTTATTTTGACTTTAAGAGAAAAACAACAGAAAAAAAAAAAAAAAAGAACACACAGCTGAAAACTATGTCACTTGTTCCTTTAAGGTTTCACAATATTTAAGAAGGGACAGTTCATTTAAATTCATTGCAGAAAATATTTTAAAATGCATTTGGTAGAAAAAATATATTAGAATAAAGAATTGTCCACTCACTATGCTTTTCTTCAATGAAAAATGTTCTACCAAGAAATGTTCTACTGAAGTATTGGTCAGACTGTACGAACAGATAACATAACTACTACAAAGTCTACTAATGGTCAAATAAAATTTTGAAACTTAGGAAGAAACTAGCTGTTTAGAGTAAAAAGCATATTTACAAGATATTATTCTCAAAAAACAGAGACTTTTCAACCATGGGTGCCACTCATCAGAGAGGAAAACTAAACCTGCAGTAACTAACTCAGGACAGGCTGCTGTAAGACCATTGTGATCTTGCAATATTTACTCCCTCACCTAGGCAATTTTTGCAGCTCCAGTAGATTCTCCACTAGAAATCCAATAAACAAAAAAATATAAGAAGATAGACAAATTAAGACTTTAGGTTTCCTAAAGGAAAGTTAGCCTTTTTTTCACGCTTACATAAACCTTTTCCTATCTGCTCTTTAAACAAGACTCTCAAGCCAGGCTCACAATAAAAGTGGTATTAACCTGTTCAGCCTTTTCTGCAAAACATATGCCCAAGTTCAGATGAAACAGATGTTCATCAAATATACAGAATTCCAGCCTAACTGGAATGGAAGGTTCTACCTCTCAAAAATGAAATTGCTCAGCGTCAGTGCTTGTTGAGGCTAATAGCAATAGTCAAAAAGTCTTACTTCAAGTTCCTTTTTAAGTATCTCCTCTCGTTCAGTGCTGCATTTAAGTTCATTGGCCTGGCATCTCAGCACCTCATTACAGCCACTGTGTTCCACCTCCACATCTCTCAATTTCTTGCGTATATTTTGCAGTTCATTATTCAGCTCCTAGAAAAAAATTAAGGCATTAAGAGTTACTTTTGCTAAGATAAAGGAGAGGAATCAAAAGAAGAAAGACTGCATCAGAAAGGTTCTTAAAATCTAACACATCAGCACATGTCAACCACTTATTCAACAACAGACATGTTCTTTTTTACTACCAGACATTTGTTGGCTCACAACTCACTACAAACATGACCTTCTTCAGTAATACTAAAATCAGAGCCAATTCTCCACAGGAAATCTTTCTCTAGAAGCACGAGGCTGCTCCTCCAATCTGTTCTCTCTTGCAGCTCAACGGCCATCACACAGAGGGAAACAGTTTAGTTCATTTGATGAAATGATACACAGAAAGAAGTTTCACTTTGTTATTATTTTAACTATCAGAACTTCAAATCCAATAATCAGACATTTATTGAAAGTTACTCCCATAGACTAAAAATTCTTAATTTCTACTGTTCTGAGGGCTTTTCTGTCTGGAAACAGAATTTAAAAATCAGTTATGCAAAGTATGAAGTTCTGTAAAGATAAAATAACAAAGCTGTTCCGCACCACAATTTCTCCTTCTGTAAGTTGAACCAAGCTACAGGAGTAGTTACTTATACTATTCGACTCAGCAGCTGCGTGGAGTCACTACTACAAAATCCTCTTTCATGCCACACCAGACACAGAGGGAAGTAGGCAAATAATGAGCCCCCAGTAGCCTAGTGTATATTTAAGCTGGGGATTCTAGAAGCCTCAAAAAAGAGTAACTTTGGTCTAGTAGAGAAAAGAAAGCTTTTCCATAACTAGCATCAGAAACAAGTTACAAATCCAGTGTCTGAGCTGGAGGACTTTTGTAGAGCCAATTACTTTCCGTGCAAAACACAGAAAGATTAGCCTAAGTCCTCCTGTTCATTTATTCCCATCATTTATCAAGGCAACAGACATTTTCTGAAAATAAACCAGTTGGTCTACAAATTCTGCTATTACTCTTACATCATATAATCTTGCTCCTGAAAATTACTAATCATAGGGCATCTGCAGAGCAGGGAGGAGAAGGAAAATAAAATAAATTATTCACAAAGAATGATTCTTCAGAAAATTAAAATTTGACAGAATCATGTTTATACACGAAGATCAAAGAAATATAAGTCTTTTCCAAAGTTTAAAGTAAATTTTAGAAGTTCTTCATGACTGAAAGTAGAAAGTTTTGGCCACTGAAACATGACACTAAGGGTACAAGACTCCCTTATTAACAACAAGTGCCACTCCATTATTAGCAACTAGTAACTGAAAAAAATTAATTATCTCTTTTTTCATGTAGAGGCACTATGGCATGACTTTGTGTTATTCTCTGAAAAGGTAACAAGGAGCATGCCTGTGAAACAAGTGATTTAAGACATAGGAACCTTAGTAAATCAAAATATTGCAAAACCAGTCTGACTGGATATGGATTAAATTTAAGGTAATTCTCTAACTTTGCCAGTAATACCATGACAATGAAGAGATTTCTTCCCATCAGCGTGAGAAAAAAAATTACATTTACTCAAATTTAAAACTACTCTCATCTTCTCCATATTGGAAAGACATAGAAAAATTTCTCTTCAGATTTATCTTCCACATATTAAGAGAAGTGAGCTGTGAAAGTTGCATATGAAGTAATACATAGTTTCCTAGAAAAATGCATCAAGACTTCAAAATATTTTATGCTGGAAATGTAGTTAACACTAGCAGAGAAAACCTGACACAAATAATACATCAAGCTTGTTAAACAAGTCAGCATGACTTCAGAATCTTGACGTCTCTGAACTTTTCAGACATGGTATGACTGTGTCAGACTGTTCCAGCAGTTACCTGCACTTGGACGGTTCAGAAAAAAACACTTTTCCATGCTAAAAAAGAAACACCTTTATATATAACTGTGTATCTGCATGTCATATACACACATATATGTGTCACATACACATATATATACTATACATATTCACTTATCAAAAACATGGTTGGTTGGTTTAAAGTGTGTATAAACAACACAATTTCACAAAGAGTCTAAGGAAAAACTGAGTGCTTCTGTGAAGGAATACTATATTCTGACTCACCACAAGATGATGCTATTGCACTTACTATTGAACCCCAACTTCTTTTACCATGTACCAAACACTATGCTATGCTAATGCTCAACAGAACACAATACAAACCTTTCTCTGTTAGAAAGCAGAGAGGATTAGTTTCACTCCATATCATAGAGACACATTTTAGTAGATTAACTGACTTCATTTCTATGCCTACCTCAGCATTTTCATAGCTAAGTTCTGACTTGTAGTTCATGAAGCACAGGCTTGGAACTAGGATTTGCCATACATGCTTAGAAGCTTGTGTCTATGTATATATTAAGGCCACTTCATTTAGCTTTCATCTCATAAATCAAAATAATTACAAATTATTTAAAACAGGACTGTAAATACACAACACAAAAGACTGGAACACATTTGAAGTTCTAGTTTACAAACCTAGACTCACCTGATATTTATCTGCCAAGTTAAATCAATTAAGCTTTCAAACAACAACTAAGGTAGTCAAGTACAGATTCAAGATTTATCCATATATTTTACTTTCCAGAATCTTGTAACTATATGTTCTATAACTATACTAGGGTAATGGGCAGGAGAACTACAAAAACAAAGCAGAAAAACTGAAGTACGTGCAATTGAAGTAAATTTGAAAATTTTACTATTCAAGGCACACTAGTAGTTGACATCTAGTTGTGAATCACATTTACTTTAGGAGCAAACAATTACTATTAGGAGCTTCAATCAAACCCCTGCTTCTACAAATCACCTTCCACTTCCAAATCAAAATACATTGACAGAGAACACAATGACCCAAGCAATCCACTGTTCCTTTTGATCAAGGATAAACATCACTTCTAAGAGTATAGCATACTTTTAAAACATCATTCTTTTCATACAGTATTAAACATGCTGAATAAACACTTCTGAACACTATACACAAGAGATGACAAGACCATTCCAAACCCTCCACAACTTAACTCAGTCTACTGTTGGCTAGAACACAGAGACAAAATGCCAGTCTTAGCCTGCTTTACCTGGCAACTTAATAAGAAAACTGTGTCTAGGAGTAAGTTTCCTCATAGCCTAAACCTAATCTTAGTTTTTTAAGCATTGACTTTGAATGAGAACTGACTCATGTTTCTGTTGATTTGAGAAGGACCTTAGGGTATCACCTGTCAATTAGCTCACATATTTTTCTCTGAAACCTTCTCTTTCTCTTTTATTTTTTTTTTTTAACTATTCCTTTACAGTTCTCCCAATTAGTCTCTCAAAGTACTGTTAAACATATCCACTAAATTACTGAGGGGATACAGGAATTTCCTTTGCATCCTTCATTCAGAGAAAATTCAAATCAGTGGGATTTCATCATTAAGATGAAGTCCATTCTTTTGCAGTCCATGCACAGAAACACTACTCACATACTACGTGATTTCTACTGCACCAGTCCTTCCAGATCTTGCCTTCAAACACCTGAAGAGTTAATTCACAGTACTTCTGAAATATACATAATGAAGGGACTGTCTCTGCCCTGTTCTGTTTTGCAAGCTGCTTCTACAGGTACCATATAGAATCCAACCAACAGCACCATAACATATTACAATAGGTAGGTTTGCTGTCAGAATTTGGCTGTCAAGCTTCCAGGTAAGTACACTATCATTTGGGAAGACTGGTACTGTCCCAGGCTTGGAGCTGACCAGGTGGGAAGAAAGTAACCAGAACATTTTCTACTGCTTGACCAACGCCCATCCCAACTGAGACAAGTCTGTCACATCCTAGAAGGGACAACAAAGGAAGAAAATATATTAAAAAGTTAATCTTTTAGCAGAAATCTGTCCTCTGCATACATTATGTAATGCAAGTGTCTATCAGCCTTAACAGAGCCTCTGCATACACTACTTTTTATGAAGAATAACTACAGTTGAATACATTCTGGTTATTCATCAAATAGTATTCTTACATAGCCAAGATATAACCTATGTAACTTTTTATTTAAAAAGATAAAAGTACAGTGATGAAATTGCTTGTGTCCCTGTAGAGTAGCAAAAGTTAGGTATGTACACTCAGAGCTTCCACACTGTAATGCTACATGACTTCTTCTAAACATATTTCAGTTTTGAACAGCTTAACTGTCTAAAAAGGTGTAAAACCAAGTTTTTACTTTTATTACTTTTTACACATTTTACACTATAAACAGATTATGAGGTTATCTCTTAGTATTAGGTGACTTTTATCTAACCAAATTTCCAACAATGCTTACTTTCTGTATGTGGTATGGAATGAGTAACATACAATGCACAGCTGGAAATGCAATCATCACTGTTCATGTTCCTTGAAAGTATATGGTCTTCATATTATACAAACTATATTCATATTCCCAGGTTATTGGATGTCATACTGGGGGAAGTAACAGGGAAATTGAATCAGTGTGTGTGAATCAGGTGTCCCGGATTTTACTAACTCAGTATTGCATGATTATGTAAACTGCGCACTGGTAACTTGATTTAGGCATTTACCATCAAAGTCAGCCATAACACATTTCATCAAAGCACGTAAGACTATGACACACCAAGTGTAACTTAATAAGACTATGTTCTTCAGAAATATTCCACAGCTTTTAGCTAGTTGGGTGATTTTTTTCCTAAACCAGAAAGACCTCAACCCACTACACACTTCACACCAAAAAAGTTCCAGCCATTATCTCATGCAACTTTCCAGTTATTAATATACCATACCAGTAAAATTGTTTCTACTTCGTTTCTTTCCTTAAGAAGGAATACATATTCATTGTTATAAATTCTGCTGATATCATCCTTTGCTCTTGCAAGTCTTTGCTGTTCTTCTTCCCACTTCTGTTGAGCATCATGAAATGTTTTCTCAGTCTCTGTCACTTTTTGCTGAAGGTTTTCATTGAATACTATTGTTTACAGAAAAAGAGAAAGAAAAAAGGTAGAAGTAGCATGGTGAAACATATCCAGAAAAAAAACCAAAGAAACAAACAAACACATAGTGATCATCAGTTCTTCTCTGTATTTTCGTACCCTGTGGAACACTACAACATTAACTCTCAAGCACTGGGGTGCTTGCATCTTCACTAAGAAGAAACTAGCGAATTTTGTGTTCCTATTGCATTTTCCCCACAAGAACATAGAAATACCTGAGAGATTTTTAAAAATTAAAACACATTTTTCTCTTAGAAAAGAATAAAAACCCAAGATAACTCTTTGTGGGTCCCTTTTGAATCAGTATATTCTGTGATTCTGTGAAATGACATTTTTATAGAATGGACGACTGTCCTGAGTTGGCTCAAATTGGGTAATTTTGTAATATTGACGCCTGATTAGGCCAATGAAAAGAGTGGATACACCTTTTGTAAATATGCATCTTAAGACCAAAAAAAGCCTGGGAATAGTTCTGTTCTGTTTGGTGAAGACGAGTTGGGCCCAGGAGCCAGTCTTAGCTCAGCCCACATGGCCAGGCCTAAGCTGGCTCCTGGGGAGCTCATCTGAAATTTTCTTGTCTTTGGAAGGGTGGTGAGTAGGGTGCTGAATTCCTCACCGAAGAGCTGCTGAACCCCTCACCAAGGAACTGCCATACCTTCACCAAGGAGCCCACCGGGCTTTTTCCCAACAAATGGCAGGGGCTCTTCGCCAGCAGAAACAAACTCCTTCCTAACAGAGCCCTGTTGGACTGTGCCATTCAGAGACTGTTAACACTGAGGGCAGCTTAAGAGAG
Organism: Certhia americana; assembly: GCA_018697195.1. Classification (NCBI taxonomy): domain Eukaryota; kingdom Metazoa; phylum Chordata; class Aves; order Passeriformes; family Certhiidae; genus Certhia; species Certhia americana. The sequence goes on along the minus strand of CM031878.1, from coordinate 31,120,963 downwards.
AGTGGCCCAGGGGCCAGGAGCAGCCGTGCAGCCGCTGCCATTGCAGACCGGGAGCGGCCATGTGGCCGGGATCGGAGGGGCCGGGGTGATCCTGCACGGACACCTCGGCATGGCTGGGAATGAACTTTGTGTGCTCAGCTGCTTTAAGCCAGCTTTACTATGGACAGAAGGATAAAAGCATCAGCAACAGTTTCTTTTCCTGTTTTTCAACCTTAACAGAGTCAGGCTAGTTTGCATGGTGCTGGCAGGAAGCACATGGCTGGCAGGGAAGCAGGGTGAGCCATGTTCCTGAGACAGAGCTTGGACCAGATCAGTTTTTTGGGCTTTTTTTCTTTTTTTCTTTTGTTTTTTTTTGGTTTGGCGTTGCAGGACTTTGTTGTGGCTGGTGGTGAAGCTCAAAAACAGAAAAAAACCAAAAAGAAAACAAAAAATAAATGCCTTTATAAATACCATTTCTCTCCTAAATTAGGAAAAAGAAAAAAAAGATGAACACATAGAGATAATAGCATGGAATTTTAAGGTCAGTAAAGAAAGAGTTAATTTTAGACAGAAGGGATTGAGGAGATGCTTTAAGTTTGACTTAAAATCCTGTAAAGCTACAGTAAAGACATATTTGACTTCATTTTTGACTCCTTGTAATACATGGAGATGCATTGGGGGGATGTAGCATTCCAGCACAGTTGTGAGCTGAGGTACCAGTAGTTGAAGCAAATGCATGTTGTGAATTTAGTGAGAAACTTGAGCATAAAAAAATGAGAAACTTTACCCTAGAGATAGTAGTAGAAAACTGCTAGTCCCAGAAATAGACAAAGAGGACTTTTCTCAGTGTTAGAACAGCTCATCCTTAAAATAGCACCCCAATAAACTGAAATAACCTAGGGAAGCAGCTTTGAGAAAAACTGCAAGACATAGGAAGGATTTTCACACTGCAAACAGAATTTTCCTGTCTGGGCGGCTGTTCACAGTAGCATTGAAGCCACAAGAATAACTTTTTTGTTTTTTTCTTGTAGAGAAGTGTCCATAGTATGGCAAAAAAACTCCTCTCCCTAAGCGAACTGAAGAAACTATTTCAGAAGTAGTAAACTGACTAATAGTCCCAAAAACAAAAGGTTTTTGTCTCTACGTTGTATTAAGGAAATTATTAAGAGAGAGAGAAAAAAAAAATGTTCTAAAGGTTTTTATTCAGATTTCCCTTCCTTATTACATTCCTTTTAACTCTGTTAACAAAGTTTTATTCCTTCTAAGTTTAAGCCTGCTTTGCTCTTAATTGAAAAATTTCAAATTAGCAAACCAAAACTTAGACAAGAACTTATTTTCAGATTTCTACATTTTGCCAGTTTATTTCCAAATGTCATTTTTGATATAGGTATTGGTCTGTATCAATTAAACTTGATCTCAGTTTAAATGATAGTAAAGATAGGCACCTGTTCCATGAAAGAGACTGTAGATAAATCTAAGGCAGGTTGGGTTACCAGGCAAAGATTTAGCTTTTCAAAGGAAACCTAACTGCTCAAGAGATTTAAATCTTCAGCCCACAAATGACCTGAGATGGAGAACATTGTGTACACTCTTCTGTGAAATCATAAATGCCACAGAAACCTTCAGAACCTGTAAATAACTTCATAGGAGAAGATACTTTACAATGGCTTTTCATTTTACTGAATACAACTAGCTGCCTTGACATTTAAGTCATCACCACTTTGCAACAGGATTTTATTTCAAATCCATCCCAGTTTTCTGACATTTCTTCCTACTCAGAAAAGAATGAAATGAAGAGAACACATTAAGATGACACAGAGAATCAGTGAACACAATGATAGGAAAGGGCTGTCAGATGGCAGAAAATTAACCCTGAATAAGAACAGCAGAAAAAAATCTGGAGAAAACACTGAAGGGAACTGGACAAGAATGAAGCATTTTGTCTGAGGAGATATGCTGGGGTCATATCAAAGCACCATGTGAGGTGAGAAAGCCTCCAAGTGGAAAAGGAAAAGAAGCAGAAAAATACTAATTGCTAAAATATTAAGCAGAAAAATTATAATTTGATTTCTTTGGCACTTGTCATACACATAAAAAGTTTGAGAAATTTCAGTCAATGGAATGTATTATCAATTGACAGACTACTAATTGTTGACTATGGTATTGAAAGAAACTAACACAAACATGCATTTAAGAAGACATTCCTTGCCTCTGCAAAGCCTCTCCTACTCTCTTTTTGTTCTCCAGTCCCCTCCCCACAGTTAGCCCAGTTCATTCAGGAAAGTGACAGGCAGCCCAGCAGACTGGGTTCACTGTGCTGTGGTTCCATCAGCATAAGTCCCTCTTGGGTCCTGCCTCTCAGTACCAGCATGGCCTGACTTTTATACTGGCAAGGAAACTAGAACACATGAAAAGAAACACAACTTTGCTCTAGGTGAGAAACTAGCAGTTCAAATCTTCCATTTGTAATCACAGAGAAATTTCCAAAGTATTGGGGTTCCAAATATTACAAGTGGGACTGAGCTATGGCTTTCCTTGCCCTGCTGCTGAGCCAAATAGCGGCACTGTGGTGTTTTACCCCAGGGACACCTTTGGCTAGCTGGGTGCTACAGCTGGGCACAGGAGGCAAGTCCAGACCTGTCAGAGCTCTCAGGTTTCCTCCTAACGGAGCAGCTTTAAGGCAGTGGTGAAGGAAGGAGTCAATTCTGATAGAGGGTTTAATCCAAGGCTTTTATTCTGGCATACATGCCTCTGAATGTAGCAGGACCTCTAGCAGAATCTATCAGAGCTGGAGCCCAACTCTGTGACAGGCTACAGTAGCTGCTGTAACTGATGTAACTACCGATGTGACTGACTGTGACCCTGGTCCCTGTCCTTTTACCTGGGGGAGAGGGAGGCGGGAAGGGAGAGGAAGCCACCGACCAGGTACGGGAGGGGGTGTTTCCAAGGACAAAGGACACCTGGATGACCCAATGCCCCCTAAGGGGTGGAGGGCATCTTTTGAAATTGCCAATCACTCGAGGCCCTTCTGGAATTCCAGGATTGATAGACAGGCTCAGCATGGGTCAGGGTGGGGAAAGGAAAGGTGATTGACAAATCAGGGGGGATCTTTAGGGCAGGAACCAGGTTTCCAAGGTAAACTATGAAATCGCACCATTACACAAAGGGTAAAAAAAATGCCTTCTTCCAGACTGCAATCCATAAGAATCATTATTTATCATGTATTTGCAATTCCTAAGATTTTTGATTATTTATGTGTTCTCTAAAGGAGTGAAAGTTCAGCTTTCCAAATACCTTAAAAATACTTGTTACTTTAAGTACTTCCATGATCCATACTCTGTTTCAGTTCTTGGAAGGTTAAAATCTTCAAGGAGTACTCCAAACTCTTCACTGAATAGAAACGGCACATAAAACTCACAGATATATCTCCTGTACTAGATTAAATAGATATACTAGTTCAGGTAACTAAAAATCTACGTCACTTCCTTGTAAGAATGAGAAGTCTCTCTGTTTGAGGAGTATAAAGGAAATATGAGTTTCTGAATACAAAAGTAGTAGGAAATAAAAAGTCTAGGTAAAAGCCTTCCCTTCCACATACTACTGTCACAACCCACACTATCACAAAAAAAAAGAAACAAAAATGATAAGAAAATAAAACAGACATGAACAATGAAAAGCTTGAAACATTTGAAAAGATGAAAGAATATAAACGTATGACAAGAACTTCTGGAAAAAAGCTGCTGGAAATAGTGCAAACAAATGAACAGGAATTCTTTTTTTTTTTTTTTTTTTATTTTTTTCGTCTGAAATGGAAAGGGAAGAACTACTGGACACAAAGATAACCTGGATGTGACAATGACCACCATGATTACAATTCTGTGCACAGACAGCACTGAAGAAAGAAATAACAGAAGGTGATGGGCTGAAGGAAAGAAAGGTTGTAACATTTAGCCAATTAGTTCCATACATGAGACAGTAAGAGTTTTGAGAATTCTTTTTTTTTTCAAAATCAGATGGATAAGAGATGGGAAGACAAGATATTCAAGAAAAACAGCAGTAACTAGAAAATTTAATTAAGTCCCTGCTTCCAACTTACCTTACTGACATGAAACAGACTTAGTCTTTATTCCATCTTTACTTCTTTGAAACCTACCTTGCAATTCCACAAGTTTGTTTTTTGCATCACTTAATTCCTCTTCTGCAGTACACATTTTCAGATGGGCACCTTTTCTGGCAACTGCTAATTCATACTCCAGACTTTGTCGAATGGCCTCTCCTCTCTCAAATTCTGATCGTAATTTGATTATCTGTTTTTCATAGTTGGACACCTAGAAAATAAGTTTCACAAAAATGTTAACAATGTTCCCTCAAAAAAGTGCAACATGTTACGGAAATATATCTACAGAATATTTTTAAAAGATACTTTGGAATCATATTTACAACTGCTATCTTATTCCACTTGAGTTTGAAATACAATCTTGCAACTGCATTTATGCACATTTTGATACTTCACTAGTTTATGTGAACTGATCCCTTTCCAAGATGAATTTCATGTACTTTAAACATACCACTCCATTTTTCAAAATCTATTCTGCCTTAAAAAAATTAACCATATATTACTGTCATCTTCCTGCACCTCAGAAGAAAAAAGGACACAAGAGAAACATTATATTCCAGATGATTTCCAGGCAACATTCAAAACAACAGTCATATTGGGATACTAGACTACAAGACATCTAGTAACTCACAAATATACATACAAGCATAAAATTCAGTCCAATAGTACCCAGTAGTCAAACAGATGCCAATAATGCTAACACACAACAAACTAAGAATAAAAAAACTTTCAAAAGGGATCTTACACAGGCTGAGAAACAATCTTTGCTGCCAAAAACTGGATTCAGAAAATCAAGTTCAAGTTATTTCAACACAAGAAGGTGGAAAGTAAAATATATATTCCTTCAGAACATCTACAAAGCAGCAATATTCTTGTTAATGAGAACTTCATAAATGGGTAATCACCCACATTACAAAGGATTTCCTTGATGGTGTTGTAGCAAACTAGTATTGAAATGAAGTAGCATTAAGATTTACTCAATATTTTCTTAAGTTTGAATATCAGTTTTCCCACTAACAAACACAGGAAAAAGTGGGTGCTGAGTTGTAATCAGGTTCAGTATATTGCTGCTAGGTACAGTTCCCACATTTGCTAATGCCAATCTGGCAGTTGATAATCTGGTTTAAACTATGTTGCTGAAGAAGTATTATTACTACTATTGGTAGCAATTCTGCTTTAAGTAGTCTGCCAGGAGCAGTGGATATGGGCACTCATTCATCTGGTTTTGGCTAAATACAGCCAATAAATCAAGTTTGTTGTTCCATGCATATTTATTATCTGGGTATGTACCCAAATTAAGAGATGCCTGCTTCTCCCACAATGACTTGCTCTTGTGCTTCAGCTACATTGTTATTTTCCCATTGGCTTATCAACTGTGCTGTGAGTACAAAAAAAAAGGATCCATGGAACTATCTGGATTCAAACAAACAAGCAAACAAACCATCTCTTACATTGAGCTCAGGGTGCACAAGATTCTTCTGCATTTTGCTGTTGTGAAGTGCTCGAGTTACCAACTGCACCTTTACCTATTAACAATGACAGCAGAGGGGCCAACACTATCTATGAACAGGTATGAAAGGTCTGCACAGTGACGTCTTTCTTGATATTTTCCAGCTACTCACTATGCTTTTGATCCGCCATGTGAGACTATTATTTCAATGAAACAAGATGACATTTATTCAGCGTAAAATAAGGCAAAAAAAAAGAAAAAGAAGCCCTTACTTCTTGATTGTGTTGAATAGTTAAGTCCAAATTTTCTTTTTTAGCTTGAAGAAGTTTCCATCTCAGACCGAAAACAGCATCCAGTTCTGATTCATTGCTCTTCTGTAGTAACTCATATTCCTCATTATGTAAGCTGCAAAATATTGTTATGTGATAAGAATAATTGTATGTCATCGGTAATTGTTCCACAGGGTGCCATGTGCCTAACACATTTTATATTTTTAATAAATGTAGGAGAGAAGAATCATTAAAACTCACATGTACAGCAAGAATACCACTGGCACATTATTAGCTTTCAGTATTTACTTAGACCCATACCCAAAGGAACCAACACGTCTCAAAGGACAATCAATCAGCAATCAGGTAAGTAAAATCACATACCATTATTTTAAGCAACTCTTAGCTAATGCAATAAGAAAATATGGTGGTAAGTCACGAAGGGAGTAAGAAGAATCTGAACAGTGAGAGTGATGCCTTTGCACTTGTCCTAAAATCATGAGCCAGACACAGTTAGGTGATAAAAAGCAGCTACCCTTATAAGGATCCTTAAGTGCACAATTCACCAGGTGGAAAACATCAAGATGAACATATAGCATAATATGTATATAATTTTCATGTTTAACCAATTAGCATATCTGACAAAAATCCCCTATTAGAGATGTAAGTGGTAAGGTAATTTCCTCACAGTTCAACCTTCTTTGAATACCCTCCCTTTAGATAGGAACTAAACAGTGTCTTGGAGAGCTGGTTTCAACCTTGGTGTCCCAAAACACTAACTTTGGACCCGCAGGTCCAAGCCACTGGACTTTGTCAGCCTTTGTCATCATTTGTCTTTCTAACAAAGTACGTAAAATTCTAGGTGTGAAAAATATGATAGGCTACAGAGCTACAAATATATGTGTACAAAAAAGAGTATAGAAAATATATAAAGGAAAAAGAAAGGCAAAAATAAATTTGACATCAAAAGCACCTGTAAACTGTATAAGATTATTATTATATTGGACATCATATAATAGGTTTGATAGACCTTTGTCTTCCCATGGCTAGGGAAAACAGAGATGAAAGGCAGGTTGTCTTATTCAAAGACAATACAAGAAATATCTGTCTCAATTAAAGACACCCAAAAACCTGGTGACACCAAGGGTAACAAAGCACAGGTTAGGGGGAAAAACAGGATCCAAACTGAAAGCTAGGGATGACTAATGCAAAGAACAAGGATTAAGAAAAGGGTAATCATTTTGATAGTTTGTGGGCAGTGGGAGGTCATTCTGCTTACTTAAGCCTGATGATATTTAATACTTCTTGAAAGGACAGCACATAGAATGAAAGCAAGGGAACAACTACTATTTGTAAAGTAATTAAAGAGAAACACATTCAACTCTCTAAGGAAATTACTTTGTTTTTTATGGCAATCAGCTTTAAACAAAGTTCTTCCTTTCAACTCTTGCATTAATTATCCAGAAAAAAAGAGTATACCTGCACGATACCTGCACGATAAAACTTACTCAGATAAAAATTTAACTATGTGCTTAAGTGGACCAGTAGTAGGAAGCAAACAACACCACAAACAAGTTACATGAAATCACAAGTAATAGCAAGTTAGGGACATTATAGAAATGAAAAATGGGCATAAGAGCATGAAGACAAACAGCATAGCAGTAAGTACTGGGGGGATAAAAGCATTAAAAATAACTTTCATGCACAACTTCTAAACTTACTATACTATTAGTAAGATTGCCAAAATACAAAGCAGAAAAGCTTTGCTTTCTTCTTAGTATAGAACCAAATCAGCAACTTAAAAAAAAAAAAGACAAGAAAACTGACAGAATATTATGTTACCACTCCACTATTTTATTTGTCTACTTACACATTTTCATATAAAATAGGCATTATTCTTAATTAGCTGCCTAACTTCCATGGTATTTTCTTTAATCATCACAGCATCATCAGCACATGTAGTAAGAACTTTATGAAAGCTTTATACTACCTACTGTAGAAGATTCTTCCTTCCATCTTTATTTAACAGTAGAAGTGTTAAAAGCATAAAGATCTTGGAAGCTTAAGTCACAAAATCAGGCAAAATCCCTGGAAAGTTTCAAATCATGTATGATTTGCACTCTAAGAGGAATTCAGAGACTGCTTTTCACTTCCATTTTCACATATTAATAGTTCATTGATCATTTTGAATGAAAATATATATTTTGGCAACTAGAGCTTTTTCTAAGACACCATTTTTGGTAGTACTTTAAGACTTTAAGAAAGCATATGAGCAGGTGAAACAGCTTTTGAGTTCTACACCACAGAATGCTCAAATATTCACATTCACTACATAAGTCAGCTAACAAAGTCAAGAAAGAACATCACAGAGGAACAGTTTTCATTACCTTTTCTTCCATATTTGGCTGGAAATACAGAGTAATTTCGTATCAGAGAAATTTTCTTTCATTTACTATGTATCAGTGTAATAAAAAATAAAAATTAAAATAAATAAAAGCTAACTTCTGCAGTTGAAGAAGCAGTCTGTAGCTTGACTTCCGAACCGAAGTACCTATTCACTGAATTTTGCTATTTCTATACAACTGGCGGGTTTCTACAGTCAGATTTTAAAATTCTGACAAATAGCTCTTCCAGTTAAGATAAACAGTATGAATTAAACTTTAATTGTGCCAAAACCCAAATACACATCAGGTTAAAAAAAGTAAGAGTCATATGAAAGACTTATAACTAACCCCTACCCCCATAGCTATTGCAGAAAACCCTTTTGGAACTCCATTACATTGTTCCCAAATGGAGACAGAAACTACCTCTGTCATGTCTCCTATGCTGTGTGAGAATTCTTGCACATCAGGTGGCCAGTATGCACACCTTCAATGATGGAGTAACTGCTACCAAAAAATCAATAAAATAAAAAACTCCTTAGTAGCAACATAGCATTAAGAAGCAGACATTCTTTATTTGGCCAGATGCACAAGGCGCTAGCTCCTTCTGCAGTCTTGCAAGCTGAGCACAGAAAAGTTTCTGTTTATATACTGTATTTTACATTCATATTCATTGATTGTCCCAGAATAAAATACACATGATAATCGTTTCCCCACTATCATTTAAGTATTTTCCCTCTCCTTTACACATGTATTCTTCTGTCCTGGGTGTCTCTCTGGTAGTCCATATTGGTCAGGGACCCTAAAGTTACAGCTGACAATAGTCAAGCTGGCAGGGCACTGGGGCTGGTGAACTTCCAGTTCTCCTTCTTACACAATGGGCATTGTGCAGTTCCACAGGCCAATGGTTTAAGGAGAACAAGCATTGTGTTAGCTCACCAAGTGTAGACAATTTATCATCTGGTAACATGACAATATCAGTGGACAACATTTATCTGGGCTTTTGTAAAGCCCAGTCCTCCACAACATCCTTCTCTCTAAATTGGAGAGATGGATTTGATTAGAGGACTCATCAATGGTGGATACAAGAATAGTTGGACAGTAGCATCCAGGGGATAGTGATTAATGGCTCAGAGTCACAAAGGACATCAGTGACAAGAGCAGTCCATCAGGATCCATACTGAGACAATGTTATTTAGTATCTTCATTAATGACACAGACAAAAAGATTGACTGCTCTCTGAACAAGCTTGCTGATGACACCAAGCTGAGTGGTGCAGTTGACACACCTGAAGGATGGGATGCCATCCAGCTCAAGAAATGCGCGCATGGCAATCTCAGGAGGCTTACCAAGACCAAGTGCAAAGTGTTGCAGCTGGGTCACGGCAAGCTCCAGGACCAACACAGGCTGGGGATGAACAGATCAGAGCAGCCCTGGGGAGAAGGATTTGGGGGTGCTGGTGGAGGAGAGGCTGGACACGACCCAGTAATGAGTATTCACAGCCTAGCGAGCCAAATGTGTCCTGGACTGCATCCAAAGCAGTGTGGGCAGCAGGGCCAGGGAGGGGATTCAGCTCCTCTGCTCTGCTCTGGTGAGACCCCACCTGCAGGGCTGCAGCCAGCTCTGGAGACCCCAGAACATTTGCAGCATGTCCAGAGGAGGCCCGAGAAGTTGATTAGAGGGATAGAGCACCTTTCATGAGGTGAAATGGTGAAAGGCTGAGGGAATTGGGTTTGTTCACCTTGGAAAAAAGAATGCTTCAGGGTGACCTAACTGTGGCCTTCCAGTACCTGAAGGGAGCCTACAAGAAAGATGGAGAGAGGCTCTACAAGAGCATGTAGAGGGACAAAGGGGAATTGCTTTAAACAGAATTAGAGTAGTTTTAGATTAGATATCAGAACAATCCCTTACTGTGAGGGTGGCGAGGCATTGGAACAGGTTGCCCAAAGAAGCTATGGATGCCACATTCCTGGCATGTGGCTCAAGGCCAAGGTGAATGGGGCTCTGAGCAATCTCATCTAGTGAAAGGTGTTCCTGTCCAGAGCAGAGGGTTGGAATTCCATGATCTTTGAGGTCTGTTCCAACCCTGGACATTCCATATTTCTAAGATCTACTAATTTTATTGACATGGTGTAACTTGCATATATCACACCATAACTGGTTCTTTTTCAGTCTGAATTACATAATTTCAGGGATCTAGAAAATAAACCACAAAATCAGGAACTATATTACTAGACTTAAAACTACAGAAATGAATCTCACCTTCTAGCTTCTGTGACAGAGTAGTTGATGGGAGAGGATGAACTCATGATGGCAAATAGACAGCTTTTCCAGCTGTATAAACTACAAACTCTGGAGAATGAATCGTTGATTGTATATATGCTTACTTGACAAACTTCCAAGATGATTCTTCCATATCATAAAAACATTAAAATCTGTAACAGAGACATGCTGTATTTTATTTGACAACATAATGAAAGAATAATTTGTTAATACTCACAAGCAGTTAGAAAAGTGTTATCCCTATGTCATGTGAACAATTACCAACTATGATTTTACAGTTTTCGACAACTATAAGAATTGTACTTGTAGTCCTTTAAGTTCTGTAGATCAATACATACATATATAGTAACATAGCAGAATGCCTGAATTCTGAATCCCCTGCCAAGGGTTTCAGAATATCAGTAAGAAGTATTTTGTTAACACACATTGATCCTCTTATCTCATATGAATACTACAAACTCCATTTTTCTTCAAAATAATTCTATTGAAGATTAATGTATATACCATGATTGCATGTACTAGGTTTGCTGTCTGATAACAGCCCGTAACACAGCAAGTCTTCCAAGTGTTTTACAAACCTGGAATTTTGTATCTGAACATATTTTTATTGTATTAGATAAAACAGCGTTAGGACTATACAGGAAGCATACTAAATTGAACTATAGCTCCACTCACCTTTAGAAAAAATCATTAATTTAGTATTACAATAAAAAACAAATCAATATAGACAACATATTTATAACACAGACCTTAAAAAAATCCATGGTTTACATCAAGTTGCACAGCAAATTCATTAATGACGTCTTACCATTAATTAAAGCAAGGTAACATGAAACATAAGCTGTATTCAACAGTCAATATTAATGAGCCATAAAGGTCTGGTTTTGAACATGATAGCAGATGGACATCCATATTAAAGTCCAAAACAGGAAACTCGCCTGGACTCTGTTTGTACCATCCCTGTTTTGCAGGTTTGCAGTCACGTCTTCACAGAATCATAGAATAAGCTGAGTTGGAACACATCCATTATAATCATTGAGTCCAACTCCTGGCCCCGCACAGGACACCCCAAGTGTCACACCATGTGTCCAAGAGCATTGTCCAAATGCTTCTTGAGCTCTGTCACGCTGGTGCTATGACCACTGCCCTGGGGAGCTGCTGTTCCAGTCTGCCAAACCACCCTCTGAGCCAGGAACCCTTTCTGAATCTCCAACCTAAACCTCCCCTCACTCATTTTCATTCCATTCCCTCGAGTCCTGTCACTGGTCACCAGAGATAAAGGATCAGAGCCTGCCCCTTCATTTCCCTTTGTGAGGAAGTTGTAACTGCAATGAGGTCTCCCCTCAGTCCCCTGCAGGCTGAACAGACCAAGTGACCTCAGCCATTCCTCATAAGGCTTTCACTAAACTTGTGGCACTCCTTTCAATGCTCTCTAACACTTTAATACATATTTTTATACTGTGGTGACCAATGGCAGCAGTTGGTTAATATACTAATATAAACTGACTTTATTCATTCCAGTTGCTTCACTAGAAATATGGAGAAGAAAAAAATACATTTCTGCTTCAATCTATAATTTTAACAGAAAATGCAGCAAAACCAAACTTATTTCTAGAAACTCTGAATTTTTGGTTTAGGTCCTTTTGTTTGTTTTGTGTTTACAGAAAAGCAGTATTTTCATATAGAATAGCTAGATGTATACTTTGTGACTTTTAATATCTACCCATCAGAATTCACCTTAGTGCATGTGTTCATAAGACTCAAAACACAGAAAAACTACCACACAACAGTCACTTAACACCCTTAGTGGATGAAAGCAACATGGCTTTGTTCCATCCAATAGTGCTGAAAAGGACCTAGTGAAAAGAAACCCTCATATTCCAAAGTTTAGACTGGGTAGAGATTTCTAGGCGCATTAGTTACGTTACATTAAGGTATTGGGACGTGCACACTGAAATATTTTAATTTAGTGTGGAGAGAAGAAAATTCTCAAGTATGTGGCACAGTACTGTACTCAACACGGATTAAGGCATCTTCCAATTAAAAAAGAAAACAACGGGGGACCTGATGGATAGGAAACAAGTACCTTTATCTCACATTTGTGCCAAATTCTTTAAGACATTAAGCATGGTCTGAACCAATTAGCAAACTAATTTGTGATAACCTTTTTCTATAATATCTATTGACCAAAAAGAATGATTAAGGTTGTATACATTAAAAGTTCTGAACAGAGAAAATGAAAATGGTTGCTTTGCTGGGTTGGGGCTGCAACTAAATATATTTACAGCAGAAAAAAATCTGCCTCACTATAACATTAGCAAAAATCTCCCTCTGACATAGTCTGACCACTCGACATGAAAGGGCCTTTCTGAAATTATTTAAGTCTTCCAATTTTACTTTGCGGGGGGGGGGGGGGGGGGGGGTGGGGAGGGAAACAGGATTAATGACTTATTTTTGGGAGTAAATGATTGTGAATGTCACAATATGCTTCATAAGACGCACGTACCGGTTTACTAGCAAAACAAAAGGATAACTCCAAGCGGCTGGCCAGTTTAAATTAGGGGGAAAAAACAAAAAGATCGATAGCGGCAGCATATGGCTCAGTAAGAGTCTCACATCAAACAAAATAGTCTAAAATGTGTTTGCATTGAGGCTGGTAATCCGTTTCATGGATGTGTTCCCTACATAAATTTTGTGTAATACTCTCAGGAACTCTGATAGATAGCTTAACCTAGCTTTATGACAAGCCATACTGAATTTACGACTGGCGATGGTTGGGGAATATATTTTTTTATGTAAGGGTGGTGAGGAGAGGGCACCCAGGGGTAAGCTGAGATGTAGATCCCTGGAAGTGTTCATAATCCGGGTGGGATGGATTTGCTGGGGACGCTAGCAACCTGGGTTATGGGAGGTGTCCCTGCCCACGGCAAAGAATGAAATGGAGGATCTCAAAGGTCCCACTGCCAAGCAAACAAAATCTATAACCGAGGTGTTACTAAGTTAGAAAAACACTAGCACAAAGCGCAGGCCGCAACTACCGATCGGACGCTGCAACATGTATAAACTCGCCAGGTTCGGCTGGATCGAACCACTAGCTTTTCACAACGCAGATGAAAAATTTCAAGCATAGCTATAAAACTCAAAGCCGAGCAGCTACCATTGGCTCCGCTGAGCTCCGCGGAGCGGCCGCCGGCTGAGCGCACGCCTGATGCACGGCGGCTTTGCCGCGATTGATGCGCAGGGAACATAGGTCAGAACGCAGAGACTCTCAGCGCTAGACAGCACCCAGATCCGGCCGCTCCGGGCAGCCGGCAAGCGCACCCGGCCCCCCGTTGATCAGGCGCCCACGACAAGACAGTGGCCGGGCCTTAGTCCGCCTTGTCCCAACGGACAGTTCCGGATTGGCCCAACGCCCGACGAGCGGGCGGGCCAGGCGCGCACGCACCCCGAGACAGGCCGGCCCCGTCACGGCCCCTGGCTGCTCTCCAAAAAAACCGAATCGGCGCTAGGAAACGAAAAATGACGACCGGCTGAGAGTCGATGAGATGAGGGAATGTTCTCTTCACGGATGGGGCGGCGGCACATTCCTCACACTCAGATTATCGCGGGAAGACAAACCGGGAATGATCTGTGAAGACACGTGGGATCGAAAACTCACCGGCAGGGGGGATGAGGGAGATAACAAAGGACACCATTCACCTTTGGGTCGCCTTCGCTTGCACGAAGGGAAAAGGTTCTTTGACAATAATATTTCAGGGAGATTTCAAGAACCCAGATGTAAACTTATATGAACTCAACAAACAGCGTCATATCGAGATCGAGTGAATGATATTCCACCCCACTGTATCCTAGAAAAGATGGACCAATAGCAGTACACAAGTCAGTGGTATATCCTTCAAAGGTACAAACGGAAGTGTTACTAAAAAGAGACTAAAGCCCTGTAAATTTTCAACCTGCTGAGGATAACCGACTCAAAATTTAATTTTAGTTCTGCCTTTGAATTCTAAATTAGCTTTGATCAAAAGGTTCTTGCGCTTCTCCATGTGTAATATTCTAAATTGCCTAATGCCAATGAAAATAAGTTGATGTCCCAGGTTCACAAAAATAGAATTTCATCACGTGATGCAGTTATTTTAAATACCAGCATAAAATGGGGGTTTTTTTGACTCAAAAATGCAGCAGTGAAGAGGATGTCTCTTTCTTGCATGTTAGCTGGTGAAGTAGTCAAAAATTAATATGAAATAGCTTCAGCAATGATAAAAGAATACAAATGCCGCATGAGATTTTGTAATCTTGCATCATGATTGAATGATTGACTAAGTTTTGGCAGTTACAATAAACTTGAAATTCTGAACCCAGTAATTTGGGCTTATCTTGCCCAAACTGCGTATCCCCCACAACACAATGTTTTTCACTCTGACGTCACAAATAATTATCTTAGACCTACAGTACTGTCTGCCACAATACTGCATGCATGTAATAGTTAAAAAACAAAACACCTTTCCTTAACCCATACTGAAAAATACATTATATAGAGACCACCGAATTATTAGGTGGAAAAAGACATCTAAGATCATCCGTAGTCCTTACCATTAGCCCACAGCACCTGTTAAGGCCATCCTAAACCAGGGCGTTTTTTTTTTCCCCTAAGTGTGTATCTGTCTTTTAAATTACACCACAGGCCATGGCGGCTTTTGTCCCCAAGTGTTTAATTCATATTACATAGGAAGAAAAAATTTTAAGCTGTCTTACATACTGATGATTTCTATGTTTACTGTGAAAGTGTGTTGTGGATATGAGCTTGCCACCCCAGAAAATAAAACAGAATTTGAGTTGTGTAAGCCCTCAGGAAATTGCAGGGTGTTTTTTGCTAACACGGACGGGTGTGAAATATTGCAGTTAAAGTTTGGGTATTAAATCACAAAATTTGGCATTTAAGGAGGAGGGAGCTAGAACACAATCACAACTGGTTCTGCAGCGATTGCAGTGGGTGTTTCTGGGCTCTGATTGAGTTCAGATCAAAAACGCAAGGGATAAGATGATTCTTCTCCTAAGGTACTTACCTTTATGTTCAAAAAGGGACAGAGGGCAGCTGGCAGAAAGAACCTGACCTGTGAAACTTGTTAGCATCAGTGATCACTACACCAAGGATGGTAGAAACAATAAAACTGTGAGCAAAAAAACAGCGGTTAGGCGTCATGGCCATGTGAAAGTAATACAGGGTAAGGGAGGAATTTTGGGCCAATTACAGCTTCTAATGGTTTGCGGGCACCCATTGTATGGCACACACGTCTATGACTGGCAGGTGGTGCTGTGGGGGGTTATCACATAGGAGTAAAGCACCAGAGAAGCTGAAGCAAGCTAATTTGATGCCGATAGAACTATAGTGATACAACAGGGACAGCAGAGAAGGTGTGGGGTTTAGGTTTGAGATCTTCACTTTGAAGAAATGTATTGTGGGGAGGCTGGCTGTGATGTGATTCGCGCTCTGTAAGGAGAATGCTGACACACAAAGGAGAATAGGAAGGCACAGTGGCGATAATGTGGTGTGAGGGGACCAGCTTAGGGGACTGGGGCGAATAACAGGCAGAGAGAGGACAAGGGAGTAACATTAATTTTCTCTTTTTTTGTGGGGGGGGAATTAGTCGCAACCTAGCACCCCTAGGGGTAGAAAACAAAACTACAGAAACCAAAACCAAAGAAAATGTCCACCATTGACCAGGGATGTCATACTGGCAAATAAGGTAGCAGTAAGGGCTCGTTATAGACTTTAATAAAATGAAACCAACAGTGGGTTGCTTGTATTGATGGGGGATAGTCGAGACTGGTCAAGTAAGTCAACCACCGGGCAACACGGGCAGGATGTGGGGGCCGACAGCACAGAGAGATGAGACGCGAAGGGGAATGGCGTTTCTATCAGATCTCGTCTGGGAACTGAGACACACAAGGGCCCCGCTGGGGACAGTCGCACTGGCTCCGGTTCGCGAAGGAGGACGGCGATCATTAACCACGCCAGCCTGGCAGTGGATGAGCATGGGCCATTCGCCGCTTTATTGTGTGCGGGCTAGCCTCAGCTTCCGGCTCCGCCGCCACGGCCAAGGGCGGTCCCTCAGCCTCGCCGCTGCGGCGGCCCTATCCTCCGTCCTCTTTTAACTCTGGCTTCGATCCAAGCTTCTCGCATCCCATCTCGCTTGCGACCGCAGTGCATCTCCAGCCCCTCACCCGGAGGAGGAACGAAACACTTTGTCGAACTGCGGGGAGACGGGAGCGAACGAGCACTTCTCCATTCGTTTCTCCAACCATGGCCTGGCGTCCAAGCGGGGCTTTTTCATCTCGGGCTGTCCGGCATTCCCCAGGCGTGGAGCGGGGGAGCCGAGCGTACGTCTTCCGGCGACATGTAGGGTGACTAGCGAAGTCCCCGCCAAGCACTCCGGAGTCTCCCCCAGACCGGCCACGGTGCGGCGTGCCGGGTGTGGTAAACGGCCCGCGGCGGGAGGAAGGAGGAGCGCGGCAGTGTGTCCGACGGCGGGGCGGGGCGGCCGGAAGCCAAGTACATTGCGGTTTGGTCAGCGGGGGAGACTGCACGCCGTGGTAAACGCGCAAGGGGCGGGGAAGGCTGCGGAGATAGGAAGGGGGGGGGTTTGTGGTTAGGGGAAGAAGGAGAGAGAAAAGGGAGGGACGGTATGGAGAAGAGAGAGGCGGGCGGGCGGTTTTCTCCCTGCTGCACCCCTCCATCCCCCCCCCCCCCCCCCCTGCAGCGCTCTGCGACCATCGTGCCCTGCGTGGTGAGGGGGCG
>CM031878.1:31033275-31099927 GCA_018697195.1 Certhia americana | reverse complement strand
CTCAGTCAATATAATGAGCCCTACGGATCGGTTGAACATGATAGCAGAGGACATCATTATAAAGGCCAAAACAGGAAGGAAACCGCATGACTCGTTGGGTACCACCCTGTTTCGGCGGTTGCAGTCACGTCTTCACAGAATCACTGTAGAAAATAAGCTGAGTGGAAAACACATCCATTATAATCATTGAGTCCAACTCCTGGCCCCGCACAGGACACCCAAAGTCACACCATGGCAAATGAGCAGGGTCCAAATGCTTCTTGAGCTCTGGCACGCTTGGGATGCTATGACCACTGCCCTGGGGAGCGCTGTATAAGTCGCCAAACAACCTCGAACAAGGACCCTTCGGAACTCAACATAAAACCTCCCATCATCATTTAATGTAATTCCTCTGAAGTCTTCGTCATGTACGAGTGAGGGAGATAAAAGGGATCCAGAGCATGCCCCTTGACATGTCCTTGGGAGGAGTTGTAACGCAATGATGGTGTTTCCCCTTCAGTCCTCCTGCAGCGAACAGACCAAGGTGACATTCAAGCCATCCTCAAAGGCTTTCACTAAAACTTGAGGGCACTCCTTTCAAGTCCGAACAATTTAATACTATTTTATAGGTGGGGGACCAATGGCAGCAGTGGTTAATATACTAATATTAAAAATGACTTTATTCATGCCAAGTGCTTCCACTGAAGATGGAGAAGAAAAAAAATACAGGCTGCTTCAATCTATAATTTAACAGAAATATGGCGAGCAAAACCAAACTTATTTCTAGAAACTCTGAATTTTGGGTTTCGGTCTTTGTTGTTTGTGTTACGATAAAGCAGTATTTCATATAGGAATAGTCGATGTTATACTTTGTGAATTTTTAAAGCGACCCATCAGAGATGCATCCTAGGAAGGTTCATAAGAATCAAAAACACAGTAAGTAAACTAACAAAACAGTCATACCCCCTAGAGAAAAACAACATGGCTTTCTTTCCATCTCATAATGCGAGAACACAGTTGAAAACGCATTCCCAAGGTTTATGACGTGTGGTATAATTTCTAGGCAAATGTTAAGTTACATAGTTTATTGAGTGATCTTGCACACGGGATAAATTTTAGACTTTAGGGAGATGAAGAAATCTCAAGGCTTGCAGTATGTACTCACAAAGATTAATCACTCAATAACAAGACACCAGGTACCTGAGGGGAAACAATAACTTTATCTCATTGGGCCAAATTCTTAAGGACAATGAAGGGAAATAGGTCTGAACACTTAGAAATTAATTGTTGATACCCCTTTTTCTAATATTTATGACCAAAAATAATGTTAAGGTTTATTCCTAAAATTCTGAACAGCGGGGAAAAAAAAGAAAAATGGGCTGCAAACCTAATAGCTACCGCGAAAAAAAATCTGCATCAAAACAGTAGCAAAAATATCCTTAGGACACGGTCTGGCACCACTCGAAAATTAAGGACTTTCGGAAATTGATTTTTAATGTCTTCCAATTACTTTGCGGGGGGGGGGGGGGGGTGGGGGGTGGGGGTGAGGGAAACATTATTCTATGGATTTTCTGGGAATGTAAGATTGATATGCTCCAATATTGTCCTAGAAGCACGTCCACGTTACTTAGCACACAAAGGATACACTCCAAAAGAATGGCCATTTCAATTAGGGAGGGTAATAAAAAAAAATTCAAGCGGCATGCAACGGCTCATAAGAGTCCCACAATCAAACAAAATAGCTAAGAAGTTTTTGCTTGAGGAGGTAATACGTTCAATGGATGTTACCTACAAAATTTGTGTCATACTCCTCAGGAACTTCTGAATATGCTTAACTAGCTTTATGAAAGCCATTGATTTAGACTGGATGTGGGGAATAAATTTTTTATTGCAAGGGTGGTGAGGAAGAGGCATCCCAGGGAAGCTGTAGATGTAGATCCCTGGAAGTGTTCAAGACCAGGCTGGATGGAGCTCTGAGCAACCTGGTTTAGTGGGAGGTGTCCCTGCCCACGGCAAAGAATGGAACTGGAGGATCTCAAAGGTCCCCTCCAGCAAACAAAATCTAACCGAGGTGTACTAATTTAAAACACACAAAGCCAGGCGCAACTACCGCATCTGAGCTGCAACCTGTATAAACTCGCCAGTTTCGGCTGGACGAACCACTAGCTTTTCACTAACGCAGGATGAAAAATTTCAAGCAAGCTATAAACCAAAGCAGCAGCATCCCTTCGCTCCGCTGGCTCCGGAGCGGCGCCGGCTGAGCGCACGCCGAGCCGGCGGCTTTGCCGCTTTACCTGGCAGGAACAAGGTCAGAACAGAGCTCCAGCAGCAGCACCCCGAGGCCGCTCCGGGCAGCCGGGAAGCGCCCCGGCGTTGTCAGGCGCCGCCAGCAGGGCCGGGGCCAGCCGCCTGTCCCAACGGCAGCTTCCGGCCCAACGTCAGCAGCGGGCGGGCCGGCGGCGCACGCACCCCGAGCACGGCCGGCCCCGCCCGCCCTAGGCCGGCTGCCTCCCAAAAACCGAATCGGCGCCTAGGAAACGAAACTGACCGACCGGCCTGAGAGCCAGATTGAGATGGGCATGTCCTCCGATGCGGGGCGGCACATTCCTCACTCAGATTATCGCGGGAAACAAACCGGTGAATGATCTGGAGAGACCGTGGGACAAAACTCACGGCAGGGTGGATGAGGGAGATAACAAGGTAACCATTCACCTTCTGGTCGCCTCACTGCACGAAGGGAAAGGTTCTTTGAAATATCTCATCAGGGAGATTTCAAGACCCAGATGTAAACATATATGACATCAACAACAGCAGCATGAGAGAGTGAATAAATTCCACCCCACTGTATCTTAGAAAAATGGACAATAGCAGTAACACGTCAGTGGTATATCCTTCAAGGTACAAACTGAAGTTTTAATAAAAAGAAATAAAGCCCTGTAATATTTTCACCCTCTGAGATAAAGACTCAAAATTTAATTTCTAGTTTCTGACTTGATTTCTATAATTAGCTTTTATCAAAGGTATTTCTGCTTCTCCATGATGTAATTATTCTAAAATGCCTAATGCCAATGAAATAAGTTATTTTCCCAGGTTCACAAAAATAGATTTCATCATGTTGCAGTTCTTTTAATAACAGCATAACTGGGGGTTTTTTTGATCAAAAATGCAGAGTGAAGAGGATGTCCTCTCTTGCTGTTGTCTGGTGAGTAGTCAAAAATTAATATGAAAAATAGCTTCAGCTAATGAAAAAATACAAATTGCATGAGACTTTGCATCATATTTGAATGATTTGATAAGTTTTGGCAGTACAAAAACTTGGAAATTCTGAACCAGTAATGTTGGCTTATCTGCCCAAAGCGTCCCACACACTGTTTTTTCAATTGAGTCACAAAAATTACTTTAGACACAGTACTGCTGCACAATACTGCATGCATGTAGTTAAACAAACACCTTTCCTTACTCCCATACTGAAAAATACATCTCATATAGAGAACCACAGAATTATTTAGGTTGGAAAAGACATCTAAGATCATCGAGTCCTACCATTAGCCCAGCACTGTTAAGGCCATCTCTAAACCATGTCCCTAAGTGCTGTATCTGTCTTTTAAATACCACCAGGCATGGCGGCTTTTTCCCCAAGTGTTCATTCATTATTACATAGGAAGAAAAATTTTAGCTGTCTTAATATACTGATGATTTTCTATTTTTTAATGTGAAAGTTGATGTTGTGGATATGAGCTTTGCCACCTCCAAGAAAATCAAACAGATTTGAGTTGTTTAAGCCATCGGAAAATTGCAGGGTTTTTTTGCTTAACACAGACGGTGTGAAATATTGCAGTTAAAGTTTATAAATCAAAATTTTGCATTTAAGGAGGAGGGAGCCTAGAACAAATCACAACTGGTTCTGCAGCGATTGCAGTGGGTGTTTTGGGCCTGATTTGAGTTTCAGTATCAAAACTGCAAGGGATAAGATGATTCTTCTCATAAGGACTTACCTTTATGTTCAAAAAGGACAGAGGGCAGCTGGCAGAAAACTGACCTGTGAAACTTGTGCATCAGGCCACACACCAAGGATGGAAACTTGAGCACAAAATGGTTAGGTCTGCCCCTGTGAAACAGTGTAAGGAGTAATTTTTTGGGCCACCCTTACAGCTTTCTACTGGTTTGGGCACCCATTGTATGGCACACACTTACTATGACTTGCAGGTGGTGCTGTGGGGGGTCATCACATAGGAGTAAAGCCACAGAGAGCTGACAGGCAAGCTAATTTTTGATGCAGAACTAGTAGTAGATACAACAGGACAGGCAGAAAGAAGGTAGTGGGGTTTTAGGTTTTGAGATCTTCACTTTGAAGAAATGTATTTGTGGGGAGGCTGGCTGAGGCTGATGCGCTCTGTAAGGAAAACTGCTGACAGAAAAAGAATAGGAAGGCACAGTGGCTTGAAATGCTGGGTGAGGAGGAAGCTTAGTGTGGACTGGTGAAAACAGGTATGGAGAGGACAAGGGGAGTAACATAATCTGAATTAGTAGCAATCCTAGCAAACCTAGGTAGAAAACAAAACTAATCAACCAAACCAAAGAAAATCTCCACCATTGACCAGGAGTCAATGGCAACTAAGTAGCAGGTAAGGGCTCTGTTATAGACTTAATAAAATGAAACAACCGTGGGTTGTTGTATGCTGGGGGAAGTCGAGCTGTCAAGCAAGTCAACCCGGGCAACACGGGCAGCTTTGGGGGCGACAGCAAGAAGAGATGAGAAGCCCGACAGGGGAATGGCTCTCTATCAGATCTCGTGGGACCTGAGACACACAAAGGGCCCCGCGGGGACAGTCGCACCTGCCCGGTTCGCGAAGGAGGACGGCGCTCATTAACCACGCCAGCCTGGCAGTGGATGAGCAGGGCCCATTCGCCGTGTGTGCGGCTAGCCTCAGCTCGGCTCCCGCCGCCGCGGCCAAGGGCGGTCCCTCAGCCTCGCCGCTGCGGCGGCGGCTCCTCCTCCTCCTCTTTTCTTCCTCTTCGTCCACCTCCGCTCCCTCCAGCTGCGCCGCGGCCTCTCCGCCCCCACCGGAGGAGGAACAAACCACTTGTCCGACTGCGGGGAGAGGGAGCGAACGAGACTTCTCCCATTCGTTTCTCCAACCCTGCCTCGGGTCCAGCGGGCTTTTTCCTCTCGTGGCTGTCCGCATTCCCCCAGGCGTGGAGGTGGGAGCCGAGCCGTCCGTCTTACGGCGAGGTGCTAGCCGAGTCCCCGCCAGCACTCCGGAGCTCCCCCGCCGCCCCGGTGCGGCGTGCCGGGTGGTACCGGCCCGCTGGCGGGAGGAGGCGGCGCGGCCGTGTTTCCCGCGGCGGGCGGCGGGCCGGACGCCAGTGCGGTTGGTAGCGGGGAGCTGCACCGCCGCTGGTAAAGCGACGGGCGGGAGAGCTGCGGAGATAGGAAGGGGGGGGGTTAGGGGGAAGAAGGAGAGAGAAAAAGGGAGGGAGGGATGGAGAAGAGGAGAGCGGGCGGGCGGAGTTTCTTCTCCGCGCACCCCCTCCCCCCCCCCCCTGCAGCGCTCTCGCGCCATCGTGCCCGCGTGCGTGAGGGGGCGAGTGGCCGGTCGGGGACCGGGGAGATCGGGACAAGGTGGCTCTCCTGGCTGGGGGCGGCCTGGCCTTGCCCGCTGAGGCTGCAGAGTGCTCAGGGGGTCTCTTTGCAGGGGTGAAGGGCGGGCACGGCGCAGCGCGCCCCGGACCGCCCGCCCTTGCTGACGTGCCTTCTTGTATTGCCCTTCTCTGCGCTCCCCCGCCCCGGTGTGTTTATCCCGGCAGCGAGCGACAAGCACCTCGTGTGGCTGGCAGTGCCTCCGTGGTTTCTAGAGGCGCAGAGGCTTTCCTTCTCTCAGCCCGGCTCGCCTGGCCGCAACAGGGTGAGAAAACATGAGCCGAGATTTCAAACCCGGAGACTTGATTTTCGCCAAGATGAAAGGTTACCCCCATTGGCCGGCCAGGGTAAGGCTCCCCCTCCTCCCCCTGCCTTATTTTCTGCGGGGTGCTCACACACCTGTGCGGAGCAGCGCCTGCAGCTTCGCCTCCTGTGAGGGAGGACACGGCTGGGCTCCCGGGGGCAGAAGCGGCTTTGCAGTCACATTGCAGATCCGTAACGAGTAGCCCTCTCGAGCAGTCATTAGTTGTCCTAATTTGTGTAACGCGGCTTTACAGAATGAAGACTGCTGGATAGTAGCCTGACTCTGGAGCTTGTGCAGGCTCCTGGAGCTGTACGAAGATGATGTCCCCAAATAAGTGCTCTTGGCAAAAGAAAAACACGAATTTATGGCAAGATTGCTCCTAAGTGGGCTATGTCTAATGTGCTGTCTATTAAATAGGCTAAATGAATGTGTAACTTTCCCAGTCCTTTTTTGTGTCCTTTGTGCTCCAGTGGAAAAGGGCATGCCAAATTCTGGGACTGCTGTAGATCATTTGTTGCATGTGGAAATGGAGTTAAAAAGGTGTTTAGCTAAGATGCCGATTTAGAAATTGGGGTTCTTTTAAAGTTTATTACCCTTTTGGTAGTACTTCACATTTGGGCTCCAACAACTTGTCAGGTCAGCATAGGGGTAGGAAGTCTTGCTATTGCTTTTCCTTAAGGAAGGGCAATATTTGGATGAAATTGAATTGTGCCTTTTACCTGTTACATTATAATCTCTTCCTTTAAAAGAAGGGGTCATGTGAAAAATATCTCTGTAAACTGATTGAAAGTAATGTAATTTTCTATTGTTGCTAATACAGGCTTTGATTCTGCTATATTTTTTTACATACTGTTAAAAAGAGATCTCAGTTTCTGCTTTACTTCTCTGTAGCTTATTTATTTCCATTCTAATGCTTAATTTTTACATATTTCCCCCTAAACTGTTCTTGACTGTTACTTGATTTGAATTATAATAGGCTGTGTTTTTCTTAGGTGGATGAAGTTCCTGATGGAGCAGTAAAACCTCCTATGAATAAAATGCCTATTTTCTTTTTTGGCACCCATGAGACGTAAGTCCATTATATTTCGGTGTTGTATTTTTTTCATTTTAAAATGCTGTGACAAAAAGTTATCTCCTCTGAATGTAGTGTATTTCAAGCTATTGTATTTATTAGCCAGTCCTCCTAAATTATCTTTTTTCAGGACATGATTATCCAACATTTACTTAAGCTGTTCAAGTGAATGGTAGACCATAACATGTACATTTTGCTCATCAGAAGAAAAAAAATTGTACCCACAGTGATGTGGCTGATGGATTTTTCTTTTTTTCTGCAATGAGTTTAATTATAGTCCTGTATATCCTCAAAATTCTCAGTACTATACTCTCAAATAAAGTGAACTAGGGAAAATTTGAGAAAAGGGTTTTTTTTTGGTTTTTTGTTTGTTTTGTTTTGTTTCGTTTTTCTGACGGGGTTTTGAGTTGTGGGTGGTGTTATTTTTATGAAATCTGAAGAGAGATGAAGAAGTGCAGTTAGCTTCATACCTATCAACCTTCAAGTACTGATCTTTGGGTACTTTGAGCAGTGTTTTTTGGTGATACAGTATTTGCTTTGAGAGACTGTATGTCTTCCACTGCTGAATTTAATAGAAAATATTCTGGGGTTTATGTAGGTCTGTGTTTTTGAAAATTACTGTGTTGCTTTTTAGCATGTCTGTTTGGGTTAGTGTAGATTTAAGGCATCATCAGATTCAGTGCTCCATTTGTTGTTTGAGTTGCTAAAAGAAATCCAAGCAATTTAAACCTGTATTGGTGTGCTTTGAATAATGTTTTTCTTTAAAAAATGTCAGGTTGAAGTTGTGCGCAAAAGTTGTCCATTTCTTGTGTTTTGTGGAAGGATCTTGCTGATTTTCATCTTTTTAAATCTATTGAAATTTCTTTCATCTTTTACTTTGCATCTATCTTTAGCAAGTAAGTATCTTGCTGAGACAAGATACATTGTCCCCTTGAGTAAAAGAGTAAGCATCCCTTACTGTTGGCATTTCTTGCTATTACATTTCTTAAAAAGCAAAGATGATACCTATATGCTTGGCCCATGTATTTTTTTATTTCAGCTAATCTTATCTTTCAATAAATCTTTCAATGACTAAATTTTTTTGTTTGGTTAGAGTTTGTATGTGTGTGTGTGTGTGTAATTTTGTGGGTAAAGAAGAGCTCCTCGAATTCAAGTCAAGATTGCCAGGTTTGTCTTGTTCGTTGTTTTAATTACCATTTAAAATGTGTTAGGTTACCTTTTTTTGCTCAAATTTTTCACACAACCAAACTTTCTCTTTGGCAGCTGCAATGCAGTACTGGTTTGGTTCTACTGTTGGTGAAGTGTGTGTCATTCTGGATTGCAGCGGGGTTTTGTGCAGTTGTAAACATAAGTTTGGGAATGCAGGTTGAATATTATAAGGGAGACAGAAATAACTCCTCATCTAAAGCTTTAAAGACACCTGAACAAGTTTTGAGAAGTTCTCTGTCCTACTTCAGATTTGGCTTAGGGCTCTTAAGAGATGTTTGGGTTTGAAAGGTTTGGTAACTGGGGGCTCTTTTCTAGTACGGGTGAGTAATTTGAGGTGTTTGTTCCTCACTCTGACGTAGTTACAAAATAAAGTTTTGCTGCAATCTGGTGTTTGTTAGGCTCTAGGTCCCAGGTTACAACATATCAGAAATCCATAGAATACCAGAGAAACTTCTTGCCTGTTTCACGCAGGTTGCAATGTACAGGGTGTTCCATGACCCAACTGTCTCCTGGTGTTTGTTAAGCATGTTTCTCATCTTAAGATCTGTAGAGTGATAATAGGTGAAACTGCTATCATTCTTGGTCCCGCTTACTCCTTACAGCAGATATCTATATATTACAATAGGAAGGTGATCATGTGACAAAGGAGAATGATGTTCCATGGCATGTAATTTTGTTAAGGTTTTTAGCTGCAAATAGTGATCCATCACGAATTATGTAGAGTTTACAATTCCTTTTACTTTTTTTGTGGGAATCAAAACAAATTTGGTAAACTTGTTCTGTGCAGTGCTTCTCACAGCTAAGACTTAAACATTGTGCAAAGTTAGACACTCTACCTTCAGCATTTTTGTAGGCTGTATGTGTACAGTCTATCATATTGTAAGTAGTGTCAACTCTGAAAACCCACATAATCAGTTTATCATGCTAAAAGGTCCTGTATAAAGGATGATAGGATATCACGCTGCCTAGATGGTTACAGCAGGAAAAAGGAACCATGAGAAAAAAGGAATGCAAGACTGGCTTGGGAATAATTCTTACATGACTTTTAGAAATATTATTGAGTTTATGAAATTACTGTAAATAAGTATTAACCTGTATTTTGCATTTTTTTTTGTTTTATTTTAAGTTTTGTGAAAAAAACCCCAACTGAATATGTTACTGCCTAGTAAGAGTAATGAATACTATTTTAACAAACACTTTATTTGTATATGTTGTAGCAGTAGATCATATCAGTATAAATTTTGTTTGGTCACAGACATACAGGTTGTACTGAACTCTAGTTTCTGGACTTTCTGTATTAGGGTAATCTCTTTTAATTCAATTTTTCTTGTTCTTTTTCTTTACTGGTACATGAGGATTAAACTGCAGCAGCCTAGTAAGCCTCATAACCTTTTCACAGTAGCTGTTCTTGGGTGTTTTTCATTGCCTGACAATACAGGCAAAGGCTTAGAGACTGGAAAAACATGCTTCCTTTTAGAGAATAAGGAAGAAGAGAGGCAATTTTTTTCCTGTTTTTGTCTCTCACAGTTGCTCTGGCTCTCTCCCCATCTTTTTGGTCTGGGTAAATAAGCTTTGCAGGTGCATGTTTCCCACACTGGCTGAATCCTCTCTAACTGTCTCTTGCCAAGAGGTGGGTGATTTGCTGTCTAAGCTGACAATGGCTTACTTAATACTTTGTGCACATAGATGAGTGTTTACTGCTGGAGTAGAAAATGCTTAAGCTTTCAATGAAATGCTGTGTTTTTTCTTTTTTCTCTCCTCCTTTTAATGGTTGGAAGTCTGAAGTAGCTTTTTTTTTTTTTTTTAAGGATAGTGAAGGGAATAGTGGAGTGGAGCTTAGAAGTATCTGTTTAACTTTACCATGAGCTGGTGCTTTAGAAAGGAAGTATATGCAATTTTTCAAATAGTTGGATGTAATATAATTGCAATAACATGAAGTCTAGGTATGGGTTGAAGCTGAGAATGTACTACTGATGCATACATTTCTGTTAGCAGCAGGTAGATTGGTACAGTGAAATCCTAACTTCCAAAGGCCATGAAGGTAGAGCAGAATTGATGCTCTTCAGCATAAACCATTGGTTCTCAGTAGCATGGTACCTCTTTTTCCCAAGTCTTAGCTTGGAGATGCTACAAGTAATTACTGTGACTTTGTCATATGAGAAAAGCTAATAAGTAAAAGCTTTACTTTGACAGCTTACGGTAGGTATAGGAGTGTTTTTGTTTGTCTGGAAAAGATACACAGGCAGCATCAAGACTGTCCCAATAGTGTCTTAGAAATAAAATAATTGTCATGTTTACTTCATCAAGAAAATGACTGGAGGAGAAGCTTAAAATGAGAAAGTCTTTATTGTTTAAATTTCATAAATCAACTTGTGAGGTCCTGTTGTCAGACCCTGAAAAGCTACTGAATTAATGCTGAATTAATTACGTTTTTATATCGTAATCTTAAAAATATGTGGGCAGTGAGTGTATTCAGGTGGTGCTTTTTCACATCCAATATGTTAAAAATATTCAAGGATGCTTTATTCTTAACATTTAAGCAGCGTTTTCTTCTATAAGAAAGCAATTGCTCTTTCTACTTGTTTGTTAGCCACTTGGCTTTTTAATTGATCCTGTTCACAGTAGCTGGTTGACTTGTTAGCTGCAATCTTTAGATGCAGTGTTGAGTATTTCTTGCCCAGATACACAATACTTGGGAAGGAGGGATGTCTCTATATGTGGTGGTAGTAATGGAAACCTTGCGGTGTTGCAAGCCAAAGTTTAGACAACTAAGGACTCTAGTAGAATAGTTGTTGTAGTACTAATGAATTTAATAACGCTTCTTTGAAAAGACTAATCAATTAAAATGTGAATTTTGTTCTTTCTTTCTTTCTTTCCTTAAGGGCATTTTTGGGGCCAAAGGACATATTCCCTTACTCAGAAAATAAAGATAAATATGGCAAACCAAATAAGAGAAAGGGTTTTAATGAAGGGTTGTGGGAAATTGACAATAATCCCAAAGTGAAATTCTCTCATCAGCAGGTAAGTTATGCAGTCTCTACAAATATTTGTTGCTTTGGGGGGAGGAAAGGAAATGCAATAAGGGTTTTCCTGACACAGGGTAATGACTTATTGCTGCTGTTTAACTTCAGGTTAGATAAAATTTCATATATTTTAAAAATTTTAAACTGTTTATTTTTGTGTCTAGTATCAATATTATAACACATATGGGTTATTTAACTGGAGAGATATACATAGAATTATATGTATTCCTGACATACCTTCTTGACTGTGCTTGAAAAGTGGTGGGTTTTTTGGAGTCTCAGTCATTCTGCCCTGTGTATTCTAAAAGCAAATACCCATGCCCACAAGTATCCTTGTAAGATTTCAGTACATGCTTTCCTACTGTGCAGTATTTTCATTGTAGCAGTTGGAAGCAATGTGATGTTTGTCTTTTAGCCCTGTCACATGATTCAATTTTTCTTCATCAGTTCTTGCCCTTTTTTTAAGACTTCTAAGCTTAAAATAGAGCTATGCAATGCTACCCATAAAAGGACACAACTTTAATATGAAAACAAAGAAATTCTCTTGCTCATTTTGTCTTTGCTTGCTCTGGACATTCTGTAAGCTTTTAGTTTTGCTATGTCCACTGAATGTATATTGACCTTGGTTACATTGGATCTTCTAGGCAATGCTGCAATAATACTGAAAAGAATTGCTGTCTTCTGTTTTTATTTGCTATTTTTGCACAACATACCAGGTTGCCATTTCAGAACCAGTTAATTCCTGCTTCATAAGATATCCCATGTTACTGTGTTTCTAGTTTGAAGGAGAGCATGGATAAAGATTTAAGGAGTTTCTGAAGTGTTGTCAGAATGTCATGCATTCCAGGTGAACTCTTTCCTTGGGATATTGAGATATGCTAATTCCCACATCACAGTGAGAAGCCCTGTAGTAATAAGAGACGGATTCTTTCTGCTACTGTAAGATACAAACTGATGCACCTTTTCACTGTCCTTATTGTGGCAATTGAAAAGAGATGCGATGTGGATGCTTGAGACAGTTGTGAGCTATACCAGTCATTCTAACTAGGATAAAATCTGGGTGTTCAATATAAAGTCTGTCTGATACTTTGTTTCTCTTCAGGAATCAGTCACTTCAGTTAAACAGTGCTTTCAGTAGCATCTGAGACATTCCTAGGTACATCTCCAGTTGGGAAAAGAAACAAAACATGTTGCCAAGAAGACTGTTTCCTCAGTGTAACAGGTTTTCTGCAAGAGAGTCCTTTTACCTTTTGAGTTCCATTCAGGTTTTTCAGCTTTAGTGGTAGCACTTCTCACACTGTCTTTCTTGGTCAGGCTCTGTCTATAGACATTGGGTTGTTCTTTGCAGTTTTTTCTCTATTCCTTTACTGAAAAGAAAGAAAAAGGTTTCTTTTCCACAGGTCATATTTAATTCCTGTTCCTCTAAGTGATCTGTAAAACTACTGGAAGAAGAAAGTTTACTTAGTAGGGATATTTTAACTGAAGTCCGGCACATCCAGTTCTGGGCTACGCAGTACAGGTTGAGAAACATGAACATGCTGGACAGAGAGACCCATGGAAGGCTATGAATGTGGTGGACTGGAGCATTTCTGCTGAAATGAAATGCTCTGACAGCAGGGACTGTTCATCCCTGGTGAACTTATGTGGATCACATATTTATACGAATATGTGAAGCAAGGGTACAAAGAGACTGGGTCAGATCTTTTTTGGGGGTTCCAGAGACAGGACCAGAGACAAAGAGCACAAATTGAAACACAGGAGATTTCCCTCTGAATACAAGGAAGTTTGTTTTGGGGGTTTTTTTGGTTTTTTTTTGTTTTTTTTTCTGGGAGGGTCACTGGGCACAGCTACAGGTTGCTCAGTGAGGTTGTGGAGTCTCCATTCTTGGAGTTACCTAGAAGTCATCTGGACATGGTCCTCGTCAGCCAGCTGTAGGTTTCCCTGCTTGACCAGGAAGGTTGGATCAGTTTGAATTACAGAAAGAATGAAGTTAAGCAGTAGATTCATGCAAATTTGCTTCTGAATTTGTCCTTTAACTGTAGAAAGCTTTCCTTTTGACAGTCTTCTTCTACTCTGTGCCAGGCATTATTAAAAGCAAGTTCTACTTGCAGCAAATCAAGCCCTTTAGCCAGCTTTTGTTTTTACTTGTGGGTGGTCCTTGTTGGTGCTAATAGATTACATCTGCAAAAGGCTTTATTTAACAGCTAAGGCTTTTTTGAGGAATAGGACTTTTGGATAATTTAGTCAGGGGAGAAATGGATGTTTAAGTGTGTAATGTCCTGATTTCCCTTGGGATAGAGTTAGTTTTTTTCTTAGAAGCTGATGCAGTGCTATTTTGCATTTAGCTTGAGAATCTTGGGATAACTCTGTTTTAGAGTTAAAAAACTCTAAAAACTCTGTTTTTATTAAGTAGTGGTGTCCTTGGTTTAGAGTAAACATTATTTAGCAACATCTAAAAAAGTCTGTGAGCTTCAAACGTAATTCTCATACTAAATCCGAAGCACAGCACTGTACCAGCTATGAAGAAGAGAATTACCTCAGCTGAACCTGAGACTACTAGGGAGTTTATGGGGAAGCTGGTATTTGTTGTAAGGGTGGCAGAGTGCTTGAAATCCATTTCTGAGGCTCCACCATCTTTGCTAAAAAGGTGTATGGTGTAGGCAACGAAATATTCAATTTAGTGCAGTTTAGTCAGTCACACACTTTTTTTTACTAGTTCTCATAATAAGCAAGGACAAAAAGAAGAATCTGAGAAACATGTTACCTCTGTCCTGGCTTTGTTAGTCTAGTGTTCTCTGCACATTTCAGTGTGTTCCCTGGGTAAGATAGTGGTGTGAGAGTTCTTCATTCCTGCATGTGTCTCCCCGATAGGGGAGGCCCTTTCCAAGGTCCTTATTAAAAGGAAAGCAAATTGGACTCTCAGCTTTTCTCTGTTTTCAAGTTGTTTATTTTTTGCTTATCAGCAGTTCAGCATACCAGACTCAGTACTAGTCTGGCACACAGGAGAAAAAGCATGAGGGAAAAGGGCTGAACACACAGAATCAAGGCGCTTTTAAAGGTTATTCACCTCATTATCACTTAAAATGTATGTTACTTCTCTTTGTCTTCTAATAACTAACTAATTCTTAATTCACATGATGTTACACTGCGGCAAATTCTGACCAATCATTCTGTGCTCCCAACACTGCAGAAAATGGGGTAGAAGAAGAAGGAAGAAGCCTAAAAATGACAAGGATCCTCCATCTTGCCTTCTTCTACTTATCATACTATCAAACCCATAAATCTAAGTTTCCTACCCTGTGATAATCTATATATTATGCTACAATCTAATTTATACTCTTGAAAGTTCTGCCACATCCCAGAGCCTAGGAAGCCCTCTCCATGGACAAAGGTTAAAAACAGTGTTTGCCAGAGAGTCTGGATATTTTAGAACATGCAAATGAACATTTTCTGCAGTCTGGATTCCAACATTCCCCCTCCTCTTTGAACCAAAAACACTTCTTTAACATCTTTGTCCATGGCTTGTCTGATGCAATGCAGCAGACACGGCACAAACATTAAAAGAATTGCAATACTAATTATTATATACAAACTTAACTTAAAAAGTTTTCTCCATGTGGGTGTCAGATTAAAGTGGATGAATATATCAGCCAACAAGGATTCATTTTCTTATCCAGGTTTTGCTAATTCATTTTCTATATGAATGGTGAATGGATTTTGAATGATCTGACAAATGCATACAACACATGCCTTCAAATTTTTTACATCCATGTCCTTGTACTAGTAAAAGATAATCAATTGCAGCTCTGTTTTGCAGAGTTGCCTGCTTTACACTTTAAATATCAGTTAACAAATTGCTCGGTGCAGGAGAAGTGGCATGGGAAGTCTTACTCAACCAACAACTCATTTGATCCAGTTGCTTCAGCACTGCTCCTGCCGCTGCATGAGGTAGAAGAAGAGCAGTCATGAATCTTTTATCTTTTTTCCATGCAATAAAATTATTGCAATTGGGATCATACCTATCAATAGATGTTTTCTATATTTTTTTTTTCTCTTTTATCAATGTTATGTTGAGTGTCAGTAAAGAGAGTTTCCCAGTGCTGCATGGCCCACCTCTAAAATTAGAGGGGATGGCGGGCCAAATTCTGTCCCCACAAATGAGAAACATTCTTTTTGGCAAGTGCAACAGAGCTTGGTTGGATGGTGTAATCATTTTTACAGTCGAGTTACACCAAGATGTTACATCTCTATATATGATGTGATTCAGAGTGACATCTATCACTTGTTTCTCATTCTGTTTCAACCCAAGAGAAATAAACATTACACAAGGTTTCATTTTTGTTAAACTAAGAATTTCCAGTTCCTGAGGTTCATAAGGAGTCTCAGGGAGGGATTTGGTCCAAGCATCACAACCTTTCACTGGATTCAAGGTGAATTGTGGAAATTCTGTATTTTTTGAAATTGGCCATTTGTTTGCTGGCAAACCCACTAAACATGTTGAAAATGGTTTCTTTGGCCTTGGGTAGGTTAAACAGATGGTGTTCAGGCCTGAAGCATTGGTCAGAGTTTCCAGGCATTTTCTTTTGGTTGTCTCACTGGAAAAATTGCATTGCTTAAGGCAGCCAGTGAGATGATGAAACACAAACGTAATACCAGATTGAGCTTCATGATCAATGGTTTTATTTTATGTGGTATTATCTGACTTGCAACACAAACTGCAAGATACTCTTATATAAAATTCAGTCCACAGTTTTTGTATAAAAGGGTGACCAAAGTCTGCAGTGTCCATGGCAGTCTTGACATTGGTTTATGTCTGCGTGCTCTCGCCTCTGTTCTTGGGGTTGTCTTTTGTGTGTTCTAGGACCTGATGTAGTTTTATGTTTTTCGCTGGAAACCACTTTGGTCCTGCCCTGTTGAGACACAAGCATAATTGAAATGGACCTTTTTCTAGGCTCTAGATTCTTGGCTAAAACTAAAGGATTTGCCCTCAGTTTTGCCTGAGTACTATTTGAAAAATGCCTTATAATTGGTGGTTAGATTCTGAGAAGGAAGTTAAATTTCTGTTCAAGAAATTTGAAACATACAAAGCTTTAATCAACCGCATCTGAGGCGTAGCCTCTGCCTCTCCATTTTTTTGTTTATGTATATGGCTCACACGGGGCACCAAATGTGGGAGTTCTTCATTCCCACAAGTGTCTCCCCAGTAGGGGAGGCCCTTTCCAAAGTCATTATTAAAAAGAAAGCAAATTGAACTCTCAGCTTTTCTCAGTCTTCAGGTTGTTTATTTTTATCTGCAGTTCAACACACCAAACTCAGCACCAGTCTGGCGCACGAAAGAAAAAGCGCACACACAAAAAAAAGGCCAAACTCAAAATCAAAGCTCTCTTAAAAATTATTCACGTAATTATCACTTAAAACATACATTATTTCTCTTTGTCTTTCAATAACTAACTAATTCTTAATTCACATAATACTATACTGCAGCAAATTCTGACCAATCATTTTGTGCTCCCAATACTGCAAAAAATACAATAGAAGAAAAAAATAGAAAAAAACTAAAAACAACAAGGATCCTCCACCTTGCCTTCTTCTACTAACCATACTATAAACCCATAAATCTAAATAGCTCACCCTGTGATAAACTATATTTTACACTACAATCTAATTTATACTCAAGTTCTGCCACATCCTGAAATCTGAAAAGCCCTCTCCATGGACGAAAGTTAAAAACAGTGTTTACCAAAAAGTCTGAATCTTAAAACACGCAGAAAAGCATTTTCTGCGTTCTAAATTCCAACAGTGGTGGTATGAGAGGCAGTCAGGTGTGAAGTGGTTACTTTGTGCTGTTCCTTGTTTCTTACTCATCAGGTGCAATGTGGGCCCCTCCGTGGCCTGCTGTCCTACCCCAATGTGTACCTTCTGTCTCCCCTCTGCCAGTGCTTGGTGTTAAGGGAGCTTCCATGTCTGACCATCCAGGAGCTGCTGTGACAGTCACACTCACCATTACTAAGCTGGGGCTGATGCTCTTTGCACCAGTCAGCTCCAGTGATCCCATTGGGTGCCCTGCTGGCTCCCTGCAAACACCACACTCACATAGTCTGACATAGTTTCCTTTCTGGCCGGACCGTGATTTCATTTAGCAGTCTCAGATGGCTGGGTCTGTAAAATAATTTAATCATGATGCAACAGCTTGAGCTGGGTGCTTCCTGGGAGGGGCCCTGGACCAAGGAAGCCCTGGACATTTTATTCCCTCACAGGCTAAGCTTAGAAACTGTTTGGTTTCTAGTTAAGTCTTTGACTCCAGATGTCTCTAAGTGTCCACTCACCTGGCTGGCTACTGTGCCCTTTATATGAAAGTTCAAGATCTCTTGCCTCCAGCTCCTGCCGTTCACAGCTCAGTCTGCAATGACATTAGCTACTTTCATTACATGTACTCCTCAACATGAGGCAACTCCTCTGGGCTGGAGCTTGGCTTGCACAATGGCTTATGTGTCTCCTCCTTGACTCTGGCATCATGTTTGCCTCAGAAGCCCATGTGCCCTGTGCATCTTGTTCTGTGCATGGTCATCCTTCCATCCCCTCTCCCCCTTCTCCCAATTCTACTTGGGTGAAGTCACCATCTGTTCCCAGGTGAGGTGGGATGTTGAAGTGGGCCAGTTCACTTCTTGCTGGCCACCTCCTCAGGACCAATACTGATCTGCTCAGGGCAGTGATGCACTTGATTCCACCCATGTCACCAGCACCTGTCCATGAGCATGAGCGATGAATGTATGCAGTGAGGGATCTTGAAAGCAAAGGCAAGGAGTTGCTTATGAAAACCGAGAGGAAAGGTAAAGGAGGTACTGATGACTAAATATGTTGTGTTCCCAACAATATTTTAAAATGGAATATAAAGATTCTTAGAGCTAAGTTATACACTATAAAAACACATCAGGGAAGACAGTTCAGGAGCCAGAGCTTAATAATTGAGGATGAGTAGGAAATTCTGTGTTTGGGCCTGCAGCAGATATGGTCAGAGAGAAGTGGATGATCACATAAAGATTTATGCAAAATTGAGCTTTTAATCTGGATACAAGATGATATTAAAGGGGAAGACTTATCAGCTCTTAGTATAGAGGCATTCAATTGGAATTTTCTTCCTCTTTTTTTATCCTTTTACTGGGCATATGTCCTAGTATGCGAGTGTGCTCTAAGCCATCCACCACCCTAACATGGAGGTAGGGACATTCAAATATACCAGGAGCAAGATTAAGTGACAAAAGAGGTCAAGTGAAGGTGATCAAAACAGTAATTCAGGTTTTTTTCACTGTCAAAGAGGTGAACAAGGAAGAAAATAGAAAAGTAGGGAAAAAACAATTACAGAAAGTAAGAAAGGTAGTTGCCACCAGGAATCTGTGGCATCCTGTGAAGATCCTTCTTTCTTCTGTTGGTGGGTAGAGCTCTGCTGGGACTTGCTGCCCACTTATTTCTGTCTTGGCTGAGTGGTGCTTTGTGGCACTGACTCGGCAATTTCACTGCGGCGTGAGGGCCATGACAATGGCACATACATCAAGGTTCATCACATTCCCAGGATACACCTCTGTCCTTGGCAGTGGCGCTGCCATGGATGGTCATGGCCTGTTGCTGCACCACATCTTCAGCTGCAGGGCATTCTGGCACCTGGGTGTCACAGTTCACACTGTCAACAGCTTAGGCTCAAGAAACTGCAATCTGCTTCTGCTTTGTAAATGCCACTATTATTCCCTCTGATGGACCCAAGCAGTGGCAAAATGGGTTGTTTGCAATCAGTTCTGCCCTGCATTTTTTGTCTTAGTATGGCCTTCTGAGAGTCATATTTTCTGTTTCATTGCCAGAACTGAAATGTTCTAAGAGCAGTATTGATTCTTTTCAGATGTTGCTTGTAACTGCTAGTAAGGGAGTTGGAGGGCAGAAGGGAGATAGTAGGTTATGCTTAAACCCCAAATTCACTTCCCCAGTGGGTGGAAAAAAAGAGTCAAGGGAGTTTTGCCAGCTTTATTCGAAGTAGCCAGTATATAAGAGGGAGAAAGCCATACATGATGTAATGGAAGAAAAAAGAGTCATTTAGGCTTTATCTCTTCTGTTGCTATGGTTTTAACTTTTAATTCATTTATTATCTTACTGTAATCTTTTTTCAGCTTACATTTTCAGGAACAAGTAGTTGAATCACTTAGGATTGATAGCATATTTAAAAATGCATTTCTTTATAGTAGCATCGGAAACTGGTTTTGACCAAAACCTTTTTTTTTATTTCTATCTTTCAGATATCTTAAGATATGTTATATTATACATAAGAAAGTACTTACATTGCAGTATAGTAATGTGAAAATGATGTGAAAAGTTGTTACAGCATTAGAGTTTGAAAGTCTATAAATAAGTTGCAAACTGAATTGAAAACATTGGAAATTAATGAAATAAGATGCATTTAATTTAATATTCTTGTTCTTTTAGTAAGGCGTTCCTTGACATGATGCTTTCTTTAGTAATGTGTGTGGGAGAATACACCTCAGGTGTATTTAGATCTCATTTTTGATGTTGTTTTTATTGAAGCCCCATCCAGCCATTAACACTCCTATAAATGAAACTGTTGAAGAAAGCAATCAGGAGCCTGCTGACGGGAGTGAAGAAAAAGCAGGAGTGAAAAGAAAAAAGTGTTCTGTCCCAAAAGTAAGTGATTGAATTTCTGCTTTGTTCTGCCAGAAACATTTTCAAGTCAAAACTATATTGCCAAGTCTTTACTTAAATACTTTAAACGAACAGTGGTTTAATGTTGTAACTTGCCTGTGTTTGCTTCTTTTCATATAAACTTACAGTAATACTTTTGTCCTTTTGTTTTCCTTATATGGTACTCTATATATGTTTTTTGAAAATTAATTTCTTTACCAGCCTGTATTTCTATGTCATAATACACTTAAACTAAATTCATACAGTACATCCTAGGCAGGAGAAGTTGGAAATTATAAATATCATTAAGAATTAGGTTAACTTTGCCCTTTTTGTTTTTGAAGGTTTTTTTCATGTTTTAGACAGGTATGACTCACTTTCAGTTGTGATCATTTATATTGAAAAGCAGAACAGAGCATTAGGGTTTGTCATGGGTGAAAGGGTACTTAAGTGTGTTTGCTAGAGAAGGTTTATAAGAATCAGCTTGAATTAGACCGTACCCATAATGAACTACTTAGGATATAGAGAATCTCATAGCTGTTTCAATTCAACTCTTCAGCCAGGAATCAGAGTGCAGTAGTTTATACAGAGTTTTGCTTCTTTGCTTTGTATATGTGTGCATACCTCAGAAACCTTCCAAAACAAAATTCATTTCAGTCTGAAACATCTCTGTTTCAGTTTGCTGATGCAGTCACAGTTTATACAGCAAGAGGTAAAGCTTCCTAGCTTACTGTACATTTACTGATTCAGTAGTACACTGTCGTGACCCGCCACATGGTACACTGCTTAAACTTTTATCTATTCTTGAATGTTTTGTTCATATGGGGATATTTCTCATATGGCATGGGAGAAATACTGTGTGTTGTCAGCTCTTCTCAGTGGTTTTAAGAATAGATTCTAAAATGACAAAAATTATCATGCAGGTGGGATTGACATTTATGGTATCTCATTTATTTGTAACTCATTTCTAGAAATTACTACTCAACAGGATGAACAGTTAAATTAAATGTCAGAGTATTTTGAATAGATTTGTCTTTATTCTTGACCTCTGCTTCCATTTTGATTTTCCAAGATTTAATGTAGTTTTTCTGTAGGTGTTGCTGGCTGTTCTTCAGTACTGATTCAAAATTGCAGCTGAAGAATTTGTAGTGTGTCAGTTACATTGCAAATAGGATTAGTGTCCAATAGCTGTAATAGCTTTGTTATTCAAGAGTAAAAAATTTCTTTGTTTGAAGGGGAAAAAAATAAGTCTACTGGTAGTACACTGATAGATGATGTTGAGAGTGGTTTTGGTGAGTTGTAGCCTGCAGAATTATTGATGGATTATTTCTCCCACCTTCTTACTGCTTAGAATTTCTTATTTAAGTACTTGCAAGTGTGGAGTGTGACGGTGGTTTGGATTCTATTTGCTATGCTTTGCAGTGCTTTGAACAATATTTCCTCACATTGCTAGCAAACCAGGGCTGCTCCTGCCTATGCGTGCTGCCTCTAAAAGCATTTGTTCTTAGCATTTGCTACTGTGAGGAGGAAATTTCTTTTAAACTGGGCTGATTGATTTATCTGTTTGCTTCACTCTGAATTTATGCCACAAGCAGCATGTGCTAGCTGGGGTGCCGATGACTTAAACTACATGTTTCTCATCAAAACATTTGGTTTTGCAAAATGCTGGCACAGTGCAAGAGAAAGAGGAGACATAGAGCCATTTAAACATAAAGACGGAATGGAAGATCCTGACTGTGTCCTTTTGTATAGATTTGCCTAATTAATCATCTCAAGGCAAAATACAGAGCAAATTTCTTAATTTTTTCGATACTAATGTAGCTATAACATTCCATTAACCAGTCCTTGTACTCTGGTTTCCTTTGGTTTTAGTGAACCAATAGTTCTCCTCTCTTGAAATTGTACTCTGTAAAAAGACTCAGTGATGCTATGTATCTTCATGTAATTAGCAATACTCTGTGATATTTGCTTTGTTTAATGTTGAAATTTTAAAAGCTAGCTACTTAAAAATGGAATTTTAAAATAGGTGCTTGTAAGTGGAACAAGCCAATAGTATTCAAATTGAGAGAACTGATAATTTTAAAGACATGCAGATATATAGGCTGCAAGTAAATGTTGATTATTTTCAGTAATTAAGTAAATAGTTATAAACTCTTTGATTTTTCGAGTTCTAACTGCTTTCCCAAAACTAGTATTTTAAAGGTTTTAAGAAAACAAAAACCCAAGAAAACATGCAAAAATTACAATCTCACAAATGATAAAACAATTTACTTGTGTTTTGTTTTGTATTGGCCTGGTTTCAGCTAGGATAGTGTTGGTTTTCTCCTTAGTAGCTGGTGCAGTGCTCTATACTGTATTTAGTATGATAAAAATGTTGGTAATGCACTGATGTTTTAGCTTTTGCCAAGCAGTATTTACCCTAAACCAAGGATTTTTCAGTTTCTCATGCTCTGTCAGTGAGCTGGTGCACAAGAACCTGTGAGAAAGCACAGCCACAACAGGTATCCTTAACCGGCTGAAATGTTATTCATACAGAATCACGGAACAGGTCAGACTGGTAGGAACCTAGTCTAGCTCACCTTTCTGCTCAGAGTCATCCCAGAGGACATTGAATAGGATTGTGTCCAGATTGTTCTTGAATATCTCCAGGGAGGGAGACTCCACAACCTCTTTGAGCAGTCTTTTGCAGTGTTTGGTCATTGCACAGTAAAGAATCAATTCCTCATGTTGAGGTGGAACTTCTGTGCATCAGTTTGTGCCCATTGCCTTTTGTGCTGTTGCTTGGCACTGACAAGCAGAACCTGGATCCATCCTCTTGGCACCATCTCTCCAGACACTTCTACACATTGATGAGGTCCCCTCTCAGTCATCTCTCTTTGAGGCTGAACAGCCCAGCTCCCTTGGCCTTCCTCGTAAGAGGAATTACAATTAAACTTTTAATGGGTACCTAAGAAATGAGTCTACGTATAGATTTAAACTACTTAAAGTGAAGAGCAGCCTGATGAAAATTAGCATTTCTTCTCACTATAAAATATTTTCTAATGCACTTTTTATTCTCTGTTGACTTGCTTTTTGCAAGTTATCTCCTAAAGGAGATAATAACTTACCTACAGAAGCTGAAACAGAAGAAAAGGAGATGGATACTTCAAAGGAAGATGATCTACCTTCTGACAAGACCAGTAAAGAAGTATGTGAGAGCTTTTTTCCATGTAACAGAGAACATTGTAATGTTATGTTCATTGGTGTAAATCTATTACTGAGTATTAAGACACTACAGTCATTACTACTGTGGCAGTTTCAGGAGCTGTTTAATTATGTAAAACTTTCTGTTTGTTCAGTTACATTTATACCTCTCACTGAAGCTCCCAAAAATTGAAGTTTTCATCAGAAAGGAAATTTCTAGTCTGATCTGTCTATAAGTTCAATTAAAACAGTTGGAAGACTTGTGTTTTGCACTTCCTATATTGCAAACGTATCTCTTAAAGACTAGATAAAGAGTCCAGACAGACTAAAACATCACTAGCATACATATTTAGAACAGAATATTATTTAGCACTTATTTTTTATCTCTCAGGAAAAAGTCCCAAGTATCAGACAGTCACAGAATCACAGAATGGTTTTGGTTGGACCAGACCTTAAAAATTACCTAGTCCAACTCCCTTGTCATTGACAGGTACACCTTTTCCTAGACCAAGTTGCTCAAGCCCCATCCAGCTGTGCCTTGAACACCTCCAGCAATCAGGCAGACACAACCTCTGCAGGCAACTTGTTCCAGTGCCTCACTACCCCTGCAGTAAAGAATTTCTTCCTAATGTCTAATAATTTTAGTTTTTAATAATTTAAAAGCACACAGTGTCTTCATGTACATTACAAGATTCCTGTCTAAATTGTGTGCCAGAGGCTTGTGTAAAAAAAAAAAAATAGAATAAATGAAGTATATCTTTGTTTTATTAAGATTCTTAGGAACATTTTTAATTTTCACAGGATGTGGTGAAAACAAATGATGCTTCTATTCCTAAGGTTGCTAGAAGAGGAAGAAAAAGAAAGGTATGTTACTAGAATTTTTTGGATTTGATAATACTGGATGTTATTTCTTTTAATGACAGATTATGCATAATAAGTGTTTGACACTCTACTCCCCCTTTTCAAGTGTCTGAAAGATTTTCAGGAACAAAAGTTTTCCCAGACTGTTTTACAAGTCCTAATAATTTTTTAACTCGATGTGTAATATGGAGTCCCTATCTTTCCCAAACAGCTAATTAAAAATAAGAAAAAATAAGACATAAACTGTTGCTAAACTGCCAATAAAATAGCCTGTATTGAAGCTCTGAAAAATTTTTTACATTTTCATTACATTGAACTTACACCTGAAATGCTCCCCTTTTTTACCAGTCTGTGATTTTTGTGGTCTCTGCAACCTGAGAGAATACAGAGTTACTTGGAAAGAGACAGTTCCAGCTGCTTGCTCAGCATATGCTAGCCTTAATGTTTTTGTGGTCACACAGCAAGCCAGATCAGGGCACAGACCCAAGTAAAAACTAAAACTAAGTAGGGCAGATCTTAATTTTGTGTTTTAAACCTCGCCTTCCAAAGTTACAGCTGACAGCAGAGATGGGGGACGAGTATGAAATATTTGTGACCTTAGTACATTTGTCACAGAAAAGTAGTGTGCTGTATCTGTACTGTAGTACAGATATCCTTTATCTTGGACATTAAATTCTTGACTGTTTTCTCCATTTGGGATTGGAGAAGGTAAAACTGTTACTAAGTTCAGAGACTTTGTATGTTCAAGCTGTCACATAATAACATATTTCTAGAAGTTTAAACCTGTTTGTTTGAGAAAGCAATTGAGATATTGGTGCCATGTGTTTTTTCACTGCTGAAATTCATTCTTTAAATTAGTCTGAAAAACAAGCTGAAGCTGAGGAAGCAGCAGCAGGGGTAGCAACAACTACTGGGCCAGTGTCTCCAAAAGTAAGCCCCAAAAGAGGAAGACCAGCAGGTAACTTCAAAAGAATGATTTAATTTTTTCACCACAGAAATGTTTTAGCAGAATTAGTCAGAGAGTTACCACCTTCCCCTGAAGTACTACAGAGTAGTTTTGCATGCTAAAGACAGATTTTGCTAATAACCTGCAGTGAGAAAACATCTCAAATTGATGAATTTAGGACATGACTGAATTTAAATTGTTACTATTAATGTTTAGTCTTCTAAATTAAAGACTGTTTGGCTTGGATACAAGTATTACCTTTTAGAATAGGTCAGTCTTCTTTGCAGAATACTGCTTAAATGTAAATATATGATAGGAGCTCTGTGGCGGGTTTGCTGCCTAAAGGTTTGTATTCATTGAAGGTCTATAAAATACTTTGATAGAGTTAGAAGATCCATAAAACACAAAGGTGAGAACTGGGGGAGCAAGGAGCCTGTAGGTGGAGTTCAAAGGACAAGAAAAACAGAATAAGAGCTGAAAAGAGTGTTCAAAATGATGTTTACGATCATCCACGTTGATCGATAGGCAAATAAAAAGAAAATAAATCTGATTTTCTTTTAATCTTTTGTTAGAACCATTTGGTGATAATTCTGTAGTGCCTGTGTCTTTCAAATTAGCAATGATCTATTGTCACTTTAATGGTAAGCTTGCAGATATTCTTAATCACTAATTACTGCTTTGGAAAGCAGTTCTTGCAGCGGTTAAGTACATTGTATGAGCACCTAGTCAGGGAAACAAATAATTTATAGTCCTCTTTATCTGCTGACAATATAAAGACAGTGGAACCACAATTAAATAGACTTTAATTACTTTTGCCATGGAAGGAAAATTTTGTGAAGAAATTCAGTATTAATTCATCCCCCTCTGCCATTTCATTACATGCACTACATAAGCATTTTTAGTATTTGTGGTTTTATCTTTACAATTTTTTGCTGTTTTTTACTAACTATTGCCAGTAAGAGCAGGAAAGGATCTGTAGGAGGTGCTTTTGCCCCCTATACAAAATACCTTTCTGGTAAATATACTATGCAGCCTTTTCTGTTGTTGATAGGATGCTTAAATGTGCTCTGTGCTAAGACCAACAAGAGTTTAAACACTGAATATTAGGTTTCCTGACAACATTGTCAGTGTGGTACTGGACAAGCATTTGAGGTATGTAAGTGCTAAGAAGACAGGCTGTTTGTCTTGCTTCTAACAATACGGTGAATCTGAGGAAATTTAGAGGTTTGATCTGCCCAGTAGTGTTGTGGTAGAAGTTCTTGACAGTGGTTTATTAGCCTGAAAAGTGATGGAAACTCCAAGATATGAATAAAACTAGTGGACAACAAAATGTATAAATGTAAGCATAAGTGACTGCTTTTCATTCTCTAATGTCAGGTTTCTCATTATCTAATTTAAGACTCATCTTAGTTATGCAGCATGTGAAACAAATCACAACTGCACAGATTGCAAAATGCACAAGAATTAGTAGCCAGAATCTGGTGCTAGAAAGCATTGAAGTTTTTAATTCACCAGTCAGCTAAAAAACTGCCAACACTTTAACTTCTCAAAGAGATCTTGATGAAGTTTGTTACTCAATTAACTTGAGTTCTGTACAGTAACAAGGTGTATATTTTGATTTAAGCATGGCTTATGTCTGTTGAGTAAGTATCTTGATACCTAGACAAGGAACAGATCATGGCTATCAACTAACATGTTGTTTCTGTGTAACTACTAGCTTCTGAAGTAAAAGTTCCAAAACCAAGAGGGAGACCCAAGTTGGTGAAACCATCATGTCTTTCAGAGGGTGACTTGTGAGTTTTTTCTTCATATATAGCTTCTTCATTGTGAACTATGTTGCTCCTTATGTTAAGAACTGAAAATTATTACTCCTTTTTCAGTTTTAGTGTTCAGCTAAGTTACTATTTTTGTAGGTGTTTTTATAATATGGAGTAACTCAAGGAAGGACATCTCTGAAACAGGAGAGAGATCTTAATTTTAGTAATTTGTCAGATTTGTACAAAATTCCTTATATGATTGTATGCTGAGTGAAGAGGAAAGATATTGATTAAGAGAAAATAAAACATCACACAAAAATAAAGTAGTGTTTTCCTTTTTGTTTCAGAAATCTCTTCTGATGAAATTGCAACACTGTTAGTTACCTTAATTTTGGTTTTTCTGTCTTCAGTTCTTATGTCAAGTCTAGTGCTTCTAGTAACTCAAGGAAAAGTTGAACATTAGTTTAATTTTCTATGAGTTAGCAGATGCAGTTTTGGAATAGGAACAACTTAAATAAGTATACTTTGTAAACGTAGT
Source organism: Certhia americana (assembly GCA_018697195.1). Classification (NCBI taxonomy): domain Eukaryota; kingdom Metazoa; phylum Chordata; class Aves; order Passeriformes; family Certhiidae; genus Certhia; species Certhia americana. The sequence continues at coordinate 31,072,732 of CM031878.1, read as the reverse complement.
TTACAGTGTATGTACTCTGGGTCCTATGGACCCACCTGTGTGTGGAGTTCACTGAGAATGAACTTCTTGGGTTAGGCTCTATGCACGTCTGTTAATGTTACCTTCATTAGGCTCTCCATATTGATATTTATTTGCTGGGTTTTTTCCCCCCACAGGTAGTGGGTTTTAATTTTAGAGAAAGAGTATTTTTAAAGAGTTGTTAAGTGAATTAACTTCATCATTTTACTATTCTGTGGTTAAGAAGACCTAGCTTCCTGAGTTAGAATGTTGTTCTTTTAAGTCACTGTAGATAATGGATGTGATGCCTAAATACTCTTTTTGTTTTAGTGTTAATGAGGAGGAGAAGGCAAAGAAAAAAGGACCAGACGAAAAGCCAAAAAAACAAGGGAAAAAAGATGAGGAAAGTCAGAAGGAAGAGGAGAAATCAAAGAAGGAATTTGATAAAAAGGAAGGAAAGAAAGAAGCTGAACCAAAAAGGAAAAATGTTGCAAAAGTGGGTTCTGCATCAGCTTCTGATTCTGAAGATGAAGGAGAAGAACAAGAAGGGGAAAAGGTATAATTTTGCTTTCCTGATAAATTTATTATAGAGGAAAGTACTATCACTGGAGGTCCTTCTTCAAGTTAATGCTTGATCTTAATGACAGTAGGAGACTGGTGAGGCTGGTGTACAGATATATAGAATAAAATTTCCAGACCTATATTGTTCTCAAATAATTCTTTCAGGAACTTCTAGTATTTTCTAAGAAAAGTATCTTTTCTATGACACCTTTTAAACAAAGGATTTATATGTCAAGAGGCTTATGGTTTTCTTTATTTGTGATATATGTTCTTTGGAAGACAGATGTTGTTTTCCTTGGGTACATCTGGAGAACATGTGGTTGAAATCACATTTTTGAAAGGTACAAAACTGTCTCTAGTCAACAATACGTAATGTCTTCATTTTTCAGGCGCCTAGTATCGCCCTTAGCATTGCCCTTTGGTGCTAAGTTTTGAAAAGAAAAAAAAGGGGGAAAGGACTAATGAAATTTTTTTTTGCTTCAGGGAAAGCCAGTGCTTGTCAGGTTGCTCTATGGAGTAGAGTTGTATCAAAGATACTTAGTTTCATCTGCCAATAGAAACAATAATTAAATTGTTACATTTCTCTTTCCAATCATTAAATGCCAAATGAAAACAGAAGAAAAAAGGGGGAAGAAGCTTTCCAGCAGCTCACAGAAGAAACACTGTAAGAAGCCAGCATGAGAGAGAAGTAACAGAAAGGAAGCGTAAGCAAGAGGAACAGACAGAATCTGAATCGTGAGTATGTTTTAACATGTGAAGCCTGTAAGTTGTAGGAATATGTTGAACCTAATGGGAGGTGAAACTTCTGAAAAACTTCCACACTGGTTTGCACTGTGTTCTAGTATTCTCTCCCCCTGCCCTGTTTTGGTTTTCTATCTTAACTTCTTTTTAAGAGGAGAATGAAAAGCTCATTGAACCAAAATGTTCTTTTGTGAGAGAATGGGAAGAATGGAACATAGAAATTAAGTGATGTCAGTGTTTCAGTGATGCAGAATCTCTAGCAGAGGACAGCCAGTGTGGTCTCTTTAGAACTCACTTAAGAGTATCCATGTGAAAAGGGATCAGTATGTAAAACTGTTCAGGACAGCCATATATTTTTCTTAAAATTTTTAGATTAAATTGGTAGGACCTGGTAGGTCCTATCAATCCATGGTTATGAATTTTTTATGAGGTATGGAATGCATAGGTTATCAGGAAAGCATTTCCCTCTGTCTGACAGTTGGAGCACATGCTGTCAGACAGAACAATGAAAAAATAATTACTCTAGTATTGCAAAGTTGACTGATACCAAGAACAGACTGCATTTAGATCAGTCGAATCGAACATAAAAATAGAGAGAAGACCCCTCCAGGAACTTGGAGAGTAGGAAAGTAGGAAGAAATCTGACTCATTCGCTATTCTGAAAATTAGTGAAGAAGCTGTATTAGTGAAGAATTTGATGTTCTCTTCCCCACTATTGGTGGGAGGGCAGAAGAAAGGGAGAGAACAAGGTAAAAATTTGGAGGAAAGGAAAAGAACAGAGGTTCCCTTTACTTGTAACAAAAAAATCCTGTCTTATACACATTCACTAACAAAAATGTAGTTTGTTTGGGTATTTCTTTTGTAGTGCTTCAGCCTTTTTTCCTCTTCTTCCTGTCATTCCTCTGGAGACCTAACATAAATACTCTATCTACTTGTGGCAAACCTAAGCATCTCCAGTTTCAGAGATACTAAATTGCCTTAGTATCTTAGCAGCTTTTAATGTATCACTATTTAACACATGCTGATTTGATTTTGGGACTCAAACTGTCATATATTAATTTAGTTATAACAACCGAATTTCTGCTTTTAAATGTTTTATGAATTGGAGGGTAGATAGAGTCTTGTTTCAGTAAGATAAAGGAAACGTATGAATGCATAATTAATTTAATTACAGTTGATGACTAATATCACAAAACTCAATATTGATAAAAAGCAAAACTAGTATAGGCTGATACATGTTTTGATTATTTTGCTCATCAGCATAGTTTCTGTTTTCTGGTAGCTATTTTTATTAGTATCTATATTATTTAGTTAAGGTGCTTTATACACCCTTCTATGCATATACAAAGTTTGTGCTGTTGAGATTGTGCTGCCAGTTGAAGCAGATAACTTTTGTGTCTTTATGAAAGAAAAATGGAAGATGATAAGACATGCAGGCCTACATGTTTTATTTGTGCATATTAGTATGGCAGGAAGAAAACTAGTCACAGGACATTTAGTTATGGTATGCTGAAATATGCAAATTCTAAAAGCAGGCTTTTAAATCCCTCAGTCAGACAAAACTGAGGGATTGTTAAACAGAAATTCCTCATCTTCTCTGTATAAAGAGCTCAAAAGCTTGTTTCAAAGATTTCTGCCTGTCTTCATGCTGTAACTGAAACGGAAACAAATTCTTTTGTTGTTTTTCTTGAGTATCAGCTTTATGTTCGGTGAAACAGTTGGAGAAAGATCAAGAGGTTTCACTGCAGTTGTAATAAATCTTTTTTTCTGTATTACTACTTCCTTCATGAACTTTTAAATTATTACAGATACATTCATGGACAGTTGCAAGATATGTATACTGTTACAATTAATTATTTGAGAAAATAGTCAATAGGAACTGATTATGATTAGTTGATCTCTCCATAAATTCCCTGTGGTAATGGTAAATAATTACTCCTTTTGTCCTGATAATTGAAATATTTTCTTTCTCCATAAGTTAGTTCCATATAATGCCACTTTACCAATTAATATGTTATGCTAATATGCAACAAAAACCAAGATACAGTTTGGAAATTATTTGTTTTTAAAAAACTTCAATTTGCAGCTTCTAGAAAAATACTGTTCTGAGGATTTATCAGCAGTATCTTAGCTAATTAATTTTTGTTAAATTTTTCCTCCTTGAAAACCAGGGTTTGGCTCTTTGTGGGTTTTGCATGCTAATGTTTTAGTGAGATAATTTTGAGATAATACCTCAAAATATTGCATCACATCCAAAAAACAGGGAATAAAAAAGCAGGCTTTACAACATTGTAAAAACATTTCAACATTTTTGACAGGCAGAATAAAGAAGAAGGCAAGAAAGCAGAAGTTAAGAAGATTGAGAAGAAGAGAGGTTAGTTTAAAGAAGCTAAACAGTACTTTTTGGTCATTTTATATTTTGAATGGAATTTCTTCCTGCATAAGATAACGTATTGCTGAGGGTGACTGATAATGTACTGCTGAGGGTGGCTGTGTGGTCTCAGTCTGAGATGTTTCATCCATGACTGTTCTTTCCAGTCTGTAAAACAGTGCATATTTGTCCTTCTGTGTTCTTTCTGCAGTGCAGTGCAGTAGAACAGGTCTTTGCTCATCTGACTTCACTGTCATTTGAGCTTTTAAACCTCAGTCTCTTCTGTTTGTGAACACAAGAAAAAACCTTTTATTCTTTGCTATAAATCTCTTCAGTTATTCCCATAATTTTTCCTTTGTATCTTCTCATAACACAATACCCTGAGGGACCTCTTGAAACTATTTAGTTACTACTTCTCACTATGTAGGAGGCTTGGATTCAGGTTACTGTGGTCTTGCCTGCTGATGGACCTTCATAGGGATAAGTAATTCCTTTTTCAGTACTCCCATCTTTGAGGGCAATCCAAACCAATCTGTAATTTGTAGTATAGTACAGATCCAGTGGCATGGACTCCATCCAACCCAATGTTGCAGCAAAAGGGCAAATAAAACCCATGCAAATCCATCCAAGATGGGTTTGACTTAAAGGAAATGGTTTGCTTGCATTATTGTTCAGAATACATACCAAATCCAAGCAGACATTCAGCATGTGAATTAGGGGTGCCATATCCATCCATCTTTCATACTTCTGAAACATGTGTACTGGGAACATTTGGATGCATTTGGACTGTAACTTGAGTCATGACCAGTTTACTGAAAACAAACCATCAATATCCAGGTATCTTGCCATGGAAGGTCTTCCAGCTTTGTAACTCTAAATATTTATTAAAACTTCTTGTTAAGCTGGCCAACAATTAGAGGATGACAGCTGTGTTTTGGAATAGAAAATCCTTTTCAGTTGTAACTCCTAAGGAAAAAGTTGCATGGGTTACTAATAATGTTCAGTTTTAAAAGGCTGTGACTTTTTTTCTAATCATATTTATATGTGCACCTGCATGTAGGATGCCTGCCTGTTTTCTTTTGCATTCTGTATGATGTTCAAACTGCAAAAGCAAACCTGATGTGATTAACAAATGTTCATGAGTATTAATTTTTAATCTTCAGAAACTTCAGTGGATTCTAGGCTTCAAAGGATACATGCAGAAATAAAGAATTCCCTGAAAATTGATAATCTTGTAAGTATATATTTTTTAAACTGATTCATGTTTGAAATTCCAGTAGGAAATACTTGGCATGTGTTCTTGTTTTTAATTATTATTCTGAAAATGGAAAGAGGTTTTTCCACATGGAAGATAACTTCGTGCTTAAATGTGGTTACTGTGTGCAGTGAAAGATGAGTGTCAGCAAATGAAATCTGTTTTGTTGAAAGTACTAAATAATAAATTATTTACCAGAAACATTCAGACAGAACTACGTCAAATAGAACATCTGGTGCCAGATCAGCTTGCTGAGCCATGTGGAAACACTAGGACATTGGTTGAAGTAGCAGGATGCAAGTGATTAGGGCTGCAGTCCACTGACTCCACTCACTGTCTAGGGAAATCTGCTGCTTGTCAGGGGCTTGGATTTGGAAGGTTACTGACAGATGTTTGAGGCTTTGTGGCCTTACGACTGTTTGCTGCTGCAGGTTTTCAGGTTGGGCACCAGTGATACATTCAGGGGATACTTGGAAAGTATCAGGCATGACTGTGACTCTGAGGGTAATGGTAAAGGTATGGGGAGCCAGGTGGTGATCCCCTTTTTGAGGAAAAGTCTTGAAAAAGAATGGATAGGTGTGCTAGGAGGTGGCAGGATCCACCCAAAAGTAGTGCTGCAAAAGGGTTGGCCAGCCCGGTTAAAGTGCATAAAACTAGGAATGGTAGCAGAGGAGGAAATGCTGGAGCAAGATGGCAATCACATGTAAACAGATGTTAGCGGGGTGATGTAAACTGACCTTGTAATCAATAGAATTTCTTTGCAGAATGGGACTGAAGTGGCATGACCACTAACACCAGGACATTGAATGAGGAACTGCTGGCAGCTCAGCATAATTAGGAAAACTCATAACCTTTCTGGAACATCAGCACAACTGTGTTTCTCTTTGGAATTGCTGTACACTAATACATATAGTGTGCAGAGCAACTGTGGAAAACTGGACATCTCTCTGCAGTTGTAGGGCTGTGGTTTCATTGGTATCAGAGATTCATGTAGAAGTGACATGAACCTTGCCTTATATGTTTATAGGCTCTTTAGGAAAAATGGGTGCTGGGAAGACAAGATGAAGGATAACTTTTTGAGAGACCAGTTGAAGTGTGTGGAGCTTTGCACTGGAACAGCTGATAAGCCAACTGGAAGCTTATGAGTCAGGATTAACTGGCAAACCAAAATGAGTGACATCCTGAGAATGTCACTGCAGATCACCTGATCAAAGAGAAGTAGAGAATTTAGTCATCTTAAGACAATGAGGAGACACCTTTGAGTCTAACTGGAAGCTTAAAACATCCTGATACTTGCTGAAGTGACATGCGGACAACACAGTAATGCAGGAAGCTTCTGGAGTTTGGTAATTGCCTAACACAGCTGATGAAGGAGCTGATAAGGCATGACACCCTGTTAGGCCTGATCCTCCAGACAGCAAAGATCTCGTCAAGCATAGGAAGGATGCTTGCATATGAAGGGGCAACCTTGGCTGCAGTGACTGTGATAGTGCAGTTCAGGGAGAAGGGAGCAGGATGAAATGGATCACAGCCCTGGACTCAGGAGAGCAGACTTTGACCTCTACGGGGATCTGCTTGCAGGAATCTCTTGAGAGACCATGCTAGAGGGAAGACAGGACAGAAGGAGATCTGGCTCACTTTTAGGGATTAACTCCTTCTTAAGGTTGGTTCATCTTAAAGTCTAGGAAAATGTGGGCCTGCCGCTGAATGGGATAGGCAGATAGGCACTCTAGTAAAAAAAGGAGATGGCTAAGGTAACCAGTGTCATCTTGACCTCGATTTACTTGTACAATTCTCTTCAGGAATCCTAGGTCCCTGAGACCATGGGAAGATTAAAACAAGAAAACTTTGATGCTCAGAAAAAGATCAAATTAGAGAACATTTAGACAGAGACCCAATACAGAATAAGCAGAAGAATGCTGGAGGAGCTGGATGATGTCATTTTACATCCACTCCATTTTGGTTTTGAAAAGTCATGCTGACAAAATGCTGGTTCCTGAGACTGGAAGAAAGCAAATGTCACAGTCATCTTGCAGAAGGAGGATCTAGGTTACTACAGGCCAGTCAGTCTCACATTGAAATGTGATGGGACAAATCCTCTTGGAAATTGTTTCCCGTTACATGAAGTACAGTAAGAGCTCTGAGAGTTGTCAGCATGGGTTAATGAAGATGAAATTAAGCTTGACTAAAATGATCTCCTTTTGTGAGGTGACCAGTTCAGTGGATGAAAGAGTAGATATTGTTTGTATTGAGATTAAAAAGGCTTTTGACAGTCTTGCAGGACAGCTTCAAAGACAAAGTTATGAAGCCTTAACTAGAAAGGTGGACTGAAAACTAGCTGAACAAAAAATTAATCAGTGGCAGAGTTCAGCTACAGGCCAGTCACTAGTAGTCAATACAAAACATGTCATTAAAGACTGGGATAATGATACAATCCTCACCTATAGCAAGTTTGCAAATGATACAAAGCTGAAATAAAAGGTTTAATGGGAGTGTTGCCATACAGAGAGACTTGAACAGCATGGAGAAATGGGCCAACAGGAACTTCATCAACTTCAGTTCCCAGTACTGCACCTGTGGAGTGATAACCCCATGCTTCCAGCATGGGCTGGGGACTGAGTGGCTGAGTAGCAGTTTGTCAAAAAATTGGTGTTGGTGGACACCAAGCTTAGCATGAGCCACCAATACAGTTCTGCAGCTCAAGTGGCCAAAACTTTCTGGGCTTCATTAGAGAGAGAATTGCCAGAATATGGAAGGAATGTGGTGGTTGCCCTCTACATGGCACTTGATACTGGACTGTATTTTGGGCTCCGTAGAACAATAGAGATATGGGCCTACTGTAGGGTGCCCAGTAAAGGGCCACAAAGATAGATTAAGGGCTTGGAGCATGTGTTGAAAAAGAGGAGGCCAAGAGAGCTGGGAGTGTTCTGTCTGGAGGAAATAACGAAGATAAGAAAATAAGCATGAGTGGAGAAGTATGGCAGCATGAGGAGCAGCAAACTGTTCCAGCAAAGGAAACACAAGTTGTTCTGGGTGTTGGAGGCAAGGTTCTAGTAGTGGGGACAGGGACGGGGCGGGAAACTGCCTTGTGGAGGAACTCTACTGGAGGGCATGGCTGAGCCACTCAGACTGGACAGTGGTACTTCTGTGAAAACTTACTTAAAAAGCAGGCACAGCATACTGGTGGGCAGGGAGAGCGTAAGGACACTTCTCTGCATTAACTACAGTCCACTTAAGGTGCTTTGATGCCTTTTCAGTGGTTAATCACTTGTGAAAAATTGTGCATGGTAAAGCCTGACTATGGTGAACAGCTTCAAGCACAGAAGTAACAGAATCATGAAAGCAGCATAAAGCTTGCTTTATGTATGTTGAAAGAATAAAATTCTTATTAAATGTTACAACTTAGTCAAATATAATCTGTCTTCATGGAAGTAGCTAAGAGACAAGTGGTGTTAAATTTTTGTTGGCAAGTTTGACTATACAAATTGTTCTAAAAATGAAGTATATAGTCAAATTAAGGATGTTATAGGAAGGTACCACTGAGCACAGAAGTTTGATTAGTATGGCTAATTAAAGATTACTAACATGTAAGTCTTCAGACTAATTTCTTGTTTATATACAGGATGTGAACAGGTGTATTGAGGCTCTTGATGAGCTTGCATCCCTTCAAGTCACAATGCAACAAGCTCAGAAACACACAGAGATGATCTTAACTCTCAAGAAGGTGAGATTTTCAATGTTAAAGTGTATGTTTTCTTAAATTGATTCCAGCTTTATTTACTTTTGTAAATAGTAAGTCTGTGACTGGATCAGGATGATGCAGATGATCAAGAATGATGCAGACAGATTGGAAAGCGCCCAGAGGAGGGCCATCAAGATCAAGGGGCTGGAGAACCTGCCCTGTAACCAAAGACTAAATTTAGAGTTTCATTCCTCCCTTCCTTCCTTCCTTCCTTCCTGGAAAAGTCATCACGTTATTCCAGCAGTTTAAAGGGTTGCTGCAAAGGGAGGGTCAAGGCTTTTTTCTTCACCAGAAGACATATGGGAAAGATATGGGGCAATGGGTTCAAGTTGCACTGGTAAAGGTTTTATTTTGATACTAAAAAACTATTTTTTTTTACAGTAAGAACAATTGTTTTACAACGTTCTCAGGGATGTGGTGGAGTTCCATTGCTAGAGGTTTTCAATATATGATAGTATCAAGGGTGCTTGCTAATGTGATCCAGGCTCCCTTTCCCATGAAGGGTAGGACTGGGAGGTCTTTTGAGGTCCCTCCCAACCTGGCAGTTCTGTTTCTTTGACACTTCAAGTGCAAAAGCCTGTGATCTCATTGTAGGTTAAATGAAGAATTCAAGCTAGTGTGTAATGAAATTACACAGATATTTAAGGACCTTAGTGGAGCCTTTGTTATTGCTTTGATTTCAGATACGGAAATTTAAAATTAGCCAAGTTATCATGGAGAAATCTACAATGCTATATAACAAGTTCAAGACCATGTTTCTGGTTGGGGAAGGAGATTCTGTTCTTTCCCAAGTACTAAATAAATCACTTGCTGAGCAAAAGCAGCATGAAGAAGCTAATAAAACCAAAGAACAGGGGAAGAAAGGAACAAACAAAAAAACTGAGAAGGAAAAAGACCAAACAGGTAAGGCACTGTGACTTTACTTTCTTGTCACATAAAAGACTTAGTCTCCATTAATTTCTGAGCCAGCTTCAAAATATCCTTGATGTAGGAGTTTCAACAGTCTATGAAAACCTTTTCGTAGCTGAAGTTGTCAAGGACAGTACTGCTACAAATAACTTTCAAATTCAACATTTACCATGGCCATTTTATCTCAATTGGCTAAAGGAAATGGCTTTTGCAAAAATTAAGTCTTGCAAATTTTACTTCTGTAAATTATCTAACTTGATAATGTTACAGAATTTTAAAAACACCCAAAATGTTTAATGTGATGTAGAATGACATACTGCCACTGTTGAATTTTAACCCAAGCCAGCAGCTAAGCCCCTCACAGCCACTTGCTCATACCTCCACCAGTAGGATCAGGGAAAGAATCAGAATTGTAAAAGGAAAAAAACTTACGGATTGAGATAAAGATAGTTTAATGGGGAAAGCAAAAGCTGTCCACATAAAAGCAAACCAAAAAATTCAGTGCCTCTCATGGGCAGGTGGGTATTGAGCCATCTCCAGGAGAGCATACCCTCCTCACACATAATAGGAAAACAAACACCATCACTCAAATATATTCCCCCCATCCTTTACCCGTACTTCACATACTGAGCATGATGCCATATAGTCTGGAATGTCCCTTTGGTTCAGTTTGGGTCACCTCCCATGCACCCCCAACTTCTTCACCAGTGTAAGAACATGAAAAGGCCTTTGATGTGTGTAAGCCCTACTCAGAAGTAAAAAAAAAAATTATCTATGTATTACCAACTTTGCATTCAGCACAAATCCAAAATGCAGCCCCATATTCACCACCATGAAGAAAATTAACTCTATCCCAGCCAAAACCAACACTATCTTCTATTTCTCCAGTAGCTTTTTGCTAAGCTTCTGCCACTCAGGGAGTATATCATGCATGCTCTACGATGTGTAGCAGCAACTTTTAACCACTTCTGTGTTACTTCCCTGATGCAACTTTAGTAGTTCAGCCTAACAGAAAATAAATAATCATTTATGGCAGAAGAATGTATTTATGCTCTTAACAGTACAGTTCCACATCAATCATAAGCACTTGTACAACAGAATATCAAAAGCTTTCCGTAGTAAGTGTGCTCAACAATTACTTTATATCAGTACTAAAATAGATACATTTTTAAATAGAGGGAAGAAACGAGACAGACCCCCTGGAAAGCTATGTTGCAATGTAGGAGTTCTACCCATCTATTCAAATTATTTACAGCCTTGATGTAAAGCACCTCACAGAAATTACATTTACTTTGAAATTGAATTCTGGGAGCAGAACTGGTTTTTTTTTTTTAGAAAACATTTAAAAGTTACACCACCCAGATCAAGACTAAACAAATTACTGTAACTGAGGTGCCAAGGGTTCAACACAACTATAGTAGGAATGCCACTAGTAGTTGCTAAGAAAGCAAGGATGATTTTAAAATCCAACCATTTTCTGGTGAGAGAATGTATGATGAAGTAGAGGTTCCATACAGATCTTTCCCCAAATGAGTCATCATCACAATATTTCACGCTGTATATTTATATAAAGTATTTATTAATACTTTAATAAAGAAGCTATAGTAAGAGACTTCCTGTAAGAGAAGTAAGAGGCTATAGTAAGAGACTTCCTGTAAGAGGCTAGTGAAGCCACTCCAGGTAAGGTTAACACAACTTCAGCAGAACATAGCAGAATACCATGTTGTTGCCCAGTCACATGGAGAATGGGAAGAAGTTCTGTCAGAGTAGAGGGATATTTTATAGAAGTAGTTTTTTCTTTATTTGCTGTAAAAAGAAAATCTGATCCTTACATGCCTTCTTTTGCCCTTTTAAAGTTCCGTTCAGCCCTGAACTGCTGAACCCTGATTGTCTTCACAATGATAGTCAATACAGAATAACGTTGTGATTGATAGTACTTAATGTACAGCATCAGATTATCTGCTTTATAACAAGGGAATATAGCATTTAATATTTTATCAAATTCCTCCTGTGGTCTTTGAGTTCAGAACTGATTCTGAGCAAGTATAAACAGATAAAGTGTAAAAATTTAGATGAATAACATCTTGTACTTTTTTTCTTACTGTAGCTCAGCAGTTTAATAGAGGAGTTCTTCTATGAATCTGCAACTTCAAGTAAAATGGACCATTAGTTCAGAGAGTGAAGTTCCTAAACACACAAAATTCACTGGCTACTAATACCACAGCAAAACATGTAGTCATCACAGGAATTCTAAAAGATGTTAAATATTTCTGCATTGACTTCATTAAATATTCCATCTAGCCAGTGCTGTTTTCCTGCTTGAAAAATCCATGCTGTCATTAAACACTTCTATTAATATAACTTGTATTTTGATTATACGTAATTTGTTGGAGTCGAGAGTAAATGAGATGTGATGGAACTCTTAACTTCTACATTTAAAGTAACAAGAATCCCCAAGAACTATCTGACCTGGTTAGAGTAGTAAAAAGAATTAACTACTGAAGTATATTTTCTCACTGCTCAGAATACAAACAAGCATTAGGCCTATGATCTGTAGGCTAGCAAGCACAGGAAGAACTTGAAATTGCTTGAAAAACACAAACTGTTCAATTCCTATTGCTAAAACCATGGGATGAGGCACATTGCATGCAATGTTCAGAAGTTGAAGCCACATCAGTTAGTGTCTTTTGTATTGTTTCAGTTGCCTGGGTATCAAGGTGAGGGGGAAATATTTAAGGTGTATTTGATTAAGGTAAAGAAATTATCAAGGGCTGTTATAATACAGTTCTATTCCCTGCAAGTACCACTTTTCTGCTTTTTCATTTTAAAGGTTCAAAGATTCTGAATGGAGGGTCTGAAGTCCAGGACACCAACCAATCACAACACAATGGAGAAAATACTGAAGAAAAGAAAGATAGGCATGAAGTTGGCAGTAAGAAAAAGTGAGTAGTGATCCTTATTGAGCTGAGGATCTGTTCTAGCTTAACCATGTGAAATAGAACAGCAGTAGATTGAAGTTACTTAACCATGTTGAGGTTCTGTTTTCTTCACAGAGGATGCTCTTTAGAGAGTAACAGTGTGCAAATCTTCTCTTTAAGTTTTGAATGAATATCTTAAAAGTTATTTTACTCGCTGCTGTGGTGGAAACTTAAAAAACATTACAGGATGTCCGGCTATTGGAGAGAATCAGCATGTGGTAGACCAGGGTAAAGTAAAAGTTTTTTCCTCTGTTTTAGGCTATTAAATTGAAAGCAAAGGAAGCCTGAACTAAGTCTTAAAGAAACTAATGGGATTTACTTATTTTTTTGAAAATTCAGGTATTATCATCAGTAGACAAGCCACTTTATATAATTTTCTACAATTTGGCTATAGAATCACTCAAATGCAGGTAAATTGCAGGCTAGGACTTAAACCTGTGAAGTTCCGGAAGTCTGAGTGTTTTGTAGAGGTGATTGCACTTACCATTTTAAACACAAAGTTGTAAGAGTGCTTGAATTTGTCTGGCAAAGCAAAAAAAGTCTTGTAAACAGAAACAACAAGCAATGAATCTCTGATAGAAAGATAAACATTTAACAGAATTTTATTGTAGAGTTGAATTGTTTTGTTGAAGTACACTGTTTTCTCCAGGCACTCTGCACCTTGCACTCAGATTCTTTTTGTTCAGCAGTATTGAAACAAGCTCCCTTCATTACTGTCTTCATGCACATCAGGAGAAACTGCAGCTGCCTGGCATTATTTTGGCTATCTGCCAAGTTAAAATTGTATAAAAGAGTGGAATATTGACTTATTTACAGTGAGGTAAACTTAACAAACAAACAAACAAAAAAACCTTAGGATGGAAACTTATCTGGTATTTACTGTGAAGCCAGCCTTAGAAATACTGAAGTGGATTTGGGAGTTTTCAACCAGTTATGCCAAATACTCATTTGGTCTGAAAAAGCAGCATGCTACAGGAACATAGTAGAGTTACAAGTGTAAGTTCTCATAGAGGTTATCTTCTAGCCCTCTGCTTAAACAAATTAAATAAACATTTCTATCAAGTGTGTTGTGGTGTTGCTGTAGCTTTAAACTCTACACTCCAGTGATCTTTGACTTTGATAAAGAAAGAAACTCACTTTTCAAAATAATACTGAATGGCTACTTGGACACAGTCTGTGAACTTATTGTAAGCTAGCAGCAACAAACCAGATTTTTAAAAAATGCTTTGCAAATACAGTGCATGTTGAGAAATGGATCTATATGTCTGAATTCTCAGATTCACCAGTGTATGAACTTCCTTTCACTCAGTATTTTTTGTACATTTTTATTTGCAATCTTTAGTTTCTTAGAAGTGAGAAACAAGTAAACAAAACAATGTCCAAAACACCTGTGTGGCTCACTCTAAGCAAAGAGCTGGTGAAGCTCTTAAATCACAGGACTATATTAAATTCTGAACATTTCTCCCTCTGCTAGAGGGAAAATATGTCTGTACCTTTCTGAAGATGTAATTCAGAGATTTTGGAAAAAGCTCTGTAACTTAAAATTTCTGCTCTGATTGGCACTTAAACACATTTTTCAGTGTGTTTTTGGTAAAAATACATACTGCTCCATGAAGTTACCTCAGTTTTTGGGTATACAGTGGACTTCAGTGGCAGGAGGTAAGCCAAGTTAAGCTAGAGCATTTTTCCATCTAAGCTAACATACAGTAGAGATACAAACAGATATCTGAATGTCTGCCCTTTACAGCCCATCACATCCATAAACAGTGATGCCACTCACTGCCAACTTAGCTTCAGATTTGAGGGCATTGTGGTAACATAACAGCTGGCATTGCTAACAGCCTCAGTTCTCCAGACTTCATGTACTGCTGAGTGTTCATCAGCATTGCTTGCTCTAGAGGGTACAGTAAAACACTTGGAGTAAGCCTTGCTTGCTGCCTTTGTATGTAGTCAATAACATTGCTTTATTTTCTTTCTAGGATGTGTGGTGAAGAGAGAGAGCTTGAAAAGCCAGCAGATGATTCTGCCTTTGAAAACAAATGACATCACTATAGTTTTATTGTTTGTTTTTTTAAATTACAAATTAAAGAGGATTGTTAAGTTTTGCATTTGAAATCTATAGACTGCTGAAATTCTAAATAATTTTATAAGCATAGTATTTTGAAGTTAAATTTTGTGGAATAAAGGCCCCTTTAATCTTGGTTTAAAAGTACTTAAACACTTTTGCCAATAGTTATATCCAGTATTACCAGGTAACACATTTCAAAAGATTAAAATCCCAGTTAGAAAATGCTTACATGTTACAGGACTTAGAGTTGTAGTATATTTTTAACTTACTACTGTATGTTTGTCTAGTTAATAGCAGGAAAAAGTGTAAATACTTCTAACTCTCCAGTTGCTTCATTTGTATAAAACCTCCTCTCTTCCTATGATACTGACCTCTGTGCAGTTTTTCAACTCTTGTTGGGGATGTCTTTTCACTGTGTTTTGTAGGAGTTGAAAACGGCATTTTTATAGCTGTTACAATGTTGATGTATGAGTATACTTCATTGTTTGCGTTTTTTAAAGTAAGTTTAGTTCTGTTCTTGCAAAACGCGTTGTGCCAATTTATGCAATGTGACTTTTATGATTTGCTTTTGGTATAGTAAGTATGCTGAAAAGTGTGGTGTTCTCACAGAACCTATTGATGCAGAATGACTGGAAAACACTGTCTTGAACAATTTATGGAATTAAAGAATTTTAAACTGATTAAGACATCCTTGTGTAGACAGAACCATTCATAGAAAAAACATAAGTCTGGATTTTTTCTTTATTATTTTGTTTTTACTGCTTTGGCATTAACTTGGGGAACCTCTAACTAGAATTTTAACAGAAACACTGGTAAAGTGTTTTAATTCCTGGAGGCATGAAAGGGAATAGAATAGGTACAAACCTCTCTGAAGAGTGTTTCTTGAAACACAGACTTTGTCTGATACTAGGAGAATTGTATGTTGTATTTAACAGAGGACACCCAGGTTAGAAATTATAGAGTTTGAAAATCCTGAGAATACACATAGAATATGTTGAGTTGAAGGAGACTCAGAAGTATCATAAATGTCCCAACTCCTAGCCCTTCACAGGACACCTTGTGCCTGAGCACTGTCCAAACACTTCTTCAGCTCTGTCAGGCTGGTGCTGTGACCACTGCCCTGGGGAGCTGTTCCAGTGCCCATACACCCTCTGGGTGAAGAACCTTTTCCTGATGTCTGATCTAAACCTCCCTACAGGTGAAAGGAACTTTTGAACACTGAACTAATATGATTATGCAGAAGTTTTTTTGTTGTTTACATTACAACCCCAATTATACATTTCTAAGACTATTGTTTACACTTTCATACATTGTTCAATTGGTTGATCGATCTCTTTCACTCAAGCCCCATAAGGGTCTCTGGAGAAGTGATTGGTCAAAGTTCAGGTGTTTATCTAGTGGTTTCATTCTTTGTCACCAGTTTCTCAGCATCTCTGTTCTCAGTTTAGCTTGAATGGTGTTTCAGGGGCCTTGAAGATTTCTCAGTTTACCACTATTGTATCAGCAACCTTGAGGAATTCTAGAGGATTTGATAAACGCAGCTAGAGATAATTTGGCTGGGGCATCCTTGGGAACGGACTAATCAGATTCATTGCAACACCTCCCCTCACTCAGCTTCAGGCCATTCCCCCTGGGTGCTGTCACTGGTCACAGAGAAGAGATCAGTGCCTGCCCCCTCCTCTTCCCCTCATGAGTAAGCTGCAGAGTGTGATGAGGTCTGTCCTCAGTGTCCTTCAGGCTGAACAGACCAAGTGACCTCAGCCACTCCTCACAGGGGTTCCCCTCCAGGCCCTTCACCACCCTCACTGCCCTCCTTTGGACACCCTCTAACAGTTTCATGTCTTTCTCAAACTGTGGATCCCAGAACTGCCCCCAGCACTCGAGGTGAGGCCACCCCAGCTCAGAGCACAGCAGGACAATCCCCTCCCTTGCCTGGCTGGCCATGCTGTGCCTGATGCACCCCAGGACAGGGTTGTTCCCTCCTGGCTGCCAGGGCACTGCTGATGGCATCTTTTTCCACTCTCATTTTCCAGTTACCCCCAGTTTCCCCACCCCTGGTGCATCTCAGAATGGCACTTTCTCTTGCTGAACTTAATACAGTTGGTGATTGCACAGCCTTCCCACTTCATAAAGATCTCTCTGCAGGGCCTTCCTGCCATTGAGGGAGCCAACAGCTCCTCCCACTTTAATAACTGGCACACTTACTTAGTATTCCTTCAACTCCTGCATCTAGGTTGTTAATAAAGAGGATGAAGAGCACAGGGCCAAGGACAGAGCCCTGTGGAACCCCAATAGTGACAGGTCTCCAGTCTGATGTCACCCCATTCACTGAAACCCCTTGTTCCCAACTCATGAGCCAGCAGATGGCCATGATGATGTGCCAGAAGTCACAGACTGACTTTAGGCAATCTCTAGCACTTCACTGCAGACTGATGTTAAGGGGAATGACTGTCATGGCTGTACAGCTTCACCATCAGATAAACAGCATTCTCATTTAGCTTACAAATAGAAGTTAGATACTGGTTAGATATGCTGGAATTTACGTATTTCCACATTCCAGCTAGTGATAAGTACTTTACTGAAACATCAAGAAACTCAAAACAACTTCCTCTTTTACCCTTGAAAGTATTTGTGTAAAGGTGTTACTAGAAATCCTCACATAGAGCATTTCTCAATTTTGACCACCCCTTTTTATCAAACCACATACCAAAAAAAAAAGGAAAAAAAGGTACTGTGTATTTGCCGAAGATACTGAATTGCCAAATCCACCTAATTTTCACACAAGTATTGATAACCTAACTCATCTGTCACAACTGTTTCAGAGAGAATGCATCACCGTGCCACTGCTTCAAAGAGTTAATTGAGATTGGATGAAGAGATGAAGGTCCTGATTATGTGATGCAATCACTCTGTACATATAGCTGCTTGGGCTTTTGCTGCCTGAATTGATTGCCCATTTACAAACCAGAAAGAAGCGAAATTCATAAAGTCTGTATGACTAGAGAGAGGGGTCATCTCATCTTCAAAGATGCCTGAGTGGCCATAAACTGTGTCTCTTGAAAGGTACAAACAGAAGAGCTAAGACTGATTGGACAGTCACTTAAAGTCTCACAAGGAATAAGCCTGATTCTTTCTTAAGAAAGAAAACAGCTATGCACAACATTTATAGAAGAGTTTACTTTAACAACAGCATCCCTACTTCAAGAATAGTTTACTACAGCTTAAAATACTGTGCAACCCTCTTGAGTTGCTCATCATTCAAGTACATAGGGGACTCTTATGGTAATGTTACAAGTACCTGGATATCAATGGGAAGTGCTATTGTACTGTCTATATGAATCATGGTTTTGCTTTGGAACTTCATACTAATACTAAAACCAGAGGGACCTCTCCTCTTCTTCAATACAAGAAGCAGTTTTTTACCGCCTTGTCAGCAAGGCAAAAACTTTCATTAGGGAGAGAACCTGCAAGACATTTGGGAAGTTTGAAATAATTTGTAAAGGACCGTACTGCCAAATCACTGAGTGTTTAATAAAAAAACATCCAAAAAGCTAACCACAGATTCAAGTTAATGTTTTTGAGATTCAACTATCAACACACAAACAAGGGATTATTAAAAAGAATTTTTTTCACATTTTTTGCCATGAAGTAATAAACCTGCTTGGACATTTTCATTATCAAAACACTCACAGCATTTATTACGTTGCTAAAACAAATATCCAGCTGGTGTCAAAGAGATTTAGCTACAAATGGGCAGTGTATGTGATGCTGGATTTCACTCTGAGGACTTGTTCAGAAAGACTTATCAAGACCAGACCCAGTTGTCCTGTGACAGCTTCTGGGATCTTTAAAACCTATGACTTAGTGTAACCTTTTTGTTCCATTTGTCATTTAAGATGAATCACTGAATGTGAAATAGGACCACATCATCCGAACAGCAAGCTTCTTCTACAATTCTTCTGTTTTGTAATTAAGTGCTGAATGCCCTCAACTCCCACTGAATGCTGAATGCTCTCCCACTCAGACTGTGGCTAGCTTCTCTCTGCCTTACTGGAGGTATGGGATTGGCGCACTAAAATTTCTTAATCTGCAGGGACACTGATTTTGAAATATACTTGACCTTAATTTTTAATTAAGAGGACGAATGGTTGTGTGAGAGACAGTATATTTTAGGCATATTAATTTAATGAAAGAGTAAATTCACATTTTGCCATTCCCTTCTCTCTATGACTAAAGAAAGGAAAAAAAATGCCCCCACAAAGAAATTACAGATTGCTGCTTTAGAACTCAAGCTAGCTTTCTATATGATCCCCAATCCAATACTGAAGAGAACTGGGAAGCCTCTATATTTATGGGAGACAGCTGAAAGAGGAGTAGATAGGGGAAAGACGGAGTAACAACTTTTCAGGGAAATGCTGAAGTTTCAACCAGAGCTGCATAGTAGAGCACCTCTAAAGCAGCTGCTGCAGCGCCACAAAGCAGCCCAGCCCCAGCAGCTTGTCACTGTTGTGATGGGCAGGGCATTCCCTCTTCTGCATGTTCCTGAAGCACAAGAGAACTATCACCACTTGCTTTTACGAGTGGTTGGTTCATTAAAATACACAGGCCAACCAGCTGGCTGGCTGGTTTACAAGACAGAAAAAAAACCCCAACCCACTTTTTTTTGTTGTGGCTAAAAAAAGCATGGATTTATATTCAAATGACTTAATACACAACCAGAAAGCAGTAAGATATCGGAGTGGTCAATGGAGTCCTGCAGGTGCTTCAGATACCTTTGTTTCAAGATATCTAAGATCAAGATCTAAGATCAAGGCAGCACCGGCAGAATCTGCACCTACAGGACCTGAAAAGGATTCAGTTTGTCACCTTCCTGTATGTGGATTTGTCAGAGTAGGCTGTCTTCCCCCAACCAGAACTAGTTGAAGTTTTCAAAAGAAAAGTAGTTAGCACTAACTTCCCTAAACAACAAAGATCTCCACTAACATCCTCTTAATATCAGAAGACTTTGGAAAAATTAATATCCTGTCTTGACAGAGTTTCAGTTTAAGAGACTAGGAACTACAAATTTGCCACATTTTAATAAAAAAGAACATTACTTACAGTAACAGAATGATACTAAAAAAATAAGGTGCACAATGCACATTGCATACACTGTTAACAAAATTATTCAAAAGGTAGGCTACAATTCAGTAATGGAGAAATGTAATTTCCTTTCTACAGAATCAATCCCCAGAGTCAGAAACCAGGGACAGCAGAAGCCTTCAGATGCAAGCTTTCATTTGTAGTAAAGACCCAAAAGTTTAAGCAGCATTCTGAGCTTCTCTCTCAGAAAGCATTCTCTCTACAAATTCAGTGTCATCCACCTTTACTCAAATATGGCAACTGCCTGAGTTTTCAAGGTAAGATATATATAGATCATATTCTCATGCTCAGAGGTTTACAGAGCCTTGGATGCACAGAGCTTCTCAAAATCATGGTTTCTTTTGCCAGGTATTCTCAAACATCCACAATTTACAGTCCCTAGCATCCAAATTACTGCAATGTTGTAAAAGTGTATTATATTTTTCCATGCCAACTTATCTGTAAAATCATACTTACTCAGAAAAACACACCAGTTAGACTTCAAGTGCAAAGGGCTCCTTCCAGCTCATGGGAGAGGATTACATGCCCAACCTGAAACCCAGCAGTATTCTCAAACCTCAAGCTGTCCAGTGGTTTTAACAGCCAGAGCAACAGATTTAACAATGTCATTCCCTGAATTAATCCTTGCACTTGTCAGTTTCAGTTGAAAATCCCAGGATCAACATAAGGATATGCAAGGAACTCCCCCAGTTTATTGCCTTCTGCATCGTAATGGAGCATCCGAAAACAAACGTCACAGAAGAAACAAGGATCATCTGGTGCCAGACTATCTCTGTTGGTTACCCACCTGCAGGTGACAAAACACAAGTGTTTTTTTACAAGTGCAACACACTCATGGCAAACATCTCAACATTTTACTCAGGACTGGAGATGGGAGCAACAAACATCAGTAATAATTTTATACACCCAAGGTACTACCTATATTGCATGTCTCCAATCCCACGCATGCAGCTCATTTCCAAACTCCACACCCATTCCGTGTCAATTCCAGCAGCTACAGAAGCAGTTCCTGAGAAACTCCTTAAACTTGTGTAGCTGGTACAGTGCATTAAAAAAAAAAACCTAGGAAACTTCTGTCCACTGTGTGGCCATCTAAGTCGAAAAGACAAATCTTTTCTTTTCCCTTAATACAAGAAACTGTGAAATGGAGCAGACATGTACTGACCAAAGCTCCTCTGAGTAATCAAAACCATTTAGGAGTCTAAAAGCAAGATTCAAATGATGCAGATAAGACAAGGTGAAGATTACAGCACACTCCAGCAAACACTGAAGTTAGCATGAACACAAGTTAACATGTACAAAGAGGGCCTACCATGTCAGAATAATTAATTGATGATAGTACTCAAGAGGCCACGACAGCTGAAAGCCGCTGCACAGATTAGAACACACTGGACAGCCAGCCAAAGCAGCTCTGCTGTCTATGGTTTAGCATGTTCCCACTTAAGCTTAGTGCTTAATCCTGGTTTTAATTTAATGCATTTACATCACCTCTGGTAATGCCCTCCCCATCCCATCTTTCCCCCATATTGACCCTTTGGCTCCACCTCCCCTTATGGCCAAATGCCTCACAGATTATAGGCCCTGGTGAAGGCATCCTCAGGGCTCTGCTAGGAGCACTAGGATGGACTCCCATCTCAAGGGGAATTGGCTCTTTGCCTAATTCCAGGGAAGTCTAAGGCCAAATAAGCAAAACAACAAAGACAGCTGCTGTGTCAAACAGAGGCTGAGAGCATAAGCTGTTCTGAGGAAAAAAAAAGGAAACCAGTGTCTTTTCAAATTAATCACTCAGATCTAAAAAATCTGGGAGCCTAGCCTAGTCTTTAGAAAAATTTCTACTGTTTTTGAAAGTCTTTCTTGTATCTGAATTAACATCACTAAAGTGTATAAAGAGCACCAAATTCATATTCTGCTCTTATAAAGGGCAGAAAATCACAAAGAGTTCCTTCAAGAACAGCTGCAGAGTACACAGTTTTCAGGTAGAAGTTAGGAGTTTCCTGTGGGGAAAGTTAAATGCCTTTTAAAAATCTCTAGATTTTATTGTATTAGAGTTGGGCAGATCTATACCTGCGTAGATGCTAGATTAAACAAAAGCACTGTATGATTTCTGGTGAATTAATTTGAAACACATGTCTTGCAAAGGAGAAAAAATGCAGCATATTCCCCCAAAAGCAGGATTATCAAAAGTAATTGATACGATAGCCAAGCTCTAGATCTGCAAAAGAACATGAGCAAAATAATTAATCTCTTACTCATTTACTTCTTTTGAAACTCCTGAATTAATTCCAAATGAACACTACCTTCAGGAAGCCTTTTCATGGTTAGAGAGAGGTCAACTGCTTGAGGAGTGAAGATTATTATTACTAATATCATTATTATTATTATTATTAAACACATACAGAGCTGTGATCTTTACTATTTTTTTAAAAGTTTAGCAGCACCTAGAAAGACTTAATTAAGACAACAATAGCATCAAGAATGTAGCATACCTTGCTGTATACATTTTGCACACAAAGCATTTTCTGGTACATAGCCAATGTTTCTTGACTAGCAAGGGATATAGATTCCTATCCAGACAGTCATCATGATGAATAAGCCTTGAGGGACATAAATAAACATACAATAAAGATGTTGCCATTTTGAAATTTATCTGAACATAAGCATGGACATTGAAGATAAGGTATGATTTAAATTCCCATGTAAACTATGACTAGACTTCTGCTTAACATTTCTTAATACAGATGAAGATATGGAGACAGACTGCTAGTTGCCCCATCTGTGGATTTTATGGTCATAAGTAAATTCAGTTTGTGCAGCAACTCAGAAGTCATCAGACCATCTCCTTTTTAAAGCTCTTCTCTCCTATACGGACTAACAAGCTATATGGTCAGATGAATCTTCAGATCATCTATGTGCAATGTCTGTGCTTTTCTCTGGGCTATGTTCCTTTTGGAAAGCAGAATGTATTATCAATACTTTGATATATCGGGCTCCTGGGAACAGAAAATGACCTGTCACCTACTACAGACAACCACAAGAGTGCTCTCTCAAGTTATGCACTGAGCAAAGTCTACACAATAGTTCTACTGTTGATAGACAACATAGGGGTTGTCATCTCATGGTCACTATCACCTTCCCCTTCTCTTCCTGGCCTATCCACCTCAGCCCACTATTCCTCCATTCCTCTATTCTCTTTACAGTTCCTGCCCCCTTAGCTTCAAGTTCAAACTAATAATCCAGTTGAGTTGAGCCAGAACCTACAACATTCTGCTCCTTGGTGCTCAGAATCAGTGTGTAAATCTGCCACATTGGCTCTATGTAGAAAGATCTTGACACTGTGGTTGCCATTCCTGTTATGCAGCAGTCATAGCACACTAGTTACAAAGCAGTCTTTGTGCATAAATTAAAAAGAAAAAATCAAGGAAGATTACTCTCCTTCTTCAGAGATAATCCCATGTTTATGGAAGAAAAATTTAAGCCCTGCATAAGGCTGCAGAATGATCTTAAAGCAAATAAGTTAGTCTAAAAAACACTCAGCATTTAATGTCTAAAGTTTGTACACAGAAGGCTTATTTTCATTTGCCTAAGGACTTCCAAAGAATAGTAACTTACCTTATATCTGTGATTATAATGATGTGTTCACAGTTCCCCTGGTGGCAGTAAAGGTATGGAAAGCCAATTTTTAGGGATAGATCATTAAATACATAATCCTCCATCTTAAAAGACTGAAGATTTTCATAGCCTCTGTCATGAGATTCTGACCACTCTATGATTGTTCTGAAAACAGAAAGGCCATCAGCATAGCAAAGCTACAAACTGTGAATGCAGAAAAGAAGATGCCTTGGGGACATGCAAAACTCTTCACTGAGACACAGTTAAATGATGGAAATCAAAACAGTTCACAACATTTTGCAATAATTTCAGGTGATTTCCCAGCAATACTACAACACTATATATACATACAGGCTATATACAACCACTGCTCTTGTGGAACATCTGCCTTTCAGTCCTCACCGGGCAGTTTCCTGAAGACTTTTAGACAGTGTATGCTCCTGATGGCACTCATCCAGGTCAGACTGTTCTCAGCACAATACTTCTTACGTAGTCAAATAATTCAAGTTACTAGTAGGTAATTCTTCCCCCTTGGTCAATGTTTTTTTTGGTCAAAATGGTCAACGTTTTGAAGTACTAAAAAGCACTTTTTTAATTTTGTTTTTGTCAAGGAGAAACACAAAGCTCCACAGCATAGTTACACTTCCAAAATCTAGCACTGGAAGGGCACTGTCCACTGGAAATTTCCTTCTGGCTTTTCAGCACACTCCTATACACAAGGTATCTAACTCTACAAGCTCTGTATGCTATGACAAACCCTTCTGCGAAGACCATTGTTATTCACAGACAGAAAGACAAGAAGTAAAGTATTAATTTCCCTAAAGTCACTTACAAAATCTGACAGAACAACAGGGTCCAACAGTGTCAGCTCTTCCATACCAGCCATTTTAAACATTTTGATATCCTAAATCTCACTAGTGTATCAGCAAGACCATACTTCCTTAAAATATGAGACTCCTTTTCTGATCAGTCACACAGACACCATGAAGACTTTACAATTAAGGCATTCAGCATATTTTCAAGACTGAGCAGGACAACCACTGCCACACAGCTGAACTTGTCTTTCTGACCCATCTCCTACCTCACAGGCAAGTCTTGATTGCCATCACAAGCAGGGAAGGTATTTAAGTACCCAGTTCAAAATAGCACCTGTCACTTTACAAAGAAATCTCATCTCAACAGAGCAAAACAGGATTATCAGGTTAAAAAATGGATTCATACACTTTTCAAAAGGGAAGTGAATGGAAGGAATAAGTAAAGCAAATAAAGTTCAACTTCTCTGTAAAAACCAATTCATCATGGAAAAACAGTAAGAGAAGTCCATTCTAGCTTAATACTCTAGACATTGCAGTATCTGTAACACCACAAGTCATAAACAAGAGGAAACAGATTTTATATTCTTTAAGGTTTTCCTTTGTCAACATTTACAAATAACGTACCTGCTCAGATCTCTGCACTCTGGGTATCTTTTATCATTATAGAAGACGCCTTCAAAATAGAAGAAGGCAGATTTGTAGAGATCCTGATAGACAGAGAGAGAAGTCTCCGTTAGTGTTACGAGAGAACAAACACTTTAAGCAAGAACATATCAAAAATCCAAACATTTTCGGTATCTAAATTATATTAAGAGACCTCATTCTACAGGTCTAAGAAAAGGTCTGCTCTGATTGTAAATGCTGATGTGACAACTAGACTCATATGATTGCCAACTATGTGGCTACTCGGCTGATATTGTTCGCAAGCCATCACAGATTACCTCAGTGTTCTTTTCTTATTCCTGTCCCCATCATAGCAGTTATAGACTTCTACAAAAACACACAACAAGAACGTGTGCATCGCTGCACAAATTCCGTAACTGAAATGACCTTAAGAAAGAATAGTATTTTAAAAAATTAGCAAGATACAGTGTGTTTACTTTGGGTGTCTACCAGATACCTATCCAGCTGCTCTCTCACTCCTTGTTCTTAACAGAACTAAGGAAACAAAATAAGACAGGCAAGGCCATGGGTTCAGATAAAGGCAGTTAATTTGAAAAAGCAAAGGCTGCATGCAGAAGCAAAGCAGAAAACAGAGATTTATTCCCTATTTCCCATCAGTGATGGGTGATGGTCAGGCATTTGAATAAGCTGCTCAGGGAAGTGGTGAAATCACCATTCCTTCGAATGGTGAAAAGGTGTGTGAATGTGGCACTTGGAGATACAGTTTAGAGAACATAGTGATGGCAAGTTAATGTTTAGCTCAGCTTCTGAAGTAGATTTGGCATTTGGTGACTCTTGCACTGCTGGTATGAGTGCCATAAACTGTTAATTCTCTTTGATGGAAGAGAATGTTACAAATGGACTATCTACATGTGACAAACTTTGTAATTACAGAAGAATTTTGAAGCATGATAGATTTTCTTGTGAGACCCTGTAAATGAGGTGATTGGATCTTCCAGAATTGCCTGACTTGTTTATACTGATGTGACCAGGAAATGCTCTCATGTGTAGCTATGCATGTGTGCATGCGTGTGTGCAAGGGACAAGACTTCAATAATTCTCTGTTATTTCATTAAGAAGTACTTTGTGTCCTGATCAAATGCACAGAGAGTTAACTTGGTATGGAGTTAACCTCACAGCTGCCCCTGTGCATGCTCTGCATTTTTGGCAAGGGGGAATTGAAAACACCAGTGTTTTGGCTACTGCTGAGCAGTGCTTGCACGGCTTCAAGGCTGTCTCTCCAAGTCTCCCCAAGACCAGTGGGCTGGGGCTGGGCGAGAGGCTGAGAGGGAATGTAGCTGGGACAGCTGACCCAAACTGACCCAAAGGATATCCCATGTCATATGATGCTGTATTCAGCAATAAGAGCTGGAGGAAAAGAGAAAGGGGCCATTCACGGTGAAAGCATTTGTCTTCCAAAGTAGCCACTGTGCATGCTGAGGCCCCAGGAAGTGGTTGCAATAGAATCATTATGGTTGTAAAAAACCTCTAAGATCATCAAGTGCAACCATTAACCCAGCACTGCCATGTTCACCACTAAATTACGTCCCAGGTGCCACATCCGCACATTTTTGAACACTTTCGTGGGTGATGACACTACAACTTCCCTGGGTAGCCTGTTCCAATGTCTGACAACCCTTGCAGTGAAGAAGTGTTTCCTAATAACCAATCTAAATCTTCTTTGCTGCAATTTGAGGCTGTTTCCTCTCAACCTGTTACCCAGAAGAACTGACGCCCTACCTGACTACATCCTCCTCATCCTCTTTTCAGATAGTTGTACAGAGTGGTCATGTCTCCTTTGAGCTTCCTCTTCTCCCTCAGCCACTCTTCAAGGACTCAATAAAGATTTTCCCTATTTATTCTAAATGGGAAAACCATGGACAACCAGGCAGTCAGCTTTCATGTGCCCAGAGATCTCTTCAAGCCATTAACTCTAGGCTGTCAAAGCACAGAAAAAGACACTGGGACCAAAGACAGGACTTCTCAGACGACCTGCATGAAGACACAGTGGTAGGAATGTGTTTTACATTCTGACTCCTTGATTCACTTCTGTCTGTCACTGGTACCCTCTCTGCTGCTGACACAAAAATGGAAGGAGTGGCTGATACATCAGAAGATCCTGCTGCCAGCCAGAGGGATCTAAACAGCCCATAGAACTGGACCAACAAGATCTTGGTGAGGTTGAGCAAGGAGAAGTGCAAGGTGTTGCCCCTGGGGACAAATAAGCTGATGCTCCACTGTGTGCTAGGACTACTCAGCTGGAAAGCAGCTAGGCAAAAAGGACCTGGGGATCCCGATAGGTCCTAAATTGAACAAGAGCCAACAGTGGGTCCTTGAGCAAAGACAGTGGACCAGATTAGATCCTTTATCTAATGCAGATAATGGGCTGCATTAGATAAAATACCACCAGCAGGTCAAGGGGGGTGATCCTTCAGTTCTCCTCAGCACTAGTGAGGCCATACTTAAAGGCCTGTCTTCAGTTCTTGGCTGATCAGTATAAGAGAGACATGGACATACGGGAGAAAAGAGTCCCACAAGGGCCATGAAGATGAAGGGACTGCAGCATTTCTCCTAAAAGGAGTGGCTGAGGGTTCTGTGAGTCAGAATCCTGAAGAAAAAGCTCAGGTAGGGGAATCTTATTAACACACACAATACACTCTCTAAGGAAGGTGCAAAAAGGATGGAGCCAGGCTCATTTTAGCAGTCCTGAGTGACAGGAACAGAGTCAAAAAGCACAAACTGATACACATACAGTTTCCCTGAACCTCAAGAAACACTTATTTAGTGACACAAGTGACTGAACACTGACACAGCTTATCCAGGGAGGTTGTGCAACCTCCATCCTTGGACATAGGTAAAAAATGTCGGCACATGGTCATGGACAAAAAGCGGTAGGTGGCCTTGCTTGAGCAGGGGGAGTAGACCAGATGACTGCCACAAGCCCTTTTCAACCTCAACCGCTCTATGACATGACATACATTATATGTCATATAATCTATGATCAAAGTGATTGACTTCCAGTATTTTCAACTAGATGACTTGTTTTGACCATATCCAGAGAGCACATAGCAGCTTTGGGAGAGAAGAGTAATCTTCACCCCTACATTTGATCAGCATTCAGTTGCAAACAACAAAGCATAGTGGGATGGTCTAGCTTATCATTATTAGTGGCAATAAGCTCCATTACCTCTGGTGTTTAAGAATACAGCTCAGAATTAAATCAGTCCACAGGAATAGATCTATGCAAAACTCACTGCTTGTGTTTCTATTTCCTAGGAGTAGCAATGATGATATTTTTCTTGATATTGTACAAAACAGATCATCTTGGTAATGCTGATATGAAATATTTACTTGCAGGGCAACCAACAGGCAGAAGCAATGCAGCTGAATTTACTGCTGAAAAAAACCTTTACAAAACAAAACTTTGCCTCTCTCTCTGTTTTCAAGACTCCTATACATGTAGAGGGTTCCACATAGAAAGTCTTACCTTGCTGATGTGCTCTGGTGCTTGATGTGGCTGACTGCTGAACTCACCACCTATTTGGAGGTCACTGACACAGGAAATCGAGTCTCTCAGCTCAGTGAGCTTCTGGCTGCCCAGTACAAGGATTGTTTGATAGGGTTTGTGATCTTTATGCTACAAAGAACACAGCATACAAACTTCAGATAAATTATAATTTGTCAGCATCAGCACTGCTCTTCATTTGACAGCTTAAGTCCATTACTGGCAGCATCTGGCACAGCAATCCTCTGAATAGCATTTTGCAACATCCTCTCCTGAGAATAACACTTGATAGTTTTATTCAGAAACTCAAGTTACATTCTCTATCGGAAAATGCAGAAAAGACAGAAAGTCTGAGTTCACTTATCCCAAATCCAGAAAGAGTACTTTCATTTTCATGTATTTAGTTGCAGGTTTTGAGCTTTCTGAAAAAAAAAATTAACTACTATGTAATTATTGTAAAAGCTTTGTTTTGTAAACCATTAACAGAATGAAAGCCAGGTTCTGACAGAGCCTTAAGAAACTACCAGAGTTGAAGAGTTTATCATGTCTACAGCAGACTCACTGATTTTAACTGCTTGGGAGAGCAAGCTATTACCTGAATAGGAAAGAATCAACTTTCTTTGAAAGTTGACAACTGAGAGAATTTCATACCAACCTTCTGAAATATAACAGGATAAAAGATGTTCAGAGTTAAAAGTAGTTCTCCCTCCTCAATTAGATCTATTGAATTGTCTGGCCTCTTTCCAGTTGCATGTGACTCCTGGAAAAACATACACACACACAAACACATGCATGTTATATGATATAATATATTGTACTGGTAACCATATATATGTATATATATATAAAATAAACCCTGGGTGACAGGCTGAGAAATGCTAACTCATTTTTGACTATGTAGCCTTCTGAATTGAAAAGTCTAATTCCTCCAAGGTGGAAAAGCGAGAAACCACTCCAGTTCCTGATTTCAAGCACGTTCCTTAATTTCTCAGCTTTGTTGCAAGGCTGCTCCTTGGCTATTGACAGGCCCCACATAAAGGAATTAGGAGACTGCTGTCATTCTGCCCTCATGGAACCCAGCTGCGACCAACTTTCACCACTTAATGCTTTGAAATGCTCTTTGAATGATTTCGTAAGTAAAGGGAGATTGCAACCCTTAACTTGGGAAACACTAATATAAAGAAATATACACAGAAAGAAATATATTAAAATTACAGTCAGTTCAACATTTCCTCTTATTAGAGAAGCTAGACATAGCTGGAGGCCACAATTCCTCCAAAATCCAAACACAAAACCCAGCACTGCCCTTGCCACAGTACTGTGTTTTAGAAAAGAAGCAAATGCATCCCTACATTTCCATTCTGCTTTGTGTTTACGACACAACCCAGCTGTGAAAATGAGGGAGGGTACTTTTCTGTGGCCGTTTCCTCCTCTTCCAATAAATCAAGAGAGAATACCTCCTGCAAAAACACCTCCCACCAGCATGGAGTATTCCTCAGATTTAGTAACATGAACTTGTACTCCTGTAAGACTCAGAGATACTTGTGCTCTCCGCCTTGCATCTGCCTTCTTCATGTGACATTCCAAACTCATGTTTCTTACTGCTTTCTTCCTGTATGAAGGCATTGTGGCCCCAGCCACAGACACACAGTTCTGACATACCTTGCTTAAAGAATGCAATAAATGACCATTTGCTCATTCTTTAGAAACAGCAGTAGGACATCCCTCATTGAAACCCTTTATGCAGGTTTCTGATGCTGGTATTTTCTCAGATATTCCCCAGACTAAGATCCCAGCAGAGTAGTTGCATCATATTGTTTACATAATGTGCCTGAGTCTCTGCAGAGCTGAAATGTAATAACTCATGACAGACCAAATCATGACAGACCGGGATACCTCACGGGGAAAAACAAGTTTAACAGTCACACGAGGTTTCTTCCTCACTACACTTCTGTCCCTAATTCTTACAGCAGTTGGTGGCTTGTTCAAGCCATGGATTCCAGCACTTCAGTGTCCCTGAAAAAGTTCAAAGAATGTGTGTACATGGTGCTTAGGGACACAGTTTAGTGGTGGATCTTGCAGTGTTAATGTAATGGTTGAGCTCAACATTCCTAAAGCTCTTGTAACCTAATTATTCTATGAACATTTATGAAATGAGGTTTTGCTGTTAAGTACTTCAGTGGTTGTGAAGAAATCATTAAAAAAACACCCAGTATTAAGCACAGTTTAAAAATTCCAATAAGGCTTTTGAGGGGCTGATGAGTACACTCTTCACTCCTGGCAGTTCAGAATGGCTGAAAAACTTGGGTTACAAAGCTCAGAATTAGGAATTAACTACCACTGAGCTGCTACTGCTTTCTTCTTTCAGCCCTACTGAAACTAGCTCACAAATCATTCACACTCTGAAGCTTAGTTTACAACACTGGACTCCAGGAGCAAAACCATTACACATCTTGTCTAGCTGTAAGTTTACAGCACTTAAAAAAAGCAGCCATGTGGTGGTAATGAGCTGGAGCTCCTCCTTAACTACATCCAGTATTAAGAGACAGTTAAGAGCAGACTTCCTATCCTGTCTTTTTATAAAATGTCTTTATCCTTACCTGCAAACTTGCATCTGCAAACATTTACAGTGTACATTTCACAGTGGTGAATAAAAAAGCAACCAGAAGTTGGATTTTGTCTGTCTTAAGAGCCTATAAGATGACAGGCAACTTACCATCTCATAGGCAAGAGTTTCTTGTCTGCAAGCCCGATCCACTATAATTGTTTCTTTTCTCCTCTCTAAGGCCTTCTTTCTAATTCTGAGGGACAGGAACACAAGACAAAATTTCCTTCAACAATTTCCACGTAGAATTTCAAGAATTTCATATTTTTAAATGACACGAGCTACTTAAGAGCAGCTTTCAAAGAGCAGGATTCCTGTCTGTCTTAGTGGGACAGACTGAAAATACTCATCTACTGACTCTTATAAAACCTGAAAGTGCACGGGGCAGCTTGTGGATTTCAGCTTGTGGGTTTTTTCCCCCTTATGTGCAAATGACAGGTTGTTTGTGGGGAATTTTACACTCACAATAAAAAAACAACAAAATGTTGTTTGAAGAGGTTGTCCTAGGACAAAACACTTTGTGACCTTTGAGGAAGCTGTTTCAACAATTCTTTCTCCTTCAAAAAAAAATGAATTCATGTTCCAGCAAAACACAAGGAAAAAAGCAACCCGCAAATATTCTTTCTCAGCCCCATAGCACAGATACTTTAGAA
This sequence comes from Certhia americana, assembly GCA_018697195.1. Lineage (NCBI taxonomy): Eukaryota > Metazoa > Chordata > Aves > Passeriformes > Certhiidae > Certhia > Certhia americana. The sequence continues at coordinate 31,041,118 of CM031878.1, read as the reverse complement.
AAAACCCAAAACAAACCTTCATTATAATTGAATGTAGAAGAAAGAGTATTATAAGCAGAATACCTACTAAAGTACATGTATTTAACGTCTGCATGAACACCCAATCCTTAACATCCAGGACAAGTTTACTTGTCCTCCAGACCTTCACAAGGATTTTCAGTAACAATCAGGCTTAACACTGATCACAGTCTAAACACATTTCTTTACATTAGTGCCACATAAAGTACAGCAAAGGCCTGAACTGCTGGAAACCTGACCAATATTGGTTAACCTCTAAAATGCACTAGTAATATTAATGAATTCAAACTCAACGAAACAGAGCAGGTTCAGATAAAAAGGCTATCTGGATCAGAACTTACAGTCTGGCTGTTACAGTGTCACTGTGAGTTACCAGAGGCATAAGTTTCTTTGGAGGAACCTCACACACATGATTATCAGAAGGCCCTGAGGCACTCCAAATTTAGGCACTACTTCAAAAACACCTAGGTTCAGAATTCTTTTTCCAATAAGAAAGATGGCATATTCTGTATATCCTAATAAAAAACTCCTAAGTAACATTCAAGCAGAAGACTCATACCAATGACCTCATCATAAGCTGGTGTTTCCATCCTCAATGGTATTTTTGTAGAGTGCTTCAGAAAGCATTGCTTGTAAAGGAATAAGCAGCCAGCCATACTCCCATGCTGAGTTTCCACCCCGCCCCCCCAAATAAGGATACCGTGAGAGCACTGTAACAGCGTACCGAAGAGTGAGCAGACTGCTGTCTTCAGGAATAACATCTGGGTCCTCTTCTTTTTCAGAAGATATTAACATATCAATGCTAGAACAATAAAAAAAATCATCATAGAATCATAGAACAGTTTAAGTTGGAAAGGTCCTTAAAAGATCATCTAATTCCATTCCGTCCAGCAGCATTGGCAGGGACACCTCTCATTGGGCCAGGTTGCTCAGGGGCACACCCAATGTGGTCTTGAAAACTTCCAGGGATGGAACAGCCACAAATTCTCTGGACAACCTGTTACAGTGCATCACCACTCCACACAGTAAACAATTTCTTCCTGATATCTAATCTAAATCTAGAACTATCCCCTTTGGACATGGCAGTGATTTCTCACAGTCTGTGTAGACGTATGAGAGGCACAAACTGGAGGTGGCTTCACCACCTGGTCCCATTTATGAGTTCCCACTGCAAGTTGTGCACTGCAGCTCACCAGATTCAGAGGAATCATCATATGTATATCTTTTTCTCTGCAGTTCTTCCCAGAAGCATTTTGCATTAATCACAACAGAATTTTATTCAGCTTAAAAATAGTCTGTGGAAAAAAAATATTTAAAACGTAGAACCTGCTTTAAATCAGACTTGATTGCTTTTGTCTCTCCACTTTTGCAGACTATATAATGGCAGGGCTTACTCCAGAGCCTAAGACCTCCTGCAGTTTGAATCCCAGTAAACTCTTGCGCAAACCCATCTCTTTACAGGATAAAACTACCACTGGTGAAGTCTGGGAAAACCTTTTGGACTGCACCATTTATCCTCAATAACATTTACGATTTCATTATATTGTTTTTCTTTATAATCTTGTAATATTCCCCTTGTCAACAATAATATCACTACAGTAAAGAATAAACCTTTGGAGTGGAACTGCATAGGAACACAAAGTATTGAGAAATAGAAGTCTCTATCAACTGTTATCAGCTGACAATATGCAAGTCAGAGACAAAATTTTGATTGTGGACAGATGGCTTTGTTATGATGAGCCAATAAAGTCACTCTGTATAGACAGTAATATGATTTTAATATTGTTTAGTTACTTACTATTCAGCAACATACAAAGTTTTATACTTTGTTTCACAGTTTTTATCTCAAACAGAAAATAATTTTTTTTAAACTTACTGAGAAAATGGGATTCTTTCAGAAGCACCATTTTAAAAGAAACTTTGCAGTAATGAGCCACAACCTCCTGGAATCAGAATGAACCTTATCCTTAGATTCCCACTTGATGAAGTGGAGGCAGAGACAACCATGTGATCCTGTGTCAAATGCAGACTGAAACACAGCTGAGAAATAGTAATTAAACTACCAGAAAGATGGAGAACAGCACTGTGGGGAACACAATTCAACCATTAGCCTTTTAGATGTGGCTGTTCTCCAGGCAGCAAAGAGCTGTGTTACAAGCAGCCAACATAATCAAGTAAAGGACATCCCCTGACAGATAAATCAACTCACAACTGACCCTTCCTATAAAACTGACAACATGACCAAACTATTTATCCAAAGTCTTCTGGCACATGGATCAGTGATGCTATTCACCAAAGAGCCCAAGTCACTTGAATACATACCATTTTGAGGAAATGACTTTGTATTCAGTTCTTTAAACACCGCAGGTATTATATGCAGGATCTGAAAATGTCTACTACCTACCACTGTGAAGTTTCACTTGCATCAAAGTTGACAGTTTCCCGTTTCCCTTCTGTGCCAGAACCCACCAACAATATGTCAGAACTTATTAACAATACTTGTGTTTTTCTTTTTTCCCATAGTCCTAGGTGGGATCTCTGGCTGTGCAATCCACACCATAACCATTAATTGCCTGCTTCAGGGAAAAAGCTAACATCCCCAGAAGAGCTGCTACAAGCAGACACTGTGCAAAATAATTGATATTAAAACTGCTTCCTCTTTTTCCTTGTAAGGACTGAAAGGTATCTAGTGTAAAGGGATACTGACATTGAATCCCTGACAAGTTCCATGGAACCTTGCAAGGACTGGTAGCACCACTTCTCACTCCTGAAAAGTTGGAAACCCTCAATTTCTAAAGAAAAGCAGAGCACCTGTTTTAGTATTAAAAATCAGTCTAATAATTAATTACATAGGTCATTGTATCACATGCACTGAAGTCTTGAAAGGCTTTGCAGTGTGGCCTTAAGCACAGGCCATGCTGGAGCTCCCCCGTGTAACTGCACTGCCACCAGTGGAACCACATAAGCAATACCTGGTCCATGGTCCTGAGGAAACCAGGCATTACAAACATGGTATATGCTGAAGTATATGCTGATCCCTCCAGAAATTAAGGCTAAGTCAGTGCCAGACATCTAAGACACTGAAGTGTATGCCATACAGAGTTTGCACTAGGAACACCTCCCTCCTGCCTGTCACAAGCTTGGGATCCTACTGTGTCCTCACAGACACTGCTCCCTGTATGCACCACAAATTCATTCAGTGCACACAGGTACAATAGAGGGGAAAACATTGGCCATGCTGTCTAATGGAAACCAAAGTGAAGTGCAGGACAGCAATGAGGAAAAATAGTTGAAAGTGTCACTTGAAAAAAGTAAAACGAAAAGTGTTACATGAATTTACATCCCCTTTAAGGGTATTTCAAGGGTATCAAGGTGATCAGAAATAAAAACACCAAAGAGAACTCTCTGGAAATGCAGACTTGGAAACAGACTACCAATGAAGCCTTTAATCACAGTGACTTTACTTTTCCCAGAATATTCTAGCAGCACAATGAGTTTTCTCTTTTAGAAATTCAAAGATATTTTAGTATTTGGCCTGATACTCTTTATATTGCACGTATTTTAAAGGCAGTGCTTTCATCACCTTTGAGACAGTAATACCACAAGATGCTAAATACTAATACGTTAAGACAGTAATGCTAGCTTAATGCAGCTTTATAACACATCCCAAGAGATATTTACAACTACCCTTTCTAATAAAACAAGAAGGTGAATTAGGGGCTGAAGTTGAACAAGGTACCTGCAAGCCTCACCTCTCCTGACCTACCTAAAACCCACAGTGATTTGAGGCTTAGCCTGCCCTATACATGCACATGCAACAAATCACACAGAAAGACGTAACAGAATAACGTAACTCAGCATCTCCAGTGCTCAAGGACTTCAGTCCCTCAAGCACCAATTACACCAAGGTAAACTTCTTTGCTAGAAGAAAAATAGTGCAATTTTACTCTTTTGAGACCTTGGTTATTTAAGAGAATTACTGATGGAATCTTCAAGATAAAGACACAATTAAGATCTATGAAAACACAAGCAATCTCTACAATGATTATCAGCATACAACTTGAGCAATATGCAAGGCATTCTTACTGAGTCAAATGCAAGTGAGTGAAGACACAAATTTTTTCCTGCATTCAGTTTGAAGGAATGTATTATAGGAAGAAAATAGAATAAAATAATAATAAACCAAAAACAAACAAGAAAAACAACAACAAAAACCAAACCAACGAATAAACAAAAAAATGCAACTAAACAAAACAAAAAAAATTAAAAAACAAACAAACGCACGCCAAACCAAGACTAAACAAAACAACCCCCTCCCCTCCCCCCCCAAAAAAACCAACCAAAAACCTCCAAAAACTAAACCAACAAAAATAACCGAAACCAACCAACCAAAAAAACCTCCACAATAACCACACCGCACTGGGGTATCCAAAGAGTTAAATAGCATTTAAACATGATACCATTTCTCCTGACCAGAGGACTCTACATTGTCAGGAATACTTACATGTACACTATGTCACTACTCTAAAAAAGATTTAATGATAGATATTGAAAAACTTCACCCTGAATCCATGAAAGATTATGTTAATCCAACACTATTTTAAATATAGATGCAGGAGTATCCACATCTCGCTATCTCTCTTCTACCCAAAGAAAACCTACTCAATTTGTCTGAAGTTCCCTTAGAAATAGCTTAGAGTCATAAAAGTCTGTGTTTATATCCATTATGTGTTTCATTTCAGCACTTACAAAGTTATATTTAGACCAACAATAAATGTGATCCCAGGATATCATAGAACGGATCTTGGCGTAGCTCAGTGTTCTCATTTCTCCTCAAGACAGGAACATGAGCAGCTCAGAGCAGGTGAGTGAGTGATCAGAGGTAGTGATTTGAGGCTGGCCAACGTTAAGAAGAGACTCAACAGACTAGGGCTATTTAATTTAAAAGCAAAAGCACATAGAGATTGAGGATTGAGATTTCCAGCCTGAACAGGAGAAAGGACACACCAGGATGTACAGGTTTAGCTTCATTATCCTGCAAAGCCAACAAAAGGCTGCCAGATGATCAGTTCTCTCCCCTTCATATAGCAGTCTTTCTTCTCTTTCCCAAACAACCACCATTCACAGTACACGCAGGTGCAGACAGCATTGTTCTGTAACACCAGCAAATGCAGACTGCAAGTGAAATGCAGCAGGTGTAAACTGAAGAAAGCAGAACAGAAGGAAAAACGCCAAAGGAACATGGGGGAAAATAAAGAAACCACAGGAAAAACTCCTTGGAATTCAAATGAAAACAGCAACAGACACAGGCAATAGAGTTGACACACAGAACAAGGCACAGTACAGGAGCAATCAGGGACCATCTACACTGAAAGAGCTTACATAATAATTGGCACAGTTCCTGCCACACTAGAATACAGTTTTTTAAACCAACGTCAGCATCTATTTTTACTAAGTCTAGTAATGGTAAAAATTTATGCTAGTCACCAGAACTGTAACAGCTGAAGCACAAAGCTATACAGACAGGATCAGAACTCTGGGATGTCTGATGGACCGATGATAAATTACTGTGATGCTTTCTACAGGAACTACTGCCTGAAATCAGGCCATTTCTACAGGTGAAGGAAAATTCTCACTATCCACGTGACCTGAAAGCCTTCCAGCCATAGTTAATGATGTTTAACTAATTAAGATGGGTTAATGATGCTGCTGCTTCAACACCCACAAAACACTTAAATAGCTCTGACTCCACCAGCCCTGAGAAAAAAAAGCCAGTGGAGCCTAAGGCCCAAGCGATGCTCAACAGGTAAGGTATGCTGCCAGCCACCTGAACTACTCTAAATGCTTTCTTTAAGGGATTCAAAGTAAAAGAGAGTACGCTTACTAGGAAGAAGTTCTCTGCTGTGAGGGTGTTGAGGCACTGGAACAGATTTTGCCCAGATCCAGACTGGCATGTCCATCCCCAGCAGCGTTCAAGGCCAGGCTGGATGGGGCTCTGAGCATCCTGCTCTAGCAAAAGGAGTCTCTGACCATGCCAGGGGGATTGGAACAAGATGATCTTTAAAGTCACTTCCAACCCAAACCATTCTGTGATTTAAGGATTCTTTGTTAATACAAACAGATGCCTGGCTTATTTCTTCATATAAGGTATATGTTTCATTGTGCAACTGGGGTCTCTTAAAGCCATGAAGATGTTCAGGTACCTGTAAGTACTGATCCAGTACCATTCAGCATATGCTAAATGCTTACCCACATAACTTTAAGCACCAAACTGTTTGTTCAAATTCACAGACTTTGAACAAATTTTCCACCACTGGAGCACTACCCTCCAGAAAAACTGTTTGCCTTCACAGCATGTTCGGCCTACAGAGATGTTGGTGACCAACTCTTCAAAAGGAACTGTATTACAGGAGAAGGAATAAACAGTGTGAGATGTTATATGGTGATTTGTGTCATTATAGAAACAAATTATGAGATTATATAAATAAGACTAATGAGCTTAAAGTAAAACACGGACATAAGGCAAAGGAACACATAATAATTTCATTATTTTGTTTTGAATCCCTTCGGTGTACTGACTTTTGATCTTACGTATTTCTTGCCAAATAATTGCACCCACTTTTATGTATAAGGAAAACTGCAAAATTGTGAAAACATGTAAAGGCTTTTTACTGCTGAAGGCTTGTGTGAACAGGTAGAGACTTGTTACTGCTGCTGCCTACTGGCTGGGGACGTAGCCTAGCGACGTGTTCGGGTTTTGCCCAGACCTGATGGGGCTTGTGGCTGCTGCTGGCTTATGCGACTACAAACTAGCCAACATGCCCAGGCTTGTTCAGACTTGTACCTCAACACAATAAACATGGCCCAGCACAACGAGAAGCTGTCTATAAAAGGGGCAGCGACCGAGGGTAGAGCTGACGCGTTGGTGGAGCAGAGACTCTCCACATCTCCAGCGCTGCTTGCTTGTTCCTTATCAACTAAGGAATTAATAAATTGCCTATTGATTGACCAACCTGATCGTGGTGAGAAATTTATAACATCAGTAAAAAAGAAACGGGAAAATTTAGATTCAGTGTTAGGAAGAAATTCTTTACTGCGAGGGAAGTGAGGCACTGAACAGGCTGTCCAGAGAAGTTGTGGACGCAGAAACTCTGTCAGTGTTCAAGGCCAGGCTGGACAGCGCTCTCAGCAATTTGGTCGAGTGGAAAATGGACATAGCATGGGCCCTAAGGCCTTTAAAGTCCATTTCAACCGCCTGACAGTCTATGATTCTGTATTTACTCGGGAAATAGAAACAAACGCGTGTCACAGGCCCGGAAGAGGCTGCTCTGAAGCGGTTTTGCCCGAGCACCTTGCGCCTCTCTTGAGCACCCTCGGCAGCGCCTGGCCACAGCATCAGCCCCCTGCTCCGCACCAGCGCCGAGCCAGGCCACCGGCACCGCCTCCACCAAATCCCGGCCCGGCGACACCCGGGCTTCCCCACCTGCAGACGGCGCGCAGCTCGGCCGCCGTGCCCGGCGCGCAGCCCAGCGCCGCCTCCACGGTCACGTCCGCCTCCTCCGCCGCCTCCGCCGCCAGCGAAATGTCGGGCGGCCTCAGCAGCCGCCGCCAGCCGAGGCCCAGGGTGCCCAAGCGGAACGTGCGCGTGTACAGCTCCCCCGACTCGTAGTCAGGCACGATCGCCGCCGCCTCCTCCATGGCCGCCGGGGCCCGCCTTCCGTCCGCCTCCGCCACACACGCCGCACGGGCCGCGGCGGGCAGAGGCGGGGCGGCGGCGAAGAAGAGCGGCGGCGAGGCCGGGCTGTGGGGCGGAGCGGGGCGGCGG